>CM040912.1:32781892-33511892 GCA_023029165.1 Gobiocypris rarus | reverse complement strand
CATAGCCAAAGCATTTTGGTGACTATTTTGTTCCAGACATCCATCGTATGGAAAAAATAAAACCGTGAGACTTTTCTTAAAATATCATGTTTTGTGTTCCAAAGAAGAAAGAAAGTCATACAGTTTTGGAATGAGATGAGGGTGAATAAATAATGAAAGATTTTTCATCTTTATGAACTATCCCTTTAGTGGAGAAAATATAGTTAAATGACTGTCCTTTTATATCCTAGACACCATGCCCATTGTACAGAAAATATGCTAATTGGGGCAATGGGAGAAACTGAGACATGGGGTTATTTAATTTCCCAGGGTGCACTGGGCTTAGCGGAGATGACAGAGAGGCTGAGGCAGTGTAACGGGAGCTTCACTGCAGCAGCCCTGCTCTGGGCTTCCAACCGACAGAGGAGCACCGTGAGAAAGAGAGACGGAGAGAGAAAGAGAAAGAGAAGGAAAGTAGACCTCTGAGCCACGACTCTTGTTCTGTAAAGCGCACATCATTAAATGATATAATGTTACTGTCAGTTTGTCATGCAATAGTGTCAACGAAAAAACTTTACAAGACTGGTGCCAAAAATTAAGAGATCGAGAGCGAGAGACAAACAGGACCTTGCCAATCATTCATCATTGTCTCACTTCCTCTCTCTCCTCTCTTCACAGACTTGCTCTTTTTGTGTGCGCTACCCAGAATTCCTTGTGACATTTGTTGTGTGACGATTACTCACTGGCCCGTAGCCTAGTGTAGCACAACAGAGATGGTTTTAAAGACACGGAGTTGGAGCTGTCCCAGCCTCGACACCTCACCCACAAACTGTGCCTCCTGTCAACCCCCGCGGGCACCTATTGTGGTGAATCAGTGACCGTGCCATTCCTTCTTTCTGCTCTTCACCAACAAATGATAAACTAAGTGGAAAAAAAGACAGAAAGGAATGAAGAAGAAAAGAAGATCCAGAGCATGTTGCCTTTTGGCTGGAGTCGTTCAAGACAATGCAAGTGCTGGACCATCATTTTCAAATGCACTGAACAAATGCAGTAGACCAGAGTACTGACAGGATTCATCAAACAAACAAATCATTATTGGATTTCTTGCAACACCCTGGTAAATGAATGTAATGTTTTAATAGAAGAGCAACATAATACCTAAATATTTTACAGCTTTGACAGTTCTCAAACAAAAAATAAAATAATAATTATACAATAAATAAACAAAAATAAATGTTTTTTTTATTGTTAAAATATATATCGCTAATATAGTATAATTCTGTAAATATTTTACAAGAATGTTGTTTTTCACTGAGCAGTAAAATATTTTTCTCCTTGACACAGCAATTAAAAAAACAAGCAGTATCTAGCCAAAAATAGGTCTTGTTTGAACAGCTTAGTCTACATCAGACATCAAAAATAATTTTTTTTTTTTGACAATTTACTCTGTAATCCAGTGATAAACTCATGTTCAAAGATATGGAAGTAAAATATGTTTAGCGACAATTCTACATAATTATCAGTCACTCTTCAAGCCTTATACAGAATAAAAAAAGAAGCAGTCAAATGAGTTTATCGTTTCTCATCTGGTCTAAATCTGTTGTAAACCTGTGGCTGGCTTGGGTGGTCTTGATCGTTTACAGTAAAGTGAGGTTATTTTGTGTGTGTGTTTGCTGAATAAATGACCAAGCACAGCTGTTTTAGCACTTAGCTAATTTTGTTCCGGACTTTGAGTGTGTTTGCATGGGTGCGTTTGTGGTTGTGCGTATGTTAACTCTTGACCTGCTCACACTGATCGACTAGTTGGATGGATATTTTGCCTCTGTCTCACACATACACATGGATCAAGGCCTTGAATGCAAAGGTCATCAACACTGAACAGATTTAACAAAGCAGCTCTTTCAAGCAACAAATAAGAAATAGAATCATCCGATTGTAGCGTGATGTTACGGATGCAAGTTATTTGTACTTGTATTATGCATTTATTCTTGTTTTGAATTAAGTGTGTGTCTGTTTTTCTTTTTCACTGTTTGTGCTGAGTAGGATCCTTTAATCAGCTGACTGATGGCTCCGCCTGTCTTCATTGGATTGGATGGCACTGATTGCGGCAGGTTTAAAAAAATGGCCCCAAACCCTCAATTACTATTCCCTACGTTAGTTCACTAATACAGTTCACTTGAAGGAGTTAATGAAAACGAGTGAGTGAATTCGGACAGCCGTTGAACATACATCGACTGTATATTCGTTATTGTGGTGCAATGTGGGATTGGATGAGTGCTCTTAATAATGTCCACCATGGTTTTGGACACCACTACAAATGGCTGTCCACTCAAATAATGCCCTATTTGAGGGTATAGGGTGCGATTTCAGATTCAGACAATATGTTCTGCTCTTCCAAAATGAGCTGCTGTGGCTCCTGGTTGGTCGCACTTCTTCGGTCTCCCCACCAGCCGCCAGACCAACAATGTTATTGTTTATGATTGTTATATATTTTAAGCAGTGTTGGGGTTCTTTGTAGGGGTGACCTGCCCTTTTCCTTTGTGTGATAACATTAACTCTGTTTTTGATAGTGTAGTTAGGTTAACTCATTTGAGTCTTTGTTTTATTGACTATTTTTGTCTATTTTAGGCCATGGGTCACCCTGATGTCTACACACACTAGTCTTTTCTTTTGTTTCTCTGAAACTTTATATCTTTTTCAACATCTTAATAAAATGTGTATGGGAGCTATTTTTGTTTGCGTATATCTTTTTTTGGTCTGACGACTGGGCGGTGGAGCCTTGTTTCAATTTCTTTTCATTTATTGCGACTTTACACTCGATGGTAGTAACAGTGAACACATGTCATTGTTTGGCAAGGGCATTGCCTGGCAGCGAGGAGTGCAGGTGGATGGACATGTGTATCTGCTGTCTCTGTGTTAAGGACTCCGATATTGTGTGTGTGTGTGTGTGTGAGTGTGTGTGTGTGTGTGTCTGTGCGCGTGTGTGTCTCTGCAAGACCAAGTGAGAGAAACAGATGGCTAAAAAGCATATTTGTGTTGGGTAGTTACTTCAGGTGAAAGTGAAACACTTGATGGGGAGAAATTGTGATCACAAATCTACAGGGTGAGTGACAGACAATAGCTGCTGTAAAATTCTCTCACATCTCAGCTGCTTTGTATTCATGGCTCCTGTCTACTTTGTGACCCTCTCTCTCTTTTTCCACATCCTCTCAACTCTCTCTCAATCTCTTTCAACCTCTTCAGTGCTTCTCTTTCTTCCTGGAGGTTGTTTTTTTTTTTTGCTGTATTTCCCCCCTCTGTCTAAACTCTCTGATCAGGTTGGTTTGAGAAAGAACGTCACCTGACAACACACTCCGTTCTCCTCTTTATCCAGCCTAACATTTCAGATGTCGTTTTCAGCCTGTTAGTCGGTCTAGCATATCGACACAGTATGATCTCTTTTTAGAATGAAACTCAAAGATACTTGGAAAATGTAAGCATTTGTTTTATAGTCACTGCGATAAACGGTAACTCTCATCAGCGCGGTGTTCTTATCACTTCTTAATTAAGCTAAGACAGTTTATTATTATTATTATTATTGTTTTGTCCAAATTAGTCACTCAGCTGACAGGGTTGCGTATGTAAATCGATATGTGCACTAAAAGCATTGTGTGAAACCTGCAAGCAGGTGTTGTTTGTCACTGTTGGTTTGGTTCTGGCAGATTTAGGCTCTTATCTTCCCGAATCTGTGTCATCTAATTTCTCTGGGAATTGTTTTGACAAAACAGGTTAGCATAAGGTGGGAGATGTCAGACAAAACAAAGACTCTTTCAATTTGTGTGGGTACGTGTGTGCATTTGCGTGTTTGTGTGTCTGTCTCTCCATGGGAAACATGTGTCAGTCATCCGCAAGGTGTTACACTGGATATGACATCATGGCCCTCTAGGGCTTGTGCTGGGAAGACGAGTTGTTTGATTCCGTGTAAAAGAACAGAGTCTGGAGCTAACTGTGAAGATCTGCTTCTATCTCAGCTGTTGTAAATGTCTTGCTAACACAAATACAGCTCACAGGTGCATGTCAAAACAAATGTACAGCCTTTTTGTTCCTGTTTACGGGTCTTGAATAAAGGCACATGAGCTCTGCAGCATCTAATTGGTAATGTTTTTTATTAGGCTGCATGATTATGCAGATAATTAGGAGTCAGTATGTTTACTTATTACACGATTTTCTGGAATGCTCAATTCTGATTGGTCAGTCGTGCCATCCAGTGGGTTGATGGTTTATATTCATCGCCATCAATGGCATCGCTTTCCACAGACTCACTTTCTCTCATTTCATATTAAAAAAGTAAAATCTGATGCATTTCAGATTTTTAGTTCCTCCCAACTATTTCTTCAATTGTCCTAAATAACTTTACTTTGTTACTTCACTAAATGCCTCGTTCAGCCAATACATTGATCAAATTATTTTTTAATTGATCAAGTGTGATTTATCAACTCTCAAACCTTTAATATTTCAGCAGTATTGTTTAGTTTGAAATTCTTTGAAATTAGTTTATTTTGTTCAAACTGTTTAAATAATTAGGACAACATATGGGGGAATTCTGTTGGTTTAATTTGGTTTTTAGTTTTAAATAATTGACATTTCTTAGCATTTGTGACTTAAAAGGTCACAACAAGTTACGTTTGAATGAAGGAAAAAAAAAGAAGCTACTGTCATCGATTGTTGTAAATGTTGACAGTGGTCTTCAGTATTAATATTAGGCCTATACTGTAATATTCACTAAATGTTGCACTAATGTTATATATACACAGGTAAAATAAAATAACCTTATGTTTTAAATAACCACATTTCTAGATAAGAATCATGTTGCAGCATTTTTATTTTTTTATTTTATTAATTTTTTTTTCAGATTCCATCAACAGATTATACTATTAATTCATTAATTCAGATTTTCTACTTCCTGGCTGCCTTCTGATTGGCCAGTTTGAACTGTTCTTGTTGGAGCAGGTCATGTGATTGGCTGTACAGTGTGCTGTGGGTTTGTGAGAGGCTCATGCAGTGTAGACAGGCAGATTGATGTGGGGCGGGTAAAGGCTAAGGGAACAAGACTGCAGGCTTTGAAGTCCTGCAGGAGGGGAGTAAATTGATATATCAATTTAAGCTGCGGTGCCTATTAGAGGAGCTCCAGTCAGGTTAATGTGATAGCCCTAGCATTACCCTTCCAACCCCTTTCAGCCCTGCCCCAGTGCCCTACTGACAACACACGCACACACCAACAGTACCTGCCAACCAGTGGCTGCAACAGGGCGTAAATAAAGCAGAGGAACAGTCGACCGTCTTTCTTTTTTTCTGTCTCTCACTGTGGGTGATTTAAAATCCCCGTTGCCCGTAATAGCCCGGTAGGATCAGAGTTAGAGGGTTTCCTTTAAAGTGAGAGACTGTAAGGAGTGTTGCAGAAGTTTAGGGGTGCTTTCAGTTAGGACCCTTGTGATTTAGCCAAGACATTCCTTACATTTGAACTTTGGAGACCCTCATACTAAATTGTGGCTGATTGAAACAACTTGGTCTTAGCGCACACACGCAAGCGACCATCGCTCCTCATTCCTCGCACATTCACCCTGAGGTGAGACAGGGATCATTCATATTTAACAGCATGCAGACACACATTTACATTAAAAATGCAGAGTGGTGTCTTTTTAATCCAGACACTGCTATATTTATTATTAAACCTTTGTCTTTGGGGTCAGATCACAAGATTTTGGTTGTCCGTCAACATTACTGCTCACTCAATCAGACAGACTGTTCTGTCACACTGCTGTAGATCTAGTTTATTCACCTTGCTTTTTCAAAGTCATACAGATATCTCACACTGATTATCTGATTTCTATTCTCAGGCAAATCTGTGAAGATTAGTAATGTTCCAGACATGTGATTTAAATTTAAATAAAAGAGACTAAAGACATTTTTCTAGGAAGAAATATAAAATATTTATTTATTTATTTACCACCTAAAGCTTGAAAGAGACTATATATATAATATTCACCTAAAGGATTATTAGGAACACCTGTTCAATTTCTCATTCATCCAATTATCTAATCAACCAATCACATGGCAGTTGCTTCAATGCATTTAGGGGTGTGGGCCTGGTCAAGACAATCTCCTGAACTCCAAACTGAATGTCAGAATGGGAAAGAAAGGTGATTTAAGCAATTTTGAGCGTGGCATGGTTGTTGGTGCCAGACGGGCCAGTCTGAGTATTTGACAATCTGCTCAGTTACTGGGATTTTCACGCACAACCATTTCTAGGGTTTACAAAGAATGGTGTGAAAAGGGAAAAACATCCAGTATGCGGCAGTCCTGTGGGTGAAAATGCCTTGTTGATGCTAGAGGTCAGAGGAGAATGGGCCGACTGATTCAAGCTGATAGAAGAGCAACTTTGACTGAAATAACCACTCGTTACAACCGAGGTATGCAGCAAAGCATTTGTGAAGCCACAACATGCACAACCTTGAGGAGGATGGACTACAACAGCAGAAGACCCCACCGGGTACCACTCATCTCCACTACAAATAGGAAAAAGAGGCTACAATTTGCACGAGCTCACCAAAATTGGACAGTTGAAGACTGTAAAATGTTGCTTGGTCTGATGAGTCTTGAGTCAGAATTCGGTGTAAACAGAATGAGAACATGGATCCATCATGCCTTGTTACCACTGTGCCGGCTGGTGGTGGTGGTGTAATGGTGTGGGGGATGTTTTCTTGGCACACTTTAGGCCCCTTAGTGCCAATCGGGCATCGTTTAAATGCCACGGCCTACCTGAGCATTGTTTCTGACCATGTCCACCCCTTTATGACCACCATGTACCCATCCTTCATGCCCTATGTTCGTCCCGCAAATCTCCATCAACTGCAAGATGCTATCCTATCAGTATGGGCCAACATTTCTAAAGAATGCTTTCAGCACCTTGTTGAATCAATGCCACGTAGAATTAAAGCAGTTCTGAAGGCGAAAGGGGTTCAAACACAGTATTAGTATGGTGTTCCTAATAATCCTTTAGGTGAGTGTGTGTGTGTGTGTATATATATATATATATATATATATATATATATATATATATATATATATATATATATATATATATATATATATATATATATAATTATTATTATTATTTTTATTAATTTTTATTTATTATTATTATTATTATTATTATTATTATTATTATTATTATTATTATTTATATAATTACAGATCGTTAACCTTCCATTTTTGGCATTTTCAAATTCAATTGATTTAATATAATTTACACAGAATTTAAAGTAGGTATTAATATAATATTAATGCATGTACATATCACACATCAGAAGTTTGAAATATTTTGTGTTTGAGATTATATTCAATAAACGACGATTGGCAAAGCAAGACAGCCATTTTAAAAACTCCTGGCTCCAGCCCATCCAAAAATCTGATTTGTGCTTGCAGGGTGTGACGCATATCATCTGCTTCCTTTTATCCTGCGTATGCAGACCTGCAGCGGAGGCCTGTGAGAGGACATGGGTTTTTGATTTAAAATGTCCATGTGCGGATTCTTTCTCTCTCTGCCTCAAAACACGGACTTCCTGTCCTTTTGATTTAGTTCTTTAAAATAATCTTTTCATTATAATCTATTTATATTAAATTTTTTTGAGTGAAGCCACAGTTGTATGTTGATACAAATAAATGTTCTCAGAAAAAGGATCTTTTTGCATTGCTGTTGCATTTTGTAATGCGCTATAGACACAGATATGTGGTATTGTGGGAATTGTGGCCCTCATGTCTTTAACCTTCAAAACGCACCTCTTGATTAGTTTATTGTGCTGTTTCTCTGGATTTATTTTTGATGTTTGAATGCAGCTGAATATACTCTCAAATGTTTGTCCTGGTAATTTTCATCTATATGTGAATTATTTACTTGACTTTTCCTCTTTTTGTTAAGACGGCATCACTTAATAATATAAATAAATGAATGTAAATGTTATTTGTTCACTTAATAGCATATCACACTAGTTGTGGGTTTGGGAAAATGTAACAGACACAAAGACGCTCTTGAGGCCAGTTCTTGGTGGCGAGGGGCTCTTTGATGGGTCCGCTTCGGTGTGCACTGGAGCCTTTCGCATATATATGGAATTTTTGAATATCTAAACCATTATTTAGCATCTAAATCAGTTCTGCCTGTCTGACTGATGGACAATTTGAGCGTGACCCACGTCTCCTTGTGTGTGACCTATACTGTCCACATTCTTGTGTACGGTTTTGGATGTTTGGGCTCTTTTCTCTGACACACTCTTACCATTTTAACATGTTTTTTGGGGGGGAAGCATTCATGAAATATGTATGCATGGATGATGGCTTTTACATATCTATGTGTACAATTACTGGAGTGATCCTGCAATGCTTATTGCTTAGCTTTGTCATGAAGCCACATAATTCATTGAGTGCTTATATTTGCAGTTTTCTTTTCTTTTTTATTTTGTCTGTTAATAATGAATTGACAGATGAAATGATGCCAATATAATGGACTTTAAATGCATTCATGTTACATTAATAAATACATATTTGCAAGTAAATCAGTCTTAATAGACCATATTATAGCATCTTCATGTATTCAGAAGATGAATATTATGATAAAGCTTTAAGTCACTGTGATTGGTGGCAGATGTATGCGATTGTGATCGATCCTCAGAATTAGAATGTCATGCAGGATCTGTGGAGAATCCTATACACTAACTCTTTTCTCTGGAGCTCTGCATGTAAACACAAGGAATTGTCTATTAGTATGCATCTTTATTACTGTGTAAATGGATTCATTGTCTCTCTCTTTCACTTTCTCCCTCAACTGTAGAGAACACACTGAGCCCCAGAGCTGTTTAACACCAAGACTCAAGATTTAAGCTTGTGGCGGTGCACTTGGGAGCCCTAGATGAGTATTTAATTTTCAGACTGAATGTGCGAGCCAAGAGAAGAGGGAGTTTGATGGACTCCATTACTCAGTAAGAGTTTGCATGTTTGTGTGTGCACGCGTGAAGGTGTTTGTGTGTGAGATATAGACTCCATTACCCATGAACCTGCATGTTTACTCAGCCGTACTGCTGTTAAATACATTCCTTCAGTTTCCATCACCTGCTCCACCTGCTCAATACTTCTGTGTACACACACACACACACACACACACACACACACACACACACACACACACACACACACACACACACACACACACACACACACACACACACACACACACACATATGCGTATGCGTACATAATCTGCAGCACACTGAAATTGGCTGCACAGATGGAATGTACAGTGATTCTGATAGCATGACCAGACTTAACACCACACACATATACAGAGGTGTGAAAATCTGGATGTAAATAGTGCTAGATAAGACTTGAATGCATCTGAATGTAGTTTGTTTTATTATATATAGGTACAGTTGCAAGAAAAATTATGTGAACCGCTTGCATAATCTGTGAAAATGTGAATAATTTTAACAAAATGAAAGAGATCATACAAAATGCGTTCTTTTTTTATTTAGTGCTGTACTAAATAATATATTTTACATAAACATTTTTTTTACATATAGTCCACAAGACAAAAAATAGCTGAATTCATTAAAAGTTACCCATTCAAAAGTTTATGAACCATTGATTCTCAGTACTGTGTGTCATTCCCTGGATGATCCACGGCTGTTTTTGTGTTTTGGGATGGTTGTCCCTTGTTTGTTCTGAGCAGTTAAACTGCCCAGATTTGAAGATCAAGGTAAATAGTACTTAATTCGTCTTCCGGGAAACATTTCTGTTGCTTCTGAAGGGCAGTACTAAATTAAATAATAATAATAATAATAATAATAATAATAATAATAATAATAATAATAATAATAATAATAATAATAATAATAATAATAATAATAATAATAATAATAATAATAATAAATAAATATATTTATATATTTTTTTAATTTAGTACTGCCCTTCAGAAGCAATAGAAATGTTTCCCGGAAGACGAATTAAGTACAATTTACCTTGATCTTCAAATTCAGTAAGTTTAATGAATCGTGTTTCCTTCTGGAGCATCAGTGAATGCTTGAACCTTTTTAATAGTTGTGTTTGAGTCCCTCAGTTGTCCTCAGTGAGAAATGATGGATCTCAAAATCATACAGTCACTGCTGGAGAGGGTTCAAATATGCAAAAGATGTTGGAAAACTGAAGAATGTGCAGGACCTGGAGGATTTTTCTGAAGAACATTGGGCAGTTTAACTGCTCAGGACAAACAAGGGACTCAAGAACAACCATCACAAGACACAAAAACAACCGTGGATCATCCAGGGGACGACACACAGTACTGAGAATCAATGGTTCATTCACTTTTGAACACTTTAGTCTCTCACCAAATTAATAATAATAATAATAATAATAATAATAATAATAATAATAATAATAATTATTATTATTATTATTATTATTATTATTATTATTATTATTATTATTATTATTATTAATATTATTATTTAAATAAAATGAAATAAAATAAAATGTGTTATTTTTATTTATCTATTTGTTTTCCATGTTCTTTGCAGATATATTCAGGTTGAGGTCATTTTCCCTTGCCCACTTTAAGTCAACAGTAAGAAATATTTGACATGTTAGATGAAAGAAATGATGTGCACTTCATACTTTTGGCTTTTTAACTCCGCTTACACCGCGTCAAAGGGCAGCGTTTGTGTCCATAACCTCTGTTTGACTGCTGATACACATAAATATCACCTGATGTCTGAGAGCAGTTTTTCTTGTCAAAATGAAAAAATAACAAGTTGGGCTGTGTTTCGTACTCTGTGACTCATTACCCCAGTTAGAGAGACTGGGTGTCAGTATATCACCCTGAGAGCTCCATCACCTGACCTCAAACTAGGACCCCCACATACCTCTGTGTGTGTGAGAGAGAATGTGGTTTATGACCTCTGAGAGGATCTAAAGACCTCTGAGAGTGTATGTGAGTTATGGTTGGACCCAGTGGTGTGTGTGTGTGTGTGTGTGTGTGCAAGTGCAAATGAGTTATGGCAGGGTCCAGTGGCTGCTCTGATGAAGGGGGCGTCCAAATTTATGGTTATGCCAAGTTCACTACTTTGACTTGGATACAGAGCAGACCACTAACTAGAGAGAGAGACTGACACCCCTCCAGTTACACTCTTGTGTGTGTGTTTTATGTGTCATCTATTTCCTGATATGACAGAATGGGAGAAACGGAGAAACTCATTTATTATATATTTCACGTATTAAAACAAATTTTAGATTTAAAAACAAAATAAAAAATCAAATTTTTTAAAATAAATTTGAAATTGCATTTAAAGTATATTCAATATTTCTATATTATTTAGCTATTTATTTGACATAATTATTTAGCTCTTTTTATGGGGATTGTCATGTTACTCTTGTGTTTCAGCACTCCTGCAGCAGTCTGTAATGATGTTTTCTATTTCAGTTTCAGAGCCATTCTCACATAGACATGGACCACTAATGGGCATATCTATATTGGGATGTTTTGTGTTGGACTACCAAAGTATACGTGAGTGTGTGTGTGTGTGTGTGTGTGTGTGTGTGTGTGTGTGTGTGTGTGTGTGTGTGTGTTCTGTTTGTTTGAGGGCTCTTGGGAATAGAGAGTGAGGGAAACAGTGAATAAATAGCACACACAGCTAGCCTCCCTCCTGTGTCTCATCGCTCAGATCTGATTGCAACATAAACATGGCGTCTCAATCCAGACTGCCCTTTCTAAACGATTTTTCACACAGCCAAACAAAGGGCTAGTGAAAGCGTAATGACCTACACATCAAAACACTTGCATGCACAAACACACACACAAGCTGAGCGAGCTCAAAGCGGACCTCCTTGAGAGCTGACGCGTTTTACAATGATGGCAAGACTACACACTCATGAATATACAAGCCCCTATCAATTAATAATGAATTAAACAGGCTTTGTTAGAACCATGAAGGGCTAGTCTGGACCCACACTGAAGAGCCATAAACAAGAAAATAATAGCTGGTTTGTGCATTTTATTGTAAGTCACTTTGACTAGATGTAAACGGAGAGAGATGAGGAACCCCTCAGCTAGTTAATTCCACCCCCCACCCCCGCCACAAATCACCTGTTGATACCTGCAATGACATCACACTGGACCCTTCCAGGGCGACACCTTTATCGGTTAGGAGACATCTGGTAACTCAATGGTAGGGATTTTTGGATGAGTCCGGGCTGCTCTACATTAGTAGCTAAAAATATATCCAGTCTTCTGAAGTTGTGCCACAGGAAGACAGTAAACCCTTTCATTCTTTCCACCCCCTTTTTTTAAACAGTCAACAAATCCGTCATATCTGGAGAACAGGTGGCACTTCCTCTGTGTCCCACAGTGTTGAAACTCAACTTAACATTTCTTAACATCACAGAGATGCTGCTAACGCTCCACGTGCCCTGTGATGTATTTTTAGAAAGGAGAGCTGTGCTTTTCTTGGAAAACTGACTGAAGAGATTTACTAGGATGAGAATGAGGATGACTACGGTCAGATGAGTTAACTATAAAAGCCAAATCTAAGCAGGATCTCTATCTCTATATGCCTTTGTTTTTGTTTTTGTCGTTGTTTGCTTTCTATTTTTTTTTTTGAAAGTTAGAAAGTTAATTATTCAATTAGAAAATTATTAATAATAATAAGAGTAATAATAATAATTTGAAAATCAATAATAATGATTAAAATTGTTGTTTTAATTAATATATTGCTACTGTAAATTCATGTTTTATTATTAATATAATGATATTAATTATAAATCTTTTGTCGATTGATGCTGTGAATTCATGTTTTATAATAATAAGTATAATTATTAATATACATTAAAAAATATATTTATATAGCTCCTGTCAGTTAATTTGTTTTCTTCTTCTAACAAGTAGATATAAAAGGTCAGCTTTAATGACCTTTAGCTGCTTTAGAAGCTTTGATGTGTGTGTGTGTGTGTGTGTGTGTGTGTGTGTGTGTGTGTGTGTGTGTGTGTGTGTGTGTGTGTGTGTGTGTGTGTGTGTGTGTGTGTGTGTGTGTGTGTGTGTGTGTGTGTGTGTGTGTGTGTGTGTGTGTGTGTGTGTGTGTGTGTGTGTGTGTGTGTGTGTGTGTGTGTGTGTGATGTTTAAGCCTGGTGTCCCTCTCCCCTGTGATTGCAGTAAAAATACCAATTAACCCAAACCAATTAGTGCTGCACTCTTTACTACAGAATGTTACCCCCTCCCGCTCTTACAATCTGTCCAGTCTTCTTTCTGTTTGCATGTGGCTCAGTGGATGTGTATTTGGGTGCTTTGTAGTCGGTTACTGTTTGTGTGTGTCTGTTTACAATGTTAGATTATAAGCTAAATTGCCAGCACAGGATATGTATTGTGAGCACCCCGAAATCCTGCTTACGACGCATTTGTGTGCGCACACACATTCAAAATCACTATTACTCCCTCCAACCATTAGTTTCATGTATGTTTGCTTTTCTATCCCCCCTGGTGGTTAATGCATGGATGCCGTTGAGCGGCTCTGTCTCATGTTTAAAGGTGTGATTAGACCTGATCTCAGATCAGAGGTCTCTGGGAGGAAATGTCCTGCTGCTGTAGGGACTGTGCTGTGTTGTCTTTGGCTTGGCTTCACCCTCCCTCTGGCCCAAACCATCACCTCTCTGCCTCTCTACCACTCCATTTGAAGTACAGTGCTGGCACTATGTAATGATATTCCTGAAAAAACAAAACAAAACAAAAAACATCAGTATTGCTGTAAATTAATTCCGGATTGTCGTAGCTGAGGATGGACAGATAGGAAAACGTGGGTGGAAAATCCTGTCTTTTCCAGATGAAAGTGGACCTGCGTGTTTCCTGTCTGACCTAATGATAAAAATAGAAAAGAATCAGACCACTGAAATAAATACCTACTGTAACATAAACATATTCTATTACTTATTAATATACAGCACTTCATTATATTAAGGTCTGGTTAAGTGTGCATGAAATATATATATATATATATATACACACACACACACACACACACACACACACACACACACACACACACACACACACACAAAGATGTTTAATTATAGTTCAGACTACTTTTCCCATCCTTGACTATGATGTATTTCTTTGAAATGCTAACATAATCTGTCCATGTACATGAATTTGTCGGTCTCAAGTTATCTTTACGGTGATTAAATAGAATAGAGCATGCCCACGTCCATTGCTCTCAACGCTACAATGATGATAAACACTGATACATTGTTATCTTGGTAGTTCTATCTCTTTTTTCATGTCGGCTGTCTTTCATCAGATTCATGCGTTGTGATAAAAGGCAATACAGAGCACCTGCTTATCCATGGCTTGACTGTTTTATAGTTTTATAGACTGTTAACGATAAAGCTATTCCCATCTAGATATCAGTGCTAATGTTGCATCCTTTCTTTGGATCTCACATTTTCAACAAGACAGTGGGCAGAATCAGAATATTCTACAGGACATATAGACACGATATTTCAGTCTGTTTGACCCTCTTGCAGACAGTTTTTTTTTCTTTTTTTTCCCCAGAAATCTATTTGGTAGTTTTTAATTGTAATTAAACAAGTCGACATAAATTCTACCTGTTGTAATGTAAATTATTGTAAATACACATTTGAATGCAGACAGGCGTTTGCCAAGAGTAGATGAGATTTCTTCTTTTTTTAAGTAATGTATTTTGTTATGATTTAAAAAGTTTAAATCCTTGTAATAAAAATAATAATAATAAAAAAATGAAATCTGTCAAATTGCTCCAGTAATGACAAAAGAATATCCCAATAGGCTGTCCCTTCACCTCCATCAGTTATCCTTTTCACGAGGGAAGCTGTGATTCGGGTGCAGTGTGTACCCTGTTGTTTCTGTCTGTGTCATGTCATGAATGCTAAAAAGACTAACATGGGGCAAAAGATAAAGAAACAGTAACATGCTCAAATTGTCTGTGATTGATGCCCTGACTGTCTCGCTCACTGTGTGTCTTTGTGACAAAATCAAAACATTTTGCTTTGGGAGCTCACAAACAGGCTGTATCAAGCAGAGAGGTAAATTAGCATCTTTGCTTTTGATTGCTAGCTGGGTAAGTTCACCTCACAGCCATGAGGCTTCAAAACAAAGTACAATTCCAGGCAGTCGTCTGACGTCAAACGCATCTGCTCGCTTGTTTAGAAGAGTGACACACAAGTAGACTGTAATGATTGCCTTGTTTTGTCATTATTTTTTTTCTTCTTCCATCTCTCTGTCTCTTTCTCTGTCTGTCTTTCTCTCTCACTCTCTCACTCACTCACAGAGAGACAGCTTAAACCAGCACTGCGCTTTCAGAACTTAAGGAGTTTTGAAAGTTAAAAGCGCTCTTTTTCTCAGGAGCCAGTGTGATGTTTCCTGCGCGGCTTTGGTGTCGAGACTCCCAGACGATGCTATTATGTGAGCGATGTTAGTATGACTCTGACAGCCTTCTGTACGCATTTGAGGGCTGGAATTGGCAGTTTGTGTGTGCGCAAGCGAGAAAGAGAGAGCGCATCATGCTTCTCTTAAGAAATACACTTTTCCCTCGCACGGTCTTTAAAGAACCTTGTTAAACACAAAAAGCACAGCAGCGAGGCTCATGCAAAAGAGAGAGAGAAAAAAAGAAAGAAAAAGGAAACTTTCAAAAAAATGTTTCTAATCGTGCTTGGCAGGTAGGAGGGTGTCAAACTGAATTTGGAGCGGTGTTTGCAATGGTGTCGTTTAAGTGTTTAAAGTCTGACCTTGAGACATTTTTTTTCCTGTCTGAATTGTGTTAGCGCTCCTGCCTCCTTTCTCACAAGGATCCGAATCACAACATTGTTTATTCACTTTGATTTGTCAAAGATGCATGCAGGAATATTGACAAAAGAAATCCAACCCCAAACCAGATGTGCTCTTCCGAGAGACTGCTGATGCTTCCTGTGTGCCTTGTGTATCTTCGCTTCTTACCGAAGAGCCTTAAAGGGGTAATTCTATTAAAGGGGTAATTCACCCTAAAATGAAAATTCTGTCACCATTTACTCATTTTGTTCCAAACCTGTATGACTTACTTTCTTCTGTGGAACACAAAAAGAAGATATTTTGAAGAAAGTTGGGATACAAAACAACATTGAACCAAAAAAACACTGAAACATTCTTCACAATATCTTCATTTATGTTCCACAAAAGAAAGTCATTTGGAATGATGAGTATAGGGTGAGTATATGATGATGACATATTTTTTATTTTTATTTTGGGTAAACTATCTTATGAACTTGTGAAATAATAGTGCCATGAACTGTGTTTGGTTCCACTGAGAACCTATTAATAAAAGGTTAGTATAACCATTGTTTTCTTAGTGTTGGAAATATTCTGCTTGCTCCTGAACATGTTTTTAAAATCTTTTTATTATCTTTACTATCCTTGTCTGTATGTTTTACTGGAGACAGAAATATACATGTACAAGTATGTACATTTGCAGACACGCATAACTCTACTTGCACAGTTTTTTTGGGTTTATAGGTGTAATATAAAACATATCACGTCCACATGCATAGACCCTTGTAAGACAACGCAAAATATGCACATAAATGTAAATACGCATGCTTGTGCATGTGCATAGCGTATAAAAATGGCACACATTCTCTCTCTCTCTCTCTCTCTCTCTCTCTCTCTCTCTCTCTCTCTTCCTCTGTGGTGTGAGTGTGCACTAAGGTTCCATATGTTTATGTGCAGAGGTCTAGTAGCACTTGATATAAAAGGTAACTGTGACATTTCTAATTTTCCATGCACCAGCCCAGTTCATTTTCTTCCCTGCTGCCTCTTGCATGCAACAGTAAGCCTCTAGGATTGACAATAATTACGCCAGCACACAAAATGAAGAGCGTAATGTGAACACAGCTTTGCCATAATTGCCTTTTCATTATTTGCTAACAGTGAGCTATTCAGTCAGAAGAAAGAGATTGCACAGTAATTGGCTAACAATAGGAAGCAGGGACACTGTTCAGCAGCATTGGTAATTTTTGTGTTGCCGTGATGCCTTTTTTTTTTTTTTTTAAATAAAAATCTGAAGCATTAAACTGTAATTTAAAACTACAATTTCCAGACTGAATGAAAATGCTGGTATTACCATGAGCTCCTATTTAGAGTGGAACATCCTATTAGCTGTATTAGCAGTAGAGTTGGTTCGTTTCCATATGCGCTGCCTCCAAACCAAATGGGATTTGAACGCCTTTGTTTTTGCCTGTCTCATTCAGACTCTTGCAGACGGGAATACCAAACACATCACAGAATGCACAGCCTCACTCTCAGTGGTGACGTTTGATGAAATGCACATCTGTAATTACAAACTCTGAATAGAAAGAGGCAGAGGACAGTGAAGAGGTGTGTGCTGCTTCTACACAGGCTATGCTGTTGGTCACTTGTTCTCAGACAACAAAAACTTAAACAAAGCAAAAGAAAATATGATTACTTCATTAAATAAAGTGTGCATAGTGTTTTGTGAATTATTAGCTGAATTTCAACCACTAAAAATCAGGAGCCAAGACAAATTCATAATTTATTTTATTTTTTTTGTAGTTTTTTGCACAATGTTGTGTAATATACACTCACCTAAAGGATTATTAGGAACACCTGTTCAATTTCTCATTAATGCAATTATCTAATCAACCAATCACATGGCAGTTGCTTCAATGCATTTAGGAGTGTGGTCCTGGTCAAGACAATCTCCTGAACTCAAAACTGAATATCAGAATGGGAAAGAAAGGTGATTTAAGCAATTTTGAGCGTGGCATGGTTGTTGGTGCCAGACGGGCCAGTCTGAGTATTTGACAATCTGCTCAGTTACTGGGATTTTCACGCACAACCATTAGGGTTTACAAAGAATGGTGTAAAAGGAAAAACATCCAGTATGCGGCAGTCCTGTGGGTGAAAATGCCTTGTTGATGCTAGAGGTCAGAGGAGAATGGGCCGACTGATTCAAGCTGATTGAAGACCAACTTTGACTGAAATAACCACTCGTTACAACCAAGGTATGCAGCAAAGCATTTGTGAAGCCACAACACGCAGAACCTTGAGGCGGATGGGCTTCACAGCAGAAGACACCACCGGGTACCACTCATCTCCACTACAAATAGGAAAAAAAAGGCTAAAATTTGCACGAGCTCACCAAAATTGGACAGTTGAAGACTGGAAAAATGTTGCCTGGTCTGATGAGTTTCGATTTGCATTGAGACATTCAGATGGTAGCGTCAGAATTTGGCGTAAACAGAATGAGAACATGGATCCATCATGCCTTGTTACCACTGTGCCAGCTGGTGGTGGTGGTGTAATGGTGTGGGGGATGTTTTCTTGGCACACTTTATGCCCCTTAGTGCCAATTGGGCATCGTTTAAATGCCACGGCCTACCTGAGCATGGTTTCTGACCATGTCCATCCCTTTATGACCACCATGGACCCATCCTCTGATGGCTACTTCCAGCAGGATAATGCACCATGTTACAAAACTCGAAAAATTTCAAATTGGTTTCTTGAACATGACAATGAGTTCACTGTACTAAAATGGTCCCCACAGTCACCAGATCTCAATCCAATAGAGCATCTCTGGGATGTGGTGGAACGGGAGTTCCCTGGATGTGCATCCCACAAATTTCCATCATCTGCAAGATGCTATCCTATCAATAAAGGCCAACATTTCTAAAGAATGCTTTCAGCACCTTGTTGAATCAATGCCACGTAGAATGAAGGCAGTTCTGAAGGTAAAAGGGGGTCAAACACAGTATTAGTATGGTGTTCCTAATAATCCTTTAGGTGAGTGAATATTTCAAGGTTTATTTTATTTTATTTTTAATTTTATTATTTTATTTGTGATTTTGCTGAGAACCTTATTGAGAACCACTACTATAGAACGCGAACAACATCCACCCACCCATCCATCCATCGAGACAGGGGAGCAATGTTTTTATTGTTTTTGATCTGACAATTGAATTTTTTTTTCCATTGTGGATTTAATAGCTTTATAATTTCTCTCTTTTCCTTTTTTTTTTCTTTTCCCACTTGCACACACTTAATAAGGGGAGGGTTGAGGTTGGGGTTGGGGTTGAGGTTGGGGTTGAGGTTGGGGTTGGGGTTGGGGTTAGGGTTGGGGACGGCGGAATGTTATCACAAGAAGTGGTCTAGACATACTTGAACTCTGGACAGCAGCTTAGGCAATATGCAAGAGATTAATTCAAGTACATCACACTAATAATTAGAGTACAATAATATCCAACAGTCAACAGACCAAGTGTCATCTGTAATGTACTGTATGTAGGCAGAGCTGAGTGATGATTCAACTCTAATGTTCTATGATCAACTCTATGTTTAAGATCTATATGACCTTAGTGGCATATGTATAAAAAAAATAATGGCCAGTTTAAATTAGTCTCTTAATTCCTTCTTAATCAAAATCCAGTAGGCAGATATTATTAAAGTTTTAACCATCTGTTGCATTTCAAAGTAGGCATATATTTATGAACAGTCAGAAGATCAGTTCTCATAAGATTCTGCACAGTCATAAAACACAATCTCAAGTGTGTTTTTGCTGTTAGCTTTTTAAAGACTTTGGGGTCTCTGAGACACCACATCATGGAGGGTAAATGCTGTATTTCCATTGATAAGCACTTTATAAAAATGTCCTGAGCCCTTCAGCTTGCATCGCCTTTAAACTACTGATTAATCTCACTTCTTACATATCATCCAATCCTTCCTCCCCCCACCCTCTCTCCGTTTGAGGTGTGTGTCTGTGTCATAATTATCTAATATGGTTGCTCTGCTGCTCTCTTATTTAGTAATTAGCTACATCAAACTGATTGGTATGGCTTCCTGAATTCATCCCTTTTAATGTTTAAAGACTGACTTTGTGCTTCAAGGATTTGTTTGTATATATCCTGCGTGTGATGAGAGCTTTTCAAGTAATTGGCTCCTAGGGGACGGCACTTTCTAATAGTTAAAGCATAATTACAGCCTGTATGAAATGTTAAACTGCCCTCGCTGTCTCTCACACGGGCTTAATTGCATGCAACAAGTAAGGCAGGCTTTTCATTTTGTACCATCATAAGGATGGACTGAACTTTCATAGAAACACATTGAAATTTTGTCAGGGAGTAAATAGTCTCTCATATGGTAATTTTGTAGGACACCAAAACAAAAAGGCTGTGAACTTATTCAAACCAATGCTCACATCTTCCCCTCTTTCGCTGTGTGTGCGTGTGTGTGTGTGTGTGTGTGTGTGTGTGTGTGTGGTAATCCTACGGTATGGGGACAGAATGTCCCCACAAAGATGGCAATATCCAAATCCTTGTCCTTGTGGGGACATTTTTGGTCCCCATGAGGAAAACATCTTATAAATCACACGTGATGTTTTTGAAAATGTAAAAATGCAGAATGTCTCCTGTGATGGGTAGGTTTAGGGGCAGGGGCAGTGTAGGGGATAGAAAATACGGTTTGTACAGTATAAAATGCATTACGTCTATGGAATGTCCCCATAAAACATGGAAACACAACATGTGTGTGTGTGTGTGTGTGTGTGTGTGTGTGTGTGTGTGTGTCTGTGTGTGTGTGTCTGTGTGTGTGTGTGTCTGTGTGTGTGAGAGAGTTATGTGGCATATATTTTGGGCATGTTAAAGAATGCAAAGGGGAAAAAGATCACACTCACCAAAGATGGTTCTCTACTCTCTCTGAGCGGCTCTCGGGCTTACAGACCGGCTATTGATGTAGTGTCTAAGTACTTAAACTGAGCAGTTGTTTGTATCATTGTTATTAATTTATTGTGATTAGACATCCATGCAGAGCTCAAAGCATTTAGAGGAGAGTCAGTCTCTTTGAACTGACAATGCTTTGTTCTCTATCCACAGCTCCCTGATTAATTTAAATATTATATGCAAGAACAATTGAGAAATTTAATGTAATCCTTAAAAAAATATGTTGAATTAATAGGTCGAATTATAATTCTCTTGGCTATTCCATTAGATATTCATTATTCAAAGGAGAAAAAAGGCAAATGAACTTAATAGGAAATATCATTTTCTTCTTATTTATTCATAACAGAGGGAGAGTGAAATTTTGAGAGCTTTGTGTATGTGCCTTTAGATCCTTTTAATGTTAATAAGAGGTATCATTCATTTTTGGTTCTATTTTTCTCTCTCAAACTTTTTAAAGCAGTTTCATCTCATTTATTTTTTGTTTTTATTGACACAGCTGACAAAATGAACCATCTGATGATAAACAACATATTACAGCTCACCTGTTTTTTATTTTTATTTTAAAATATTAATTAAAAGTGTACACCGCCATCTACAGAACTGTTTAGTTATCTTTTTTGTTTTCATAATAATAAAGTGTCACCATTTTCACTTTACATTACATTCGAACATTTTTGTTCATGCTTTTAATATACCGTTCCGAAGTTTGAGGTCGCTAATTACCAAAAGTGTTTTTTGAAAGAAGTCTCGTGATCAACAAGGCTGCATTTATTTGATCAAAATGCAGTAATAACAGTAATGTTGTGAAATATTACTACGATTGAAAAGTGTTTCTATTTTGCTGTATTTTAAAATGTAATTTATTCCTGCGATGGTAAAGCTGAATTTTCAGAAGCCATTACTGCAGTCTTCAGTTACACATCATTTATTTTAGAAATCATTTTATGCTGATTTGTTGCTTCTTTATAAACTGAAAATTCAAAATGAAATTGGAATCATTTGTAACAATGTAAAAAGTCTTAACTGTCACTTTTGATCAGTTAATGTGCACACATATTCGTTTCTTTTTACTGACCCTGAACTTTCGAATGGTGGTATCCCTGAGCATCAACTGTTGTTTCTGTAGAGATGTCTATTTGTGCATGCCTTCTTATTACTGTGTCGGCTCGTCTATGTAGGTCTCAGTATACACTGGAAATGCAATTGAGGATTTCAGTCTGTCAAAGGCTATAAGGTTTTCAGATATTCTTAATGTTACAGACCCTCAGCTTTTATTCTCCAGATGAGATCATGCTTTTTCCTTTCTTTGTTCCTACCCAGTTTGTTGACAATAATGTGCTACCTGTGAGTTTCCCCCCACTGTATTAGTTTTTTTGTCTTTAAAGTGTGCTTTAACCCTGTAAGGCTCACTGCTGTAATATTACAACATCAAGTTTAGCTCTACTAAAATAAACCTGCAGAACTTGTTTTTTTTTCTTTCTCTAAGACCACATTTACACAACTAGAGTCATATTGTTTAGCCTTGCAATGCTATTGGATGGAAGATTTTGTGAATAGGCCTTTCTACCTGGTCATGAACTCACACAACCTGCGAACTTGACTTGAAGCACAACATCTTGTTTTACTGGAATGGATAAATCATCATTCAAGTAAGTAGAATGCCATATATATATTATGTGATTAAAAAATATGTTAAGATCATATAGATATTAAGGTACTGTTGATTTTTTTAAATTATGTTTTGAGCTTGTAATGTCAAATGTTGTAATTTTACAGCACTGTATAAAATGGGTATAGCTAAATTTGCCTGTGCACCTTGCACATTATATGGCTGAATCTTACTTCTCACCTGTTCCATGTGAAATAAATAGCCTACTAATAGAAAGATAATGTTTGATCATTTTAAATGTCTTTTTTTTTGTTTTAATCAAAATTTTATTATTATTATTAAATGATAAGTTCAAGTTGAATTAAGGGATAAATTATTTCCTTTAGAATTTGAAAGCATTTGTGTAGCAATATTTGAAACTATCTGCATCTTATGAATTTAGAAATCATACTTAACTGGTCCTGGATTCTTTTCTGGGCTTTGCTTGTTTGCCCAAATATCTGCTTTCTGCATGAGGAACAGGTGATAATGATCTGGAAAGTGGGGGCTATAAATTATATTAGCATGATAGTAGAGGGTACAATAAGCTAACCAGACAGTATTGTTTGATTTTGTGGAATGTGTGAAATCTTTACAATGTGTAAGTATCATTGGGATATGGAAAATAACCAGTATTTTTTATTTTATTTTTCCAGAATGCCACCAGCCAGGAAAGACTGTATTATCTACAAAGTATATGATGTCATTGATGGCGTCCAAAATGGGAACAGTGAATTTGAAATGGATTCTGATACAAGTTAAGAAGATGAATGTGGATATGAACTGGAAAAGCAATGGCTGCTTCTGCTTCTCAGAGGACAAGAACTGCCCTTGGGACTATCATAACTGAATATGGCTATGAACATAGCAAAATTACATAAATGCCAAAGTTTTCATTGAGTTCATCAGGTTTTGTAAATATAATCTGAATTTTTTTATAATAAATAATTTTTCATAAAAATATGACTTGTCCAATTATTAATATTGTGTGATTATTATATGTACACTACTATACTAATTACATCCTGCAAATGAACCCTTAGATGTTCTCTACATTTGTTCAGACAGTAAGTGAAATCACTGAAATTCTGCTACCCAACAAGCCCAATGTTGCAAAATTACAACATTCCTCTAAAAACTTACTAAAATGTAAAAAATATAAAACCCCATTTATCTCTGCATTAGATGCCTCCTACAACAACATGTAAAAGGTGGATTTGATTTATTTATTTGAACAGTTTTCTATATATTTGGGTCTCTCAGGGTTAAAGCTACAGTCCAGAACTTTTTTGGTTAAAAAAATATCCAAAATAAATGTTTGAGCAAGTACATAACCAGCCAGTGTTCAAAACTATCTCTTTACCTAAGACAGAATCAAAACGGTAAGCTTGTAATAATGTTATAATTTGGGTTGGTACTGTTGGTAAAGTGCTTCTGATAGCTTTACACGGAAATTCATGCATGCCACCGCTCGTCTTTGCGTCATTACCTCATGTATGCAATGTATACATAAAGAAGGAGTCCCGGCTACGCTGTATCACATGTGAGGATGCTGCAGGTGGCGGATCATTTATAGCCTTTCTGTAATCCAGAAAGGACCAGGACAATAGTCAGTGACAACTGGAGATTCACCTGCAGTCAAAAGCAAACTGTACAGAAATTGAAATCCACAGGTAACGCTAATACACACTAAATACATAGTCACGCAATGCTGAAGTTGTTAACATTAACAATTGAGAACAAAGTATAACAATACTGATCATTTGCACGGTTTGATGTGACGTAGTGTGATTTATTGTATTGCCTTTTTTTCTCAGTTGGTCTGAACAAAAGGGGCAGGCATGTTTCTTACTTGTTCAGATGACATTTTCCCGTGAAAATTCTTATTTTGGTCATACTTCCAAGATGTAGAATCTTTTTTTTTTTTTTTAAGTTCAGTATTCACACCGGTGGGTGCGGTGAATAAATGACAGCCACACATACTCCTCAAAACATTAAATTCGTCCACTCTGAAGAGCCGTGCCGATGCACAACCCACATAAAGATGATAATTCCGCAAATAACTGCAATTGCAGGTTTCAAACACAGATGGCGACAAAGAGGCAAAACTTTAACTGCAGCTTTAACAATATTAATGATGATGAAAACGAATGTCCATTATTCTATGAAGTAAAATGCCTGGTTTAGTGTCGATAAAGGGTTATAGGTTATTTGGTATTGATATGGTTTTGCATTATCATTACATGTCAAAACCAAACCGTATACAGTAGAACAGAACAATACCGCCATAAAACATAAGTACAGTGTTTACCCAGTTATTGAGAGAGATTGTGTTTGGATTAATTAGATGGAGACTGTGCCTTGGTTCTGCTTTCTGCACTTTGTGTAAAGAACTCCTCCTTCTCAAACAGCTCTGCACTGCTTAGTGCAGGTTCAGTGATGCTATACCTTTCTCAGCTTAACCTCAGATGTTTATCAGGGATAGAGAGAGACACAGAAAAAAGAATGCAATGAAGACTAGACCTTTGTGTAGCTCCTTCATTCAGTCTCTGTGATATATGATCTGAATTCACATTCTGTGAGTGGCTGGGAATTACTGTACACATAATAATAAATAAAATAATAAAACCTGAAAGAGTGAGTGACACCATTTATGAATGATAAAAATGCCAGGAAAATACAAATGCATACAATTCAGTTGTTTTATTCTTAAATATTATGCTTGTTTTAAATGGTATCCATGTTTGTCCAGATTGTTAATTTCTTCCTCTTTTCCTTCCTGTATTGTGTGTGCAAGCAAATCAACTCAAGCAGGTCTAACATCTCTGTACAACAGAGGTGCTGTAAGTATTATCAAAGCTAATATCAGAGAAAATAGATGTACCACACACACACACACACACACACACACACACACACACACACACACACACACACACAACGCCAAAATCATTCTCTCGTTAGCTATAATGAGATGTTTTTTGCATAGAGCAGTGTTCAAGAAATGCTGCCTATTGTGCTTTTTTTGGTGTTTTGAATTTTCATGGACGTTTATGGATGTTTACTGTGGCCTTTCTCTTTCAGATCCAAATTCACCACAGTATTCTTCTCTCTAATTTACTGGTTTAGTTTTTTGGAGGTAGTTTTTTTCCCTTTATTTTATGTTTATGTTTTTCTCTTTCTCTTTCCATTTCTCTGACAGTCAGCTAATGTTTCAGTCTTGTGTTCTGTTAGGTGGGGTTCTGACTTTAATCCTTAATATTTATTATTATAGAATAAAAGTAAAACAAAGTTAAAATTATTTACAGATGATGTGTTCATTGACACGGATGTTCATTAACATGAATATGTAACATTAGATTAACCTGTAGCCTATATGGAAAATTAGTAGTAGTAGTGGGAGTTTTATCCATCAAACCCTGTGGCAGAAATCAATGCCTTGTGAACCTTATACCAATATGCTTTATTTCTACACAATTGACCTTTAATAAGATTATGAGATTTACACATGACTGTGTGTTTGTCATTCTGGTATATATGAACAGCTGTGACAGTAAAGTGTTAATGCCATTTTTTTAACCTTTTTTCTTTTTCTTTTGCTAATACATTAGAATAATGGTAATTAGTTAACATTAGTTAATGTATTAACTAACATGAACTAACCATGAGCAATACATTTGTCACTGTATTTGTTAATCTTTGTTAACATTAGTTAATAAAAATACAGCTGTTCATGGTGTGTTCATGTTAGTTCAGCGCATTAACTAATGTTAACAAGATTTTATTAATGTATTAGTAAATCTACATTAACAAAGATAAATAAATGCTTTACAAGTGCAGTTCATTATTAGTTCATGTTAACTAATGTAGTTAACTAATGTTAACTAATGAACATTATTCTAAAGTGTTACTTTTTGTACTTTTTTTTTAAGAGTAAGATTTTGAGTTGCTTTGAACTCTGATGTTCTTTCTCAGTTTAAATCAAGTCAAAAATGCTTTGTTTTTAAAGGTGGGGTAAAAAAAAAAAAAATGATGGGAAATGAAAGGCTATAAGATGGCTTGATTCCGATTTAGTTTTCTTGCACGAGTGCAATCCAATTGCAATCACTTCCTTCCTTCTGTGCCCAGGGCATTATTGGGAGACTGAATGCAATTTGAATGACTGCTGCAAGAATCTTCCATTAAATCAGATGATAGCCAGGAGCTGTTGATGTATTCACTCTTATGTGTTTACTTATTTGTCTAGTTTAAGTGTGTGTTGGCTGGAGTGTGTATGTGTTGTAGTGACAGTGGTTTAGAGCATCAGCGGTTTCCCTCGCTAAACCAGTGTGGTTTGGGCCGTGCTCTAACTGCATACCTAATAAGTTTTACTGCTGAGGTCTGCCAGCGGCTGAGTCCCCCAAACGAGAGTTGACACACACACATTGAAAATCCCATCTGCTTTGAATGATGGGAGAGGGCAGTCTTTTTAAAGGTGCTCCATTGCCCCCCAGTAGTCTGGCTCTAAAGGTGACACCTCAACACCTTTGTCTCCTAATCATCTCTGGCCCTCTGACCTCAGTAAGAGGGGAGCCATCTCTGTGTATGAGTGAGCACTGAGCACCAGCCAGGGCCGGAAAGGACATTGAAAAAGAAAGAAAAAAAGACCACAATGTAGATCTAAAAAATGTAGCTCAAAGTGCTTTTGACAAGCTTGTAGAAATATATTGTTGATTTCATACTTTTGTGGCCAAACGTTTGTACCTCTCTAAAGTTTTTTGTGTGTGTGTGTGGGGGGTATTGTTTTGTTGTGTTTTATATATGGACCCTTTATTGAGTCTGAAATAAAGTCTGAATTTAATTGAATGGAACTGAATTTAATAGTGCTAAAATTGTCAAGTTGTTTTCAAAGTTAACCAATATTTGAACATTAAATATCATGGTTTTCTTTGAGTTCCAACTTAACTTTTCTTCCAGTTGATTTTTAAAACTTACTGACAACATTCATGATTATTTATGTTTTCCTGGTTCATTTATTTATTTATTTTAACATGACAGAATGACATCCTGCATACGCTGTAAAATAATAATAATAATAATAATAATAATAATAATAATAATAATAATAATAATAATAATAATAATAATACTCCGTCATTTTTACAGAACAAAACTGGCAGCTATAAAAAATTAAGTAAAAAATACAGTAAAAAATCTAATCTAATCTAAAATCTATTTACAGAACTACCTGTATATTTTACAACTTTAATAAAAAAAAAAAAGATTAATAATACAAAATAAACCTGTAAATCCATCAGCCATTTTCTGTTGAATTAGCAAGGTCATGCTTGCTAATAAAATAGTACATTTATTAGTATTTTACTGTAAAAATACACAAAGTTAAATATAGGTTTTCTCTATATATAGTATGGGAACTTTTTGTTTACTAATTTTAATAGGAATTTAATTGTTTCACATCGTTATACATAGATGAACACAGCCAACTCTATTAGAACTGAATTAGCAATACCAATTTTGCTGCCAAATTCGCTACCCAGGGCACCATCAGTGGAATAATAAACAGCGAACCTCTTGATTGGACAGCGAGTGTGGAAACAGGCATGGTCAACTGAAAAGATAAACTGGACGTCTGGGTGAAGCTTGTCAATGTCAAAAGCTGTTAGAACAGCACAGACCAGTATTAGACTCTGATGATAGAGCCCTGTTACTCCGTGGCGCTATCACATTTCGGAACATGAGAAAAATAACATTTTAGCAAGGGGGTCAGGTGGAGAAATGGCACCTCTAAATGAGGGTTAAGGCCCTATCATTGTCTGTTATAACGCAGCCTCTCCCTCCTCAAATAATAGAACTGACCTTCGACGGGCTCTGGGCCTGTTAGGGCTCTTGGCGGTGGAGAGAATCCATTCACAGGGGCCGCTCCGAGCAGCACCGCTCCAAATGGCTTTTTCTTCCCCCGCACAATCAGCTGAAACAGCTGCTGAATGAAAACACTGATTACATAAGAAAGGTCCTCTACTGGAGATAAGACATCCACCTGAAGACGAAGGACATCATTCGCTCTGTCTTCATCTCTCCCTTTCTGTCTTTCTTGCTCTGCCTTTTCAGCTCTTATCTCCTTCTTTTTATTCATTCGCACAACCTTTTCTTTCTTTCTGCGACTGAGAACTTGATTTGAAATATGTCAGTTCTGAGACTAGATTAATATGTAAATGTCTGTACATTTTTTAATTATGTAAGATTAACAGAAACTCTGAATAATCCTTCAGGGAGCAGCTTAGAGATTCATGTGAAACACTTATTTCACTGATTCTGCATCCTCCTTTCTTTTCCCCCGCCTTAGACTTGGTTCTTTCTTTTCTTCATTTCCCTTTTTGTTTTTCCTTATCTTATTTTCTTATGCAGGCAATGCAGACCAAGGAAATATTTCTCCAATGTACCATGTTTGGAATTGAACAAAGTACTAAATAAAGAATGACATCCATAATACATTTGAGAATGAAAAATAGAGCCTTATTTCCCTTGTGTGTGTGCAGCATATATGACAGTAAAGAACAGTTCTATTGATCTCGAGTTTCATTAGGTGAAAGCTGCTCAGTGAAAGAACAACCAAACCTCTATCAGCATTACAGAGCAAAGCACAGACGGGAGACATTTGAAAAATATATTTGCCATTTAAGTAATTATTTAAACGCGCCTCGCAGAATGCAAATGAATTGGCTCCTGCAAGCGGCTAATTTTAATGACTGCAGATCACATCCTATTGCTTGATTGAGTCTGAGTGGAATGGCAGACGAAACACACACACAGCTGTACAGGCAGTGTTAACAGGGAGAGTCTGAGCAAAAAGGAGGTGCTTCTTTCCTGAGTGATGCTATTGCAATGGAGTGTACAACATGGCGCCACTTTGTGGTGTGGAGGAAAAGTGCTGTGGAGCTCATCTATTTGACTGCTAAATCCCAACAGGCTTTTGTGCCTAAAAAAGCAAATGACATTTACAGTAATAGCAGCATTGGTTGTAATTTAACAAATATTTTAGAATTCCTTAAATATTTCTCTTGCTAAATAGTATATAATATTTGAATAACCTTTGCAGTGAATCTAAATACATTATTTAACAAATGAGGCACTCTTTGTCATAGCCCATAGAGAATAGATGATACAGTCTTAACAAGCTTTACAAGTTAGGAGCTAGCAGAGGGGGGCAGACATCCTCTTCCTAATGTAGTTAGGAAATTTTGCTTATGTGCATGAAATAAGTCTTATATTATTATTGGCAAAATGGGAAGTTGTAGAAGTTTTGGCGAGCCACGATTAAGCGGATATATTACCGTCACAATCTTGCAAGACTTATTCAAGCACCCTTTTCCTGCCGTGAAGTGTTCTGGAGATAAGAGGAGGATGCCAGGTCTCATCAATGGAAACACTTATCTGAAGAGGAAGAGGGAGTGAGATTGAGCTTCAATCCACGATTGTGTATTATCTTAAACGCTTTGAGGTATTTTCTATAAGAGCAACTCGACTGCTTAGGAATGCTTTTTATGTTTTGCCTGGGAGCTTCTCAGAGTTTCAGGCGAAAACAAACATGTGTGCAGATTAAAAAATTAAATGATTTTTTACCGGTGACCTGATTTTCTAATCTACAAACAATGCTTCCGTCCTTAAAAAAAAAAAAAAAAAAAAAAATCATGTGACACAAGTTTCTGATTTGTTACTATAAATACAATAGCTAAAGTAAGCCATCTCATGGAGAAGTCTATGCCTATTCCAACAATATGCTCTTTTCACACAAGCTTAACTTTTGCCCTCTTTTCTCTTGTTGGAAAATGATCTGGAGGTGTAATCTTAAGCAGTCCTACAGATTAGGACGCGAACGAGTTAGTGAAACTCTCGCAGAACTTATTTAGTCTGATTTGTTTATCTCGGAAGTGAAGCAAAATTTTCCCGATAAGCATTCCCTGTCGGAATCCGCTTAATTCATTGTAAAAGCATAAAGAATGGGGAGTGTTTTTAATGCCGGGACAAACCGACTGCAGGGTGCAGATCACACACTACCTGAGCCACAGAGATTACACTATTGTGCGGAGGGAATGTTATCACAGGCATGCCAAGCGCATACTCCCTGTGTAACATGTGAACAGGACCCTTGGAAATGTTTAAGGAATACAGTTTGCTCATAGGATTTATCTATTTCCATGTCCTTTTAGACTCAAATCAAAAGGTGACCCCATATCACTGATATATTCGGATGCACCCCCATCTCTGATCTCATGTGTATTCCTCTCTAGCCTTCAACAGGGACATATCACATCAGAGCCTCTGTGCAGAATGTAAATGCAATAAACGTGAATGCAATAAAACGCACGCAAAACATAATGGCAATGTGTGATTCATTGAACGCAGAGCCAGTGTGGCTGGGGTTAGACCACCACTCGACAGTGCTGGCTTAAACCATCACATAAACATCAGTATTCCTCAAAACCGGAGAATTGAGAATGTGGGAAACCACTACTGCATGCTAGGGATTTAGCTTGGGCTTAGAGGTGTAAACGCTGGAAATATGTCATTCTAATGATATCAGACTCTAAAAGAGAAGAAGAGCTTGACTATGAACAATGAAACCTTAAAGGGATAGTTTTGGGATGACATAAAGGTGCAAATTATGTCAGACTATCCCTTTAAGAAAAGTAGTATTTTTTCCTTTCTGAAGTGGCATCTTTGTTATATTTTTGAGCATCCAAAAATTGTAATTTTGTCCTGTATTGCTGTGATTATTGACATCATTATCGTGGTTGACATTTTAGTGTGGATGCCTGAAGAACGGTGAGGCGATACGACGGAATGCTGTTTCCTGGCTAAGCTGCTGTGTCTGCACTCTGACTGCCTTCTTGCTATTACATAATTAAATTTGGACTTGGATGGTGCTTTTTAAGAGATTATGGCAGCATATGTTGCTTGAAAACGTGCCAGGCACTCAAATAGAGAGAATGAGAGAGAGAGAGAGACAGAGAGACAGAGTGAGTATATTGAAAATCGGAATACACTTTGGTGCCAATAGTTAATGAATTGGTGTTATGATCTCGGGCCAAAGGATGCTGGTGCGCTATAAATTAGAATAAAGTCTGGGTGGGAAAAATAAATAAATCTGCGTATCAAAGTGTCATAGCCTTATATTGCATATTTATGTAGCTCTGAACAGGCACATTTTGTGCTCACTTTGTCTTAGAATGCGAGTGACACTGTGCTGTTGTTGTGTCTGAAAACACTGCTATCGTACAAGCTTCATCCCATGTTTCTCTGCTCCTCCTCTCTCTGCACACATACCCACACATGCACAAATATATTCCAGGGTGTTCCTTCCTTCCCTTTGATACATTGCCCCTGTCATTCCGCAGGCCAAATATATCATCTCCCGCTCTGCTCAAAGCCATGCGGGTCCGTTAAGGTTTAAGCGGTTATTCCAGTCATTATTGGCCATTAAATCCAGCACGGGTCGTAAAGGCCCTGCCAGTCCGCTGTCTGCTGTAGAGGTCAGGTGCCCCGCGCTACTTTACGAGCTCTCTCGTGCATCAGAGAGTCCCCGTGAAGTTCCGCACCTCACCACCGCCTCGACGGATAGATAGGCCACAGCCTGCCATCCATTACCCCTGTCAGTGGCTTCGTTTGTCAGCTGTTATAGCTCTCCGGCTCTCAGCTCTCCGCCCGACCCTGATGCCTGGCCTGATTTAAACCTCGCTATCATGCGAAGTGACTCGTGTCTCTGTCGCTCTCATTACGCTGAGCCTAGCTATGACAATGCGGACGGTTAGTGTCTCTTTCTCTTGGCTTCCGACACATTTACAGTGTGTTTCTAGAAATTGTCCTTTTTTACAATCCCTGTGAGTGAGCGAGTAATTTCAGAGGTCTCTGTTGCGTCCTCTTGCTGAGGCAGGGGAAAAATAATTGAGTTTATCTTCGGCTTTTAAGGGAGACTGACACACTGGCTTTTATTTGACTTTTTTAAAGAGATCTGCTCTTATGGGAGGTATTAAAGTCTCTGATTCCGGTCGTTAGACACCGCCACAAGGGTGATTACTTAAAGCTGATAGGAACCAGATTATTACTTCACTTACACTGATATACAGCCATACACACAGGACAAATTCACATTTTATGAAGCTCCACTGGAATTCGTCTCTGATGAAAATTGCTTTTATCCAACCGAGGGAAAGAATGAAAGGATGACACAGTGGTCTGTGTGCAGTAATCCCCTCTGTCTCTGGCTCTCACTTTCTTTCTTACCATCTCTCTTGCTTCTTTCCTTCAAAAGTAAAATTCATTTTTCCAGGCAATTATTAAGGTCTTACTTTTAAGGGGCTTCTTTGTCCGCTGAAGTTCTAATGTTTCATTTTTCTTTGCAGGAAATGTTCGGTTAAGTGGCATATATACTAGCCTACCTTTCAAAAGTTTGGTGTCAGTAAGATTATGTTTTTTAAACTATGCAAAAAAAAGCATGTTGATCAAAGGTCAAAATATATTTCGACTTTTCAACTTTCTATCCATTAATGTGTTTCCACAAAATTGTTAAGCAGCAAAACTGTTTTCAACATTTATAGTAATAAGTAAAGTTTTTGGAGCACCAAATCAGCATATTAGAATGATTTCTGAAGGATCATGTGACACTGAAGACTGGAGTAATGATTTTCCATCAATAAAGCACACAAATAAATTACATTTTAAAATGTATTCAAATGGAATTGCTAATATTGTTTAATATTACTGTATTATTTTGTATTATTGATCAATAAATGCAGCCTTAGTGAGCATTGTCTTTCAAAAACCAACCTAAAACATTAAAACAATAGTGCATATATGAAAAGACAAAAGGAAAGCGCTGTATTTATTGTGGTAGCCTATGTGCTGGACTCATTATAGTTTCATTATGGAACAGTCAAATATTACTTCAGTATGTCTCTCATACATTTTTCCCCTTAATGGACACAAAATAAAGACAGAATACAAGTTTCAGTAAAAATATTTACTGTTGTCGGAAAGAAACATACAGTGTTTTCTGATGTTTTCAACAGTGAATCATACATTCCGTATTCTGTGAGGTCTGTATGAAAGTGTTTAGTTTAAAAAGATTTTGCAGTAAATAAAGTGGTTATATAACAATTTCGATTTCCTGTCAGACACAGCATCAGAGCAGTGCCGTTTAGGCCCGACGCATGGCCTGTTGCTAAAAACAGTATGTGTAAGTGACATTTGTGTGGGTGCGTGTGTGTGTGTGTGTGTACAGGCACAACTCACATGGCAGGAAACTGTCCTTGTGTGCTTTCGCTTTGCCCTCTTCCCTTAATTTGCCTGCTGAGGAGCATCACGGCGGCAACACAGTGATGACATCATGCAGCTGGCTGCGTTTGATGTGTCAGTCCTGAAGGAACCACTTATAGCAATTAGGATATCCTTGAACAAGCGTTTGTGAAACATTGGCTGGTTTTTGGCATTTGCCTCCTGTTTCTGCCTGCTAACTAGCGGGGTTTGATCTGTGATAATTACCCTCCCACCAGCTTCTTCACTCTGACAGTCCTCTTCCCCTGAGAGCCCTACGCGCCCAGGCTACTCACTGATTGCATCAAAGTGACAGAAATTGCAACATCAAAAATAATAACTGATATTCCTCTGGCTTTGCCAGCCTTTGAATATTTCCTTTTAAATGCTTTCTAATTTGTGTCTCACACACCACGGTTGTGTGTATGGGAAGCTTAAAGCAAATAAAAGCAGCGATAGGGCATTCATTATTGAAATACTATTTACATATGGCACACTATTCTGTCTGAACTCACATGAAATGGAGATTTTCTGAGGCGTTTCTTCCTCTCAACATCACCACTCGGAGTCGTGCACTCTCTTTACTGCTCCGTCTTTCGTCTTTTTGTCATCTCCGTCTTTGTAAAGTCTGTTTCCCTCCCTGTGTCGCGCACTCAAAAAGAGTTTCTAGGTGGAGATGCGTTTGACTGGTAGTGTGGATGATCAGCGCCATTTGACTGAGATACGCAAACGAGATATAATGAGGAATCTGTATGTAAACGGAGACAAAACGGGGAAAGGATGTTGTTTTTCCTCTGACTGAAGATAAGAATTCTGACCCACATAGACCAGCTCTGTACGCTCGAATTAACGAAACTTTGCGAAGGTGACCACAAGGCAGAAGGCATTAGCATTCACCTGCTGAAGCATACACATATTCTCATCCTCCAACATCTTGTCCTATGTTGACCTTGCATGAGGATACATTAATAGCATTTATAATATATAATATCTGTCTTGTTCACATCGTGTTCTCGCTACCGGGGAGTCAGTGAGGCTCTCGGCTGTAATTACCGTTCGTAGGAAGTATAATTTGCAATGTCTCACATGCATGGCTGTCTCAACACAGATCATTTGCATTAGACAGTGCAGAACCCCAGGTAGGGCTCTGTGCGAACAGTACCGGCTCGAGATTAAAAAGGACAAGTGTGTGTTCAGACAGCCAATTGAGAACGACAGTCAGCCAAGGTTTCACCAGGATGAGTGTAAAATCATCAGCGGTGCCACGGGCGGCCGGCGAGCCTCTTTAGCGGAATGAATTAAGAGTGTGTGTAGAACAGAGCTGGTTTCAGCGTTGACAAATGCTGATTTCCCTTGAGGTGCCTGAAAAGATCTGACCTAGTCAGTGTTTAAAACCATACAAAGAAGATGATAAATGTGGTACTAATGAGACTTCACAATTTCTCGTTCCGCTTTGCTTTGCTCATTTTGTTTTCTCTCCTTTTCTCTTTCTCCTCGCTCCCTCCATCTAGGTTTGTGATCTTAGAGAGAGCGAGGGAGAGAGAGAGAGAGAGAGAGAAAGCATATCCTTTACATGCTGAGTAGATTATAGGGAAATTAAAATCAAACACACAATCTCATTGTTCTGCAAAGTCGGCTGCTCTAAAACCTCCGTAATCTAAAATCCTGCATCCAAAATCCACCCTGTCAGCATTTATAGATATTATACTGATCCGAATTTTCTTTGCTTTCATTCCTTGTGTCTTTTGTTCTCTCGCTTATAGGAGAGCGGAGAGCATTTCCTGATATGTGCCGCGCTTTGAAAGCTGTTTAACACTGATTGGAGCCCTTCCTGCTCTTCGCCAGAGAGAATACCTCTTCAGGTGCCAGTGTCGAGCATCTCTGATACACGCTGCGCCTCCTCCGTGCCACGAGACCCTCCCCTGATCAATCAAGGTTGACAGAGAAGGCCTTTGTGCGACGCTCCGAGGAACAGATGTCTGCCTGCGAGAGCGGTTCACCTGGAGCCGCGCTGGATTACCCGTGGCCTCGCTTTGATGGATTAGCATGTACGGAAATTGCCCGATTATTGATATGAAAATATTTGCAAACGAGGGGAAACTGGCGATGTGAGGGGTGGGGGGTGAGGAGTGCGACGCTAAGAGAGCTTATCAGCCTTTCTTCCAACCTTGTCCCTTGCTTCCTACAGAAAGGGGAAAAAAGAAGAGGGGTAGAAAAGACAGATGAGGGCACGGGGATGAGAAAGAGAGATGGTGTGTGTCAGCGTGGCAGTATTCAGCTGCCCTTCATGAAATATTGTTCACCATTATATTAACAGAGCTGAGTGGAGAGAGATAAGAGAGCTTCTGAAATAGTAAGCAGAATGTCCTGAGGAGATATTTCAATCTTTATTCTCTGTCGCTCTCTCGCTCTTTTTCTCCCTCTCACCCCATCTTTTTCTTTCATTTAGGGCAACGGGTGAATGTGAAATGTGCCGAGACCTTTATAAATGAAGACAGGGCTAGAGAAATGATGACATCATCAACTCCCACATAATTGCTTGATTTGTCAGTCTGTAAAAAGAGAGTATCTGTACTTTTGGCAGGGCGGGAAAGGGGGGGCAAGCTCAATGTGTGTGAGGTGGTGGTGGGTGGTGGGGGTCTTCAGAATAACCAGCCACACAGCCTCTCCTCGCTTCCATTACATCTTCTTAACTAGACACAGAGAAAGGGCTGAGGGTTTGCCCACCTGCAAAAAATTGTGTTTATTATGCGCAATTATACAGCGTGCATCAAGGCTTACACATTTATATAACTGAAATGACACATTTGGGATTGAGCTCAACCAGAGAAACGCTTTTCCCTTTTAACAGTTTGACCTCTTGGAGAAGTAATACAATGACACACCACACTGTGTTAGAGGTGGTGGAGAGAGGGAGATATGAAAGAAAGAACATTTTTATGGTAGACTTGAAAAGAGTATATTTAAAGAAGCTAATGCAATTATGAAATTACCTATATTGCAACCATAAAATAAATACATGCAATAAAATTGTGTGTGTATATATATATATATATATATATATATATATATATATATATATATATATATATATATATATATATTTTATCATTTTAATATGGTGATTTGGTGCTCAGTTTTTCTTATTATGTTGAAAACAGTTGTGCTGCTTAACAATTTTTTTTTTTGTGGAAATGGTGATGTTTTTTTCTATTCTTTGATGAAATAACAGTATTTATTAAATTACCTGTATTAAATGTATCAAACTACACTTAGGGTAAACAGAACAGAACCAATATAAGGTAGCGATATCATTAATGTTTTTAATGACAATCATTTATATAACAACATCATTTGAGAAATAAGAAATAAGTCTGATTTGAAGAGAAATATCCTAACTTGGATGACAGGAGGAGCTGGGAATGGAGAAGGGTGGGCAACGTGACAAACTGCTGATAATACTGAATGGACCCTATATATATATATATATATATATAAAATATTAATTTAAATTACTGAAGGCTCTCTATAAAAAAAAGTTAATCTGCACTTATGTCAATGGATTAGGTGGAAGATATTAGGTAGCTATTATCTCTGTACTGAAAAATAATTATCATCATCTATAATCATTAAACCAAAAAGTCCTCTCACAGGCCACCATAAGTCTATAAGTCTGTAGGCCTATGTTTCATGGGTTGCCTCTTATCAACCAACTAGATGCTGATTTCCAGATGAGGGAATAGACTCTTACCCAGACTCAATCCTTACACACACACACGCATACATCTCAGAGCCATCCACAGGTTAATGAAAACAGCGTGTGTGCAGCGTGAACTCCTAAGTCAGGGTGACAAACACTGGTAACGCAAAAAGCGTGTGTTTTACAATTTCCCCTTTCTCGTAAAGGTCTGCTCGTAAAACTGAGAATTTACGCCCTTCATTAGAGCTAATACAATGCACATAACTCTAATGCACAACAATTGGGATAGCCATAAAGTAACTGCTTTATACCTCCTCAAAACTCTGACTCCTCGGTGACCCTCGGCTGGCCACAGTCAGGGCAGATAGATTTACAGCGAGCCGCTATTCTGCGTGATAGACCTCTGCCTTTTTAGGGAATTAGAAGTGCCAAAATGTAAAATGATTTAGATATTTATTTTGTGTACTCTTGTCAAAAAAATATAAGTCTCCGAAGCACTATTTACAATTTGCAACTCAAGATATTTTGCAGAGGACACAGGTTTGATTTACGGCTAAGCTCAGTTTTATATCCAGACACAAGGTTAAAAAGAAAGGCTGTTTTTATTTCAGCTGTAACTAGTCCGAAACTCCACTTCAGCTGAAATATTGAGTGTGAGTTATATTAAGGTTCAAGTCATGAGTCAGTTACTTCATCAGTTACTTCTCTCGGCCCTTCCTCCCCTAATAATTACGGGTAACTTTAGTCCTGGGCAGAGCTTGGACTTTTTAAAACATTTCCTGTTGTCACTCCACTTCAGTGTAATTGATAAACCATATGAACTGTCATACATTCATATGTTTCAGCCCAAGCTTGTCCTGACATTTGGCCTCTTCTGGTTTCTTTCATGGTATGTCAGTGTCCTACTGTTGAACACAAAATCTTTTTTTACTACCACTCATAATGACGTATATAACCTTGAAGGCTGGTGAGAATAACTGTTTCCAGGTCTCTGAAGGCCCTATACCCTTCTGCACATAAGAAGTGCAAATGAGTTTGGTGTACTAAAGCCCTGGATAATGTAGATGATCCCGTGAGTCCACATAGTGTGTATATTCTGTGACGTTAAGAGAGGAACAGGGGGAAAGAGAGAACGAGGCTGTATGCTATCAGTGTCAGGTTGTGAAATTTAATGTGAGGGAACTTTGGCCAGGAAAATAATTTGGTGTAATGGCCGGGTGGAGAGGAAGGCACAAACATCTCACTTTGTATTTGCAGCACAGTTTGACATCATTGTTGCATTTATAGCATTTGGTATTTGTGCACGTCAGGATGTAGGTGTGTGTTCATGCTCACAAACCACAATCGTCACGTCACGCTCGACACATTTCCCATGATCTTTCATGTTGACGCCGAGAAAGTTGCACAGAGGGCATCGGAATATGTCATTGGTTTGCGTGAAGGCATGCATGATTCTTTTGTTTGACATTTAATTCCTATTTGAAGTTCAAATTCTTTTGCGACCTTGTGCTGGGAAACAGGGCCGTTCCACACAGTCAATCTATATTTAGTGCTGTTTTTGAAAGGATAAGCTCTATAAAGACACCTTTCCCTTACTATTCTCATCCATGTGTTTCCATTTCAGAAAGGGTATTTGTGTCCATCGTAACAAATAGGGAGTATCCCCACCTACCTGAGGGGTGTAGCAGGGATCGTGGGTCAGTCAGTTCCTCTCAGCTCCCCCTTTTAGAGCTCCAGATCTCCCACAGCTCCTCACAGAGGTAAAGAGTATTTATGTTGTAAATGATAGCTTGTATAAGCCAAAAATGAGAGCATTTTCTTTTTCTTTTCTGTGAGTGTGAGAATTGTTTTAAATGTGAGAATGTGCAATGAATGAGATAACAGCAGTGTCAGGTTTGGGATATTGCATAAAAAATGTTAGATAGAAACAGCCAAATTCTCAGAATGCACGAAAGAAAAATGAAAATAAATTCATAGCTCAAATTTAACTTGTTTTGTGTGTGGGTGTCTATTTGTGAGTGTATTTATCAATCTCTGTGTCCATGTACTTACATTTGGGTTTATTTGTGTGTGTGTGTGTGTGTGTGTGTGTGTGTGTGTGTGTGTGTGTGTGTGTGTGTGTGTGTGTGTGTGTGTGTGTGTGTGTGTGTGTGTGTGTGTGTGTGTGTGTGTGTGTGTGTGTGTGTACACTATATGTGTGGCACATGGCTGGTTAAACAGATACAGAAACAGAAGCTTGTTTCCTAATTAAAGTGAACTGATAAAGGCAGTAACCCAGTATAGCATGCCAGGCAGTGCCAGCCTGCTCTGCGCCTACTGATAGCACTTTAGAGATGAAAGCTCTGTTAAAGACTGTTTAATGTCCCTCTCAAAGACCTGCTTTAGAAAATCCCCTCAGATCACACCATAGAGAACTTTTAATGGGTTCAGGATATTCAGTTCAGGGTCCCAGGAGGAGCAGAGGGAGTCTAAACTACCAGGCTTCATTATTTTGGTAAAAGAAGGACTTGATATGCATAATATGCAGTGTCTTTATTAAAGCAAACTCTTTTAAAATACTGTCAGACTGATTTTTGTCATCTGCAACCACTGTGCTTATTCATTGTTGCTTGTCTTGGGGATGTGCAGTCGGAATGAAATGAAAAGTCTATTTTCTAAATGCATTGATCTTATATTATGAATTATTCATCCATGCATTTTTTTGAGCTTGTAATTTGATTTAAATAATAATAATAATAATTTAATTTAATAATTAAAAAAAAGAATCCTCTGGTGAAATGACAAACTTCTCTCTGGTGACGTATGTCCGACTTCTCCAATCATTGAGTCCGCTTAAATCCTGCCTTTTCTTACAATTGATTCCAAGCTCACATTCAGATCTGCCTCCACCCAATCAAAAACCGATGGATAGAAACAAGTCCTGTCCTGTTTTTTTTTGGTGCTTTTTTTATGGTCTGATACACTTTACAATATGGAAGAAAAAATCTGCTGCTACTTCTATTATATCGCAACTTCAGACTGTAGTTGACTGTCAGATTTTCAGTGGTCTTGTAAGTCTTCCATTTTCTAATAATTGCTCCCACAGTTGATTTCTTCACACCAAGCTGCTCACCTAGATTCAGTCTTCCCAGCCTGGTGCAGGTCTACATTTTTGTTTCTGGCGTCCTTTGACAGCTCTTTAGTCTTGGCCATAGTGGAGTTTGGAGTCTGATTGTTTGAGGTTGTGGACAGGTGTATTTTATTCTGATAACGAGTTCAAACAGGTGCCATTAATACAGGTAACGAGTGGAGGACAGAGGAGCCTCCTAAAGAAGAAGTTACAGGTCTGTGAGAGCCAGAAATCTTGCTTTTTTTTCTTTTTAGGTGACCAAATACTTATTTTTCAGCATAATAATTTGCAAATAAATTCTTTAAAAATCAGACAATGTGATTTTCTGGGTTTTTTTTCTCATTCTGTCTCTCATAGTTGAAGTGTACCTATGATGAAAATTACTGGCCTCTCTCATCTTTTTGAGTTTGAGAACTTGCACAACTGGTGGCTGACTAAATACCTTTTTGCCCCACTATATATATATATATATATATATATATATATATATATATATATATATATATATATATATATATATATATCAACTAATTCAACTAATTGCCCAATTGCACAGCCTTAAGAGCCTGCATATCATGAATGCTGCAGAATGTTTTTAGTAAAAAAAAAAAAAAAAAAAAAAAAAAAAAATATATATATATATATATATATATATATATATATACATATATATATATATATATATATATATATATATATATATATATATATATATATATATATATATATACAGTATTGTTCAAAATAATAGCAGTACAATGTGACTAACCAGAATAATCAAGGTTTTTAGTATATTTTTTTATTGCTACGTGGCAAACAAGTTACCAGTAGGTTCAGTAGATTCTCAGAAAACAAATGAGACCCAGCATTCATGATATGCACGCTCTTAAGGCTGTGCAATTGGGCAATTAGTTGAAAGGGGTGTGTTCAAAAAAATAGCAGTGTGGCATTCAATCACCGAGGTCATCAATTTTGTGAAGAAACAGGTGTGAATCAGGTGGCCCCTATTTAAGGATGAAGCCAACACTTGTTGAACATGCATTTGAAAGCTGAGGAAAATTGGTCGTTCAAGACATTGTTCAGAAGAACAGCGTACTTTGATTAAAAAGTTGATTGGAGAGGGGAAAACCTATAAAGAGGTGCAAAAATGATAGGCTGTTCAGCTAAAATGATCTCCAATGCCTTAAAATGGAGAGCGTGGAAGAAAACTGGAGACGTGGAAGAAAACGGAAGACAACCATCAAAATGGATAGAAGAATAACCAGAATGGCAAATGCTCAGCCAATGATCACCTCCAGGATGATCAAAGACAGTCTGGAGTTACCTGTAAGTACTGTGACAGTTAGAAGACGTCTGTGTGAAGCTAATCTATTTTCAAGAATCCCCCATAAAGTCCCTCTGTTAAAAAGGCATGTGCAGAAGAGGTTACAATTTGCCAAAGAACACATCAACTGGCCTAAAGAGAAATGGAGGAACATTTTGTGGACTGATGAGAGTAAAATTGTTCTTTTTGGGTCCAAGGGCCACAGGCAGTTTGTGAGGCGACCCCAAACTCTGAATTCAAGCCACAGTACACAGTGAAGACAGTGAAGCATGGAGGTGCAAGCATCATGATATGGGCATGTTTCTCCTACTATGGTGTTGGGCCTATTTATCGCATACCAGGGATCATGGATCAGTTTGGAAATGTTAAAATACTTGAAGAGGTCATGTTGCCCTCTGCTGAAGAGGACCTTGAAATGGTTGTTTCAACAAGACAATGACCCAAAACACACTAGTAAACGGGCAAAGTCTTGGTTCCAAACCAACAAAATTAATGTTATGGAGTGGCCAGCCCAATATCCAGACCTTAATCCAATTGAGAACTTGTGGGGTGATATCAAAAATGCTGTTTCTGAAGCAAAACCAATAAATGTGAATGAATTGTGGAATGTTGTTAAAGAATCATGGAGTGGAATAACAGCTGAGAGGTGCCACAAGTTGGTTGACTCCATGCCACACAGATGTCAAGCAGTTTTAAAAAACTGTGGTCATACAACTAAATATTAGTTTAGTGATTCACAGAAAAAAAAAATGTTTGTACAAAATAGTTTTGAGCTTGTACAGTCAAAGGTAGACACTGCTATTTTTTTAACACACCCCTTTCAACTAATACCCCAATTGCACAGCCTTAAGAGCGAGCATATCATGAATGCTGGGTCTTGTTTGTTTTCTGAGAATCTACTGAACCTACTGGTAACTTTTTTGCCACGTAGCAATAAAAATATACTAAAAACCTTGAATATTTTGGTTAGTCACATTGTACTGCTATTATTTTGAACAATACTGTATATATATATATATATATATATATATATATATATATATATATATATATATATATATATATATATATATATATATATATATATATATATATATATATATATATGCTTGCATTTTCTTTTGTGTTCCACAGTAGAAAGGCATACAGATTTCGACTTACATGACAATGACTGTATAAGTTAATTTTGCAACGACCAATCCCTTATGCTATTTTTTTTTATTTTTTAACCACAAAATGTGTGCACTTAAATACAGATAATTTCCAAAGCGGTACTAACTCATTCAGTGTCAATACTTGTGCAGTACAATACAGGCCAATTTCACACTCAGTGTGAGAGTGATTAATTCAGAATTTAAGGAGGTCTGTACAGAATGAGAGCAATTCTTTACACTATTCTTTCAATGAATCATGTGTGAGCTCCAGCCACCACTGAAATAATGATGGCATAATAGCAGCTAACGCAGAACGCCAGATTACCTCATATTTGTAACTGTCTACCACAGTGCTATAATCTGCTGTGACAGAGAAACATGTGAGGAGCGCAGCAGCGACTCCTTCCATGTAATGCAACAAATGCAAAGATTCCCCTGTTGTGCGTGTGCTGTGAATAACTGCGATAATCACGGGACAATGGCTTCATTTATCAAGCTAACCCAGCAGCCTTGTACAGCATGATTAAAGTGCTTTGCATTTTCCAAGCTTATTTTAGATTTTAGGGCAGGAGGAGGAGACAGAAATGTGTATCATGGAGGAGAAGTGGTCAACAAGGACATAATTAGAAGATCAACAAGATTCACAAGTTTACATCTGTCAGTTTTTGTTTTCATATATATTTTATGTCAGTGGCTGGCATTTTCTCCTTTGCCTCAAATAAGTTAACATTTTGGTAGTTATTATATATATATTTATTATTATTATTATTATTATTATTATTTATTTTTTTTTTTAGGTGACTGCTGTTTCCAGATGCTTGCTAAATCAGTGTATTAATGTTTATTACTGTATTCCATCGTCCGCCAAACTTCTGACGAATGACTTCCTCTCATTGTCATGGCGACACAGTTACGCCATTCAGCTAAATGATGATAGTCTCATTCACCTCTCCAAACAATAGTCACACTGGATGTTAAATATAGATTTGATGACTGAAGGTAATTTTTCACATGGAAAATAGTGATGCGAAGCTTCTGACTGTGTGTGTAGCCGTCTCCCATGTGTATTAGCTCTTACTGTTGTAAACACGGGATATGTGATGGATGGAAATGGGGAGATTGAAAAAGAAAAGAGAGAAAGGGAGGATCAGAGCTTCCCTTCCTGTGGGAGGACAGTCATTGCCCTGAAGGGATGAGTTGGATGGAGGGATAGAAAGAATGGAAGAAAAAGAGTCCCAGTTGGACAAAAAGAGGTCAGGAAACAATGGAAACTGATTCCTTCATTGATTATCACAACAGATCTGATCATTTTTTTCTCTCTCACACCTTCACTGCATCAGAGAATGGCATTCTATCACTAGAAGAGACAGCACTTCTCCTGCTTTCTCAAGTCTAGGGCCTTAAGGCTCCTTCTGTTCTACTCATCCACAAGGTGTTTGACCTCTGTCTTTATGAACTTGGTGATACAATGTTTTAAATGTAGTCGAACAAGGCCTAAAACATGGAACATCAGCTTATTTGAACATACAAAGTACATTCTGTAACTAATTATTACTACATTGCATTAAAAATGACATGAACAATATTAAATATCATATTAAATAATTATACTAATAATTATATAATTATAGTGATATAACTATATATTTTTTTCAGTTTCCTTCATGTACTTGTGAATTATATCTAGCAATATCATGGCACTCTCAGGCTAAATTGTACAGCACTGTGGTAACTCGCAGACATCAAATGGAGTGTTAAACAGAATTGACTGCCATTTACATCTCCATGCATGGTTACATGCCTTTCTACGGTTTAAGAAAATATTTTATAGACTTTAATGACACCTTCAGACTCCCGTAAATACAGAAATAGAAGCTGATATACAGTAGTGAGTCATTTGGGGGGCGGGGGTCCATTTCCTCTAACAGGCTTAGACTCTTGATTGGTTGAGGTGTTTCATAATCTTCAAATAATGGTTGTGTAATTTGAAATAGTTAAGAGCATGAATGAACGGTATACAAAGGTTTAGTAACATTTTAGTATGGGGAACAAATATTCTCTATTAACTAACTTTTTCCTCAATAAACTCCTAATTTACAGTTTTTTAATAGTTAGTAAGGTAGTTGTTAAGTTTAGGTATTGGGTATTAAAGGGTTAGTTCACCCAAAAATGAAAATTAGCCCATGATTTACTCACCCTCAAGTCATTCTATGTGTAAATGGCATTCTTCGGAGGTATATTACAAAATGCCAGGCTAATCCAAGCATTAGAATTGCAGTAATAGTGGCTCTGTTTTTGAAGTCCATAAAAAGTTCATCTGTCTGTCAAATAACATGCTCCACGCGGCTTCAGTGTGTTTATAAAGGCCTTCTGAAGCGAATCGACACGTTTGTGTAAGAAAAATATAATTTTTTTAAACTTTATCAGGTAAACTTTCGGTCAACCGCTTCCGTGGAAAAATGTTGAATGTTGAAAGTTAAACTCAAGATATGCGTACGTGACGTCATGACGAGCCTACCTGGTCGCGTTATGCTGGGTACACACCAAAAGATTTTTACATCTTATAAGATTTTCAAAATGTGATAGACCACACACATGAGGACAAATAATCCTAGATTTAACCGTTTTGCTCCTATAGTGTGTGGTGTGCCATGATGTGACAAAGACAGCACACCACACACGAAAAGATTTTCAACCAGAGTCCCGAGTGTAAACACAGGAAATCACGCAAAATCTCACGAGACTGGTTTTTATAAAGTAATGAAAATAGGCTTGTTTGAGATGCGCCTCGCCTCGCCTGAAATGATGGCGAGACTAGGCGGCTGCAGTGAAGGGAGGAGTGAAAAAAGTGCAGGCAAGACGGACAGTTCTGTCTTCTCGTAGTGGATCCGACACCTGCGAGATCAGAGGCGGATATCGCGGGATTCACACTCATGCACTGCTTTGCTGATAAACTGGATGTAATTTAAGTTCTGTTGCTTTTATATGAAAATAAATATTATGAACAAGACACTCAAAGTTTTTGTTATTTATTTCCATTCGAAAGCGTGTTTATAATCATTTTTACTTTAATTACATACATGTTTTTATATATTTTTATAAATATGACAACAATCACATAACCCACTGAGAGGTCGCACTGTCGCACAGTTTGGGAATATTCTCCCATAATTTATAGACATTAAAACATTATATCAGAGTTTTAAAATCAAACATTTAAAAAAAATCACATGTCACCTTTGTTTAAAACCAATGAGCATTAAGCTGTGTCGTCAGTAAGTCGTTTCCCATCATGCTTTTGCTCAGCGCAGTCGGTGGAGAGCAACTGCGGAATCCGACACATCCGCCTTTCGCTCGCGAGAGTTTTTTGACATACGTCAGCATGACATCAGAGGAAGGCGGACCGCCCTCGGACACATTTCTAACCGGCATGCATCTCGCGCTGATCACCGGTGATCGGTTCTGCGCAGATTTTGCTCATCTCAAACAAGCCTAATGTCCTGGTTTTCATTATTTTCCATTGGGCCATTACATTGACCCGCACGCTGCAAAATCTTCATATGATTAGAATATCACGACATTGTAAAGCACAACAGCCAACGTCATCTTGGAATAAACACACATTTAGTCTGCTTACACTTTAGGGCTGTGATAATAATCTTATTTTATTTTCGCTTCCAATGATTATACAAAGAAGATATGAGGTAAAACTATTATAAACTATATCGCGTTCCGTCTAGAGCGAATTCCTTCCCTCCTCAGCGCGCTGTCATTTCTCCCTGAACATAAATTTAACGTCAGACTCAGCACAATGTGTGATTGTTGTCAAATGCAGTCTCTACTTTGGCTAAATTGCAGGACGTGTTTGATCAAATTAAAAGAACTATAATCCGCGGAATAGACGCTGTTTCCAAGGTGTGTGTATGTGTGTGTGCGCGAGCGTGCACATATGCTTCGTGTGCGCGATTAAACCATCAAATCTACCAAACAGCCATATGTCAAAATGACTGGCTTGGAGAGTATTCTCTTAAACACAGTTTATATCTTAAAGGTGCGTATAGTTTGGAGAAATCAATGGGAGAATAATTCGAGCTGCATTCGGTCTTAAAGGGCAGCATCTAATAAACCTGCCATTAATGTCAATCAAACAACTAAAGGAAAAGAAAAAATTACTCGCAGCTCTTGCATGAATAACTTTACTTTTAAAAAGCATTAATCTATCATAAGTGAAAACTATGCAATGGACACTCTTAACACACTTCACACCACAGGAACATCTGATAAGATAATCTTCAGAACCATCAAGATAATCGGGACCGAGCTAAGATTGTCGGAAGGGGGAAATCGGCCCAAAATAAGCCCGATTATCTTTTGGTGTGTACCCAGCATTAGTCTTTCAATCGGCAGGGGGACTTTCAACAATTTTTCCATAAATTAAATAGGGAAGCGGTCGGCCAAAAGTTTACCTGATAGTTTTAAACATGGATATTTTGTCTTACACAGACGCATCGGTTTGCTTCAGAAGGCCTTTATTAACAACCCAGGGCCGTGTGGAGCACATTATTTGATGGGAAGATGCAATTATATGGACTTCAAAAACAGTGCAACTATTACTGCAATTTTAATGCTTGGATTAGCCTGGCATTTTGTAATATAACTCTGATTTTATTCGTCTGAAAGAAGAATGTTATATACACCTAGGATGACTTGAGGGTGAGTAAATCATGGGCTAATTTTCATTTTTGGGTTAACTATCCCTTTAAGGGATGCAGAATAGGGTCATGCAGAATAAGGCATTAATATGTGGTTTATAAGTCCTAATAAACAGCCAATATATCATTTATTTCAATACATTTTTGTTGTGCACTGTAGAAAAGTTGTATTCACTGAATTTTAGGTCATAATTATACATTTTAAGCAGTAAGATCTTTAAATATTGTCATTTGGAGTATTTGTAATGTATACAATCTTTAATCTGTCTGTATGTTGTAATCACAGTGGCACTATAAATGACAGGTTTTACTGCTATCCCCCTGTTTTTAAAGTGAAAAAGGGGCAAAATGGCAGTTATGTGGTTTGTTTATTTTTGTATTCAATGTGTTTGTGTAGCCTGAGGCTAAAAGCCTCCATATGCATGCACTAGATATTAGAAAAATGACAGCCATACTCTGTAAATGCTGATACACACACAAATTTAAGAATAATACGTACACATTTTGTCTCAAAATGTACACATGAGCTATTGCCATTGTTAAATAGTATAACAATCTATGTATTCAGGAAAATTTCTAATGTTAATCTAATATCAAATTTGCTGAGACAAAATGTCCCTCCTGGAAAAAAAAATGTCTCACTAGCAACCTTACAGAGATTCATAAAGAGTTTTGTGTGAGAGACCCCCTTCCTTTTTCTGTAAAGTTGAGATTGAGCCCACCTCTCACTGGGTTCAAGCTAATACATTAATTACCTCTTTCTGTCTTTTTCTGTCTCTCTGAAGTGGTGGAAGCATTCGTGTGCTTCAGGGCTGAATGAGAGAGAGAGAGAGAGAGAGAGAGAGAGGGGAGGGAGAGAGGGAGAGAGAGAGAGAGAGAGAGAGAGAGAGAGAGAGAGAGAGAGAGAGAGAGAGAGAGAGAGAGATTGCAGAGTGAGGTGTTGATAATGGGCTGGATGAATGTGTGAGCCGCAGCTAATCACCCTTATCCTAAACTCCCCCCTATAGCAGATAGAGCTGTTCAACTGCCCTGACTGTGGCCCGCAAGATGGATGGCACACACTCATGCTTTCAGTCCAGACCAAACACACTCACACACACGAGTGTCTTGACAAGGAGAGGAAAAAGAGAAGATATATGTGTGGGAAAGTCATGAGCATCTTAAAATGATTGTAAACAAATATGCACATTGAAACAATAGATGGGGTAATGCCTGCATTCTCATTCAAATAGGATTTCTCTCCTCTCATCCTTTTCCCTGGTTTTGCTAATGTCTTTCTTTCTGTCTGTTTCTTTGTTCTCAGTATTCTCGATGGTCTAGCTTCTGGCATGCGTGCAAATCAGAAAATTACAGGGTGGCAGGCAAAAAAGAGAGGTTTTTTTTTGTTTTAATGCACACATTATACGTACACATTATACGTTATATATATATATATAATTATATGTATATTCAGTTATATTATTTTAATTATTTTATTATGTATTCATATTACAACCAATCAAAATAGTTTTTTATACTTACATTCTTAGACTTTTTCTTCCTTTTCAAAAAATTAGCATATTGTGATAAAAGTTCATTATTTTCCATAATGTAATGATAAAAATTAAACTTTCATATATTTTAGATTAATTGCACACCAACTGAAATATTTCAGGTCTTTTATTGTTTTAATACTGATGATTTTGCCATACAGCTCATGAAAACCCCAAAATTTGCATATTTCATCAGACTAATAAAAGAAAAGTGTTTTTAATACAAAAAAGTCAACCTTCAAATAATTATGTTCAGTTATGCACTCAATACTTGGGAATCCTTTTGCAGAAATGACTGCTTCAATGTGGCGTGGCATGGAGGCAATCAGCCTGTGGCACTGCTGAGGTGTTATGGAGGCCCAGGATGCTTCGATAGCGGCCTTAAGCTCATCCAGAGTGTTGGGTCTTGCGTCTCTCAACTTTCTCTTCACAATATCCCACAGATTCTCTATGGGGTTCAGGTCAGGAGAGTTGGCAGGCCAATTGAGCACAGTAATACCATGGTCAGTAAACCATTTACCAGTGGCACTGTTTTGGCACTGTGAGCAGGTGCCAGGTCGTGCTGAAAAATGAAATCTTCATCTCCATAAATCTTTTCAGCAGATGGAAGCATGAAGTGCTCCAAAATCTCCTGATAGCTAGCTGCATTGACCCTGCCCTTGATAAAACACAGTGGACCAACACCAGCAGCTGACATGGCACCCCAGACCATCACTGACTGTGGGTACTTGACACTGGACTTCAGGCATTTTGGCATTTCCTTCTCCCCAGTCTTCCTCCAGTCTCTGGCACCTTGATTTCCGAATGACATGCAAAATTTGAGCGACAGTCCAGTGCTGCTTCTCTGTAGCCCAGGTCAGGCGCTTTTGCCGCTGTTTCTTGTTCAAAAGTGGCTTGACCTGGGGAATGCGGCACCTGTTGCCCATTTCCTGCACACGCCTGTGCACGGTGGCCCTAGATGTTTCTACTCCAGACTCAGTCCACTGCTTCCGCAGGTCCCCCAAGGTCTGGAATCGGTCCTTCTCCACAATCTTCCTCAGGGTCCGGTCACCTCTTCTCGTTGTGCAGCGTTTTTTTGCCACACTTTTTCCTTCCCACAGACTTCCCACTGAGGTGCCTTGATACAGCACTCTGGGAACAGCCTATTCGTTCAGAAATGTCTTTCTGTGTCTTACCCTCTCGCTTGAGGGTGTCAATGATGGCCTTCTGGACAGCAGTCAGGTCGGCAGTCTTACCCATGATTGCGGTTTTGAGTAATGAACCAGGCTGGGAGTTTTTAAAAGCCTCAGGAATCTTTTGCAGGTGTTTAGAGTTATTTCGTTGATTCAGGTTATTAGGTTAATAGCTTGTTTAGAGAACCTTTTCATGATATGCACATTTTTTGAGATAGGAATTTTGGGTTTTCATGAGCTGTATGCCAAAATCATCAGTATTAAAACAATAAAAGACCTGAAATATTTCAGTTGGTGTGCAATGAATCTAAAATATATGAAAGTTTAATTTGTATCATTACATTATGGAAAATAATGAACTTTTATCACAATATGCTAATTTTTTTAGAAGGACCTGTATATATTTTTCTTTTATTACAATGCTACTCATTTGCTTTGGGGGCTTAGTCTTAATAATTCATATGGACAAGGATGTCCTGGTGCCCTGCACTCTGAAGAAGACCAGGTGTAGATGGAGAACTGTGTAAATAGAAGTACACATGCTCAGGAATAGGGCAAACACACATAAACAACAATAACAACACAGTCTTCAGACTGGAACATGGGATTTCATTGGCTGTTAGTACTGGTGAATTGGAACAAGTGTCTCTATGTGTATGACTGACTTTTGTGTTCATCTTTCAACACAACTTTGTTCATAAAGAAGGAGAATGGACCAAAGAGAATAGTATTTCTGCCTGGTTGTATGAGTAATGGCATTTTTTTATTTTTAGTGTGTCAGTCCAACTAAAACAATAACTTATCTTTTGAACTGAAATAGACTGGTTGAGTTTTTGAGAAAATAGATTGTAGCTTGTCTTTACCTAGCATGTAAACAACAAATTTGACTTCAAATGGCCTTTACGTATTTAGTGGTATACTTGAAGAGGCAGATAAGAACTGTAGCTCAACTATGGCCCATTGTAGTTTGATTAAAACACATGCAAATGTCTATATATAGTGCAATATAAAGAATATTCTATTTTTTAAAATAATTGTAGTTATAAATAATTGTAAAAGAAGAGTCTTTAACGGTTCCATCACAATGACAGGATCGTTGTATTTGTCACCACGGTAGAAAATAATGCAGCTTGATCATGTTCCATAGTGTTTTGGTAGCGTGTTAATTGCTTCTCTCTATGTTTCATATACTCACATGCCTCCTTGTTTAATTGCCCGGTATTAGCACTGTGACTTGCACTGTTTAGCTGCTCTGTCCCTGGAGTTCAGTGGGCCGGTTTTAATTAATGGAAGGGCAACACCTTACACACATACACATACACACACACACACACACACACACACACACTTAGTGTGATTTATAAGATGTGTTCCTCATGGGGACCAAAAATGTCCCCACAAGGACAAGGATTTTAGATATTGCCATCTTTGTGGGGACATTTTGTCCCCATAATGTAGGGATTACCAGTCCACACACACACACACACACACACACACACACACACACACACACACACACACACACACACACACACACACACACACACAGGAGAATACCTGTAATACACTGAGGGAGTCAATGACCGTCATTTAATACAAGCACCTAACAGAAGTCTATGTATATCCATTTGCTTTATAGCACATAACACAGCATATCCTTTGAGGGTCTTTAAAGTAAGAAAACACCCTTTAGGTAATCTCTGAAACTGAGCTCTAATCCGTACTGTTGGTAACACAAGGCCCAAAATGAAAGCCCATTAGCCCCTGAAACAGGCTCTCTCTGTTTACCTTCTTTCTTTCTCTCTGCGCAAAAGGCTTATTCTGGCTCTTCAAGACACACCTCTTTTTTCTTTTTCGGTTTTTCTTCATTCTTTACTGTTTGGGCTTGTTTTGCTGTTTCAAAGAGACTTCTAAAAATGGCCACCACTGTTCCCTTTGTAGACGAGAGCCAGCTGCCCGTCCTGGCAGCGAGCGGCAGCACCATCACCCCCTGTGCAGTCCAGTGTCCTCTCTTTCCTGCTCTTTCATCAGCTCAGAGGAAGAATTCCAGCTATGACGACGGCTTCACAAATGTCCCCAACTCTTCTTCTATCACTTCCACTATAAATAGGCCAGGATTAAGAATTCCATGCATACCTTTACTCACCTTTTGAAGACTGATGGGACAAATCCTTCGTGTCATTAATCTCTTAGACAGCAACCCTGGCAAAGAGTTTTACATTGCAGTTTTCTGCCACCTGTGTTCCACTCAGGTCAGACAGAAGCTTGTCAACCGAACTGTTAACACACTGTTCCTCGTGTCCAACACATAATTGGGCCCTAAAACACACACACACACATCCGTGCATTTGAAAGTGCCCCCACCTGGGCTACACACTCACAGGCCTTCGAGCTGTTCTGGCTGTCATCTCACCTGCCTCTTTTTTTTGCACATTTTCACCATTTGATGTGGTTTTAAACATAACGCACTACGGCTGTATAAAAGTTTAACGCCACAGCTAGGTCACTTCTCCTTGGGCGTGCATTGTGCTTTTTACAGTTCTCCCATTAGTCAGCTCAGCGAGGGAAAATTTCACTGCAGCTTTTCATTGATTTATGTCAATGGCCATTAGGCCGCCGTTGCAGGTTTTAGTTTTAATAGGAACTTGCACCCAGCTGGTGTGGTGGTAAATGACCTGAGGTTATTAATTTGATGATTAATTAGGAAAGTTTGTTTCTTGTAAAGTGGCAGCGCTTCTTTAAGCTGCCCTGTAAAGTTTTATTGGAGCATACAGCTGACCTGCGATTGGAAATGTGTGTTTGAGGCACACTGACTCACCATCTCAGCTCCTGACTGCTGTTAATTTTATATCTGTCCTATAAAAAGCGGCAAAGGCTGGACGAGTACAAGTGTGTGTGTGTGTGTGTGTGTGTGTGTGTGTGTGTGTGTGTGTGTGTGTGTGTGTGTGTGTGTGCACGCATGTAAAAACCCTGCCTTTACATGCACGCACACACACATACACATCCCTGCTGTAAAAAAAAAAATAGCTCAAGCGGACAGGAAAACAGCTCTGACTTTTTGACTTTCTGTGAAGCTTGTTTGTATAAAGAATTGGATGACAAATAGTATAAAAAAGGCAACATTTTTATGTCCGCTTATAAATTCCAATTAATATTCAGTGTATATTTTTTTTTACTTTTCTCTTACATGATACATTTATTTAGGGGTAGATTGATGTTAAAATTCTGGCCTATACTGATAAGCAGATAATTATAATTATTTTAATATGGCACATACCTGATAAATGGCTTATTTAATCATTTATAATATTACATTATAAATGCCAATATTAAAAATGTTTTTCAAAATAAATAAAAAAATACACACTATAAAATCTAATTAATAATTTAAATGTGCAAGGTTAATTTAGGCATTACATTATATACAGTATGATAAATCAGTATTCACAATGAGACAGTGTTATTAGATTTTCAGTGCTTTTGTAATGTAATCTGAATGTAAAATATACAATGTACAATAAATTACACACAACAAAAACAATAATATGGTACTGATATATTCTGTAACACAAAATATTTAAATTGCATATACATTTCATCTAATTATCATTATAATTTGAGCAAATTATAATTTGTTTCTTTTATTTATATACACACTTTATTATAATACACACTCTCTGTCTGTCTTTCTTCCTACCAGTATGTCTGTGTGTGTTTACAGAAAGTAAGCTGTGGCACCAAAAGTCACAGAAGGAAGGACCCTGTGCGTTGTCTTGATTACCTACCCTAGGGAATTCTCACCGTGAACCACTTTAAAGATAAATACCCAAATGATGTTTTCAAACTGTGGTCGCCTCGGCACGGAGTTGAAACAATATCAGTGAGGTAAGGGAAATGAGAGTTGAATGGCACTGTTTACAGTTGTTAGCTGTTCACACATAACCAGCAAATTCCAACATAAACATCCACTCAGGGCATGTAAAAGCAGAAACTATTAATAAGCCCTTTTATCCTTGCCTGAGACTGTGTGCGTGGCCCCCCGAGAAAAGGCTAATCTGGCCCTCATTTTCTGTTTCATTCTTATTCCTTCTCTCTCTCCCACACACACCTCTCCCTCGATTCAGGGTTAATGACTCTCTTTTTACAGTAGACCAACAATTCATGACCTCAAAATACCCTTATTGTTGAGAGTATTTGACATTTGTGTGTGCGTGTCGTGGTCATGGTACCTGCATTTCATGCCACATTTCAAAAACATGCTAATTCATGCATGTGACACAAAAGTTAGCAGGTTCAAGAACAGGTTGAGCTAGGCATGTTTTTTCTCACAGGCTTTTCATGAGCTGGATACTTTACAGTGCTCTGTGTATTTGCATATGCAGTAAAAAAAAACAAAAAAAAAACGCTTTCATGTCAAAGCCAAGAGCAGAAAGTCTTCCACTTGAGGACCGCTACCACTAGTCATCCTCCTTCAGGTTTCAAGAACTCAGCATGTGAGAGTGTGTGTGTTGTTAGCTTTCCATTATTTCTCCATGAAATAACATCTGAGGACATCCTTTACCCACTGATGTACAATAATATGACAGCATATGGCTATTGTTTATACAACCTGAGCAATAACTCAACCCTTGAACTTCAAACCAAGGCCCTGTTTTCCCTTTTCTTCTTCAACTGGAGCTGATGGGAGTTGACACATCTCTTTTACCCTGCACTTGGAGTGATTGAGAGCGAAGAATAAAGAGAAGATGGCGGCAATAAACACCATGCCTTTCTTTCTTTCTCTCTCTCTTCCTCCCTTTCATCTTTTGTTCTTTTACTCCAGTGTTTTTGTTCATGTCTCATGTCTTTTGACCACATCCTTCTCTGACTCCAGGTCTGGATGCCTCTTCAGTCTGCTGGCATGTGGCAGATGGTTGCCCAGTTTGTGGTCTCCCCTCCTCACGCTCTCATCTCCCTATCAAAACATGGCACCCTGATCACATGACCTCAAGCAGTGTCATGTGATCTGGAGGAGTCTTTCTCATTAAGAAAGATGGACTGATACTAAACAGTGTGCAGTGGTTCAACAGCCATCATTTACTCACAAACTTTCTCAAATTTCATTAGAGGTTTCTCTGTGAAAATGAATGTCCTTCATAACAGATCAGTATGATGATTATAGTGGATATATAAAATATTACAAAACATGGGATTTGGTCACAATATGTTTTTGTTACACTAGACCGTAAAAGGGTCATTAATCAAATCCCTCAGGATGTTAGCAACATCGCTTTTTGTTTAACAAATCGATATTTCATGGTCAAAAAATACTTCCAGCCCATTTATGGGCAAACTTTTGATTAGAAACAGACCAAGATGAGTCTACAAAGTAGAGCGGACAGCAGGGCAGAAGGAAAGACCTTATCCTCACTAGTGTTCTGCAAGCAAGGGATGTAGAGAAAGAGAGAGAGAGAGAGGGGGATCAGTAATATCCCTTTCACGGGGTGGAAGTTGGGATGGGAGGGAAATGGCAGCTCCCAGGGAAAGCCAACAACTGGCCATCATTCTGACCGCTTGTCCTCATCAATCACTCGCATTTGTTGACCAAGCAACATGATGTCACTATTCATTTCATGCATTCCTCTAATGTGGGCCCAGGGGGAGTCCGCCATTCTCTGTGGGTATTTCCTGTCCCATTGCATTCTGGGATATGTCTGTTTCCTTCAAGAAGATCATTTAGCTTTTGAAAATTTGCTCTCTCTCTCCCTCCCTCCCTTCCTTTATTTTTGCTTTCTTCCTTCTTTTTCTTCCTCTATAATTCAGACTATTTTCACTCTCTCTTTTTACTTGAAATCAAAATTGATGTCCCTGGTATTATTGTGAACAACTCATGAACGCATGTTATTTAAAAATAAATAATCGTAATCTTAAATAAAAATCTAACATTTTATCAGTTTTTCCTCTGAAACAACTTTCGCTGGCATCACTTAGGCATTTGAAAATGTTAACTACAGGGCTCAACAAAATATATGGCTGGCCAGTAGACCCACAAAAGGATGATACATTTAGTTTTGTTGGGAATTAATTTTTGGATTAAATGTCGGCATGACATGAAAATTCCCCTTACCTATTTTTATAAATGCACGTTATAGATCTTATTATGAATTGATATAGGCCAATTTGTTTCTTGTTTTTATTTATTTTTTTACCTCATAAATACCTTCATAAATTTTTTTACCTCATTTAAAATATATCTGGATGTTATGCTTAAACAACGGACTTCAAAAATCTTTTAGTCAGTTAAAAAAAGTATTTAAATAATACCTGTCCCTTTCTTACAAGCGATTGCAATCAACTAGATCTGCCTCCATCCAATCAAAAACCGATGGATAGAAGCAAGTTCCTGTTTCACTTGGATGGACATCACAACATCGAAGAAAAGATCTTTAAAAAACGACATCACAAATTAAGAATTTCTTCACAAAATATTTTTTCCCTTTACACACACACACACACACACACACACACACACACACACACACACACACACACACACACACACACACACACACACACACACACACACACACACACACGCACACAAGGTCCTTTCCTACTTTTTCTCATCAAATATCTTCTTTCTACTGGAAATACGCCACATTACGTAAGTAAAATGGTTTGTAGATTACAATTCACGTCTACTTTACAGTGTGGGGTTTACCACCAAGAGCTGCTTCTCAACCTCTTCTCTTATTTTCGTCGTAGTCTGCAGGTTTTCAGCTGGGTTGAGCGAGAGAGTCTGACGGTTGCTGCTTATTTGTGGAAGGATGTGACGTGCCGAAATGGCCTTTTGATCAAATCTGACTTCTCCTGAGCAGACAGAGCTGCTGTAGGCTGTGATCAGTGCTCCTGTGTCTCATTTGAAAGAATGGTGTCAGTGTGTTGACAAGCCGCTGATAAGTCAGTAGCTTCTAAAGAAAAATGTTTAAAGGCAGATAAATGCCTCAGGACTTAAACTGTCTTTGCATACTGATTGTAGTTTATTTTTAGTGATTATGAAAACCTGGTTTAAAAGGCTTAGGGGATGTTGATTTTAGTAGTTGTACATAAAAGGGGCCCTTGTGCGTGATAACCGCGCACGTTATCTCCCCCGACTTTTGTAAAGCCATATTTACTGTCCACATTCATTTCTGTCACTTCCTCTGACTTTGTGTATCTCAGGTTGAACCAGGTCAGGGTGTTCTAGTGACTTACTACGATTCTTACTCTGTTCCCTTTCTCTCTTGCGCTCACTTTTCACCTCCCTCCAGCATTAAGAGGCTTAGAGGGAGCTTAGCGCCCAGGTCAAGCTGCCCTTTGGCTTCTACAGCTCAGTTCTTTGAAGTGATGCCAGGTTGACGCAAACAAGCCGCTCCGTTCACAGGTGAGCCGCCCGTGTTTTTACCACCAATACCGGGTTAGGGGCGGGCAGATGGCCCGCTCGCCTCCATCCTTACATTATTATTTTATAGTTTGGTTCTGCATTCCTCCCGCTCAGCCAGTGGTAGACACAGACCCTTCGGTCTTATTGCTTACACATGTCTACTCCTCTTTGCCTCAGCAGGAACAGACAAAACAGAAGGGGAGGAGGAGGGAGCAGCCTGGCCGAATTCTCCCCCCACCTTGAACTAATTGAGTGGAGGCCGGAGAGCCGCAGCCATGCAGGCCTGTGCCAGTGGGGTTTCAATTTGTAGAGGCATAAACAGATACTAAAGACAAAGTAATGGAGGGGTGATTTATCAAACCAGTTCACATCAAATTATCACAGCGCCTCCCTGCTGCCTGGCCCTGTAACGGCCCTGGTGAGAGGGCAGGGCCAACCTCATGAGAAAGAGGGAGAGATGTGCGGTGGTCACAGTTCGTTACAGAGCGCACAAACATGTGTCCTACTGTCTGCTTCTAATCCAACCGTGACACTCGCGACCAACCCATCTATGGGAAAGCGAGATGTGCCTGTGAGACAGATGGAAAGCACAAAGAACAGACGTCATCAAGCTTCTTAAAATTTTTAAAGCATAGTTTAAAAAAATATAAATGTAATCCTGTCTCTTTAATCATGTACCTGGGAAAAGTTCGGCTGTACCCCTTAAAGTGTTTGGGTCAGACATGTAAGGCAATTCATCTTCAAATAAACGTATTATTTCTCTGCTGAGAAGTCATGTTTCAATTTTCCCATTTCGCCAGAACACAGTTATGCCTTTGATCTTTTCCAGCATCGGCCAACACATGGATAACACATCGCTTAAAAGATAAAGGTAAGAAATATGTTCCGTGATGATGTCATCGAGTTGCCTGGGACTGGGGCAAACTTCCTTCCTGGTCTGCATTAGCGTACGTGAGTGGATGTGAAAATGTTGAGCTAGTATGAGTTACTATGTAGATGCGCCCTGGGATTTGTGCTACTGATGTCTGATCTGTAAGTGAAATCAATTACACATTGTCCAAAAGTTAGATCCTCTCTGTGGGAACTTAATCGCATCAGCTCCTGCTCAGAATCATCCCGACAAAGTTTAAGATTTGTCTCTTGTTCCTGTTCCTGGCATGTGTGTCTCTTTTTCACTATCTCACTATGTCTCTTTCTCTTTTTCTCTCTTGCATTTGGCTACATTTGTACACTCCTTACAATTCAGCAGAGAGCCATTCATCATCATTTGACTATGTATCTGTCCCGTTCTCCTTTCTTTGATCAGGCTATGCTTGACGTTGCACATCTGCTCCGTGTTTAAAGGCCAGTAATGCCGTAGCTCAAACGCTATTAGCTAGCATAACCCAAGAACAGCTTTACTGGACAGTGTTCTCCTCCCGCAATTCTTACACGCTCCTAGCTTTAATGATCCACAATAAAGAAGTTTGAATGTTCAGACTGAATTTTTTATTGCTTTTTTTTTTTTTTTTTTGGATAATGCATTTAGGTGGAATATGTTGTTGTACTTGTGTAGAATTAGATGTCACATTTTCCAAAAAAAAAGAAAAAAAGAATAAACACTGGTATTATTTAAAGATAATAAAGAGGCTGACCTTTTTCTGTATCACCGACAAATGAAATCTGGTATTATCTTCTAAATGACAGTATTTGTGACATTAGCAATTCCTTGTCATTCCTTGTCCTTGTCAAGTGTGTTGTGTAAATAATGTTAAATGTTATTTTAATTATTTATTATTATATATAGTATCAAAAATGTATATACACACAATACAGGATGTATAGTGTGTAACAAGATGTATGACATTTATCAAACCTGCCAAAAATCATTAGGGATATTAGTAAAGATCATGTTCCAAGAAGATATTTTGTACATGTCTTACTGTAAATATATATAAAAATGTATTATTAATAGTAATTTGCATGGCTAAGGACTTCATTTGGACAACTTCAAAGGTGATTCTCAATATTTCGATGTTTTTGCACCCTATACAATAGTAGCCTGGATGCCAGCAGAATTTAGCCCCGCCCACAACATTTTTTGCTCGGGCAATTCGGTCTGGCCTCGATTCATAGAGGAGTTATTATGCCCGAACAGAAACTGTTCGGACCAATGAAATCATCAGGGCGGGCTTTAGACGATGATGGACAGATGATCAACAGTAACGTAATCATCCACGCCATCAAAGGCGCTTTGGGTTGAATTTGCTCTTATCCTAAACGGAGAACTTGTTCGTATATGCATTCACCTTCACTATTTCTCTCAGAAACGATGATTGTGTTGGTAAGTACTCTGTGTATCCTTAAATTCTTTTATTACAATACTGGCAAAGATCGTTTACACTCATCTTTTTCTTGGTTACTTAATCCAGCGCGGTGCAGACAGGGTTGCCACGTTTTTTTGCAATGTCGCGCACAGTTGCTACTCAAAACTATAGCCCAAAACAATAACTTTCCGGGGGGATCTCCGGAAAAAAATGGCGTTTGGTTGGCAAAATGTTATTTTGGCAAGGTTGCCTGCTAAAATTCGCATTCCTGGGTTTATATAATCACATAATTGGGGTCGCTTCAACCCACGGACATGACAACACAGTGCAGTTGAGTTCTCTTGACATTTGACAACTAACGTTACGCGTCGCTCCGTTGCTCTGATTGGTTGTGGGTCTATCCAATTGAGGTCTTTCCTGGCTCGGTTGAAACACGCCCCATAATCAAAGCCCAATGGAGCTGTTTCAGACTCATATTCTGACTAGAATTGAGTATGACCACGCCAGGCTAATACAATAGTTGTATCTCGGCCAAATATTGTCCTATTCTAACAAACCATACATCAATGGAGAGCTTATTTATTAGGGTTCCAGTCGTATAAATAAAAAAAAAAATACATGCTATTCTTTTGAACTTTCTATTCATTAGAAAATAATTTTTAAAAAATGCATCTTGTTTCCACAAATATATTTAGCAGCACAACTGTTTTTAACATTGATAATAATAATAAATATTTCTTGATCCCAAAATCATTAATATGATTTATGAAGGATCATGTGACACTGAAGACTGGAGTAATGGTGCTGAATATTAAACTCTGCCATCACATTAATAAATTACAAATACATAATATATTAAATTGTAATAAAATGTCACAATATGTAAGTTTTTACAGTATTTTTGATTAAATTCCACTTTGGTGAGCCTGATACATCTTTCAAAGAAAGAAAGAAAGAAAGTGAGTGAGTGCAACGGCCACCTAATATAAAGTGGGTACAAATCTACTCATTTGTAAAAATGTACAGTAGTTATTGAAACTAGTGCTATTTTTTTATCATCCAGGGGATACGTTTTGTAGTACAAGATGAAATTTACGGGTGGGGGTGGGGTGGGGTTGGGGTGTTGTTATATTTCACCTCCCTCACACAAACTGCTGTGTATGTGTACTAGTGTGTATGTGTGAGAGAGTAGTGTGCTCTCTAACCCGCCGGCCCTGGGCTCTGTCTCCACCCCTTCTCCTTCTAATCAGCCATAATCAAAAGTGAAATGCGTTTTTCTAAGGAAGTAGCTGGAAAATTTCACAATCTGCATTTTCTCAGACCAAACTGATTAGAGAAACATTATCCTGCTCGCGCAGTCACTTCCAATCTACCTTTCATCTGTCTCCACAATCGCCTAATTATTTAAGCAGTGACCTCACGATCCAGTTTTACTAAAGGATGAAACACATGGCATGACATTTCTGCCTAGATTTCTGCATGATATCTTTGGTAATGTGCTACGCTCCCTTTCAGTGAAAATGAAGAGTGTGTGTCTCTCTGTGTGTGTGTGTGTGTGTGTGTGTGTGTGTGTGTGTGTGTGTGTGTGTGTGTGTGTGTGTCTCTTTAAGGTGGTTTGTGCTTTTTTAAAGAAACTGCAATCTGTCCAGACTGACAAAATCATGTCTGTGTAAATGTGTAATATCTGTAAATCTCTTTGGGTTGTATGTGTGTGTGAGTCTGTATGTGTGAAAGGTAATCGGTTACACTATATAGCCTTTAGCAGTTTGTTTCCCAGGGGAATATGTGAGAAGTTGAGTGTTGTTATTGAGGGGTCATGATTGCAGTAGGGCTTCAGTGGCTCTCTTTGACCTACACTATATACTTATACACAAGAGTCGACTTCCTGCTTTAGGGCACCAAGCACTATATTGAGTATTGACTATATGTCAGGAATGTGCTCACTCTTGCCGAATATTCCCTCAATAAAGATGTGTGAGGTAAAGTGTTTGGACAAAGGCTAAGAATACCTTCAAAATCAATAATGTTCCACCTTGTGCCTAGGTGGATTTGACGTGTACAATTATGACAGAAAGTGTTTTGGTGGTTAATTAAAATTACAATATTAATTGATTATTTGATTTGTATTATTTTACCCTGTATTAAAGAGTCCAGTGGCCTGAGGTGAAATATGTGTCTGTGGTTTAAACCCCATCAACTTGAACATCAAAAGAAAACAAGCAATCAGTACTCTTTAGAAATGTGTCCGTTTCTCAAAGGGTCCACTTGGGGCCAGGTTAAGAGATATCATTTTCACTCTAATAGTCGTCTGGATTGAGTGAGTTTTGACTGAATTATCGGCCCACTAGCCGCTAAAAGAAAGGAAGAAAGCGAAGGAGAGAGAAAGGGGCAGGGGGAGAGGAGGGGGCAGGCTTTGAACCTGCCGCGGGGTCTGGCCCTCTCAGCCACTCAGACGATAAGAATCCTTAGCTTGACTGAGGGAGTGGTATTTCTTTCATCTCTCTCTCTCTCTCTCTCTCTCTGCCTGGGGTGATTGTGTCGCTCGTTCTGTTATCGTAGGTGACTGTGTTGAATCATCATGCTTATTTGTACCTGACACCCGATCCGCAAATAAAGCAGCTTTGGAAATGGGCTTTAAAGCGAGAGGGACATTCCTGAGTCTGGCCAGAGGGCAGAATCCCGAACCCAGAGGCTCAGTCGAGCCTTGCAAGCAATAAGGGTCGTGACCTCTGCGAGTGCAAGAACACTTCCACTTTTGAATTTTTTTTGTTGGGTGGGAGTGAGTACTGAATTCATGTATCCACATTTTGTAAAATATATATATATATATATATATATATATATATATATATATATATATATATATATATATATATATATATATATATATATATATATTATTATTTATACAATAGGTTGTCATTAATTACACAACTGGTCAAGGGTCTGGAATAATTAAGATTGGTATGTATGCATTTCTGTAAAACAATTATTAATATATTTAATAATTTATTGCATTCAGAAATATTTTTACATTCCCGTTCAAAATTTTTAAATAATTTAAATGTTTATGTTTTGTTTTTTTTCTAAAGAACTTTATATGTTTATATGCATTTATTTGATCAAGTAAAACATTAATATTGTGAAATATTATATATAAGCTTATTAGAATTATTTCTGAAAAACTAAATTATTCAAACTTTTATATATTATATATTATATTTAATAATGCAATAATATATTAATTAATAATTTTTAAATAAATGCATACATACAACAGATAAATAAATAAAAAACTGTACATAATGACAAAACAACTAACAACACACCTCAATTCTCTTTTTCTCTCTTTTGAGTTCCTAAAAACTATTCTGTTTTTCTTTGAAGAAACTCCGATGCACTGTACCTGCATTAGAGTCATGCTTACCGCCTGTAACATATATCAACAAAGTCGTCGATATACAAATCGTCACACATCATTTAACTCAAACAGTTTCACCAAAATGTCAAACTATCAATGAGTGGTGAGCATGCCAGGTTATGACAAAGAATTGAGTTTTCTTTGTTACCTACCAGAGCTCAGTCTGAGAAGTCTTCAAATCTCACCTATGCCAGCATAGAGATACATACCAGAGGCTTGAGTTAAAGAAGCTGAAGAAAGTTATGTAACCCGGCAGAGATCATAAGACAATAGTAATAATTACTAGTAGGCCTCTTTTGGATTCAATGTTAGGTGTGCATTATATCTCGCTCTTTTTCTGTGACTCCCTTTCTCTCCACCTTCTACATTGTTTCAATGCTAGAGGAAAAGAGAAATCACATTTCCATCAGGTTAAATTGGGCTGGGCAGTGTTATCAGTTGGGGAGGGGCTGGCTCTGACAGGAGCCTCTCTGGAGTGATTAATAGCTGCTGGGCTGAGGCCAGGCTTTTTCTGCCTGCAATGAGGAGCTGGCTGGAGGGCAGGCCTGATAAGCACTGCTCTTATTACCCCAGAGAAGCCTTGAGTAGGCCACTTTAGCTGGGCTAGAAAAGAGGGGGGCTGGCTGTGACACACTAGTTCACTATATGACTAATTGTAAAATTCCATATTTACCTCATGAATGGTTAGATGCAGATCTGTGTCTTCTGAGATGTTTTCCCCCCCTGCTCTTACATAGGACTAGCTGTTGGTTCAGGTTTGTCCAATGGTAACCATCAATAATTGTTCTGATTAGTTATTCACAGTGCCTCTGGACAAACAAACCTTCTGCGGATGTGTTTTGGTAATCTGCATGTGAAGAATTGTTTTAGCCCAAGGGTGACTCCTGGTGTTGCCGAGAGCACCTGTCTGCTACAGTACCTCTATGTTTTTACCTGTTTTGTTGTTTTTATGAAGGCACATTGTTGTTGTTTTTCCATCAGTCTATGATTAATATGGGTTGAAAACATGCAAGCAGCTGTCTGTATACCCAGACTTTGCCAGCAATCAGACCACAACTTATTTCCAAAGACAAGCCAATCATTCAGCAGCTGGCTGTCACCTTCAGGACCATGAGGAACTCGTCGGAAAGGACAATTGATGATGAGGTAGATCAACTTTTGTGTGGAGAGTTCTCAAAAATTTGATATACTATTTTTCCAACAATCCTAATCACAAATGATCTATAACAGTGATGTGACACAGCAAAAAAAACTTAATCAATATATTTTACAGTAAAATATTCAAACATGTAATTAGTGGCTGTACTTAAGTATCTTTTTGGCTACTTTTTGGCTACTAGTTGTACTGAGTATCAACGATATTAGTAACTTTAACTCTTTACTTGACTAAATTTTTGAGCAAGTAAATGTACTTTTTACTCCAATACATTTGTGTTACATTTTGCATGGCAGCTAACTTTTTCTCCAGCAGTTTGTTTCTATTATAAAGAAGTGATATTGCCATCTAAGGTCATTGAAGGTACTTTATGTTGTGCGTTTTGCCCTAACTCAACCAAACTTGTCAACGTGGCAACTTTTCGTGAATGCGAGCGCATTAGCAGGAAGTTGATGAATCGCAAGTGTTTGATTTATGAAATGAGGTCCTGACTACAGCTGGTGATGAGGCTGAAAACAGCACATCCAGTGCAAGTAGACTTTGACTATTTAATTTTACTTAACATTATTTTATGCTTCCGCTATATTGATGAGAACTTTTTGAAGGATGTTGGTTTACTTATGGCCTTTTTGTGCACTTGAGCTTAACTGAGAGTTCGTAGATGTTTAAGATGCTGTGTGCACAGAGTTTTACATTTTAATATAATCAAGACTGTCAATTGGGCTGTTAAGCTCCTCCCTCCTTACCTCCCTCCCTATTTAACCTCTCTCTACCGTTCTCTTTCTCATTAATGTCGTGGCATATCATCAAACTGAAACTCCTGAGACCTTTTTTGGTTAGAACAGTACTGGCAGACTCTATGCACATCTATGAGCTGCTGTCTGGCCTGTCTTTTTTGTGTTTCTATACCCACAGCATGCATCAAAACACAAGAATATGGCCTTATTATAGCATTTGAAGTCAATATGTATTATAAAATCAATCTAGATGGGGATACAGCCATCCTTCTAATTAGAGGAGGTGACTGGAGATTGATTTTTAATTGCAAAAGTAATTACATGGGGCAGATAGCCAGTGACGTTTGATTATCTGTGTGATTGATTAAAAGGCCTTGCAAGGGGAGTGGACTGGCAGGCTGCAGAATCCAGACAAAAGAGAAAATTAAAAAAGTTGTCCCGTTTGTAATCACACATTTCAAGGGTGAAATTACAAAGCCATACATCCCCCACGAGATCAGAACCGGTTACAATGTGTGCAGAAGCGCACCCACACGCTAACATGTTTCTCCACTCAATGTTTTTTTCCCTCTCGATGGACGTAGAATAAAAATGTGACCCTTGATTATTCTTCACAGCCTAGATTCATCTGCCAGAAAGCCTCATCAGAGAAAGTGAGTATGCGGGAGAGATAGAGACCGAGATGGGGAAAGATACGATATCTCTCTCTGTGATTTTTCCTTCCCTCCGTTCCATCTATTCTGTCATCACCGAGCAATAGGTGTCTTCACCTGCCAATTGTAGTGCTCTGTGTGATAAGCAACCCTAGCAAATAAACATGTGAGTAAACATCTTATCACTCAAACTGTCAGGAAACCCCCGCAGAATAGGCTACTCATCTTTATTTATCTGATTTGTCACTCTTCAGAGCCAGACTGAGGAGGTGAGCTGGTGACTAGTCAAACTCATAAAGAAATGTTTAACCACAGATGGATTGTGCAATGTTAGTGCTGTTATGCTGTAGGACTGCGGGTTTGCTCTGATTTGAGGCCCTGCCCCCTTTTAAAATAAGATCATGGTGGATAAAAGACTAGGACAAACTTTTAGTGTGTTTATGTGTGCGCGCTCACTCTCTCTCTTTTTCTCTCACTCCCCCCACCTTTTGTAGTCAGCTCATTTTAATCGCATACCACTCAAGCCCACCTGTCCCTAATAAGCCCTTTAGTAACTGCTGTCAAACACACAGTCACACTCTCTCTCTCTCTCTCTCTCTCTCTCTCGCTCTCTCACACACACACACACAAAACACTTCCAACCGTTTTTATTTTTTAAATCACTAATAATAATAATCACAATTAATCAGTCTAATTTAATCAACAATGTTGTGAAATATATGATTACAATTTAAAATGTTATATTTAATATATTTTAAAATAAAATTTATTCCTGAATTTTCAGCATCATTACTCCAGTCTTCAGTGTCACATGATCCTTCAGAAATCATTCTAATAAGCTGGATTTCTGCTCAAGAAACATTATTATTATTATTATTATTATTATTATTATTATTATTATTATTATCATTATTATTATTATTGTCAACTTTTTCAGGATTCCTTGATGATTAGAAAGAACCACTTTTTTTCCCTTCTTTTTTTTTACTTGTTTCAACTTATTTTAAATTAATTAAATATAAAAAATATATTATATAAACTGAACGTAGTGTAGGTAAATACAATTTGAGGGTAAGGTGAGGCACTTAAAAAATAAGTAAAAACTGGTAAAACCTGTGTATTATTTGAGCTGTAAAGTATACTATTGCAGTATACTAGTGAGTATTTCAACGTTTATGTATTGGCACCATTCACTTTCATTATACAGTAAGTGCCTCACTGTAACCCATATTTGTTTTTTGTTTCTTTGTTGTTGTTTTTTTAATAAAAGGAGGGTGACATTTTTTTGGAGATTATCTTTCAGGTTTTATTATCCCCGTAGGGACATTTGGTCCTCATAAGGCAAAACCTTACCCAAACACATCTGTCTATTCACAGCCCCAGCCCTCCTAATGTGGTGATACATTTATTTTTCACTGTACGACATAGCTATAAATTACTCCTTGTTAAGGTGTGCTTTAGTGTGGACTGTTGAACTGGCGCTGTCACTTGAGTGAGAGGTTTGAGTCTTTAAGCCCTGAGTCAGGGCACCGTTTATGGGTTTAATTTACAAGTACTTGCCTAGGGGATACCTCCATCCTTTATGAAGTGGTATTAGGGGGCCTATTTAGTTGTCATGGCAGAGATGTGCTCGGTATGGTGCAGAAGAGGAGAAACCAGTGAGGAAGATGAAAGCGATGTAGAGGGAGAGAGTAAAGTAGGGACTAGGGGAAAAGAGATTTCAAATGAATATGACTGTCCTTTTAACTGAATGCTTTCTGTAGGCACGATATTTGAAGTATAGAAAGTGAGAGGCAGAGGAAAAGAAAAAGACAGACCCCCCTGATATCATGCCCCCTAAGAATGTGCTTAGTCTGTATTGGCTTAAACAGAAGTAACCCGGGGGTCAAAACAGCCTCTATGACTTCTATAGCTGCGCTAAGAGGGACCTCCCCTCCACTCCAAAAACTGAAAAAGAAAGAAAGACCAAAGGAGTAGAAGAAGATGTGGAGTACAAGGGAGAGTGGGAGAGGGGAAATCATCACAAATATGGCTCTCAGCTTCGGGCATGGCAGCGAGCTCACCAGGCAAACACAAAGCGGCGTCACTTATTAAATTTCCATGAAGTTTACTGAATTTATATAGCAGCAGGGTTATCCAGGCAAAGAATCTGTGACCAGTGCCTGTAGTAAAACACACACACACACACACACACACACACACACACACACACACACACACACACACACACACACACACACACACACATACACATAGACTTCATAGTGTCACATTGCAGGTTTAGGAGGACGCTAATTCCCACTAGGCCCCTGGAGCCCTTTCATAACTTGAGAGAAGGATAAGAGAGAACAACAACAACAGTCAGACATAAATAAGGACATATTTCATATAAGACACATTTATTAACTCTGGCACGTAAACATGACAAACCAGTAGTCTAGACTGACTGAAAAACATGGACCTGGTCTATACACCACTAAAGTTAATTGTAGTGTTATTTATTTATTTGTTCATTTATTTGTTTGTTTAATAGGCCCTTGTTGTTGTTGTAGATGTTATAAGCAGAATATTTTTTTTATATTACATACTAATTATTGTTATTATACTTTTTTATTTTGTATTTGAAAATGTATTTAATTTAAATAATAATTAATGCAGTTTATCCTGTTAAGAGATAATACAATTAATACATCTTCTTTTAATAATAATCATTATTTTTATAAAGAGAAGACTCTGTATTAATTATAATTAAATTATTCAGTTATATTATTATCATCATATTACACTATACATGACAGTTTTGATGTCAAGTCTGCATTCTGATTGAACCTATTATTAAGGAAATCTTTTTTTATTTATTTTTAGATATAAACAAAACATCTTGGTTACAGCGTGAGAGCCCACAACTGTTGTCACTGCTGTCATGTATCTGACACAGCCCTCTGAAGTAATGTGTCTTCTGCCAGTATTACCTGTACAGTGTGTTCAGATCAAGCTCTCTGTGAAATATACTCTCCTCCATCCTCGGCTATAGAGCATGACAGCTCATTTACACAGAACACACTGGATCACTCTCTGTCCACGGCATATGAAAAGCGGGATTAATTGCGTAATTCCGGGCTGACTGTCGCTGATAGCTGATAATGATGTGTGTGGGGCGTCCAGTTGAATCCCGGCAGCGTGGCTTCTGCCAGCAGCCGGTTGGATGGGACTCGCTTGCTGTTCATCTCTCTAATGAGACATTTCGGGGAGAAGACGAAGCGACCTCTGGGAACCCAATTGGTCATCACTGGCGAATTCCCATCCGATGAATGAACGTTAAGAGAACTGTCATTTTCACAAGGTACCTTGCAATGGGCTGCCAACTGACCACATCGTTTTGATGGTTCATTTTTCAGCATGACACTTGGCTGAGAAACTGGCAGTCATACACTATTGTCAGTGTTCAGTATCCTGTATGGCAGAATGGGACTCTGGGAGAGGTGCCACTGGCCACTGACCCTGCAGAGCGCATCTTGTATATGGGCCGTTATCTCGTCTTCAGTCCTGAGCCCAGCAGATCGTCACACACATCATGCAATGCTGCTCGTCTGTCTCTTGGCATGTCTAAACTCTCAGAAAGGCCACCCCAACACCCCCTCTTTATAGTCCTAGAGAACAGTTTGAGTGTGTGTTTGTGTATGCCTCTGCTGTTCCCTGTTTTTCTGCCAGTAGTCCATTTTATCCCCCATCAGAGAGGCTGATTGTGAAAAAGAGGGGGGCTTTAAAGTGTAAACCACATGAAAAAACAAAGGGCTTAGGCAAATCAGATAGCTTCAACAACAACAAACACACATCCACTAATCTGCTTAGGGAAATTAATGAACAGGAGAAGAGAACACCCCAACATCCGCATCTCTCGCTCCTGCAAATGGATGGAGGGAGGGATGGAAGGATAACGATCCCGCGACCGCCGGGAGGAGTTAGTTCAGTAGATCAGGCGGAAGGTGAGAACTGCTGTTTGCGTGCATGTGTGTGTGTGCACGGAGGGTGGGATTAGTGGCAAGCTCCCACCAGAATCAAACAGGACTCTGCCAAAGGCATCTTTTCCCTCCCAGCCCAAACTTCAAAAACTCCACCCTAAGCTGGAAGTAGGTGTCTGTAATCCACTCTGCGGAGAAAAATCTATGCGGCAGGCGCGCTGCTCATCCTTTCATCCCTGCGCTCGTTCGGTCTTGCTCACTTTTCGTTCTCACTCTCCCGCTTGTCCTGGGAACATAAACTTTTGCACCGTGCCCTCTCTGGGATCTCAGGGCGCATTGCTCTGATGATTTAATTACGGATAGCTTGCCACAGTACATCACAGAGACTGAAAAATGACCGGAAATCATGTTATTCGTTAAAATATCGTTGTTTTAATAATTGCCATTCTTGCTACTGTTGTTGCTGATGTTTCCATATGTTCACTCATTGTTGTATATATTCCCAAGAATATGCTTGCAAATATTCTGTCATTTACTCACCCTCATGTTGTTCCAACCCTGTACGACTTTCTTTTGTAAAATGTTTTTTGATCATACAATGAAAGTCGATGTTCATCAAAACTTGGAATGACATGAGGGTGGGTAAATGATTAAGACTTTTCATTTTTGGGTTAATGATCCCTTAAAAAAGTAAAGAAATATTCAAAACATAAAACAATATGTTACCATCTACAAAAAACAACAACAACAACAAAAACCCACTTATGCACTCATAACACTAAAGATTCTGAAATGAAATACTGGGAGGCAAAGCACTAATACTAAACCATCTTTAAACACATAGGTCTGTCTCCACTCATCTCACGGCTGTCCTCATTGAGAGTGTGGTGGATCGATGGCTTTTTTAATGGCTCTGTGGTTGAGTGATGCTGAGGCTTACCGTCAGAGCGCAGGACAATCATTTTGTGCTCTTCTATTTTCGAGACTCCTATCCCACTTGATGGAATTTATTTTCACTTTTATGCTTCCATTTCATTTTAAGTTAAATGTTACATAATAGGATGTGGATTTTAAAGGTTATGAAGGAGTTGAAGCTTTCCTCAAAGGACAAGAGACATCCACAGACAAAACTAGCAAATCAAAACTTTCTCCTTTTTTTTATAAGTAAGATTATACTTATACGTTTCAAATAAGGACACATGAAGCATTCGGCACATCCCATATATTTTTCGTATTTCAGCCAATCCCTACCTTGGTGTCATCACACAGAGTCAGTCACAGTCATGTTTCATATTTATGTTGCACAGCCAGAGGATATTTATCCACAGGAGCGTGGGGACCGGCAAAGACTCAAACTCAAATAGCTGTTAACGGGGCTACTTACTAATTGCAGTGTCCCATGGAAGAGCAAGCGAAACCTAGAGCACTAACGTGTGTAATTATGCTGTAATCGCTGGTAATTATAGTTCTAAAGCTTGCACACCTCTCAGCAGCCTACGGGCAGGTATATTCCATGCCTCCCCCAACTCTAGATCAAGAGCATAGATAGGTCTGCATGGAGAAAAGGGATTAGTTTTCCACAGCAGCGTTCATGGAGAGTCTCTGGTACCCGCTTGTCAGATTTGTTGTGCTTTTTGTTCATTTTTCAGATGCGATTTCACACACAGAAAGCATAAACATGTAGAGAAAACACAGGAATATTGAGGAAGTCCTCCATGAGGGGAAACAGGTTAGCGCTGCAGCTCTGACAAATCTCAGCACAAAAAGTGCTTTTTGTGGCTATTTGTGTCACTTCTGTGTATGTATGTGTGTGTGAGTGTCCATATGACGGCTCTTTGTGTGTGTCCTCTGGTGTTTGGGAGCTAAACTGCCGTGCTGTGCTGGTCTCATTAGTGAGCCCCCACTGGGGTGCTTCATGAAGACATATGGGCAGGGAGAGAGCCCTCTGCCAGACTGCATCCTCTGAGCCTGTCAGCTAGTATCTCAGCCCAGCCTAATCCCTGCTTTAATTTACTCCAGTCCACCAGGCAAGCAGCAACCAACACCGGCCTCTGGGGTGCCTTCACTTCAGCCGCCGGTGACAAGGAATATGTAAAGGCCCAATTTCTCATCCGGCAGGGTGACACGACGCAGTTCCGCCTGGGAACGCACCCCCGGAATCGTGCCATCTCTTACAGTCAGTCATCTAGTCGCCAGGCCCTCGCTGAGCACTCTACAGAGGACGTTTTATTAACATGTTGATCGGAGGAGCCATTAAAGTGGAAATGGTGAGGCTGGGAGGATGCGCTTATTGATTTGCAGAGTAACAAAGCCAGAGGAGACTCGTGCAGGAAGATTTTTTTTCTGCATTTGCTGTGTCTCTTTCTCTCTCCCTCTTTTTTTAAAAGCGACTTTGATATACTTATATGGAGTGAATCAAAAGTTCTTTTTTTCTCCTTCTTCTAAATCTAATTCACTCCTTATTTTCCTCAGTCTACTAATTTTCAGCAGGAATGTGCCGATAGGGAGCCACTGTTGACGGACTAAAGTAATTGCTATCAGCCTGTCATTAGACTCTGGGGGCTCTTCTCTCTTTCTCTATCTCTCTCTCTCTTTCTCTTTCTCTCTCACCCCACAGGGTTGAGCTCGGTCTTGCTTACAAATAGGACACTTAGGAGAGGAGAGGAATGCATTCCGTGATGGATTGGATTTTTTACGGTCAGAGCAGCTCTCCACTGCCTTTTCACTTGCTTTCTCATCCTCGCTACCATTCTCTCTCCTCTCAGTCCATCTCTCTCTCTCTCTCTCTCTCTCTCTCTCTCTCTCTCTCTCTCTCTCTCTCTCTCTCTCTCTCTCTCTATCCACGCCTTTCAGAGTATCATTTGCAATTTAATGCTCACCTGGGGTGAGCCCTGACAATAGCCTCCACCGTGAAATGCTCTCGGTCTTGGCCGCATGGCTAATGAAGTTGATGTTGAGCTATTTAGGTCATTGTCCCTCTACAATAACTACTTAATGCAGCTCAGAGGGAGTGGATTGTTGGAGCGGGTAAAGATTCTATTAAGTCCTTTCAAAAGCCTCTCCATTCCTCTGTCCCTGGAATACTGGACCGACTATTTCTAGGGTTGAATTTCACTTTGGGAAAGGTCCGTCAGTAAAGACTATTTGTAATAAGGAACAGTGCTATTTAAGGAGATCAGAGTAATGCAATGAATATATTATTTATATCAATTTAGAATTAAAATATCCAAATCATTGCAATCATCCCAGCTTTAGTAGGTGTCTATTCCACAAAGGTCTGCATTCTAAACATGTCATTTTAAGTTTTTTATTCTTAATTAAGGACATTTGTTTAATGTGCAGACAAATAATTGTTTTATGTAAAAGTGTCTACATGAATACATGTAAATGTTTTAACAGATATTAAAGAAAACAGATTAAGATTTAAAATTTGAGATCTAAAAAAATTAAAACTTTTATATAATGGGAATATATTTGTAATGTGTTTTATAAAATATATGAATATATTTTAACTATTTATTATTTAACTAACTATTATAACTTAATTTGTAAACTTAATATAACACAAATAATGAACTGAAGTTAAATGTCATTGAAGTTGTGAGGTTCATGGAGAAACCTCCGTGACAATTCTGTTCATGCCTCTGTGTGTGATTGGGATAGGGGAGGTCTCTGTTGGATAGCACAAGTTATGAATACTGTGTTGTTGTGCTTGTGTTTAGCAAGCTGTTGGAGTTTTTAAACAAGCCCATATGGTGGAAGCTACTGAGCGAGAGGGAGAAAGAGAGAACGAAGGGGAGAGAGAGCTTGTGAGGTTAAGGGGGGCAAGCAGGACTGGGACAGCACCCAGGCAGTATAGAGAGGGATTGAGGAAGGGAGCTCTTAAGCCTCCTTTCAGAAGCAGAGAAAGCCCTCCATCTGGCCGTGTCTTTACCCGGCCCAGCTTCAGCTCCACTCCCTGCAGGCTCACTGGCTCCTCTCAAGCAGAAGTAACTGCATCAATAGTGTAGAGCCTTTGCCACTCGAGAGTATTACATTTCTTTTCATGCTTGACTTAATCAAAAGTGGGGAAGTGAAATTTACACCTTTTTGATGCTCTTTTTCTCTCAACAGACGGAGAAGGACCATCTTAACCCATTTGATCTTCACAAGCACCCCACTAAACGGCCCAATATGCCCAGCAGACGGAAGCAGGCTGGCTGCCAGTAGCCCGGTTTAGAATACGGGTCAGCATCAGAGTGACCCATGTGGAGGAGCAGTCACCCCAAAGAACGCTCCAGAAGGTTTCCAAAGCTCCATAAAACTGGGCCAAGCTCCTGACCGATGATACACGCATCCCTCCATCATTTCTTGATCACAAGCAAATACATTCAAATACACACAAAATTGGGAAAAATGTACATTGTAAAATTCTGGCCGCTACTGAAAAGCCGTGAATTATTTCCATGTTATGGCCTATATACGGTGCACGGTTAATTTTGTCTTAAAACATAAAAAAAAACAAAATCAATTATTTTAAATGCTTAAAGTGAATTTAGGCAACAGAACATTATATTGTACAGCTGCGGTTGGCAAGCTATGGCAGGGATAACCACTGCACGGGACAGTAGCTAAAGAGGTGTATGTATTTAATTTCCATCCCTCAAACATTCATACAGATGTACATTTTGAGGTGATCATTCCTCGTAGTCACACAGCCACACAGCCTGTTTTATTATGTTAGGAGCTATAAATACTATTAAAATGTAAGATCCGACAAACCATTCTGTGATTATTGCATGCATGAAAAATACGTACTGTATTAAACAATTTACTCAAGTATCTTTTTAGTACAATACATATACACTATAATGCATTTTTAAATAATTTAATTACAAGTCTTTTTCATCCGGGAATAGGGTTGCCGACCCCTGATGTGTAGTATTTTCATTTTGAGAATGACTAAAGATTACATTTAACAATGTTATCAAATTATCAGTGTTAGTATTATGTAAGATCTAAGTTACCTTTTAACACATAGAGCTATTATATCGACTGATATGATTAATTATAAAAATATGGCACTATAATATATCTAGTGCATCAATAGTGCCATAAACATCACAGTTCTGATGATTGCATACACTATTTCTTTGCAAATATTTGTTTAGCATATGGCAGTGTTTATGTGAGGTATGTCAAGTATACATCATGCTGTCTGGGAGGGCCTGATCCCTGCATGTGTGGGCTGTAATGCGTCAGGCTGTTTGGGTCTGGGATACTGGTCTGCTCCTAGCATGGAAGAGGTTGCTTCCAGTTGCTAGTGGCGCGACAGTTGCTCCAGGATCCCAGTTTTAATGAGTTGCCACTGCTTGGAGTCTTTAGCTCACACAAGGCTTACCGAGAAGCCAGCATCTGATTGGGGCCTACCATCAGGCCTTGCCCAATGTGTCTGTGTAAGGGAGAACGTATGACTTAGTGGGGATGAGTATCATTGCTCCTTGCCATGCCAGTGCGTATATGCATGTGTGCGCCACTGGGCCCTGCCGAGATCTGTTTACACCTCTTAATGAAGCCTGAGCCAGCAGAGTAGCTTGGGCCTTTCCCATCCTTCCCCATCACCGCAAGATACATATGCACACATGCTCCTCTTCAGAAAAACACACAGTTTAAAGCAGGCTTTATTTCCCAAGTCTCCTCACACGGACCACAGGTCATCCATCCGACAGCTTTTTTTAGCCTCTCCATGGTTAGAATCTCAGCACAGCTTTTGCTCTCACAGTTGCGGGCGAGATACACGCGTAAACAAGCCAAAAAATGTTGGCCTGCGATAATTAAATGCTTGTGCCTCTGCGGAAAACAACTTTTTTTTTAACTTCTGCCATTTCTGTTGAATTTAAATTACTATTAGGAGCGCGTCTGTGCCGAGCAGGGGTGTAGAGGGGGGTTCTGGTGTGTCACTTTGTGTTGGCCTGAAAAGAAGGGGCCCCTGTCAAGGGTGCCAAAGCCCCGCAGAGGAACTTGTCTGGGATCGTGATGTCCCGACAGCTCCTCTCTGACAAGATACATAGTTTCCATTCACGGACATACGGCTTATTGGTTACTATAGTTTCCCTAATACTCAACTGAAGGCGCTGCCTAATCTCCTCAGAATGGGTTAAAAGGGGCCGATGTTTCGAGCCTTCAAAACCACATGTTGAGAGTCAAGGGAGCAGTAAGCACAAAGAGTGTCTCTTCTGGCTTTGATGTGTCGTATCTGGGCAAGAGAGAGGGGAGAAAAGGGTAAGGAACGAAGTTGGCCCCTACACACACGGGTTAGACAGAGGTTTACAATGGCGGTGGCTGAAGCAGGGGGTCAGCGGACAAAAAAGAGAGCGGGAGAGAATGGGAGTGAGAGAAAGAGAGAGAGATTGCACACTAATACTACTCACACGCAAAGGGCTTAGAGCTCTCAGTAGAGCAGAGGTACATTAAACAAGATTACATCTGACTGAGCGTGTTTTCTTGCCCAACATGACACACACTTTCACTCTCTTTCTCTATTTCGCACACACACACATACACTTTTGCTCTCAAATACATTTTCTTATTCTCTCATACATATGAACACACACGCACTTAAACACTTATTAAACGCTTCTTTTTCATCTTATTTTTTAGAGGTTCACGTAAAACAGTGCAGCTGTTAAGAGGATTCTTGCATAGAGAATTCAGCACATCAGCGCTTTCAGGGTATAAGTGTTTCTTCACCTTCATGCACTTTTATGTCCCAGGCGTTGCTATCACTTGTTTACAATATTTTTAGGGTGCAAATAAAAAGTGTAAATATTATTCAATTGTTTGTAGAATACATCAAATACTAGCAATGAAAATTAGTATTGGCAAATTTGGACATTTTATCAATAAATGAATACATATTAAATATAATTACTTTCATTTAATTAATGTCATTTACAGCATGAGATATGGTGGAATTAGCATTGTAATGTTCAGATAAAGATTGTTGTAATTAGTAGTTGACAACTTGCATAAACTAACAAGTGTGTGAAAAGTCTCACTGAAGTCAGTGCTACTGCTGTGATCCCAATGCTAACTTCCCACCATCTTTGATTGCAGTCAAACAAGCACTTTATTTTTCCTGATTAGCATACTACATGGAAAATGATAATGATAGTGATCCTGTCCAGCTGTCTTAAATAGACCTTACGATTATAAATGCAGAAGCTTTTGTGTAGACTATTGTGTAGAAACAACTTGTGAACATATGCTATGTTGCCCCTTGTTCTTCTACCCAAGTCTTCCACTTTAGAGGTTGCGTGTCTTTTGAAGTTACACATATTATCCGTCCACATGCCGTGTTGTTTTAATCCACAGAACATGCACTCAGCCAGTCAAAAGGCGCGCTCACTCTCTAAATTTCTCAGCGGCCAATGGTATGGCTTTCCTACTGATTGTGTGGTTTATGGCAGATTTTAAATCAATTAAGTATGTAATTTGTAACAACTGCTGGAGCTGGTTTAGACCCTAAACAATAGGGCTCGGATAACTGGCCTTTAGTACGCTCTCAATGGGCTTACATTGGACTGAATTAGCTCGCATATTAATGACCAGACAGAGAGCTTCAGCCATTCACTCAGCCCAAATCTGCTTATGCAAATAGGCCATGAATTCAGTTCAAAGCAGTGTTGCTAAAAGACACGCCCCCCTCCCCGCCATCTCTCTGCACAAGTCTTCCCCCCGAGGAGAAACTGACATGAGAAAAGTTAGAACACTTGTCTTCCACTCACTCGCTCTCTTTCTCTGTCTCTGTGCATGATCCAGCTATCTGTGCTCTGTGCGGGTATTGTTGAATTGGTTTATATGTGAATGTGAGGTCCTTGTGACAGGGTGGGAGATTATTCAGCCAATTGTGACAGTGTGTTCCAAATGTGGTATTCAGCAAAAAGGGGGGTGTTGAGCCCAACCAAGTTCATGCCCCTGCTTGAGGGAGCGAAAAAGAAAGAAAGAAAATGTGCAAAAGAAAAAGAATGAAATAGAGGCATGAGGGTTCGGCATCCCCCCATACATTTGTTAAGGACCTGAGGTCTTTGTTCTCTTCAGGATGGGTTTAAAAGGCCCTGTCATATTGATGCGATTGAAATGATATCTTCAACCACAATAGCAGCTCTCTATTTCTAAGGACAACTCAATGCTCTATTGTTCCTTTTATTAGAAATGTTGTTTTTATACATGCACATATGTGGAATTAGAACGAGTGGTTGTAAGACGTTCAGCTCTAAAATACTGAACATAATTTAAAGCTATTATGCAGTCATGAGTTATGACGCCATGTGGTGCTAATACCATTGGCAACACTGGTTATTTATTATGGAATTTCAGATCCACTTTACAATTATTCCAGCAAGCCCACCTTGAATAATTCAACTGCATATCCTAAACATGTAGAAATTAACGTAGCGAATTAACAAAGTTTGGGGCCAGTAAGATTCGCTGATGTTTATGAAAGAAGTCTCTTATGCTGAACAAGGCTCAAATTCGTTGAATGGTAGTGCATCTATAGACATACATTTTGGATATATCATGTAGAAGTAGTTCAGTAGTGCCATGTTCACATGGCATGGTCATTACTGTAATTTTACTCTTTGTGCATATTTTAAATGTTCAAACGAAGATTTGATTACGGGTAATCGTTACATTTGTTTATCTTGAGCCATTTTCATTCAATTCTGTGAATGTAACTGGAAACAGGCATTGCATCATAAAATAATGTTAATAGTGTTACTTATTAATACTTATTACATGTTCATGTAATTTGTAACATTATCGGGAACACGGCCCTTGTCAGCTATAAATCAGTGGTGTACAGATATAGTGCTTCACTGCTGCAGTACTTTTGTGCCATCACAACAGTGACAACAGCTAGAAGATGACACAATGCTTTTCCTCTCACACGATTTCCCTCTTTCTTGTTTCTCTCTTGTGCCCTCAACAACTATGAGTCCTTTAAAGTAACTAGAGAAAAAATATATACATAGACAGAGAGAGAGAGAGAGAAGAGAGAGAATGCTTTAGTAGATGACAGGTCTTCCTTGGCCGTGAAATTTCCCCCGTGATAATTTGTCTTTGTGTTGATGGCCTGGTAGCTCCACGCGACGTGGCTACAAAGGAAGGGTGGCAGACCTGTACTCATCAACCACCATTCCACTGGCCCTCTTGACACCCGAGCCCCCGTACCCCCTCCTACAGAACCCCCTCTCCAGGTCACCTCTTCCCAGCAGGAGCTGTCGCTTCTTTGTAAGCATAACCAAATAATAGGGCTTGTCACTGGCCTTGTCCTTTGTGGATATTTTTTAGCAGTAAGAAAAATGCGAAGACTCCATTGTAGTCATTAATTTTCCCATCCTTTTCCTTCAGCTCTCTGCAGTCTTCCAAAACGACAAGAGCCGGAATCCCTCTCTTTCATCTAGACAATTGAATTTCTGCTTTCTAAAGTTGCTCTCTTTGTGAGTGTTTGCTATTGAGAGAGAGAGAGAGAGAGAGAGAGAGAGAGAGAGAGCACATAATGAATAACCTTTAGTATGTGTATGTGTATTTATTTACATGTCATTATGTCGGTGAGTAGACAGTTTAAACCAAAAATAGTGCATAATTTGCTTGTAATAGTTTCAGTATGTCAACGTGGATTTCAGCAGAGTATGTGGGAGGTCATTTTCAGCAGATAGATCTATTTTAAGTCATCCATCAAGGCCTGAGACAGCCATGTTGAGAGTTTGTCATTGTTTCTGTGCCGCGTTGTCAGGTTAATTATTTGTTGTGTAATTAGCTCTCAATGTGTCAAGATATGTCAGACAATGTGGCCGGCTCAGCCTGATTTGATGGAGAGCTACAGGAAGTTGTCACAAGGAAGAGAGAGGAGGTGACAAGAGAGTGGGTGAAGCCCCTGGTCTGATGTAAGAGCAAGGACGGCTCATCAAATTGTATAGAAAAGTATTGCAACTTTGTTTCAACATCACAGATTTTTACCACTGATGTAAAGTAAAACATTTTATATATATATATATATATATATACATACAAGGAAGGGGCCATCCTCAAACCATTCCCACAAAGTTGGGAGCATATAGTTGTCCAAAATGTCTTGGTATGGTAAATGGACTGCATTTATATAGCGCTTTTAACAGACCCATGGCCATCCAAAGCGCTTTACATGTTGCCTGACATTCACCCATTCACTCTCTCATTCATACGCCGACAGCAGTGTCAGCCATGCAAGGCGCCATCCAGCTCGTCGGGAGCAGCTGGGGTTAGGTGTCTTTTATCATGGACACCAAGACACTTGGTCAGATGGAAAGAGGGATCGAACCACCAACCTTCCGGTTCGAGACAATCTACATGAACCACCCAGCAGTATGCTGAAGTCCATCGGATTGTAAGACAGAAAAGCATGATTTGTCAATCCACAGAACATGTCTCCACTGCTCTAGGGTCCAGTGGCTGCGTGCTTTACACCAGTACATCCGATGCGTTGCATTGCACTTGATGATGTAAGGCTTGGATGCAGCTGCTCGGCCATGGAAACCTATTCCATGAAGCTCTCTATGCACTGTTCTTGAGTTAATCTGAAGGCCACACGAAGTTCGTAGGTCTGAAGCTATCGACTCTGCAGAAAGTTGGCGACTTCTGCGCACTATGCAGCTCAGCATGTGCTGACCCGGCTCTGTGATTTTACATGGCCTACCACTTCGTGGCTGAGTTGCTGTTGTTCCCAATTGCTTCCACTTTGTTATAATACCACTAACAGTTGACCGTGGAATATTTAATAGTGAGGAAATTCCATAAATGGACTTCTTGCACAGGTGGCAACCTTTCACATTACCACGTTTGAATTCATTGAGCTCCTTAAAGTGACCCATTCTTTCACGGATGTTTGTAGAAGCAGTCGTCATGCCTAGGTGCTTGATTTTACACACCTGTGGCCATGGAAGTGATTGGAACACCTGAATTCAATGATTTGGAGTCGTGTCCCAATACTTTTGGCATGTTTTATGTGTGGGTTTGGTGATGGATGTGACATTCTGCAGGAATTATATGTATCCATATATTTTGAGTTTCCAGCAGTTGTTAACACCATCAGACCATGTTTACAAGTTGACAACAGGGATGTACAGCAAGGTTACAGAGAAAGACAGTCCCACCTCACTGAGGAGATCATCAATAGCTAGCTAAAGCTCAAAAAGGGCCAGATTCTGACTATTCAAATCCAGCTTAAACTATCAGGAATTAACTAATCATATATCCCTCTGGAAAATATATCAGTGATCAAACAGGTATCCAAATTATGTTCTTTCACTCATTGTGGTTTCTGGACACAATGAAAAGACATATTTAGAATTGAGTTAAACCCATGAATCAATACTTAATCTAATTGGTGGCTATTGAGCTTAATCTTGAGAATGTTACTAAAATTTGACAACATGGTAATTGTCAAGTGTTGTAGATTGTATGCCAAAACACGCATACGTTCTTAGACTTGATGATTCCACTAATCTAATGAATTTGCCAATTAATCTGTCTCGACTTAAAGTGCTTGTTAATATAAGCCTGTGACATCCTGACCTCTCTCAAGGGCCATTAGCACCATCTTCAGCCTGTTACATTTAATAAATATTCTCCTTTGACCATATTAATACCAGAGATAAATCATAACACATGCATCACAGCCTTTGATTTTTTACTTGTCTGCATCTGCATGTGTGTTTGTATGTATCATGGTCAAGTCCTTTGCCAGTATATAAAGATGCATGACTCGGACCTCTACCTCCAGTGTTTCAGTTTTTCAAAAGCAGACTTCATTTAGAAACTTCTATACATAGTGTTTCTTATCGCCAATGCCTGAGGGGGAAAAAATAATTTGCAGTGTGTGCGAACGAGCGCAGATGTGGAAAAACATCACACCGATCTGGATGAATCTCGGAGGCTCAGTGTTTATTCAGCTTCCTCTCCGAGGGCGAGTCATATCAGAGACGGCACATCTCTGCCGCCCGCCTGCCGTTTTACGTTTCCTCTTTACTTCATTTCACCCACTCCAACTTTTCATTCTCTGACAGATTGCAGGACCCCATTTAACCATTTTATTCATCTGTGCCTGCAGGCGGGGGGAGCCGTTACAGTCAATAAAAACTGAAAAAGCTTGGCAGCGGCGCGCTCTCTCTCTTTCTGTTGAGCCTGAAATGGGCGAATGTTATGATTGGTTAATGGTTTCCCAGGCTGTCGTGGTTCAGGGAGAATTAAATACTGCATCTGCTTTCCAAGGCGTTAATCTCCAAGTCTCACATTCCGTCTGTTCCGATGTGCACGCAGGAGATAATGTTTAAAAGGACCTGGGAAGAGCCAGGCAGGCCGCCCCGATATTGCCTCTATAATTACATAATTAACTTTTTGTCTCTAATCGTTATGGAGCTAATGGTGCCGCTAAAACAGGGCTCCTGCCACGCACAGAAAACCAAATCAAAAATCAATAATCCATAGAATGCCATTAGAAGTCATAAGAGGGCTGTGTTTGCTTTTTTCCTCTCTCTTTTTCACTCCTCATCCCTTCATATTTGGGCTAAATTAAGCTCATTTGAGCACGTAGTCTTATCTCCAGAGGAGAACATCAACATCTGGGACTGAAAGACTGAAAATCAGCAGCCAGGTGCAGAGAGGGAAGAGAGAGAGAGAGACAGAGGGAAGAGAGAGAGAGAAAACGGAGGGTGGGTAAACGGAGGCTGCAAACGGCTCAATAAATTACCTCTGGCCTCTCTTGCCGCCCATTGTCGGCCGATTGACCTGCTGCAAATGAATTCCATTTCTCCTCTGGTCCCTCCTTACTTCTAATTTACATTGTGATCATATACGTCTGAAAAATGATATCGTAAAAAAGATGAATGTATTAATTACCTCCTCTCTTATCTCCCCTTCCCCCCCTCCTTCTGTTCTCCTCCTCAGAGAGCTCGAACGGTGTGTAAGTATGTCACTTATTTCATCATGACAGCTGTAATGTATTCACAAAAGTGCATCATAAATACAGAAGGCCCAGGTTGGTCACCCCACGTCTGCTTCACACACCTCCAGCTCTTTCTCTCTCTCGCTCTCTCACTCACACATACAGTCTACAAACATTTTCTCAAGTCAAATTACTCCTTTTGGAGTCCAACGGAAATTAGGTTCTTGACCTGGTCAGTGAAGCGTAGTTATATTTCAATTCCATTTTCATGCACAGCGGAGGGATAAGGGGTGACGTGGCTTTTAAAGTTGAGCCTTAATATACCTGAGCGGTAAGACCCAACCTGTGTGAATATTATATATAAGGCTGTCATGAGAAAGAGTGATTATTATTATCTCAGAGAATCACACACAGTGTAAATAACACCAGATGTACTTCATATGAAGGCTGTTCCAGTTTTAATTTGATGTAAGACATCAGAGCACATGATGTAAAGAGAAAAGGAAGCAGGAGACAGATGCAGAATATAACCAAATGGGAGTTTATCAAACAAATAACAGACAAGTTAAGTTTTCCGCACAGGTCAGGGAAAGGGCAGCTTTAATACTAAAGAAAATGAAAGAAATGAATACTTTTGTTCAGAAATTGATCAAAAGTAACCATAAAGACATCTGTCAAAAAATAATAATAATTGGAATATACCAACCCGATCTCACAGCAATACGTTGGAATATACTGTATATAGTACTCCGCTAGACTAGACATTCATTAAATAATCAGCTGTAAGAAATTCCCACTCAAGTGTCATCTGCAGGGCTCAACGCTAAGGATTTTTTCCGACCGGGCCAGTGGTTCAAATTTTAACTTGCCCTGCCAAAATTTTCACTGGCCCCACCACAAAAAAGTAATAAATAAAATAAAATAGGCCTAGTTATTGTTTTTGTTGTTTTTGATCCATGTAACCTTAAGGGTTGACTCCAACTCCAAAAAGCCTAACACAACAGAACAAAGATACAAATGACAAATGAGAAAACAGTTATTTTCTGTTTTTTCATGTAGGTCTAAACTAGTCTTTGATACGGTAGATACCAGACTAAAATACCTCGATATCGATTCCACGGCAAAAAAACAAACAAACAGTAAAAGTAACTGAATAATATGCCAGAACTTACTATTCATTGTTTTATATATGTAACAAAAAACAAAACAAACAAAATAATTTGGCCAGCATGTTTCTTCTCTGCTCTTTGATCATTCCCTCGTCTTATTGCAATAATAATTACATGCCAGTTTTAACATCCTTACAGAGATGTTTACAAACATCACATTATCAGTCATGTTGACATTCACTAACCTTTCACTATTCTGAACAGGTTGGGATGACCAAAATCTTATTTCATAATATAAGTAATTTAATATTTTTTTAATGTAATTTTATAATTACAATATAGATATTTATTTTTAATTTCATCTAAAAAAAAAAAAAAAAGCAAAAATGCAAATTACAAACAATATGACAAACAGTGCTTTATTTTTTCAGCTGCAGTCTATTTAACAGTAGCAATCAAGATAGAAATTTAATAATCAAAACAAAACAAAAAAACAGCTTAGTCTTCACTCTATAAATTAATTGTACACAGATTCCTAATATTAAAGTTCAGTGTTGGGGAAAGTTACTTTGAAAAGTAATGCATTACAATATTGCGTTACTCCCTTAAAAACTTATTGAGTAACTTATTTAAGAAAAGTAATGAGTTACGTTACTTTTGCGTTACTTTTTCTCACCTGGACTGGGCTTGGTTTTTTGTTTTTTTTTAATAACAAAAAGGTTCTATTTTTCTGCAAATATAAAGACCTCTTCATACCAAAATTTAAATAATAAGCCTCAGGCTGCACTGCCATTGTGGATATTGGAAGAATAGGACGCAGGAGAAAAAAGTTTTACCAATAAAAAATAAAAAATTCTAGTAATTTTTGCTCATGGTTACTGAATCATTAAAGGTCTGCAGCAAATTGGTCAATAAAGGTAGGTTAAAATACATACAAATATTTGTTTTATTTAACATTTAATTATTGGATATTTGCATATTTTGCATTTGACTTATTTTATTGTTTTTGAGGAATACTCTTTGAGGAATACTCAATCTTTATGCAAGTGAGATGAATAAATGCTCAAATTTAGTCTAGAACTACAATAACTATCACGTTCACACAAAACGCCTCTGCACATACTCTCGATTTCATGGGGAAAGGAAAGCTGTCAGTCAAATAAATGTGAAAAAGTAACATGTGTTACTTTTTTGAAAAGTAACTCAGATATTTTGTTTTAAATTTGAAAAGTAATGCGTTACTTTACTAGTTACTTGAAAAAGTAATCTTATTACGTAAGTCAAGTTACTTGTAATGCATTACCCCCAACACTGTTCAAGTTATTCAGTCAATCATGTGGTGATTTTCTATTTGTATTTTGTTGTTTGATTAACATTAATCACAAAGAATATTAAGTACGGCCCTTTAAGATCTGCACGGACCAAATTAATTGGAACACCTCCGATTTCCTACTCAACTCTGTATTCGTTCATCTGTAAAGACATACCCAACTGTGTTTACCTGAATACTCTTCAGGACTCGTCGTGCATTTATTTGATTATTCAAACTCAATAATCCGTGAACTGAATCGCGATCGCATGCTGTCTCAGTGAAAGGCGTGTGTTGTGCGCGAGCTTCAGGTCAAAGTCCGGCAGCGCGAGCACGTCCCACAAATAACTGCTGTCCCTTTAAGACCCCTGTGTTACTCATTCTTCCTGAACTGTTTACGTTAATACTCCTCAAGATGTGCACTCACGGGTAAAATTTTTTAGTGTATTTGACCAATAATAAGCTGGAAAAATAAACAAATGTTTGCATTTGTATTTCAGAGGCAGCTTTATTACAGTATGTGTGTGCACGCTTCAGATGTGAGCGCAAAATCTGCGGGGATTTGTAGAATTACGTGCAATCCCGTGCGAAATTCATACCGATCACACACTAACCCGCTGTCATGAGGAAAAATCCAGCAGAACGCGCGCTTTCAGTGAAGTTGCAGCACTGGCCCGAGCGGGCAAGTGACAGTTCCGTCATCTGGCCTGAGTGTCTTTCACGCTGGCCCCGGGCCATCGGGCACTCCTTATTGTCGAGCCCTGATCTGGCTTCTGTATTAGGGCAAAGCACAGATACCAGAGACTGATACTTGTCTGTTTGAAACTGACAACAGTCCAGTAGGTTAAGAATGAGATAACCATACTATCATCACAAGTTGCAGATGTTTGTCTGGATCACTTTCAGCTAGTTTACCATTGTAATGCTCACTCACTCTCAGTGCAAATCATTAAAGCTTGGCGTCTTCATGAGGCAGAAGGAACATCCTAAAGAACTCTCAGGTGTGTGACAGTCTATGTGTGTTAATGATCATTAAGGTGTACAGATTTTATATTTTGGGTTATGGGTATCTGGGAAGAAGGATCATGAATGTGTGTGCTTTTTTTGTCTGCACATGCTGATTCCAACCATAACAACACTTCTCACATAGGAACTGACACATGCCCTCGACCCCAAAACCTCACACCAGCGCTCTCCCTTTGAGGCTCCGCTGATACCGAACCCTGTCCTCATCCATCCTCTGAGACCGAGCCTGTCCTATCTCCCCAGGGGAGGACACCTGGCCTGGGCGGAGGAGGGTGCGGATTGAGGGATGTGTGGTGATTAATGCAGACTGTTTAGGGTGCTGTCAGGGTGGGGGGAAAGGGTGCAGAGCTGGGCCTGATGGATGGGGGCTGAAGCACAAGCTGATAAGACATGGCCCATGAATCTGTTCCACATCAACACTCACTTTGATCACTGACAGAAACCCAAAGATTGGTCTGTGCATCTGTCTAAACAGACAAAACACTCAAATACAAACATATATACTGGCCATATACCTCTCTGAATGTCTCTGTCCCACCGATATTTCTGTCTTGCTCATTTTCCTCTCTCATTTCCTTTCTTTTCTTTTTTTGATCTGCTACTTGGGTTTGCACATATTAAGTGGAAATAATGAAGACAGAGAAGGTGTATTTGTACAGTGTGTGAACCATGGCAGTGAGCTTTGGTCAGTGCCAGATTCAGCAGATAAGAGATGATCCATGAAAGCTGATAGGTTCACTGACAGCAGGACAGGGGCCTTGGCCTCCACCAAGAGGAGGCATTACGGGGGCCCACGCAGCTGTCAAGACCAAATCGTCTTACACATTCATAAACACACACACACCTCTAATATCTGCCATGCAGTTACCCCAGACAGTCTGAAGCCCCCTCTGTCTGTCTGTATCTGTCTGTTTCACTCAGTCACTCAACACCACACACGTGTGTGTTACAGTAGCTTTCTTAAGTTTGTGCTGTTGGTTTCCTTTCTCCTTTACACTGATTTTTAACAGTACAGTGTATAAATGTATAGAGCACATTAGAAATGCTACATTATTTACAGTATCAGACTATAAAAAAAGAACTTGATTACATTTAGTTCATTTATGCCACCTTCTAGATTTATTCCACTTGGATTGTCAACACATTAACTTCATATAGCTAATGCATTTAACAAATAACATTTATCATGCGCCCTGTCCTGTATGTAAATTCCACAAGGAATTTTCATGAGCAATTTAAACTTGCTCATGATTTTGTGATGTCCGCGATCAATGCAACATCAGCTTTTAAGGCACGTTCACACCAAAACTATAACATTAACTATAGTGTGTGCTTAATCGCATATAATTAATTATGTCAATTACAGCCCTAGTTCCTACACAAAAACTCTTAGCAAGATTTAGGTTTCACAACATTGAAAATATTGGGTGGAAAAGCATAAATAAAGCTGCCTGAGGGAGAGTAATCACTTAAGCTTTTGAATTGGCTTTCTATTAACAGAGACTTCTTCTAAATGTTATCATGACTGATTCATCAAAACATTTATAATGAGAAGAACAGATGGAAATCGTTATCCTGAGCATACGAAGTCATGCTTCCCTGCCCTTCTCTGAGGCCACATTTACACTACGCTTCAAGTGACCCAATTCATGTGGCACATACTGGATATGACCCATGAAGGTGTAAACGGGAAAAAAGCACATATGTATTCCGATATTTTCAAATCGGTTTCAGGCCTCATTCATGTGGAAATAAATCAAATATGAATCGGATACTTGAATTTTCGTCTGCCAAGCGGACAGTTCGGATATTTCCCTGTCAATGCAAGTTACGTCATTGAAAAAGCACTGGTGACAAATGACGTCAAATCAGGGGAACACCTACTGCAATCACACGACTCTTTAATGGTGCAATGGAGAATGAAGGCTCAACCTAATGTTTTGCTGACCTTTAAAGATGGTGCAAAGGCAAAAGATTGTATCATCATTTCGTCTGCGTCCATCGCAAATCACAAAATTTTTTGCTTTTCCTGGAGTACCTTGGCTTGGTTTGCCAAGTGTAGTGTAAATGCAGATATCGGATATAGGTCACTTTTAAAAGATGTAACCTTGTCATCAAAAAAAAAATCATAAATAGTCAATGAATCGGAATTGGACATCAAGACCTGCAGTGAACGTTTGTATGATACAAGACTGAAAAAAAAAAAAAAAAAAATTAAAAACATGTTCATTTTCTGAAGAAAAGCAAAGTGTTATTTTATAATTTAATATCCTCTAAAGAAATAACTGCCCATACTAAAGAGAAAGAGAACAAAAAAAAAAAGTTAAGAGCGGAAAGGTCCCTGAGGGAAAAGGAGAAAGGAATAATAAGCTATTTAATTTACACTTCAAATTATTTTATGCTGAACAGATATACACTGTGGGTCCTTACTGGTATTTAAATGATTACCAAATTATATTAATCCTTTTTCAGAGAACATTTTCCAGCTGCAGATTTGCGGCTCTAAATGAGGACTTCTTTTAAGTCGAATTACAGAGGCGTAACACTCAGAATTTCATTTACAAGTTAACTGTTCTATTTATCCACAATTAAGACTTTTCTCTGTTTTTTAAATCTCCTTAAACCAGCCAACACTTACAAATAGATGTCCTTGCTGTAAGCACAATATCACTACTGAGGTTTGAATGTTTACTCACGTCTTCAATTTCGCATGAGACCTTGTGTTTTAACCAGTAAGCCGCACAGGTAGATCCATGGAGCGGGTTGTCTGTTCTGGCCTTGATCTCATTAGACCTTTCCAGCCCCTCTGACTCTCTTAAGTTCACATCTATGGTGTTTGCCGCTATGATCTGACTTTAAAATAAAAGCATATCAGTCGGAGAGCTCTGACCTTTTAATGAAAATGTCAGCGTTCCTGTTCCTGTGAGAGTCTGGGCTGTGTCTTTCACTGACTGAGCTTTACCTCAATAGCTTCTCAGTGGACAGACGCATGGAGACCATGACCAGGGCTAATGGTACTATACAATTTTTTTTTGCATTGTCGGGATCAAGTGGACTACAAAAGATCAGACTAAACAAGTAAATGGCTTTGGATCATTTTTGTGAGTCACATTTGGCTGTTCCTAGCAGAAAAACAGCATGTTAAATTTTGCATTTGGATTTAATTGATGTCTTTGAGCATGTGATAAAGTTTGACAGCCCAGTGTGGTCTTTGTTGATAGCTCTCAGATCAAAGCACGTCTCTAATATACAGTCCAATTCCAGTGACTTCATTCTACAGTAGCACAACAGCACAGTGGCACTCACATTAATCAAACCACAGCATTCAGATTATTCTAATGGGCTTGGACTTCAGTTCCCCTCACTTCAAACACGTCAGGCTTAGGCTTCGGCCTGCTTAGACGCTGACATCTTAAAGGCAAGACGAGAGACAGGAGACACAAACAGAGAGTGAGGGAGGGATACGAATGAGTGAGTGTATGAAAAGGCTCACAAATGACTAATGTCTTTCTCAGCAGATGCCACGGTCAGACATAAACGTGATAAAAACTGTGATTCCTACGAGCGCAGCAGCGTGCAGAATGAAACCCAACTGCTAATGTGCCATTAGAATGACAGACTCCACAGAGTGGAGCGGAAAACTTCCATCCTGCCACAGACAATTGAGCTGTGGGAGTAAAAGACAGAACAGACTGCAGCAAATCAGGCATATCTGCTCTGTGTCTTATAAAGCCAAGGGAATTATGGGTAATGAAGGGTGATCATTGGCCTACAGTCAGTCATTCCCTAAATGTGGCAAGAAATTGGTGTACTTTTATTAATGCATGTGTGATCGGATAGAAGCATGTGCTTGAAGCCAAACACCTTATTCAGTAAGGCAAGATTAACTACTTAAAAATAATATACATTCTTTTTTTAGACTTTTCTAAAACAAGCACAAAGATTGTGATATTTTTAATAAACATATCTAAAGTTACAACACAAATGTGAGTCTGTTATGCCTATATGACTTAAGTATTAACTTTTACATTTTGTTTTTAATCTTTAATCGTTTTGACACTTTTGTGTGTATTAATCTGGTTTTGATATGTTGATGTGTTCATATGATATGTTATGTAGGTTATGTACTGTGACACTGGGTTGTTCACCTTTGGGACAATGTAAACACGGAATTAGCCACCTCAATGCTTACAAAAGTGTCATGTTACTCTTCCAGCCCCATGTTGTACATTTTTTACGACCCTCTGCCATCACCATGTCACACTGACAGGCCCAAGACAGTTCCCAGCAACCACTAAAGGCCAAAAGGTCATAGACTCTTTTCATTTTTAATTGGCCTGAAATCATTTCATATTCATATTGTGACAGAATGAAGATGGGATGCTGTCAAAGTAAATTTGAGGAGATGTCAAAGTGCAATATAAGTACTATATAGTGAGGGGTCACCCAACCCCCCAACACACTCCCGCAGACACACACTCACAACCATCCCATTCAAAGCATACAACATTAATACATTGGGACAATTAAATACAATGTTTAATTATGTTATTATTAATTAAATATGATATGATAAAGAAGTATGGTTAATTTTTATGTCGAGCATTACTGTTATTCTCTGTATGGTCTTGGGCTGCAGTCAATCTGCGCTCACAGGGTGCATGGGTGTGAAAGGCTGACAGTGTATAATTTACCATTTGTCCAGGTCAGCGTGTAAAATCAGAGACATAGACACTGACAGGCTGGAGGCCCCTGTGGAGCCCCTGCTGAAACTCCATCAAAACCCTCTGAGCTCTTGCCCACAGCTGTGGTGTGCACTCAGATTGCATATAAGTATTTTGACCTGGACATTGGTCTTCCCTGCTATAGTCACAACAAAGAACCAAAACAAAGAAAGAAAGAGAGAGAGAGAGAGAGAGAGAGAGAGAGAGAGACAGAGAGACAGAGAGAGTGGGTAAACGGAGGCTGCAAACGGCTCAATAAATTACCTCTGGCCTCTCTTGCCGCCCATTGTCGGCCGATTGACTCTTTACAACACGCCACAACGAAAGTCAATTAGTTAACATTTGTTAATGCATCATGGATCATCAAAGTAACAAATTACATTTTAAAATATACATTAAACTAGAAACTGTTATTTTAAACAGTAGTGTGTATAGAAATGATCATTAACCAAGATTAATATGTTCTGCAAAAATGTTCATATAGGTATAATGCATTACAGGTTGCACAGGTTACAGTACGTGTACCTACATTTACTTACAGTGTGCTTACCTCAGAAAGTACAGGGTAATTTAATGGCGTGGTACGACTCAGCTTGGCACGACTCGGCCTGCTTTACTTTGGCTCGGTTTGCTTTTCCACTGCAATTTAGTACCACTTCAAAATGGGCGGGAATTATAGACTGATCGTTGTAGTAGTGCCGTCACCTCGTCTGCTGACCACGATCCATTTCTTTTTTCGTTTAAAGCAAGTTTTTAAAAAAGTCAACCAATCAAATGATACTGCGGTGGCTGTTGCTGACTATTTAAATAGTGCGTTTGGTGTCTTGTGTCGCAAATCCAATTATGCTGGTAGTGACGATTCTCGCTGACCAATCAGTGATCTGCCGTGTTTACACATCACAATTTAAAATCGGTACGGCTCGCTTGGAACCTCAACTGAAGTGGTACTAAAAAAAGTACCAGCTACTAGTGCACAGTGGATAAACCCCCAAAAGTGAGCCATACCGAGCCATGCCGTGGAAAACCACCATAAGGTAACTACATAGGTTAAGGTTAGGTTTAAGGGAAAGGTTCAGAGTTATTACCTAGTTATTACCCAGTCATTGTAATTACTACAATAAGTAGTACATGGGGAACAGGACTGTACAATAAAGTGCTTCCGCATTTCCTATGTTAAAGAATATAACATTATTATTATATATTTTTTTTAATTACACAATGGTGTAATCATAATTGTGAGCGGAGATTTGGAAATAACTACTATAGAACAGAAAGTTGTAGAAAAAGCTGATTCAGACTTGATTTACTTCACTAGCTGTCATTGAGACAAAATCATCAAAATTGCCCACAAATTCACGCTGCAATTACACACACACACCTAACATGGTTTGTAAGCTCACAAATACATACATGCAATTTAATGCACAAATAAATGCACTGCCATTTGTACTCTGCATCAACTATATGAACATTTATGTCTCAAATATATCTATGAACATCTCAAATATATGTTGCATCTTTAATTTTAGGTTTATTTTGTAGTGTTGTTGTATGCCGTTCGATTGGTTATAGGTTTTTGATCCTCAAATGTATTTCTCACTTACTGTAATTATGAGACACCGATGTGTCATTGATGTACTGTAAATGAAACATTCTGTGACTTTGGCACGAACATAAATTTAAACTGGCAGATGTAAATAGCACAAAACAGCTTAAAATTAACTTGTTTTCTCCTACAAAAAATCTAAAAAAAATAAGGCAGGTCTGTTTACTTAGAGGCCATATATGTAATGTCCCTGGGTAGCTATTTCAAGCCAGATCTAGCAACATGAATGGGGAATATCTGAAATCTCTGTTTGTCAAAATCTCATTTTATACCATATTTGAAAACAAGAACAAGGTCTGACAACAATGATATACAAAAATACATTATACTGCATAAGAGTCAAAGCAGGCCTATAATAAATACTTCTGAATTGATCTAAATATTGCCCCGTACCATTACGCTAATTTTAGCAGTGCTACTGTACAGTTCTTAATTATGGTCCCTCATGGAGCTACACCCACCCCTCCAAAGCTGGCCAGCAGGGGAACCCCACCCGGTGCTGCAGAGGTCTGGGGGAATGAGACTTGCGTCATGCCCGTGTGTCCAGGGCCGAGGCCCAGGGGAGAGAGAGAGACATATCCTCTATACAGACAATAGAGCTGGAACACTGTCAGGAGGAGTCACAGCAGGACTGTATACTGAGTGTGTGTGTGTGTTTGTGAAACTCTCTTTGTTTTACTGTATATTAGTGCTACTGCTGTGTGTGCATTCTTACAAGTGTAACACGTGTGTGTGTGTGTGTGTGTGTGTGTGTGTGTGTGTGTGTGTGTGTGTGTGTGTGTGTGTGTGTGTGTGTGTGTGTGTGTGTGTGTGTGTGTGTGTGTGTGTGTGTGTGTGTGTGTGTGTGTGGACTGGTAATCCCTACGGTATGGGGACAAAATGTCCCCACAAAGATGGCAATATCCAAATTTTTGTCCTTGTGGGGACATTTTTTTGGTCCCCATGAGGAAAACATCTTATAAATCACACTAAGTGATGTTTTTTGAAAAAGTAAAAATGCAGCATGTCTCCTGTGATGGGTAGGTTTAGGGGCAGGGGCAGTGTAGGGGGATAGAAAATACGGTTGGTACAGTATAAAATGCATTACGCCTATGGAATGTCCCCATAAAACATGGAAACACAACATGTGTGTGTGTGTGTGTGTGTGTGTGTGTGTGTGTGTGTGTGTGTGTGTGTGTGTGTGTGTGTGTGTGTGTGTGTGTGTGTGTGTGTGTGTGTGTGTGTGTGTGTGTGTGTGTGTGTGTGTGTGTGTGTGTGTGTGTGTGTGTGTGTGTGTGTGTGTGTGTGTGTGTGTGTGTGTGTGTGTGTGTGTGTGTGTGTGTGTGTGTTCAGCAGAACCAGTGGGCAGGAAACCCTAACAGTGAGCCTGTTACCCCCTGCTTGCACTGACAGGATACACAGCCTGCCAAGCCCGCACAGTAGGTGAGCAGCCATTATGCTAAAGCTAGGAAGTACAGACACACACAATCCAAAGAGTGACCACCCTTCAGAGAGTTTATGCTGAAGCATGTGTTAAACTAATGAATGTACGCAAATCAGTTTATCAGTGTATCAGTGAATCAGCTATTTTAAGAAACTAAGGGCCAGATTTATTAACAGCTTGCGTCAGCGCAAACTGTCTTTTGGCATTTAAAAAACTACTGTCAGGATTTACTAAAGATAACAAAATTCACAGTGAAAAATTAGAACTGAAAAGGCGTGGACACAGTTATTTTTTGTGGCTGACCTTATGCATTTATACTAGGAGTTTCCCTTTCAGACGCAAAATTTATAGGAGAGAGTATTTGGTAACACTTTATAATAAGCATAGTGTAATAAAGTACTCAAAAATCATTTGAAAACTGTTAGTTATAGTTAATTAATAGTTTATAAATTGTAGTTAATACATTAATAGACTATATACAAATAGTGAGTTTTACATGAATTGTTACTGTAATTAACAAATTACTATTGTTACAAATTACTCATGTAAAGAGTAAGATAATGCTTGGTTAACGACATATTAACAGTAAATAGGATACAGGGGTAAATGGGCTTTTTATTAGACTTCAAAAATAAACAATCAAAACACAAACAAAGCAACAAATCCCTTCATGCTACACAGAACTTAGACAACATAAAGCATTCAGCTGCTGATAGCAGCCAGCTTGAAACTATTTACAACAAATGCAAATAACCTTGTTGGCAAGTGCTATTCGCATTAGCTCCGCCTAACAATGCCTATTTGGGCCAAACAAGATTAAAAAAAGACACGCATATTTAGAGTCTTCAGTGGTGTAGTCAGTAAAGCATAAGGCTTAAAGATCTAGGATTTGACGTGATCGACCCGGGTTCAAATCCGCCTTTTACCGAGCACGTCTTTTACCCTTTTACCATCATATATCACATCGGAAAGGCATTTACTTTAAAAAAAAAAAATTATAATATATATATATATATATATATATATATATATATATATATATATATATATATATATATATATATATATATATTTTTTACATGGTTTAAATAGAGTATATCACTATTTTCACTTAGTATGCTATTTCACCTAGTAAATAGCATCTACAACTATTTGCACTTAGTGTAAATATCATCTATTGCTAAGAATCTATCGTTATTTTCACTTGGTGTAAATAGAATCTGTTGCTATTTGCACAGTGTAAATAGCATCTATCACTATTTGCACTTAGTGTAAATAGCAATTATCGCTAAGAAAATATGCTATTTTCACTGTATAAATAGAATCTAGTTGCTATTTACACTTGGTGTAAATACTCCACAATACACATTATTTGAATCCACAACACCATAAGAGCTACAACAAACAATATCAGTAATTGCAGGGAATTCACTGAAATTCACACAGCGTTTGTCCGTTCATTCATTCATTCATTTTTATTGCACTATACTTACTTATTATAAAGTGTTACTGAGTATTTAAATAAATCATGCAAAATGATTTACTAAGGTTTGCACTAGTCAATTTACTGCTATTTGCACCATTTTTAACACCCCCAAAAAAGCATGTCTTAAACCATATGTTAATTTGTGCTGTTCTTGTTAGATTGTGTTTTGTTCATTATGGAAACGATCTGTTTGTGTCTGTGTTCTTTAATGTGCCAATTGTCATTAGATCATGCACAGAACTTTTATGGTATTGCGCTTTCACGCTAATTTGCCTTGTTAAGTAATCTGGCCCTAAGCCTTTTCATAGAAGCTAAAATGTTATAAAATGCAACAGTGCATCTGTCGTATTTTCTTGTTTTGCTTACAGTAAAGTGTGTGTGACACTGACTGTAGCCCCTGTGGCTTTTGCAAAGTGACTTAAGATAAGAGCTCCCTGACTGACTCAAACACAATGCCCACTGTGGCAGAGGAAGAGGGGGGGAGAACGGAGTCTTTTAAACCCACCATGTCTGCTGTTGTCAGCACAAGTTCAACATGATTAGATAAAAGACTGTTTTCACTCACTTTGTGTACCAGTGTGGATACACTCATAGAGATATGACTGTTATAACAGACCTACCTTACTTAGAGAGCAACTGAATGTCTTCAGGAGAGGCCCTTCCAAAAAGCTGTTAGTGGGAGTATGAGAGATGGTTAACTACTGTGATGACAAAGCTGAATTTTCAGCATCATTACTCTAGTCGTCAGTGTCACATGATCCTTCAGAAATCATTTCAATATGCTGATTTGGTACTCAAGAAATGTAGAAATGTTTTGAAAATGTAGATCAACAATTCTATTCATTGTAAAATAAGTTAGCATTAATATGAACATCAGTTAACATTAACTAACAATCTATATTAATTTCAACATTTACTAGTACATTATTAAAATGTGTTATATTGTTTAATGGACCTTAGCTGACATGAACTAACAATGAGCAGTTGTATTTTTATTAACTAATGTTAACATAGTTAAATAAATAATGCAAAAATGTATTGCTCATTGTTAGTTAAGGCTATCATAAATAGGACATTTGTCCCATAAATGGAAATAAAAGTATGGTTTAGGGATATTATTTTGGCACTTCACACTGAATTTATATATAAGAAATATTTTGACTGTGTGGATAGAGTGTAAATTGGAAAACTCCCAACCACAACCCTAGACTTGGAAAGACAATAAAACACATTTACATATAGTCCATATTCAAAGCACTGTAGTCTTCTGATGCCATTAGCTTTGTGTGAGAAACAGATCTTTATTTGAAATCCTTCTGTGAGCCTATAATGCACATTAAATTAATATTTTAACACTGATTACTATTATAAAACCAACTTAAGAAGAAAATGCTTGAGTGCTTGAAATGTATTCCTCAGTTTTTTGTTCTAGGAAAAGGGGCAGCATGTATTTAATACACGTTTGACGGTTAAAATTTTGAAAACTGAAGTATTGTGTGGTGTGTGTGTGTGTGTGTGTGTGTGTGTGTGTGTGTGTGTGTGTGTGTGTGTGTGTGTGTGTGTGTGTGTGTGTGTGGGTACAGAGAGGGTATGTGTGGTGCCCCGCAATAGAACAGCTGCTGCTGGCTGTTGACAGACAGTGTGTCCCTCAGACAGAAGAGCTTGTACTTGTTGTGTTAACACTAACCCTACACAATAATCTGGCCCTTGTAAAGCAGGTATCACCCGCACAATAACATCATTGTCAAACATGCTAATGAACACGGGAGGGGCCCTGAATAAATTTGGATGGAAGGGAGAGAGAGAGAGAGAGAGAGAGAGAGAGAGAGAGAGAGAGAAGGAGGGAATGAGGTATAGAGAGAGAGAGAGAGAGAGAGAGAGAGAGAGAGAGAGAGAGATGGAAGGAGGGGAGAACAGAGGGTGAGGGGAGGGGGGTTGAAGGGCATTGTGGGTTGTTGTTTCGCATCACTGAACACTGGAGAGTTGTCTTATATCCTCACAATACAAATTAGCCTGAGCCAAAAAGAGCGAGAGACTAAAGCAGGCGACAAATGTGAAGTTTTAAACCGCCTGCACAATAGTTTGCTCTACCCTCTCTCGCTCACACACACACTTCAGCACTAAAACAGGGCGAGAGAGAAAGTGGCATTGTTGGTCTTTCTCTAATGATGCAAGCCAAGATTCAAGTCAATAGAGCAATTCATTAACAAATCAAAGTCCCAGGGGTGCGAGTGCATTTGAGGGAGCCCTCCTCCAGATCGGCTGTCCATATGCCTAGGGTCAGAGTGCCCTCCCGCTTCACACATACACACCATTCAGCGTGTACACACAAAACCGTTAGGGTCGCCCGTTATCTGTCGACTTGAACACAAACACAACAGAATTTCCATATGGTCCATGAAAATAGATACGCTGCGGTTTGCTTTTACTTCCCACGACCCTTAACTAAACACACACGCACACATATACACAAACACACACGCCCCTGACGCCGTGTCGGGCGCTGTTAGTCATAAGCGAGAGGGAGGGATATATGCTGATGTGTCAGCTCAGTTTTTAACGCTTCTAGCTGTCACCTCAATTCACAAATCACCTGTTTTTCCTTCTCCGTTCTTCGACAAAACTTCATCTAACTCAGGAAACATTTTCCGCATTCTCGCTCCTTCATTTTCTCAACATCTCTACTCTCTGTCTCCATCCTTTCACTGAGAGGCAGCATGGCTGTCAGGCTTCCATCTGAGCGTGAGCCATACGCAAACGCGAGGGTGTGTGTACTGATGTGTGTGTGTGTGTGTGTGTGTGTGTGTGTGTGTGTGTGTGTGTGTGTGTGTGTGTGTGTGTGTGTGTGTGTGTGTGTGTGTGTGTGTGTGTGTGTGTGTGTGTGTGTGTGTGTGTGTGTGTGTGTGTGTGTGTTAAAGGCACATTGAGGCAGGATGAGTTGCTGAAGAGGATTTAGAGTGGAGGGCCCTTCACACTACTCTTTCAAATCCTCACAAATAAAGCTCTTTACAGCCTGAAAGTGGCCCCTCGGCCCTCTCCAGGCTCAGCCCACTCAAAGGCCCAACATGATTGTCATGGATATTGCTCCACGCAGGCAACAACAGAACGCGGAGACAAGTGTCGATCGAGAGACAAAACCCAAGCAGACTTTTCCGCCAGGCAGGCCAGGGAATGTTGACGGGCCGGTGAAAAGGTTGTTTAACCTTTTGAAAGTGAATGGAGAGACCCTGAAACAAATGCAGTGTGATAGACCCTATACCCACAGGGACACTCCAGAAACACTAAACCCTGTAAGAGAGACAGGGCAAAAGAGATGGATGAAAACACGATTGGATAACAAACGGTGTGTGTGCCAGATCCTATCGACTGAAATTCTCCACGTTTAGGAGCTTCAATGTGAGGCGCCGATGGATTTGAATGTCTGTCGACCTGTAAGAGCACAAGGGTTCTGAAGGCCCAGTCAGGGTTTTTTTTTTTTTTTTCTCTTTTATACCATTTTCAACAAAAGTTTCAATCAAATGACAATTAAATGTAATGTGGTGTAAAAGCTGCATATTTTTATTACAGCTGGAATACATGTATATGCATCCTAATTACACATTATTAAATAAATAAACAAATGTATATATATATATATATATATATATATATATATATATATATATATATATATATATATATATATATATATATATATATATATATAATTATTAATAGATGAATATCATTGCAATTTAGGTAATGTCATATAAAGGTGAAGTTAGATTAATTTTAAGAGACTTACTGACTCGGACACACTCACAGTTCTTCTTGAATCACAAAAATGAAACTTCATATATTTCAACTTCCCCAGTCCCTGTAAAAAAAGTTTGAAAACAAGCAGCATTGTCATAATCACAGCAGAAATACTGAAGGGAAATTTAAAATGCTGTGTTGGAAACTGGGAGTCAGAACCATTGTTATTATTACAAATATCATTCTTTAAAAAAAAAGAAGAAGAAAAAAACTTGTGTATGTGGACAACCAGCTTTTGCATTATTTGGCAGCTTAAAACAAACCTTACCGCAGCAGGTTTTTGAAAACTTATCCCAAACCTCTCCTCTCATCTTCAGTCGGTCTGAGGTGACAATATAAAAAAGAAGTCATTTAAAATGGTAATGATGGAGAATGCAAATGATTTTACTTTGTAATTAAACTTTGCTGTAAAACAGATATTGCTTCGGTTGATTTGGAAAGTGGGGCATGTGACAATTACCGAGCGGTTAATTGCGAAGCTGCTCAGCATTGCTAATTGTTCCGTGAGGATGGGTGGAATGAATTCTTGGCAGAGGCACTCTATCAACATGACCAGAGCTGTGCAGAAGCACTTCACCACAGACGAGTCACCTGAGAACCGTCGCTCACCCCTCCTTCTACCTGACCAATGGGCCAGAACCAAGCAGTCTGCCTTTGCACGGCACTTTACTAACTGTGGGTTATAACTGAGAATGAACACAAGTCAAGAGAGTAGGGTGAGTAAAGGAAGGTCAAATAAGAGGTAACGTGTAGGAGAACTATATAATACTTTGCCACACCATTAGCTTAGTTCTGCAGAGATTCATGAGACTGTATTTGTCAACAAAAACTAAAAACGGTGACATCATGTTCATGCATATTAAGTGTTCAGTCTTAGTTGAGTAGTGTTTCTTTACAAAGTGACAGCGCCAACTACTGGCCTGGCAGCACAACACTGCATTTTTAGTTGTTTCTGCAGATCCTTGTAAACGAGGGGATCCTTTTAACAACGTGGTCATTTGTACACAAAACAAGCAAAGGAAAAACTTTTCTGTTTTTCTTGTCATGTAAACATAAAATAAGATTTTATGAATATTAGATTATGAGCTTCCTTCTTAAATCTCCATCTATCACATAACATATTAAGTCAACAAAATGTTGTAAGGTTTAGGCTAACCCTAACTCTAAATGAGAAAAAAAATTGAGGCAAACTGTCAAATACTGGTGTTTTCATGTAAGTAAACATATCACAAAATTGTGTTAGACTTAATATGTTTAATATGAAAATAATATGAAGTTTGTATAAGGATGTTTAGGTATTTTTTCGGGGAAAAAAATGAAAATTATAATGAATGAAGATGTCTGCACTGGAAACATCTATGCATTAAATTTACAGTTTTATTTACAAATAACATATTTGTGAAATGATTAGAATTAATTTTACTCCTTATAACTTCTGACTATTGCCTCAAAAGCAGTCTGTGATAGTATAAAGATGCTGATTTAAACTCTTAAATCAGACTCTTCTAGAAAGACTGTGGTGTGGCATGCTTGTCTATGGGCAGGTTATGTACAAAAACGGGTAAAAATGTGTTGGATCTTTTGTGGGTGTGTTGCTCCAATTTTGACACACATTGCTTCCGAAAATCTCAGCAAGAGACGAAGTGCATAAGGGTCTTTCTTTAGATGGAGGCTCTGTTGAAGGCAGTGGATGCAGGAGTTTGGGAGGAGTTCAACTGTGTTTGGAATGTGCTGTGCTCAGCTTGTCCCGTCTACTTGGGCACTGTGAGCTAGTGCAGACACAACTGCTGTTTAATGTCACTGGGAGTTTCAGAAGAATGTCTGTTTGTGTGTGGTGCATTGAGATGTTCTTGTCTGGCAGAAAACTGCTCTAGCCACAGCAACTGCCAATTACACCTGCAGCTAAGAAGACAGAAAGAGAATGGAATAGTAATGCACTTGTGTGTCATTAATGGGGTTGGTGCTGTCATCTGAAAATGTAATTGGGGAGGTTGCTCTAGCTCTATGGAGTCATTATCGCACTGTTGGATGTCATGTGTCTGTGTGACATGATTTGGGGGAAAATGTCAGTTTCAACTTTCAGTTTTCTAGAATTATAAATACGACTAATCAAACTGTATTGAAAACCCCTGTCATTATATCATTCCATATATATTTATACGTATATGCTACACTATAAACCTTTGAACTGAATAAGGAAAGGTAATGAGGAACGAAAGAATAGGGTAGAGAAAATATACAGATAGTCAATGCATATGGCAGGCCTGTGTGTTGATGTTGAGTTGTAATTATGCAGGTGGAAACAATGCAGGTTGACAGAACAGATGACAAAGGCCATTGCATCATTCTAATCAAAAAACAAAACACAGGGATGAGTGTGTGAGTCTGACAGGTGTATCATTAACAGCATACCTCTTACGGGCCTATAGGAGGAGGAGCACTCACATTTGTGCTCATGCACAAAGATTTGCACACACATATGCACATACACCAATGTTTAGCAATGCTGAATCTCCAACACCAGGGCTGGAACTGACACAACAAAGAACTGTTGTGAGTTGTGAATTTTGCAGTCTGTGTAAAAAAAAAAAAGATACCAAAGGATAATGGCAAGAAATGTATTTTTATTTAATTATCCTTCTGGTCTACACACAAAATTGCATACAACGTGACTGGTGTTCTTATTCAAAAACGATTAACTCTCATGATCTGATTCTTTTTTATTGGATCAAAACACACAGCGTGACCAAAGCAGTCCATTTAATGAACAATGAATTAACAAATGACTCCTATGATTCTTTTCTAGATACTAATTCTTTTTTAGTCAATCACCAACACGTGTATAGTCCGATTCATGACCTAATTACTATTATGAACTGGCTCCTTTTAGTAAATTAAAAACATGCAGTGTGATCAGTGTAGTTCAATTCACAAACTGTTGATTTGTTTCTTTTTTGTGAATTCAAAACATGCACCACAACCATAGTAGTCTGATTCATAAACTACGGACTCTTATGATCCTGTTCTTTTTAGTAAATAAAAAAAATACACCATGACAACAGTAGTGTGATTTATGAATGAATGCCTGTCATGATAGGGTTTTTGCAGTTCAGTGTAGTCTGAATCATGAAAGAAAGACTCTTATGAACCAGTACTATTAATAAATAGTTCCAAAAGTCACATAAATGTGGCATGATATACTACCCACGTAATCTCCAATACACACCCTTACAGGCAGTCGGACTTCCTACTGTAGCAACCAAAGAAAACAACCTGGTTTAAGAGCAAAGAAAGAGAGTATGAGAGAGAAAATGGCAGTATTATGAGGGCCGCAGCGACTGCCTTCTGACCGGGCCTAACAAGCAACCTGACAGGCTGCAGCTGGGGCCTGCTTAACAACGTTGAGGGTGCGTGTGTATTTGTGTGTAAGACATTAGAGCTCTATGCTATAACTGTCTCATTAGCATGCACTGGCCCACCTCCACTTCCCCTTTCTAGACAAGCCAACATGGCTCAGGCCAATCAGGGGGGGTCGGAATCGAGCACACATGAATGCGATTGGTACATGTGGCCCCTTTGGAGGGGAGAGGTGTCACATTAAGGGCGATGATGAGACAGAGGTCAAATGTAATGGTGACCTCAGGAGCAGGAGCAGTGATGGTCTTGTTATTAACTCATGACAAAGAAGCACAACCCTGCCATCAGCGCTTTAATAAGATATGTCATGTATGCGGTAGACAAGAGGCTATAGTCACCAAACCCCCTCAGGCTCTTAACGCAAACCCTTAAATTAAAGCGGTATACCTGTCTGTATACCTCAGAGAACTGCTATGCTAATCTCACACAAGTGGGTGTTTTCCTAATTGTGTGAATATATTTTAGTTAATTTGATTAATTCCATTTGTGAACAGATTTAAGAAAATAACACTTTCTAATCCCACGCAGAGCCTATTTATTAAGCTATAAATAATCTCTAAACTTTTAATGTGTCTGTTGTATTAACATCAATCAATCAATCAATAATGCTATAAGTAATCACATTTGCGAATTTAAACTAACTGCAACTTTATTTAAATGTGTTTTTGGTATAGAAAAAAAAAGAAAGATGATTATGTTAATAATTTCCACAAAAAAAGAAATACTGCTCATTTTGACAGGAAATTTCATTGTTCGTTACCTTAGTGCAATTCAAAGTCTACTTTGAATGCTTATTATGAACACATGCGTTTACATTAAAGAGAATGGAAAAAGACTTGCGGCTCCAGTATTTTTAACTTTTCTGTGAGGGGATAAAGTGCACAAGATGTGTGACACCTTGACAGCAATTTCATTATCATGGCCTGGGGTTACAGACACAGCAGACACAGACATTTGTAGGTTAACCAAAATTATTTTCATTACATTTTACATATATTTTCATTATACGTAGTTACAATAAGTACCACAGTTTACATTATCAGGGTGTCAAACATCAGTCTGCTATCGTGTAGAAATCTAAGCAAATACAGTCATTTAATAGACGTTTTATTTTCTTATCCTGTTAATGTATGTGAGACTTTAAAAAGAGCCAGTCTCTGCAGGGGTGTGGGAAAGGTAGCTTATCTATTTCCCGTCATCTATAAATGCCTCCAATTTTTGTGCAAAAACACACAGCTACGCGTACGCACACGCACGCGCACACGCACACGCACACACACACACACACACACACACGTCTGGTTCGCTATCTTTATGGGGACTCTCCATAGACGTTATGGTTTTGTTTTTATACTGTACAATCTGCATATTCTATCCCCTTACATTAACCCTACCCATCACAGAAAACTTTCTGCATTTTTATATTAAAAAAACCCCAAAACAAACAAAAAATAACTCATTCTGTATGATTTATCTTGTTTCCTTTTTTAAGTGTGTTTCCCCTTGGGGACCTTAGTTTCCAAACAACCAAAATATGCCCAGAAATTTATGATGAACAGGTATGAAAGGTATAAAAGATACTTTGAGCTGGAAAAAAAAGATGACTGATGAGTGGGGAAAAAACAAACAAACAATAAAGCCAAATTGTCCATCTTTTAATCACCCACATAGCCGTTCACATGGTGAACGACCTCCAAGCCGAGGTCAAGGGGAGTTATCAGACAGTGGCCTGAGCAGACATGTCAGCCTGACTGATGTTATCAACGTGGGTGATATTAGTGCAGCATTTGGCAAAATCTAATTGAAAGGAATTATCAGATAATCCTATCTGCAGCAAACACTGCAGAACTAAACACACAGACCACATGAGGGTTTTCCTTGTAAAATATGTATTAACAAAATCAGGAAAAAAGAGGAACAAAGCAAACCAGACTATTATGAATCAGTAGACCCATTAGACCGAAAAAAGCCTTTTTCTTTTTTCACTTCCACAAAATACATTAGTAGACAGACATGAATTTCATTGGAAATAGTCAAAAACCTGCAACAAAGTCATGTGTGAAAACTAAAATACTATTATATTTCAAAATAACAAAATCAGCAAACTAAAACTGCTGTAAATGCTATGCAGATTTAAGTATTTTTTATTAGACATGGCCTGACAAAAATATCCTCTAAATTCATATCCTGCCATTCTGCATGGCATTTCATTGAATGGTTACAAACCTATTGTTGCCTTAATCTAAACAGAAGCGTCTCTTTACCCTTCCTTTAGGGATAAGATGCACTGGAGGAAAATAGTGTCAGTCAAAGTGAAGGTTGCCTCCTGACAACCAAGAATAGTTTATTCAAATTAAGCAGGTGGATGGGGGGCAGGGGGACAGAGAGAGAATTATGGTTTTGAATACAAAACTGGATATTTCTTTAAGCAGAGATAGACTGCTTTCATTTTTTTTTTTTAAAGACATTACTTTAAACTTTTGCACTTGCCATGTAGCCTGTCCAAAGTTTATTAATTGTCGGTACGGTGTCCTTGACACATCTGGGTTTAAACCACAAACCATAAGATTTAGAACTGGGTGGCGAAGAAGCAGATGATCTTGACTTGACATCAAGCCATACAACATGTTGATGGATTTAAGGTGAGTGCAGATGATGGTCTTGATGATCTAGGCAGCTCACCCCTGGTGTGGGCAGATGCTCTAGACAGACACTGATGGATGAAGTGAGAATAGACTCAGTGAACAAAGTGTAAATGTGCATCAGTACTGGCTGGAGAAGGCTGTGCTTCCATGTAAAGGTTGGAATATTGTTCTGCTTAAAGCCTTGTTGATAGCTGAACTATTTGTTATCTTGAAAGAAGGTGAACGTGTTCGCTTTCTGTGAAAGTCTGTTCTAGGACATTTTCTTTGAACAATGGAGATGAGCTTACTGAAGGCTTCTTTGAAATCTTGACAAGGTTCCATTTCATTTTGCATTTATAATGCTTTAGGTGTCCAGGAATGTTTTGAATCCTCAAATTAACAAAACCATTCCAAGAACATTCTTGCCTTGAAGGTGAACAGCGGAAGAGCATTTAAACATTTTTGTGAAGACAGATGCTAGTACTTCAGGCCAAAAGCCACTCAAAGCCAGGTTTATATTGTGACTTAGCTATGACAATAAATATAATAAATAATATGAAGCAGGCCTCCAAATATGATGACAAGTATATAAATGGTATTAAAAATAATAATAATAAATTATGTGCAAGAAAAAGTGTGATATTATAAATAATTGACTTTTATATTGCTACTGTACTGAAGCCAAAGGGAACTATTGAAATATTATCTGGGAAATATTGACTTTGTATGAAGTATTTTTTCCTACACACTTTAACAGTTAGAATCGTAAACCAGAAGAGAATCATTTTCAATTTTATTTAAATTTATTTGTACAGAGCTTTTCACAATAAATCTTGTTCCAAAGTGGTTTTCCAGTTAATTTTGCATATAGGGAACAGAACACTAAATCTGCAATGATCTCTGGAGCTTTTATAAAAAAGTAATAACGTTTTCAGAATAATACTTCCATACTAAGGTTTGTTTTCTTCAGTAATTATGGTCATTAGAAACCTCTGGTGGGCTAATCAAATAAGCATGCATATAGCAATCATCAGAAAATTACACTGATTTTTGTATTGTTTTATTTTTAGATAATTATTTTAATATTATATAAAATTATATATATATATATTTATATATATATATATATATATATATATATATATATATATATATATATATATATATATAATTTTGATCTAATAATTTCTGCATGCACTTATGTTTTGCACTTGCGTTTAATGGATGCATTGCTTTTTCTCACTTGTTTTGCATATGTCACAAGATTACATTTGGTGGGAATCAGTGTGTGTGAGTCAGTCTCTAGTGTCCTTGGAAACAGCCCCTGATTAACCACCCTGGTATTCCTAGTGCACCCTCATCAGTCGCCAACCTCCATATGGTCACTGCAGCACCACCACAACAACAATAATCAATAGAGGAACCATTGTTTCAAAACACATCAGGATGACATAAAGCAAATCATAAGCGGTTCATGTCTCAGACAATTGATCATCTCTACAAAAGCCTAACATTATATTCGCCAGTCACATTCATCTCACTGTCTCTAATATTGGTAGTTGCTCACACTCAGCCTGTCTCTTGAGTCACAGAGCAAAGCTAGACACTCTTTTCTCTCCGTCTCACTCTTTATCTGCTTTCTGTGTCTCTATCCAGGAGGTTTGCAATAGCAGCTCCTTATACCTCTCAGTCTGTTATTTTTATCTATGCGCTTGTACCAGGATGTTATGTACCAGCATTCAGCTCTCACACACACATTTGCACTGAGGGAGTGTTTCTTAGGAAGTCAGAGTTGATGTGGTCAGAATGACCCCACAGCGGTTGGCTAATGAGCGCACTGGAGTCAAACCAACATTCTCCAAATATACACACCTTCCTACTGCTGTCCTCACACACACACACACAGGTCAAGCACAGAACAACACACACACACTTTAAGACACATTTACCTCCTCTGTCCTGTGTGCACCCACACAAGGCACGTACGCCACAGTTCAAGACACACACACACACACACACACACTAACACACAGACTCCCACAGAATTATGAAAGTCAGCACAACAGTGCCATGCTGCACAACTTTGAAGTAGGGTTAGTTTAAGGATAGGACGTCTCTGAGGATAGTTATGGCTGATTGCCAACATCTCTGACACAATAAGGAACTGTGGTCACATGATTTACAAGAATCACAGGAAGATGTAGGATTTACAAATGAGAAAGGACATGTGTCTTATAATTTCTGGTAGTGCAATCCCCAAAATATATTAAACTTTTTTCAGATATAATTTTTAAAAAATGTTTTAAATTAAGTTACTTATATTTTACTCATTATATGCATTCCTTTACCTGGGTTAAAGTCCTTATTTGCATATTTGCAGTGTCAGTGTTACAGACTGGACAAACGCAGCATGTGACCTGTTTACATAAAGGCTCTAGCATTACGTGTCCTCATATTTCTTGCTGACTGTAATATCAAGTTTTTCTAATTTAACTTTTCAAACTTTAAAAGGTAAGAATTAAATGGTCTCTTCTTGTGAGGGCTGGACGGAACAACAGAGAACCCAAGAGCAGATCAGTTCAAACTGTATTTATTTGGACAAAAAGTAAAGTAAAAGGAAACAATATTTAATTGGGCAGCCGAGCTGCCAAGGAAATAGCTGATGACATAATCCAAGGACAGGCAAAAGTCAGCAACAGGTAGACAGTCCAGACAGGCCACAATGCAAGAGGCCAAACCAGGAGAGTGGTCAGGAGGCAGGCAGGTTCAGGACCAGCAAAATGACACAGTTCAAAGTACCGGGCAGAGAATAATCCCAGCACAGGTACAACCTCAATCACACAAGGCAAAATCCAAAAGGAGATGAGAGAACTGGGCTGCAGGACTGGACCAGACTAGTAAAAACAGAACAGGATCAAAACTTGACAAGGCAAAAATAGATTCACATATATGTAAGGCTGGAGCATGACAGAAAAACAGTCAAAACACTCTGGCAGAGAAGGCAGATAAGGAAGGAAGCTAAATAGTGTGAGAAATTAAATGAGAGCAGAAACAGGTGAGAGAGTTGTGCAAGAGCCCTGATTATAATGCAGCGCAGCTGCTGCAGGCATCAAGAGCGGGAAACTTAAATGGAGAGACAGGTAAGAGTTGTGCACAGTAGTGCTGATTAAGAATACAGCACAGCTGTGGTGCAGTGGAAAACTACAGGGAAACATGAATGAGAGAAAAAGCAGGATGAGCTATGATCAAACCCGAGTCCTGACACTTCTTTACTCCAATTGTTGCGTTTTCCTTTCTATTATATGCAGAAACAACTGTTTATATACATTGTGTGGTGTTTCCGTGACTGCCTGAATATAAGGCACAAGATTGGTTGTCGATTGCTAAGCATAACATTCTATAACTGCATCGTTTCACACTGTACAAGTTTGGCACCACAAGTTAATGTGTTAATGATAACACCACAACTAAAGTACAAGTGTGAAACGCTCCTTCACATGGGTATAAAAGCGGTGTTTAGAACGACCAGGGGTGAAGGGGTGAACCAGGGGTGAAGCCCACACTGTAAAACATTATTGTGATTTTAAAGGTTAAAGACTGTAAAAATGCTACGTGAAAAAAACAGTAAATTGGAAATAGAACGTTTTTGTACTATATACAGTGAATAATTGTAATAGATCTAACCTTACATTTAATTTAATTTTACAGTAAAATACCAGTACATTTACAGTTTTTGGAAGAGAAAAGAACATTTTACATTTGATGTATTTCGATGAAATAACGGTTTCTGCTTAGTTTTCTTTTATCTAATCAGTTATGTAAATTAGGGTTTTATGCTACATCTAATGTTGTTAAATGAATGGTTATTGCATTTTTTAAATGTCGTGTGTTGCAATGATGGTGTTTGGTATTTGACACATATGCAAACATTTAACAAGATGTAACATAAAAACCCTACATAACTGATAACAAAACCATTCAATCCAACCAAATCATCAAACAAATTAAAAACCATAAAATGTGAAATGTCACAGGGAATTCTGGGAATGTCAGTTTTCGGGTTTTCACTGTAATTTATAAGATTAAAGACGGCATGAAATTAAATTTTACTACTCGTATTTTTCTATGTAATATTGTAGTGTTTACTATAAAGGATTTATCTGTGCACTTCGTTAATTTTTTTTAATTAATTTACCCTTATAATCTTTAACCAAATACATAACCCTTGAAACGACTTCTCTTCTCTCCCGGTCATGTGCTATGGCACGAGGGCGGGGCTATCGCGCTCTGTCTCGTTTCTCCGCCGCCTCTCAGACACCGCATAATCTTGGTCCCTCGCTTGGTTCGCAGCTGACAGAGGTTCGTATAAATACGGGGTGATTTCTTCCAGAAAATTTTGCTGCTCGTCCTCGTTCTCATCATCAGGCTCCTCAATAAAAAATGCTGCATGTGAAGTTACCAGCGGTGAGTCCGGTGGTGAATAATCCTCCACAACTGAGCGCAAATTGGCATTCAAATCTGCCTCCATTTTGTTGGCAACCCCCAACTTCCAACGAGCCAGTCAATTCCTGAAGGACGAAATCAAGCCCCGCCCTAGATTTTTTCTAATTTCAGAGGCCGTTTCACTCGGATATACGTCACAATAAGGAGAAAAAAAGACGATCTCAACTTCAGTGTCATGCCGACTTTAATGTTATTTTTACTTCCAATAATGGCACATTTATGTAATGTAAGGTTGGATGTATATAGTTTTTTTCATAACAACTTATTTATCAGGTTGTTAAATATCTGATTTGGCTTATGTGTTTCCAATTTGGTATATGTGATTTGTAATCCAGTCCAAAGTCCTAATTTTGAGCTACTTGTAATTCAGGCCCTCCAAATGTAAATGTGTTGTTGCCCAAAGAAACTTTGAGGTGGTAATGGAGGTGCACACACACACACACACACACACACACACACACACACACACACCTACTTGTTCTCATACAACACGCAAACACACACAAACCAGTCTCCAGAGGTCTCTCCAGCACTCTCACACAGAACCATAGGGGGGTCAGGTCAGTTGAGGTCGTCTCTGTCCAAACAAATAAGAGCTATTCTTCTACCACACCAAGCCTCTGAGCTTTCCACTAGCAGTGCGATTCCCACAGGGACACAGAGAAAGACGGACGTAGAGAAAGAGGGCTGGAGAGAACTCAAGAGAGCTGAAGAGGAGCAACAAGAAAATGAAGAGAGAAAGGAGTGAAGAGAACAGGAAAGAGAGGGCTGGGGATGCACAAATCTGATGTGGACAGAGCAATGTGTCCATGGTCTCTGTAAATGCTAGAGCTAGTGTCTGTCTCTTGCCATAATAGCTGTTAAATGCAGTTGTCTCCTTGCTACACAAAGCTGGACCAAACGCAGCAGCCCTGTGGTTCTCCGATGCATTGTTCCCTGCAGACTTTCCTGGAGCCTCGCTGAAAAACAGCAGAAAACGGATGCATTTAAAATCCCTTAGATGACACACAACTCACTAAACAATGGCCTTGAGAGTCATGGGGACATGGAATTATACAAAATATACCCATAATGAAAGAATGGGGAGCCAAAAGAAAAATGAACTTGGTTAACACTGTTTTCCCCTATATTTTGTCTTGTTTTGTGTCATATTTTTCCACGTTGTACAAATGGGCCCATTGGGGCAGCCATATTTGATCATAAGAGTAGTAAATAATGTGGTCTGCTTCAACCATCTTGCTGGCGACACAATCAAAACAAGTCTATTTTCCAAGCAAATAAAAAGAGAAAGTGACAGATTGGTGTAGCACTGCCATAAGGTTGTTCAAATCATTACTGGCACAGTAGACACTGAGGATGTCCAACAGTAGATTTGTTTATATCTTCAAATGTACTTTATTTAGTTGTGTTTATGTATACATGATAGTCTTGGGTATTTATGGTACTTTAGACAAGTTGTGGTGTGCAAATGCAGTAAAAAACATCAACAAAACAATTACGGCTGCAACAGTGAATGTTCCACACGTTCAGCAGAATCGTGTGACCTCAAGCCACAATAATCAAGTGCGTTTTCCTTTTCCATCTGCACATGTCTGCATTTATGTTCTCATATATCCTTCACCGGCAGTCAGATCCAGGTCTTTACAAGACTTTTGGCCTAATTAAGCAATTTGAAGCATGTTTTGAAGCTGAAAAGAGCAGACTACTGACCTTCTTATAAACTAAAGCTAAGCGAGCTTACTGGACCAGACCTGTCTGTCAGTCAGAAAGAAGGAAAGAAAGACAGAAAGCGATAGCGATACAACAGAGACATCAGATCCTCCTCATAATTGGTTTCATTTAAAAAGGCCATTTCCTTTCACTCTCTGAGATTTGCTGCTAGTGGGGCTAATTCAGTATTGATAATGTAGCCAACAGTGACAATATTTCTGATTTATATGAAGAGTTGTGAAGTAACAAACCATTTACAAAAAAATAAAATAATAATAGTTGGAATAAAACAAGACACTTCGGTTTTACTTCTGTTAACATCTACAAAACATGGGATTGAAGGAAAAGTGACAATAAACTGTTATGTCCCATCCAGTTTGAGTGCGATGCCATTTCACCCGTTTTGCCTGAAATGAATGTTAATATAACTGTTTGGAATTTAATCAATTCTTTGAATCAACATTTAAAATCTATTTCCACTGAACTGGAACCTTTAAATGGTCATGCACAGATTCATGGACCTAAAAAAAATGATTAAAATTTGAGGCTATTAAAACATTTCCTTTTATAATGCTCTCATACAAGCAATGATTGCAAATTGTGTATATTTTGTGAATATTTACATTTAGTCATTTAGCAGACGCTTTTATTCAATGCGACTTACAAATGAGAGTAATAGAAGCAACCAAGACCAGTCAAGGGCAACAATATGCAAGCACTGTAACAAGTCTCACGGAATCTAACACAAAACACATAGGACAGTTTTTTTTTATTTTTTTTTTATAACAAACAGAAACGAATAAAGTATTTGGTATATTACCCGAAGGCTAAGCTACCGATTATCCGTTCTTGCTCCATAGCTCCTCTCCCAATGCAGATGTTTTACTCTATGTAACTGCATCCTCAACTTATTTTTCACCAGTGCCTGTGTTTTCTGTTTTCAAACAGATGCCTTCCAGATTCAGTTCTGTCCCAAACTGTATCTAGAAGATTATGTCAAGTATCTTTACTGCTGTCCCTGGGAGTGGGGGTGGGGGTGGTGATATACTTGACAACATTGTGGTACATGGCCCAATGTCTGCACTCCACAACAACTGCCTGCACCTGGTGCCTGCTTGACAAGTTTACCAAATACAACTTTACCCAGAACAAGTGCATCTTCTCTGAGCCTGCCATCAAGCCTCAGGCCACTGCACTCAAAAGTGGAGGCTGTACAGCGCCTCCTGGAGCCCACCTGCCCAATTTAGCCTCCTTCTCTTTTAGATATGACCTATCAATGCTTCCTCCAACAAAACTTGACAGTCACAGTGCTATTGTGTGTTACTGACAACTTTCACAGGTTGAGGGCACATGAATATGTTTAAAGTGCATAAGAGCAGGAAAACATTTTAAATGGTTTTAAAAGCCATTATTTCCAAACAATTTATTTATTTAGATTCATAAGAAAGTATACATGTCTAAATATATTTTATTTACATATATCTCTATATAGAGTACCATACACCGATCAGGCATAACATTATGACCCCTGTCAGGTGAAGTAAATAACACTGATTATTTCTTCATCACGGCACCTGTTAGTGGGTGGGATATATTAGGCAGAAAGTGAACTTTTTGTCCTCAAAGTTGATGTGTTAGAAGCAGGAAAAATGGGCAAGCATGATTTGAGTGAGCTTGACAAGGGCCAAATTGTGATGGCTAGACTACTGGGTCAGAGCATCTCCAAAACTGCAGCTCTTGTGGGGTGTTCCCCATCTGCAGTGGTCAGTATCTATCAAAAGTGGTTCAAGGAAGGAACAGTGGTGGAACGGCGACAGGGTCATGGACTAACCAAGGCTCAGTGAGGGTGGGGAGCAAAGGCTGGCCCGTGTGGTCCGATCAAAAAGACGTGCTACTGTAGCTCAAATTGCTCAAGAAGTTAAGGAGTTAGTTCACCCAAAAATGAAAATTCTGTCATTAATTACTCACCCTTATGTCATTCCAAACTCTTCAGAACACAAGTTAAGATATTCTTGATAAAATCTGTGAGCTCTCTGACCCCTTTATAGACAGCAATTTAGACCCAGAAAGGTATTAAAGACATCGTTATAATATGTGACTCCAGTGGTGCAATCTTAATTTTATGAAGTGACAAGAATACTTTTTTTCTGTTTTACATTTTCCAGTTCAGTGGAAATAGATTCAAAACTCTGATTCAAAGAATTGATTAAATTCCAATTTAGGCAAAACAGGGTGAAATGGCTCTAAAAATGAATGGGACAAGTTTATTGTCACTTCTGATGTGATCCCACATCTAAAAACATAAGTTTAATTTTTATTCAAACTTATTATTTTATTTTATAAATGGTTTGTTACTCCACAACTTTTCAAATATATATAGTGTCATATCATTAATCTAATATGTTGATCTCCATGTATTTTAGAAGCTTTTAGAGCAGTTTTTATCTGTGAAATCAAAAAGATGATTTCAGGCTCCTCTCAGGTATGCTGGTGCTTTGGAGGAATAAATAAGAAGACATAGCCTATCCAAGACTGTCGTTTCTCTAGACAGCATACATGCATCTTTTCCATTCTTCTATACTGCTAAAAGCGAGGAAAATTAGTTGTGTGTTTAGTATTCATTAGGCAGTTATTAGAATAAATGCATCACAGTCCCATTGTGATTTATCTGCATGTTAAATGCTATGCCATAAAGCAGAGAAGAGCGCATTCATTCATTATGGCTCAGGGCAATTTTCTCTAAAATAAAAACATTTCATTCCAACGGCAAAGCAAATAAATGCTACCTTTGCGTAAAGGAGCTCTTTTATTGAAAATCTCTCCATTGCTACCCTTTCATAGCACATTCAACCTTCAATTAAACAAGAAGAGAAGAACATAAAGGTAATTCCAGGCTGCTTATATACTGGTGTCTTGTCTCTGTGTGTGTGTGTGTGTGTCTGATGTTGTGTATCTTTCATACTTCAAAGAGCCAAATTCTTCCCCTTGACTGTCCACTGCTTCATGGTTTGACGTCATGTCATTGTTGCGTAAACTTTGAACTGAATTCCGAGTATGTTTCCCTTTTCTCTAAAGAAACACATGACCTCATCAACCGTTTCACAGAGCAGATGAATAAACAATAATAAACAGACCAATTGATAATCTGCATGTCATTTCATATTATTTTAATGTACACACATGCATGTCATCCCTTTTGTTGGGGATGTTCTCATTTAATAAGTACTGTTACTTCTCATTTATCGCATACTTTCATCTCCTGCTGGTGCAGTGAATGACCTTAGCTCTGTTCTCATTTTAAACCATATTCCTACATAATGAAAAGGTAAACTGCCCTGAACTCGCTGTTGTCGTTTGTCATGACAACACAGCTCTCGGAGATACGAGAGCGATCTCTTTTATGAAATACTTTGGAACCTTGACCAAGGTCAGATGTCTTGTGTACTTTGATTAGTATGCAAAGGTTTAAAGTTCACAATGCAGCGCTGAGGTCATCATGTTCAGCCAACTCTAAAAGGAAGCGTTAAAAGAGAGAAAGAGGGAGGGAAAAGAGACCCTGCTTTGTTAATCCAAACGCCGCTTTCGCCGGCACCCCTGCCCCCTCGAACCACAGCTCAAGATTTATCCCTTTACTTTATAATCAAGTATTTGTTTATAGTTCAGACATAAAAACAATCATAATAATAATGCTTGATGAATAGCCCCGCATGCTGATATTTATTCGCTCGTAAAAACTCGGAGGAAAGTCGTTGACGGCTCTGTGTGGCGGAAGGTCATCGACACGGGGTGAGGAACGTGCGTCTGCCTCGGAAAGTCAGATCGGTTGGGCTGCTTTGAATAGCTGATGAACCTGTCAAGCTCCAAGTCTTGTTAAAATTTTAATAAACATCTCAGAGGCCTATCAAATGGGGGTGAGTTATGCAGGCACCTCCCAGCCCATCTGCAACCGAATGGCACGATTGTGTTTGACAGCATGCTCTGAAAACCTCTCCATCTGCGTAAAAGATTATACCCATTCACGTTAACTACAGGATCTATCCCGCTCACGTCAGCCACAATTTATTAAACAGAGAATATTACTGGAGCAATTTTAATACAGAACCTCCACTAGCGTAGAGCCAGCACATAAATATATCTGCATTATACGCACCGACTCACTAGCCCACCAACTCAGTAGGAAAAAAACACACAGAAAAGAGAAAAAAAGCATCATCCCTCGCATAAAGAAGTTCACAAATAAACAAATACTTTGGAATACACTTGCAAATGTTACACATGAGCTCGATTAGATTGATCGCAACTGTCATTGGAACAAAGCCGTATGAGAGCTCAGAGATAATGTGATTGCCTGTTTTGTGTTATGGTGGGAGATCTGAAATAGTCTGTTAAAATGACAAGCTCCATCTCTTTGCTTCTTTATCTCTGCCATTCAAAAGAATTTAATAAATAAATAAGACTCTGAAGACTTTTATATTCATCAGATCCATGAACACAGGGGTGTTTGTCAAACACAACAACACAAGCTCGATCAGAACAGGAAAAAAGTGTGGATTTTTGACATTTAAATTCCAAACACCAAACAAAATAGGGATGAAAGCGAAAAGATGGAGAGACTTTGCTGGGGTTTTGTCTTTGTTCGGCTGAGCAAAGCCGGAGCAGAATCTTGTATCTGCTCTCGCTTTGCTTGTTTACTGCCGAGTTATAACGTTTGAGGAGCTTTGATAGAAGTTCCCACTTTACAGTACATCAGAAAAACAGACCATTTAATTAAAGGGATAGTTCAGCCAAAAATGACAATCCTGTCATCATTTACTCACAATCGTGTCGTTCCAAACCTGTATGACTTTATTTGTTCTGTGGAACATTAAAGAGAAGATTTTTTTTAAATGTCTCAGTGGTTTTGTCATTACAATGAAATTTAATGATGTCCAGTAATGTTTTCGACCCCATATTCTTTCATTCTAAGGACAAAGACAGTTGAGATTGAGTAAATGATGACAGAAGGTTCATTTTTGGGTGAACTATCCCTTTAAGAATCCATGACTGTCGCAACTGAACTGTTCAATCATATATTTGCTCTCTCTCCCTCTCATTTTAATAGATGTGATGACTCCTTGATATACTAACTAACAAGAGGGAGAACACACAACGCCTATTGAGCAGTGGGAAAGAACATATGCCATCCATGTTGCTAAGGAACGCACACAGGCACATCCATGCACACATTCAATATTTGAGGGCACGTTTGACGTGCTTTGCTCGGGTCAAGCCGTCTCACTCTCCTAAGTAATTTATAACGTGCTTTACTCCAAGGTATTGCACAATCTCATTATCATTAGAATTTTGCATATTTAACAACAGTTTTTAATTAGATCGTATTGTATTATTCATGCCCATAATTTGAAGCTGCATAACCTCTTAAAATGAAACAGCAGATGAAAAGAAAGAGGGCATAAAAATGGAGCACAGCTTGTTGATGTGTTTTCACACATGGAAGGGTTTACTCTGTGGTGTTTAACTAGAGACCTACTGACACTTCTTACCGGTAACCGCTCTTTTCTGCTAGCTAGCTCATATCGCAGCATTGTGTATCCTTCTGCTAAATTCACAGCACTGGGATTTGTCTGCTCGGATCTGTATGTGTGTTTGTGTGTGTGTGTATGTGCTTGGCTCATGTGTAAAGCGTGTGTGTGCTGGGGCCATGGCTCCTTGATGTATTATTAAAACTGGAAATGCACTCTTGGGATAGCATCTAGTTATGTGCTTTCATTTAGTGAATAAACCAAGCGTTGTTTTCATCTTTCCTGGTGATTGTTAATGGCTTGCCTGATGAGGTGTGTGTGTGTGTGAGTGTTTGTAGTCATCTAAGTCTCTTATTAAAAGGGCCAAATAGCCAGGCTGCTGATTTTGTTTTGGGTTTTCAATTAGTCATTTTACTGAGCACATCTGTCGCTGGCACAGAACCAGTCACTGAGCATGCTCATTACAGAATACAGAGGTAAAAGAGAGAGTGACAGAACGAGAGACAGAAACTGTGACAGACATAATTTACTGTAAAATAACCTTGAAACTCTGTGTTCCATTTCCTAATGGTTAGTGGTTTTAATCTAAGATTGTAGTGTAATATCAGTATGCATCATCAATAAACTATACTCTGAATTTAGTGTTTTTTGTGAGTGTGTGTAGTTGGTTACACACACATACTATGTCTTTTGAAACATCTGAACTCCATGCAGGTGCATAACTTGCTAACTAGTCAACAAGCCATTTTGATATTTAGGTAGGGATACTCAATATGTATATCCTCAGTTTCACAGACAAGGCCTAAACTAGTCCTAGACTAAAATGCATGCTTGAGCTGTTTTAACTGAAAACAACTTGTACTGACATATCTTAAAATATGCAATTTTTAAGGCATGTTTATAAAATGTTTATTTAAATGTCCTAATTAGACTAAGACCTAGTTTGTAAGCCCTGTCTGTGAAACTGGGCCATACAATATTACATTAAGCATTTTTCCATTCTATAGTTTCTGTAAGTTGCATATACTATTGATGTGAAATAACAAAAGCACATTTTACTTTAAAATTAGCATTTTATATTTGCATGACCATCTTCATTCATTAGAATGGAGTAGAGCAAAACACTCATGAATTCAGGGGCGAAAGACATGTCTCATATGCACATCAAGGCTGCATTTATTTGATCAAAAAATACAGTAAAAACAGTACTATTTTAAAATATCATAACAATTTTAAATGATCGTTTAACTATTTTAATTTTGAAACGAAATATACAGTATTCCTGTGATGGCAAAGCTGAATTTTCAGCATCATAACTCCAGTCTTCAGTGTCATGATTCTTCATAAATCATTCTAATATGCTTATTTCTTTATCATTTTTTAAATAGTTGTGATACATTTTTTCCATGATTCTTTGATGAATAGAATAGCATTTATTTGATATACAAATCTTTTGTAACATTATAAATGTCTTTACTGTCACTTTTGATCAATTTAATGTGTCCTGATTGCACAAAATAATAAATTTATTTTAAAAACGTAAATACAATTTGACTGACCCCAGCTTTTGAACGGTAGTGTATATTAATTATTTCTCCGGTTTTCCTTTCTCTTTTAATTGAAGGTGCAACTCCATAGCCTTCTCTTTTGATGCTTCAGCATACACCCTCTAGTTATCATTAGACAAACAATAGGACACAGGATTGTATTAGCTTAAGCAGAAAAAAACAGGAGGCACAACACCACTTTTAAGGCTAGCACTACTTCAACACAGTCAGCACTTTCCTGACAGAGGTTTCAATGTCCGATAGCTCAATCGCTCGTCGTGCTTAGGGGAGAAGGGCGAGTACAGCGTTATCCAAACGACAGCCGAGCTTTGATTATTGAAGTTCAGGGGAGGTTCAGTAAGCAGCAACGTTTCTGCCTGATCTAAAGGAGGCATCCCTGGGGATGTTAATAAAACATTTTGCTCATTGTGGAAAGTAATGACCAACAATGTAAACTTGTGACTCGACAACAGATGTTGGCATGCTCGTGGAAACAAGGTGCTGTAAAATTAATTTGGTCTAAATAATTTACTGCATGCATTACGTGCTCAAGGAAGTAGACAAGGATGATTGGTGGGCAACGACAACAATGAGAGACTCACACATAGCTAGAGAAACTATTCAATTAAACCAGATGAGCTCTGTTAGGAAAACAGGCAAAGAGAATGATCAAATATGCTCTAAAAACATCACACAATCACACAAACGCCGACAGAGGACCCGCTGTGATTTATATTTAATTGGGCTTTATTATTTAATATTGTCACTTCAAAGCGAGCAGCAGGAAACTTGCTGAAGATGTTTTCCAAATTAAATTAAATCAAATTAATAACTGACAAACATGCGAGTGATTTGGGTGCAAAACATGCTAGTGTTTGTTGTTTGATTTCTTCTCTCTCGCTCCCGAAGCCTGGCAAGTGAAGAAAAAAGTGTGACACCAAGAACATTCATGAATTCAATCTCTGTGTAGTAAATGTGCAGAGCAAAATACTTTTAATAATAATAATAATAATAATAATAATAATAATAATAATAATAATAATAATAATAATAATACCAATTCAGAAAAGCGGGATGTATTTTGACAGAAAAAGAGTCACAACACTGTTTTGTTTACAGTTACAGGTTATATTTAGAATCCTTTTTACAAAAGACAGATCTCCTACATGACAAATTACACCTGACCTTTATTATACACGCTTACAAGCCAACATGGCCCTTTGCCGTGTTTTTCTTGTTCGGTGACAATGTTTCCCTGTGTGTCTGACGTCAGCAGCGCTTGCAGACAGCATCATCGCTGCCAGGTCAGTTACCTCAGCAGGGGTACAGTAGCACTTCAAATGTGGACCAGAGTTTGGCCTGGATATCCTTCTCTATTCCTCTCACCTCTCTCCAATAAATATCCCAGAACAGCACGTAACAACACCACCACATGCTCGAAAAAATAACACCATACATGAGATATAAATATATTTCCTTTAGAGAGAGAGAGAGAGAGAGAGAGAGAGAGAGAGAGAGAGAGAGAGAGAGAGAGAGAGAGAGAGAGAGAGAGAGGATGTTGATAATGTTAGTGGTTTAAAGGTTACCAGTGTATTGTTTACTGACCTGGAGAAAAGCTCAGGCAAGTGTGAAGTGTGTGGTGCAGGAAGGGGAATCACTCTTTAACCCAAACACATGATGGATTGTGACACTTAACATCGGGGCATCCTGACAGCAGCAGCTGTGTGTGTGTGTGTGTGTGTGTGTGTGTGTGTGTGTGTGTGTGTGAGAGTGTGTGTGTGTGTGTGTGTGTGTGTGTGTGTGTGTGTGTGTGTGTGTGTGTGTGTGTGTGTGTGTGTGTGTGTGTGTGTGTGTGTGTGTGTGTGTCTAGTCCAGGTAAACCCTATGTCATGAGGACAAAATGTCCCCACAAAATGGCAATATACAAAATCCTTGTCCATGTGGGGACATTTTTTGGTCCCAATGAGGAAAACATCTTATAAATATCATACTAAATGTTTTTTTTTGTTTTGTTTTTTTACGTAATAATGCAGAATAGTTTGCTACAATGTGTAGGTTTAGATGTAGATTTAGGTTAGGGAACAGAATATACAGTTTGTACAGTATAAATATAATTATTTCTAGCTAGCTGTGTGTGTGTGGGGGGGGTGGACTGGTAATCCCTACGGTATGGGGACAAAATGTCCCCACAAAGATGGCAATATCCAAAATCCTTGTCCTTGTGGGGACATTTTTTGGTCCCCATGAGGAAAACATCTTATAAATCACACTAAGTGATGTTTTTTGAAAAAGTAAAAATGCAGCATGTCTCCTGTGATGGGTAGGTTTAGGTTTAGGGGCAGTGTAGGGGGATAGAAAATAGGGTTTGTACAGTATAAAATGCATTACGCCTATGGAATGTCCCCATAAAACATGGAAACACAACGTGTGTGTGTGTGTGTGTGTGTGTGTGTGTGTGTGTGTGTGTGTGTGTGTGTGTGTCCTGAGATATCTTACCGCTCCAATCACTTGACAAGAAACGAAGACAGACATAGATTCCATTAAGTTATTAAAGAGTCTGAAAACGCCTCGGTTACGTGATAACCCTCGTTCCCTGAAGGAGGGAACGGAGACGCACGCCGGAACTGACCGACGAATTGGGATCTGCCTTCAGAGACCTATCTGCTTGAGTGTTTCTAAACGAGCCAATTGACATTGGCATGCGGTTCACGCTCCGCCGCAACGCCGGTATAAATACGGAAGTGAAACACTGCATACTCGCTTTTCTGCTGAGGAGCCAAACTAGTGGCAGGTCCTTCAGCGGAAGCACAGCACCTGGCGACGACGCACGCGTCTCCGTTCCCTCCTTCAGGGAACGAGGGTTACATACGCAACCGAGACGCTCCCTTTCAGTCGGTCACGTTCGACGACGCCGGAACTGACCGGCAAATTGGGATCCCTACCAACACGCCAGGGATGCTGGCCCTTCCAGCGCCCTGCCTGAGCTCGCTGGACCACTCCTATGTTGGAGTGGGAGTCAGGGCTCCCGGCAGGGAAGGACAGTCACTGCTATTCCTGCAAGACCCACTCAGCGTGACTATTGGATAATGCTGGGAAAGCATGCCCGTCTCGGGAGATGGCATACTGGAGCCACATCCTTCAATGGAAGGAGAGGTGGAGAATACACATACGGACTAACCTAGCAGGGAGTGCAACATATGGCAGTCCCTGGGGTGATTCCAGCCTGGTCCCAGGGGAAGCGCACCTCCAGGAACGACAGAGGGGCTCTGTCGAGGGAAAGACACGGGCTAGCCAGTTAGGGTAGCTGAAACCGTGGAGAATACACATATGGGGTAGCCGTGAGGGGACCGCTACATATGGATACCCAGCCTACACACACGTTCCACAAGCATACGGGTGCAGGCCTGGCGTCAGACGGCCGCCACGCCTGACAATCGAAGGGGTGACGGAGGAACTCACAGGGTTAGCCGCCGGGAACACAACTGGAGCAAAATAGGCGACGTATCCGGCCCAGAGGGCGGGAGTGGCGTATGCAAGCCCGACACTAGAACGGGCACTTAGCGCTACTGGCCACTGGGGCGAGTACACGGAAGATACCGGCTCTACACGGAGGCTATAGAATCTAGCTTAACGTGTTAGGTGTCGCCAGCCCGCAGCTCTACATATCTCTGTCAGCGAGGCGCCTTGAGCCAACGCCCAGGAGGAGGCAACACTCCTTGTTGAGTGAGCTCGCAACCCAAACGGGCAAGGCACGTCTTGGGACTGGTAGGCCAAGACGATAGCATCCACTATCCAGTGGGCTAACCTCTGCTTGGAGACAGCCTTTCCCTTCTGCTGGCCTCCGTAACAGATGAAGAGCTGCTGTGAGGATCTGAAGCTCTGTGTCCGGTCAATGGCGCGCAGAGCGCGGACGGGACATAACAAAGCTAGGGCTGCTCCTCCGAAGGCAGCGCTTGCAGGTTCACCACCTGGTCCCGAAGGGAGTGGTAGGAACCTTGGGCACGTATCCAGGCCGGGTCTCAGGACCACGTGAGAGTTGGCCGCCCGAACTCTAGGCACGATTCGTCGACCGAAAGTGCATGCAGGTCCCCTACCCTCTTGATTGAAGCCAATGCAATCAGGAGAACTGTCTTCATGGACAGAATATTTAGCTCCACGGACTGCAAAGGCTCGAATGGAGGACCCTGAAGTGCTCTGAGCACCAGGGCTAAGTCCCAAGAGGGTATCGAGGTACGACGAGGAGGATTTAGTCTCCTCGCACCTCTGAGGAACCTGACGATTAAGTCGTGCTTACCTAAGGTCTTACCCTCTACTGCATCGTGATACGCCGCTATTGCTGCGAATACTTTGAGGGTGGAAGGAGACAGCCTTCGATCCAACCCATCCTGCAGGAAGGAAAGCACAACATTAACCGAACACCTTCGGGGGTCTTCCCGGCGGGAAGAACACCACTCAACGAACAGGTTCCACTTCAGAGAGTAGAGGCGCCTCGTAGAGGGGGCTCTAGCTGAAGCGATGGTGTCTACCACAGCTTGTGGTAGGCCACCTAGAACCTCCGCGTCCCAGGGACCAGACATGGAGTTTCCAGAGGTCTGGACGCTGGTGCCATAGAGTGCCCCGCCCCTGAGAAAGAAGGTCCTCCTCAGGGAATCGGCCAAGGAGGGGCTGTCGCGAGGAGTGAGAGTTCTGGGAACCAGGTCCGGTTGGGCCAGTAGGGCGCAACTAGCAAGACCTGCTCCTCGTCCTCCTGACCTTGCACAGTGTCTGTGCGAAGGCTCACTGGGGAAAGCATACTTGCGTAGGTCCCGGGGCCAGCTGTGCGCCAGTGCATCTATGCCTAAGGTACCTCCGCTCAGGGAGTAGTACCACTGGCAATGGGTCGAGTCCGGAGAGGCGAACAGGTCTACCTGTGCCTCCCCGAAGTGGTCCCATATCAGCTGGACGCTCCGTGGAGTCGCCATTCGCCCGGAGGTGTCGACTGGCGAGAGCTCGCCGGCTGTCTGGTTCAGCGCACCTGGGATGTGAATGGCACGAAGTGACCTCACAAACTTCTGACTCCACAGGAGGAGATGGCGGGCGAGCTGGAGCATGCAACGGGAGCGTAGACCACCCTGTCGGTTGATGTACGCAACGGCCGCAGTGCTGTCGAACGGACCAGTGCGTGCTTGCCCTGAAGCGGTTTCCTGAACCGGGCCAGGGCGAGACGTACTGCCAGTAACTCCAGGCAATTGATATGCCAACGCAGTTGGGGCCCCGTCCACAGACCTGAAACTGCGTGCCCGTTGTACGTGGCCCCCCAGCCCGTGGTCGAGGCATCCGTGAAGACCACCGCATGCCTGGACACTTGCTCTAAGGGTACTCCGCCCGTAGAAGCGAAGGTCCAACCACGGGCTGAAGGTTTGGCGGCAGTACGGGTGACTGGGACCCGGTACCTGCCGCTCTGCCACGCCCATCTCGGGACTCGGCCATGAAGCCAGTGCTGAAGCGGTCTCATATGTAGCAATCGGCGGCGTTACGCGGCTGCAGATGCCATATGCCCCAGGAGCCTCTGAAAAGTTTCAGTGGGACCGCCCTGCCCTTGAACGTATTCAAGCAGTTCAGCACAGCCTGGACTCGCTCTTCTGTGAGGCGAGCAGTCCGGTTGACCGAATCCAACTCCATACCGAGATAAGAGATCCTCTGTGAGGACAGAGTTTGCTCTTCTCGGTTGACCCAAGGCCCAACAGGCTGAGGTGACGGAGCACCATGTCCCTGTGTTCGACAACTGTTCCCGCGACTGGGCCAGTATCAGCCAGTCGTCGAGGTAGTTGAGGATACGAACGCCGCGTTCTCTGAGCGGAACAATGGCTGCCTCCGCGACCTTCGTGAAGACGCGGGGCGACAGGGACAGCCCGAAGGGCAGGACTTTGTACTGATATGCCCTCCCCTCGAACGCAGCGTAGGAGCAGTCTGTGTCTCGGGAGAATGGAAACATGAAAGTACGCTGGCGTCCTTCAGGTCGATCGCTGCAAACCAATCTTGGGGACGGATGCACTCGAAGATGCGTTTCTGCGTTAGCATCCTGAACGGGAGCTTGTGTAGGGCCCGATTCAGAACACGCAGGTCCAAGATTGGCCTTAACCCACCCCCTTTCTTGGGCACAATGAAGTAAGGGCTGTAGAACCCTGACTTCATATCGGCTGGAGGAACCGGCTCGACCGCGTCCTTCGCCAGTAGGACATCGATCTCTGACCGCAAGACATGGGCATCGCTGCTCCGCACAGAGGTGAAGAGGATGCCCCTGAACTTGGGAGGCCGGCGGCGGGTGAATCGCAGAGCCGAGTCTGATGGTACGGATGAGCCAGCGAGACGGCCTGGGAGACCTAGCCAGGTCCCCAGAGACCGCATGCGGGACCAACGGCACCACAGACGTGCCCGGGGTGGGGCAGCGAGGCGGAGTACTCTGGCCCGACTCGGGTGGCCCGAGGGCGGCCCGGAGTGTTGCCTGAGCACTCCTGGTTTGGACAGAGGGTGGGTGGGAAGGCCTGGTGGCGCCCCCAGTGCCCACTCTGCTGCCCACTGCTCGGAAGAGAGGTGGAATATTCAGCCCCGACTCGGGAGGCCCGTGGGCGGCCCGGAGTGTTGACTGAATATTCCAGGGTGGGGCAGACCGTGGGTGAGAAGGCCTGTTGGCGCCCCTCGGTGCCCATGGTGCTGCCCTGGCGAAAAGAGGGGAGGAAAGGAGTGGCAAGGCCCGGGGGCGTCGCACACTGCCAACCTGGCCCTCTTGGAGCCCAGGAGGAGGAAACTGCTCTTTATTGAGAATGTGGGTACCGCTGGACTCCGGAGAGCCAGCGGCAGGATCTTGTTGGATGTATTCTCCCCGGTCCTCCTCCGGGAGGGTGCGGACACCATCTCCCCCAGAGCAGCTTCTCTTCTCCCTGGGCTGCCCGTCTCAGGGCCGCTTGCCCTTGCGCTTGCCGGCGGACTTAGCGGGCCCTGAGCGGTTGGGCGCTGCTCCTGCGCCCGGCCGCCTGCTGCCCGGTGGAGGCTGCTGCTTGGGCTTTGCAGGGGCGGAGGCGGACGCAGGAGGGCGCCGGCGACGGGCTGGCGGAGGCGCTACCGACGGCTGGGTGGAAGCAGCAGCGGGCCGCCGGGCAGGATGCTTCTGATCGCCTCCGTCTGCCTCTGGGCCACCGAGAACTGCTGGGCGAAGCTCGATGGCGTCGCCGAAGAGGCCGGCCTGGCAGACAGGGGCGTTGAGGAACCGCACTTTGTCGGTCTCACGCATATCCGCCAGGTTCAGCCAAAGGTGGCGTTCCTGGACCACCATGGTGGACATCGCCCGACCCAGGAGCGCGGTGACTTTCGCCGCCCGGAGGGCGAGGTCCGTCGCCTTGCGCAGTTCTTGCAGAACTGCTGGTCGGGCCCACCCTCGTGCATGTCCTTGAGTGCCTTGGCCTGGTGGACCTGCAGCAACGCCATGGCATGCAAGGCAGACGCGGCTTCTCCGCAGGCGGTGTAAGACTTGCCCAACAGAGCGGACGAGAACTTACACGCCCGAGGGGAGACGGATTTCCACGCCAGTCGGTACCGGTCTTTGGACACAGTTGCATCGCAACCGACCGCTCGACTGGCGGATCTCCACGTATCCCTTAGCCGCGCCGCCAAGGGTGGTGAGGACGGAGGAGCCACTTCCTCGGTGTCTGGCATGAAAGGGTGCCATCCACGATTTAGTGAGCTCCTGATGCACTTCCGAAGAATGGTATCGGGGCGGGGCGCTGAAAACCAGCACGGGCCGTCCCGAAGTACCAATCGTCCAACCGTGAGGGTTCGGGACACGGTGGAGGGTTCCACTCGAGCCCAACACTCACGGCGGCCCGGGAAAGCATAGCCGTGAGCTCCGGATCAGGCTCGGGCAACGCTACCACCCCGGAAGGGGGCAACGCAGCCGGGTCCTCATCTCCGGAGTCCATTAGCTCGTCCCCCGATGCAGCAACCGACAACATATCCTCAACCGGAGCCCCGAAAGTCACGACCGGCCCCCCGTGGGAAGGACCGGGCCGCTCTTTCGGCAGCTCAACCGGCGCAGCGGAGGGGGGAGGATCCCGAAGGGCTTGGTGTCCCGTCGGGGGTGTCCTCACTGTAACCTCAGGTCTCCGCCAAAGGCATCAGCCAGTAGCAGCCCTCTGCTTTGCAGCGGAGGACCACTAGATCGGGGGATGCGCAATGGGGCCGCTCCCTTTTTCAGGTAGTCGAGCCTAGACCGTAGAACTGCGATGGTCATGTTCCCGCAGTGGGAACATGAGTCATTCACGAACGCCGCCTCAGCGTGCTGAACGCCTAAACACGTGAGGCAGCGATCGTGCCCGTCAGCTGGGGACAGAAACCGGCTGCATCCAGAAACACACGGTTTGAATGACATCTTGAAAAAGACGCAGGGTCAAACCGTGTAGCTCTTTTAAGAGAAGGAAAAACGCTCTTCACGTGCCGAGGCACACAGGGGAGATGGCCGCTGCTCACAGTGGTTTTAGGGTGCAAGCCCACTGCGAGCACACAGCGCCCAGCGAGCTGTCAGAACAGCTGTTTGTTTTCTTCAAAGGCTCGCGACCGCCGCTGTACTGTGCCGTATCTCCAGCCGGAAGAGCTTCTCTTTGTAGACTCGTCACGATACACTCCGCAGGAACACTGAGTAATACAATGTTTGGCTCCGAGTAAGCGAGTATGCGGTGTTTCACTTCCGTATTTATACCCGCGTTGCGGGCGGAGCGTGAACCGCATGCCAATGTCAATTGGCTCGTTTAGAAACACTCGAAGCAGATAGGTCTCTGAAGGCAGATCCCAATTGCCGGTCAGTTCCGACGCACGTCGAACGTGACCGACTGAAAGGGAACAAAATATTTCAAAAAAAAAGTTGAAAAAGTTTCAAAATATCTTCAACAATGGAAACATAAAACATGGAAACACAACGTGTGTGTGTGTGTGTGTGTGTGTGTGTGTGTGTGTGTGTGTGTCCTGAGATATCTTACCGCTCCAATCACTTGACAAGAAACGAAGACAGACATAGATTCCATTAAGTTATTAAAGAGTCTGAAAAAACAAAATATTTCAAAAAAAAAAAGTTGAAAAAAGTTTCAAAATATCTTCAACAATGGAAACGTGGCATCAACTCGAGCGGCTGTGACTAATGTCAAAGCATTTATTTGTTACAACTACTTTCCATTTGTTTGTCTCCAAAACATTACCATTCTAAATAAATGTTGAACATCATGTGGAAACACCTATTTTCATGGGGTAAACACAAACATCTGAACCGACATCTGTCCGTCGACACATAGTCACTGCTCTCCGTTAGATCGCTGGTAACGAAGACAAACAACAGGCCATATGCTTTGGGTTGTGCTGGGTGCCATCCTCTCTCCGCCTCACTCCGAGGGACACTAAAGTTCAAAATTTGCTAACTCAATTGTGGTTCACCGCAAACATTAAGTGTACACTTCACCACCAGCTCCTCACATACAAACACATTTATGTCAATGCTGCTTTTCCTACGGCTGGATCCCTGCTGACAGTTCCATACGTCTCCCATTAAAGAAGCAGACGCTGGGCCTGTGCTGCGGGACAACATGAGGGATTGAGAAACTTCTGAGTCATGAAACGCACTGGTGATGAAATAACGGCTACAAATGATGTCAGGGGAAAACTTTATCTTTTAAATTGTTCAAGTAAAATTGTTTAGGTAACACAACAAATGATGCCCTGGCAGTTTTAAAATGAGAAACTATGGGATGTTTCCGTCCTTTATTTCCTGCAATGTGATTGCATATTGCAAGTAACAACTGTCTATCTTGTAATTGTGTCTGTTTTTAAATAATACAAATAAACAATTTAAGGTATAAAATCAATACTCCGTCTGAATGTGAAATGTTTTTCATTTGTATCTAATGTAGTGACGTTGGCACAGTTGTAAGTGTTCAAATAGTTTTTTTGTGGCCACTATATATGTACCCAAGATCTCACAATAATAAGTTCTGCTCTGTTTTTTGACATTCTGTAGATTGACAGACTCTAGACCATAGCAGAAGTGTAATGACAAAACCATTAGACACACAGCGACAGTTGCATTTTGGCAGATCTTCCTCAGAAGTGCAACCAAATAGCCTCACTTAAACATCTCTCTCACTCTTTATCATGTAGTGAATAACAAGATGAATGAGTCTCTTTCCATGTCTCTCCCAGAGGAATATGGATAAAGGATTGTTTGTGTTTCAGCTGAAGCCAGTCCTCACTTGTGTCTCTGTTTTGGTCTGTGTCTGCCCTCATGTTCAACATGGCTGTGATTACTAGCTCTGGAGGGTGGATACCAAACCGCTGCCTGTTAAGCAGCCATCACTGATCTAGCCCACTTGTTTGTCTGTACTTAGCAGCTCATCACAGCTGTACTCCCTCCAAATGTAACAGGAGAACCCCTCATCCATCATAAAGAACATTCTTTCTTCTTTCTTTGTTTCGCTCTCTTTTTTGTTCAAGTGCTGTCATGAGAGAGAGTGTCAACAAACAGTCACAGGGTCGTGGCAGAGGGTAATGGCACGTTACTTCAGAGATCTCTCCTTCCTTACCCTCTCTATTATTTCCTCTTTCAGCTATCCCCTCTGTCCTCTCCTTCACTGTAAAAGACTATAAATCTTTTGATTCTCTTTCAGTCTTTCACTTCCCATCTAGCTCTCTCCCTCAACTTTTTAACAATTACTTTTTTCCACTCAAAGATGTGTGTAAACATACTTGGCTATACTTTGTGGACATATTTGTCCCTGAAAGTGGGCTAATTCTCATCCTTCGGGTGAGACATTAAACCGAGGTCCTGACTCTCTGTGGTCCTTAAAAATACCCGGATTTCCTTCGGAAAAGAGTAGGAGAGTAACCTCAGCATACTGGCCAAATTTGCCCATTGGCCTCTGTCCATCATGAGGACCTCCTAATCATCCTCATATACTGATTGATCATATACTGTCACATCATCCAGGTGGATGCTACACATTGGTGGTGGTTGAGGAGATTTCCCCTTCCATGTAATACACTTTGATTGCAGCGAAAAGCTCTATATACATGTAACGAAATTATTAAACCTGACAAAAATCTCAGTTTTGGGACATCCTCATTTGTAAAAATGATATAGGGTACAACGTGGGGTAAAGGCCCACCAGGGTAAAAGGTGCATTTGACTGTATTCTATTTCACATCACTACACGGAAATTCACCTCAGCACTTTTCTTTATAACTGCTTTTGATGATGCAGGTGGAAATTTGGCTGATCCTTGATGCGATCACGGGCAGCAGCGCAAAGTTGATTGTTCTCTGATTGGATATGTAATGATTATTAAAACATACAGTAAAAGAAAATCAATAAAATGATGACTTTTAAAGGACAAAGTTCTTAATTTTCAGTGTTCAAGGTAATTAAAACAACAGTTTTTCAACAATGGAAGAATGTAAAGGTATAATATTTGGGGTAAACAGTGCCCCTGCTGTTGGGCAATAAACATGATTGCATTTGTTCACATGACATGGTTAGATTCAGATGGTAAATATCTATTAAGTTATCCACCTTTGAGATAATCCCCATATTTATAATAAAACCATCATATTACTCATATCGTATAATACAATTAAAATAAAATAAAATAATTGTGGGATCTCATTCAATGCTTTCAGAATAAATAATTTTGTTTTCTGTATTTTTAAAATGAACATTTTAATGACAGTATATTTATTGAACATCATGAATTAATTAATGTATTTATCAAAATAAACAGAAAATAGTACAAACTTGAACCTTTTGCCCGATGCTTTGCATACCTAGCCACATCATACATTTATATGATTTTTTTAACAAACAAACTTTTATGATTTATTATTCAATTCAACTTTTTTTTCTTTTTTTTCAGCAAGCATTTTTCTTAATGTGTTTTTTTTTTTTTTTTTTTTTTAGTGAACCAAACATTACACCAGTCTTCAGTGTCAGACGATTCTTAAAAAAAAAAAAATGAATATGCTGATTTGGTGCTCAGGAAACATTTATTATTACTATTAATTTTGAAAACAGTTGCTTTATATATATATATATATATATATATATATATATATATATATATATATATATATATATATATATATATATATATATATATATATATATATATATATATATATTTATATATATTTGTAATTTAGGTAATTTACATTACCTAAATTACATGTAGTCTTGCCTACACAAGAATGATGGTAGAGAGTATTTACTTAAAAAGAAGTGAGAATAGTAACTTTCAAACAAGGGTATCAGCAAAGTGCAGACAATGGTTGCATTTGATTGTGCTAAATATGTCTGGAGAGTAACATCATATGATTTGGCTGTATTTATATATTTTAAATATGGTGGAGGCCCATCCACACCATCTTTAGATGTTCTCAGCTACCGTCACACCATCTCCATACACATCATCTAACCATTACTCAAAAGACATACATCTTAGGCTTTATGCCTTAGATTAACCTTTGACCTCTGGAGAAAGGAGGCGGCAAAAATGGAGATACATGAAGAAAAACACCCTTTTTTTAGCTTTCTCTTATTTCTTCTGGATTCATTCACACAACAAACTGTAAAAGGATTTGGATTCATGGCTATTTATTTTATGACTAACATTACTTCTACTAGTTACCTACCATCAAGTTAGCAGTAGGAATGTATATTTGTTTGTGTTTTTGTTTGTTTTTGCCTCTGAACAGATTTGTCAGGCTTTATTGAAGGTATGACCATTCTGTGTGTACTGAATCTTTTTCCGTCTTTTTTTAAAATTATTATTATTATTAATTTTTTTAAATATTACTAGACAACTGCAATACTTCACATAGAGTGTATGCGGCAGTCAGTCACTGAGAGAATACACATGCATGTAAACGTACACACGCCCTCACTCCGCAGTGTTCTCTACAGGGACTTCACTGATTGCAGCATATCAGAAATAATGCTGTGAGGCCGAGTCTCTAGCTTTTCATACTTTCTGATTTTTATGCCTGTGGTGACAAAAGTGCAAACACAGTGTGGAAATGAAAGCAGGAACCCTCCATTCTCTAGAGAATCCAGTCAAATCAGTGTCAATGAAACCAGACACTTTCTGAGATGCAGGATTGTGTATGTGTAACACTGCCTATCAGTAACGTCTGTGTGGAGAGCTTGATAGTGGCTCTTGTACATTATAATGCTATTTGACAAGATATGGCCATTTTAATTAGTTTCACTATTTCATATTCTTGCTCAAGGCCAAAAGTTTTATCTTAAAAACAGCAAACCAACCGGGTTTAAAGTTTCATCAAGATGCTGGAAGTTCAGTTTGCCTGTGGACAACATTTATTTTTATCATCCGGCTACCTTTTAAGTTCTATATTAAATGCTGCTTCTTAACTGAAGGCCTAAACGGTTTAGCTACTTTGTATATAAACATTATAGTTTATCATGCTACAATCCATCACACTCTTTAAGGTCACAAAACTCTGGACTGGATAGTAAGGATATCAAATTCTACTAAATGAGGTAGAACTTTTTTTTCGCATTTAGCTCCTAAAGGATAGCCTTCCTGATAATGTTCGAGGCTCAGACCCACTCCCTTTGTTTAAATCTAGAATAAAGACACATCTATTGATGCTAAGAAATGCTATGAACGGCAGCTACGCTAATTTTTCTCCATTTGCTTCCCTGTTTCTAACTTGGGATGCCCATTCTGAGGTAACTACAGATTGTGCCAACAAATGCAGGTTTCAGATTTGGTTTCAACACACAAAACTCCCAAAAATTATCCCGGTACTATAATATCATACTTGTATTTTAATCATTACGAGGAGCACAAGTTGTAATAGATGCGTAATGTGTTTGTTAGCTTGTTAGCATGTTAGCTTAACTGAATACATGAACTAATCACATAACATAGCTGTAGCCTATATTACTGTCATATGGGCATTACTTTGACATACTCATTATCTCAGACTGAATACTTCCTAAACTGTAACACTGAAACAAGCATTTTCTGTTAAGCTGCTTTGAAACAATATGCATTGTGAAAGGAGCTATACACGTCAATTGAATTGAACTGAATGTGTAAACTGCATGTCGAGCAGAGGCACATGTCTGCATATACAAGCAATCTTACCGTACCACATAATTTACAAACAAACATTCCCCTCATCTGAAAAAAACAAACATTTGTCTGTTTACCACAAAGACAGTTGAAACCTTATGTGTAAAGAAGACTGTTTCAGGCCACAGCCCAAAGTTCATAACACGTAGGCCTACACGCACACATATTTAGGCAAAAGGTCCTGACTAACACTCTCTCAATAACATCTAACATTCCTCCACAACCCAGTTCATCGTGTTACAAGATATAGGATCACAGAAAAGTAGATAATAGAAACAAAAAAGAAAGAGAAAGAGAGAAAGAAATCTACGCAGAATTGTGGGTGACAGCACAAGATGTTTTTGGGGGGTTTGTGAGTGTCAGCCCATTAAAGATGTGAGGCTGGCATCCATCTTTATTGGAAACATCTGTGCAAAGGAATGTTCTTCTCTGGTAAAACATTCCAAATACTGTCCCAGAGCCAGAGACTTTGGTGTTAGTCTAATTTAAGCAGCATGTTGGGGAGAGCTCTTCAGGCTTTGATCACATGAGGATCGTTCGCTACAAATTGAACAAACCCCAAGCTGCAGTCCTTAAGGATCACAACCATGGATTTGCTGAATTAAATGCCCGGTTGAACGCAGTCCACACATGAAAAGGAAAGTTGCTGTGACGAATCAGATTGCAGGGTTTTCACCTAGCCAACAGGTCCATTCTTTATTATTACTTTTAAACTTAATCCATGCCTGGGTGGCAGCTCTGTAAAGAGAAGTCGCTGGGGGATGAAGGATCATGAGCTGAAAAGAAACATGCAGAAATTACCTGTCTGCCTAACACCAAACATACTGGGCCAAAACCCTTGTGCAATAATGTACAGGTAAAACTAGCTGTTTGACTTCCCTTTTAATAATTTAACTCTTTTGTTCCATTTCTTTTCTTTTCTATTTTTTTTTTTTTTTGCCCTGCAGTTTTCATTTATGCTCTAAATATGGATTCATACATGAAACAGTTTAATCTCAATTTGTGTTTAGGCCCAGCATGCATCCCTCACTGTTCCAAAGCACAATGTGCTGCTCCACAAAGAGCAGGTTCCTTTCTCTCGGGTGGACAGCTCACTTCAAGTTTGGCAGTGTATGCGATTCTTTTGGCCTGCTTGTAGTGCCATGGGTTCCAATTCCCATCTGTTAAATCGAAACTTGCTGGACAGGAAGGAGTGTGGAATATTTTGCTCTGCAGATGCCCACTTGTCCCTTTGGAAGAGTAAAACAGATGAATTCAATTGTGTTTTGCATGTGTGTGAGCTTACAGTTTATATAAAATAGATATAGAAACATATTCACCCTCCTAAAATATAATCAGCTTGCAAGACTGTGATGGACTAAAAAAATATAAAGAAATTGCAAGGTTTTAGGGTCAATATTAATAAAATTAAAAGCATTTTAAAACATACTAAGTTTGGGGTCTTTTTAAAGAGGTTTCTTATGCTCACAAAGGATGCATGTATTTAAACAAAAATACAATAAAAACAGTAATATTGTAAAGTATTATTACAATTTAAAGTAACTTTAAAATTGAATTTGAAAATTGAATTTGTTATTGTGATGGTGTCACATGATCCTTCAGAAATCATTCTAATATGCTGATTTGGTGCTCAAGAAACATTTATCATTTTGACTGATGAAAACAGTTGTGTTGCTTAATGTATTTTTGTAAAATATGATACTTTTTCCATGAACCTTTGCTGAACAGAACGTTCAAAGGAAAAAACATTTATTTGAAATCTTTTAGAACATTATAAATGTAATACTGTCACTTTGATCAGTTTAACGCAACCTTGGGGGAAAACACTGCTAATTTCTTTTTAAAAACATGGTAGTGTAGATTTTTTTTTAATGAACATCATGATATCAAAAGTGTCAAAAGACATCAAGATAATATTTAATTAAACTGGATATTTTTTGCTTTCGGTTTTCTCATTCTAATATTTTAACTATATCTCAAAGCTAGTCTGTGCCATCTCCGCATTCCTTTAAATTCAGGACCTATTCCAAAATATAATAAATTCATGTCTAACATTCCAGCTACACATATTGGACATGAACAGGGTGAAAGCACTTGGTTCCTCTCCAGTTCATCAGAACTTGGCTTGGTGGTTTTATACAGTAACAGATTTGCAATATTCTGTTTTTCAGAACGTGCCAAGCAGATCTCAGCAAGCTTGACATTTTCCTTCATATTTAGCTGCCAGTTGTAGATTGAACCACCTTGCCAGTTCCTAGTGAATGGCCATTATTGATGAGCCCAAACACAAGGGTAAAAGTAAGAAAAGATTGAAATGTATGTTTCTGAATCACCAACCACATACAAACACAGAGAGTCTCAGAAAACAGTCAGAGGCACACCACACAATTTTATGACCACACCAGCAGCAATAAACACAGTACAAATGTGAACTGTCAGCCTAGCATTTGCAAATGCTATGTCTTTACTTTAATTACGTCCCAGTCATGGTAATGCAAACTCTCACTGGAAGCCAGTTTAATTGAAGGCTTGGACGTGTGCACTGTTGTTTACTGAACATAAAATGCCTCCCGAAGACACGTCGGGCAAGTGTTAGTGTTTAAACACAGACATTGCTGTCAGCCACACTAAGAAACACTGAGTGGGATGATAATTGAAGGGACATAAAGTAAAGCAAGGACAAAGAGATGAGATGAGAGTGCAGAGTTTACGACCTGGATAAACAATTGTTCGCCTCAGAGTAAACACAGCAGATCTGCAAAAACACTGAGGACAGTTGCCACTATAGAAATTTCCACTGTGATAAGGACTGCGGGTTTGCTTAAGGACAACGCCCAAGACCATACGCTCGGTCTGAGGTGGCTGTTAAAATGGCCGCCAGTCCAAAGGCGCCACTGAGGAGAACCAGAACAAACTAGCCCCACACACTTGAACTTCCATGAATTTACTAAATTAGCATTGACATTCACATAAAAAGGCTTTACTAAACTAAAGCAGATCTACACTGTTTTAGCAACATTGGTTGTCGCAGTTGGTTTCATGGATTTAGCTTAAAGTTTTTTAGTTTAGTTTGTCGATCAATACCCAGATATACATTTATATATCAGGGTATTGAGGTGGTAATACATCATTATTTTCTGTACAGCTGCTTTGAAAATGTACATTGTATATACATTTATACGCAATCTACATATGCAAATCTGTAGATCTAAAAAAGAATCTACAGATTCTGTATATCCTGAGCTAGAAAGAGACAATTTCCTCTTTACACACACACACAAAACATATTTAAAGGGTTAGTTCACCCAAAAATGAAAATTAGCCCATGATTTATCTATTTAGGGTGAGTAAATCATGTGCTAATTTTCAATTTTGGGTGAACTATCCCTTTAATGCAAAGTTCAGTCACACATCCGCTCACATTTGAAATCTGCAGTTGCACATTTGGAGTCATTAATTAACTCATTTGACAGGCACAGATTTGTTGTCTTGTCTTACAATGCCTAACAGCAAAATCAATCATTTTCTCTGTCTTTGCCTTGAGGCACTAATGAGTAATTGACATTTCTCTAAAGTTGAGAAACACTCAATCCTCAAATGTTCCCATCCTCTGCTCCATCTCTCTCTCTCTCTCGCTCTCTCGCTCTCTCTCTCATTATCCCCCATCCATCACCAGTTGTGATTATTACAAATGCATGCAGCGCTCTGTTTGGTTAAGAGTGCTCTATGTAAAAAGAATCTCTTTACATACTTTCAAGCTAAATTGAACTTATAATAAATAAGCAATGCACATCTCAAAATTTGATAAAAGTTCTCAATTAGTATTTACTACTTTGTACAACCAAAGCAGCATCAGGAGTTTCAAATACAGGCAAATACAACTGGTCGCCTTGATCCAGGGCCTGTTGTAAAGCAGAGTCTTTGAGTATGGCCACTAATAGGTTTGTGTTGACGTATTAGTGGAATTCTTGCTACGATGTCAGTACGCTGAGATCAGGCATTTGACTGTTATCGATGCGCCTATCAGGGCCAGACTGTAGGGTCCAGTTTCAACATGAGCTTCTCATGTGGACTGAGCGCGGGGAGCTCGACCGGGAGGGGATTAGCCAGGAGGCCATGCTGAGCGATGCAGAACATTTGAGAACGCTGAAGCAGGAGAGGGGGTGTGAGACAGAAAGAGGACATGTGACCTTGGGGAATAGACAAGGGTGGAAAACTAGACAGGTCATTACATTAATCTGTAGCCACATGGCATTGCGGGCATTTGTTTTAGGAAAAATAATAAGAATATGATCACGGAGGTGCTGGCAAAAAGAATAGGAATACAGAGTACTGATGTATAGACTAAAGTTTAAACATGTTCACTAATATGTTAAAGACAGAGCAACTGTGACCTCTCATCTCTCTTTGAAATAGTGTGGGTCAAGTTGGCTTCTTTACATATGTTGCTGGAAACATTTTGTTCTGTTACCAATGAAAATCTTGCATGTGCAAACATGCACACTTTGCGTACAGATGCTTTGTAATCCATGATATTTACAATAAAATGCATACATAACAAGTACGTCACCACACAAACACACACTTCTACATCATTTCAACCCTCCACCCAGACCGAACAGGCTGTCACTTCAATCAGCCAGGGGTCATGGGTCAGCTGGGTCAAATACCTGACCCCCTCTGTCAGAATGATGGGCTATGGTCAGTGTCTCATGCCTCACCCTGATCATCACACACAATGTCTTCTCAATCTATTTTATTTTTTAATGATCAGAGATTAATATTTATATAAGATCCATCTCAGTTAAATTTATTAAACTACCATATTATTAGTAAGATAAAGCAAAAACCAAAACAATAAGAACATGCATTGATGCAAAGGGACGTGCTCAGATAAATGCTCATGCCGCACCATTTTTTTTTTTTCAAGATATGGAAAATGAACAACATGCCCAGTTTATTTACTCATGTTTACAAGATAATCTGTGAGTTGGTAGCAATTTTTACAGCTCTGTTTTCACAGCCTCTGGAGCAGTAAAGCGCTCAGGTAAAAGACAGGGTGATTTGTTTTTAATGAAGAACAGAGATGGGGGACAGTATCCTGGGGATCCCTAATGAAAGGTTACACCACACTTTGAAGAGTTTTACGGCTTGCACAGCTTTGAGTAAATCCAAACTAAATACTTATTATTTGAAAAGGTATTAAAAGGGCAGACTCTGTAATGTGAAGGGGTCTGGTGGTGATTAGTGAACAGGACGGGAATCACGGTTAGGAATTTCATTTGAAACCCCTGGCTCTCTTGGAATTCCCTCACCTGTTGGGCTCAATCCTGTAGCACTGCTTAAACTTCAAGAGACCGAATAATACCATATCCGAGTTGCTGCAAATATTATCATCTTATTGTTACTGTAAAACAGAAGGCATATGGAAATATGCAGTATATATTCTCACATATGCTCTGATGTGGTCTTTAAAGTGGTGTTTATAAAGTTCAAATAGTTGAATGGAAGATTTGGGCTTTGCTTCATCAAACCGCATTCCTTCCTGTCAGCTTTGGGTTTGGTATATAGAAGGATCATCTTTGACTAAGAGCTAATGACCTCTGCTGATGGAAGCCTGAAATGCCATTGTCTTTCAGGTCAGGAAGATCTTAACATGGACAGGAAGGAGATTGACATATCCTGTCTGACTGCTGATACAACTTCTTTGATTAATTAGATGGTTCATTGACATTTATCTGCCACAGACAAATATTCCAGGTTGAAATGCATCTGATGGAATATGAATTGTCACATAGAACAAGCATCTCTTAATTTACAAATATATTTATAATGCAATCCAATTTATGTGCATCCGATAAACTAGGAATATCAGAAGCTGAACGGAAGACAGCTTGAAGACAGCTCAGAGGTCAGGTGCTATGAATTCTTTCAGAGAGAGAGAGAGAGAGAGAGAGAGAGAGAGAGAGAGAGAGAGAGAGAGCGAGAGGCAGATGGGATATTGTTAGGTCATTTGTAGGTTTGTGTATGAGTGAAAGGCTTTCGTCCAACCATGAAACCATCAGCACACCTGTCACCTGATCAAAGACCAGCAACTCAGCTAGCAAACACATACTAATCTGGGAAATGCATGAGCGTGTAAAAGCGAACAAAAGGAGACAGAGGGGGAAAGAAAGATAATGCATGCATAATAATTTGTCTTCTTGTCTCACTATATTCACTTTTACATTTTAATCAAGTTATTTATTCATTATCAATATGTTTAATGTATTATTAAATTAAAATTTATATTTATATATATATATATATATATATATATATATATATATATATATATATATATATATATATATATATATATATATATATATATATATATATATATATATATATGTATATATATATATATATATATATATATATATATATATATATATATATATATATATATATATATACTGCCAATATATATAAAAGTTTACATAATATACTACCTATATGTACTGTGTATAATTAGTTTAGTAAAATTAGTCAAATATTTGCAAATATTTCTTACATCGTATACAGGATTTGATTAATTGATTGCCCAGGACTATATATAAAATAAAGAGGTAAAAAGGGTTAATATAATATAATATAATATAATATAATATAATATAATATAATATAATATAATATAATATAATATAATATAATATAATATAATATAATATAATATAATATAATAATATATAATTTTAGTAATTGTTATTTCTGCATTCAAAATTGTACTTCTCCCTTCAGTTTCTGGATAATACTTTTCTCTCTCAGGCATGACAGATTGTTGTTGTTTTTTTAATCCTTGTATTTGTTTTCTTTTTGTGTTTTTCCCTCCCTGTGCCCTTCTCCTTTCCTCCTTATTCTGAGAGTTGAGTGTTCACGTTGCTGCTCTCTGATTTAGAATGGAGCTTCAGAAAGCCTGTCAAGTTCAAATCAAAATGCAGAGTGAATACTGAACTGCTGAACACATGCCATGTGTGTGTGTGTGTGTGTGTGTGTGTGTGTGTGTATGTGTGTGTGTGTGTGTGTGTGTGTGTGTGTGTGTGTGTATGTGTGTGTACAGAAAGTGTGACGAGGAGGCATCGCTCTTTTCCCGCTCTCTCTTTGTCAGCTCCAGGGGTTTCCGTCTGTTGTCACAGGGATGCGTGGGTGATGTCAGCATGTTCTGTACTGCCATTTGGTTCAAATGCTGCCCATAATGATCGTGTTTTGTTCTCTTCATGTGCAGATTTCTCCAAGTAACTCTCGTTTCACCTGTTAGCAGACAGAAGACGCCTAAAAACTCTGAACACAGCTAAATCCAAACCCACTTCAACACACACACACACAATAATGTGGCAGGAAGAGTGAGAGACTTTGCAGATTAGCATACACACTTAAAGAGGCCATATTATACATAATTCAATCATTTGAATTCGTTTTTTCTCTCCCTCAGGTCCACTTATGATGCTACTGAAACATTGTATCTGCTGTGCCTTTAAGATTTCTCTGTACTCTTTACATAGATACATTATGTAATTATTTACTCACCCTTCTGTAAAACAAAATAAGACATTCCGAGAAATGTTTTATTGTTATTATCAGTCAAAACTGTTTGATAACCAATATTCTTTTAAAATATGTTCTCTTGTTTTCCGCAGAAGAATGAAACTAATAAAGGTTTGGAATGACATGAGTAAATTACTTGAAATAAAGTAATTGATGACCTACCCATTTAAAGCTATCAGCAATATAACAGCATCTTCTTGTCTGTTTAATCCTGCTTGTTGTGGCTGGGGTAACTATCACTCATGCATGCATACATAGCATGGACTCACGCCCCAGATGCTAGCAGAGAAAGATATGTAGTGTACAAATACACACAATCCAGCATGAAGGCCACATCAAACAACATAAGCACTTTAAACAAAATAAAGAGCCATATACAATGTTAAAGGCTCTATATTTCATAGTATTAAACTATAAGATCAAATCTAATATCAAACATTTACAAAACAATATTTACCTCAGTCTTATTGATTGGCAGTATAATCGCATGAGGAACATTTTCCACAGAGAATCAGAAATCAATATCACTGTCAATCTTCATCTCATCCCCCTCAGTCCCCTGACACACACAAACACATTGACTATTACACAACGTCCCCTTGCCATTTTAACTCAAATAACCCAAACAATGAGGCTTTGACCTGTATTTGACAGTCTTCATATACTCAACCCACAAACAATTAGTCGCTCATTTTTACTCTTTCTGCTTTTCATTCCTTCATTCATTCATCTGATAACATCTGTTTAATCTTTTCTGAAGATGCCAGATAGCGTGCTGCTATTTTGTTTATGAGTCAGCAGATTAACTGTGGCAAGCACTCAAAGTATGTCTTACACCACCTGTTCAAACCAATCAAACAGAGGCCTACGGGGCAATTATGACATTTAGTCCTGCAGATTATAATTTCAAATAAGTGTTTAGACTAGAGCATTCTCTAACGATCAAGTGAGAGCTGGAGAGAATCAATAAGAATAGACTGGAGATAATCCATAGGAGAGAGAGACACACACTCGAGTGGCTGTGGGTGTGTGTATGGAGTGGATCAATAGCTTGTGTTAAGTAGTGGAGAGGAGGTCTCATTGATGAACTAATGCTTGTCCAGACTATGTCTTCCTCTCTCTCTCTATAGATCTCTCGCTTCACTGGGTCAAGCCGAAGGACCAGGTGGTGCAGTGGGACACACACACACACACACAAGTACACACACGGACACACACGTACACACACACACTCCAATCTGCCATCCCATCGTGCTCTCTGAGCCCCAGTATGATATTATTGGAGGTTAAATACTGCCACGCCCCACTTTAACCTCCTCAGCACCTGATTGGACACACACATGCTCATCAAGTCAAGCCACCTTTATATAGCGCTTTATACAATACAGATGGTTTCAAAGCAGCTACACAGCAATAAAGAGGAAATAACAAAACATATGATGCAAACTTAATCAAATATAAGACACATTCTGCTGTAAAGCAGCTCTACAAAGACAAAAGTATCATTATTCAGCCCAAGTCAATTCACTGTTCATTCAGTTCAATTCAATAGCTGTGTAAAATTAATCAATTATTAAATGAGTTTAATTTAGCTATAAACAGTTCTACAGAAGACAATACTGGTGTTATTCAGCTTGATTCAGTTCAGTGTACACTGTAAACCCGAATAAGTTGGCAGAACTCAAACAATTTGAGGCAATCAGTTACATCAAATGTTTTAAGTTAAAGGAACACTCCCCCATTTTAGAAATGGGGCTTATTCAACTTATTTCCTACATTTAGATATGTGGGCAAATGCATTTTGGCAAGTGCATGCATTGTTTTAGCTTGGCGGATCGCCGCTAGCTTTGTTTAGCATAATGAATCCTATGTTGCCAGCTAGCAACAGTCCCGAGTAAAAGTGATCCAAAAAAAAAGAACCCACCTAATTACTTCTTGTGGCCTGCGTATTCACAACGAATAAAAATAGCGCCATGCAGATTAAGATTAGGCAAATTCCTAGGCAGATATTAACTTGTGACTATACTATGGGGAAGCACAGGCGAAGCACTGATACTTGGGCGCAGAGATATCACGCAACACATGAAATCCCCAAACTTCTGTCAACATACCGGCGTGTGTTGTGCATGTGTTGCGTGAAAAAGTAATCCACAAGAAGTAATTAGGTGGGTTCTTTTTTTTTTTGATCACTTTTACTCAGGACATGCTAGCTGGCAACATAGGATTCATTATGCTAAGCTAAGCTAGCGGCGACCCGCCAAGCTAAAACAATGCACTGAGACAAAAATGAATTTGCCCACATATCTAAATGTAGGAAATAAGTTGAATAAGCCCCATTTCTAAAATGGTGGAGTGTTCCTTTAAGACATTTAAAGTTTCAGTAAGAAAAACTCGCAGATTTTTATTTTGTACTCATGCCATTTACCTTAAATATTGGGGTAAGCTAAATCAAACATTTAAATCAAAATGGTCAACTTAAATATTTTTTTAGTAAGAAAAAGAAAGTTCTAAATGCTCATAAAAGTTATTTTGATTGAACTAATTTAAGAGTTGGCTCTGCTCAAACCAATTAGCTATTTTGAGCATTAGGGTTTAATAACAGTGTTGAAATTGAAAATTCATCAATTGCTAAACAACTTCGATTCAGCTATAAAGCTCTGCTGCAAAAGACAGTTGTAAGTTCATCATCAGCTCAATTCAGTTGGTCTTGTTCTCTTCCGATATTGTCAGAGTAGACAAATCGATTATTATTACTCAACATTAAGTGTCTATTAACAATGTGTTGTCTTTTCAAGGAAAACAAACACCATCAGGTGACAGAAATGGAGAGAAAATCTTGGCAGAAACCAGGCTCAGTAAGGGGGCCAGTTCTCCTCTGGCCAAATGAACGAACATGGCATGATTTTTGAATCCAGGCTGCATCACAAGCCAGATTTGTGGATCACTACCAGAGCAGTAGAGCGCTGCCTCTCGCTAGAAAAGAAAAGTGTTCCGTTTTTACGCATGTCATTGCTAAAATATTACTAGATACACCTCTCTCTTTTCATTACAAAAGGTGTTTTTTGTAACGCAGAGTAGGTGAAATGGTGTTTTCGGCTTCATGCAGGAAATCCGTTCTTCACCTGTTCACTTTATTCTTTCTTTTTCTGAAAACAACAACTCCTGGATCCATCGCTCTCCTGTATCTCCTCAAAAGATGGTGTCATGCCTTCAGCCAACTCGGCTGCCAGAGAAACAAACCCTGTTGTGCCTAAACAAACTAAAAGCATTGTGAAGCATCTTCATAGTCAGCTGGAGACATAAACATAACACATCATCCTGGAAACATTCCCCTCAGAGGTGTATTCCCCTGGAGCTCACTCTGCCAAGGATGGCAAAGACGGCTAAGCAGGAAAAGCGTGAGCGAGAGTAAGAGAGTATCTAATGTAAAGGTACAGAAACAGACGTGGCACATATAGATGTGTGTGTGTGTGTGTGTGTGTGTGTGTGTGTGTGTGTGTGTGTGTGTGTGTGTGTGTGTGTGTGTGTGTGTGTGTGTGTGTGTGTGTGTGTGTGTGTGTGTGTGTGTGTGTGTGTGTCTGTCTTTCCGAGTCGTCACCTTCCTTCCTCAGTTCAGCGCCTTGTTACTCCTGCCACTTGACGCCTCCTCGTGCTGCACTGTCTATGAATAATATACGAGCGTGCCACACTACAGAAGATAAAAGAGCACACTATGTACCCTGGGTCAGAGAGAAAGAGGAAGAGCCAGAGAAGGCAGAGGTAAAAGAGAGAACGCTGTAGGAGAAAAGGAGGAGTCTAGGGTGTCTTTGCCGGGATCTCAGCCCATGTCCCGTCTCCCCACTCTTTCATACCAGCATCCGTCTTCAGCAAAGGTGACAAGACACATCACTGTCAGAAGCAGCCGGCAGCCACAGTTATACACCTGAACGTATGAACACACACACCTGCACACATCCGCTCTCTCTGGAGATATAATAAGTAAGAGGGCTTTGGCCCTGTGTGTGCGCTCTACAGGGACGAGGGCTGCTGTGCCCCCAGACTCCTTCTCAGGTTGGCGGTGTGAAAACAAACAACACTTTTGATCATGGGGTTTCACGTCTCACCTGGAAATGTTCATAGGAAAGACATCCCTTATTGACACAGGCTGAGAGTTCAGACGTTCAAGGGTTTTCAGTCACTCTCTGCTGTATCTTTTCTCTGTTTTACACACATGCTTGCAGACACGTTTACACATACTGTCATGCACAATTTTTTTTTTTTTAGGGGATATCAAAAAACCTCACTTCTTTCCATTATTGAGACATGATTAAAAAAAAGGTCATATTTATGCAAGATGTGTTAGTCTTGTGGTACAGTATTCATTTACTGTAAAATGCAAGGCGACTTTCAAATACAGAAGCCTGTTTACTCACTGCAAGCCCATTGTTATATAATGTCACAATTACTATGAAGTTGCAATTGTGATATAAAGATGCATTCATGAAAAACAATGTTGCAATTGCAAGATATAGTCACATTGTGAGATATAAAGTTGCAATTGCAAGAAAAGTCACAATTACAATATATGAAATTGCAATCGTGAGATATATAGATGCAATTACGAGAAACAGTCACAAGAGCAATATATAAAGTCACAATTATGACATATAAAGTCACAAAAATGAGGTGGAAACAGGCTTCCATAAAATCCCGAGCTAGCATGACTTTTATAATAAATAAATAAACAAAAATTTCAACTGAACTTGACATCCAAAGAAAAAAAGTCATACAAATGGGGTGGGTGACAGAATTTTTAGTTTCAAGCTTGTCCTGCAGAAGGTGAGAAACAATTGGACTAACCTTAGACGTAAATGGATGATTTCTGTCAGAATTTGTTTCACCTAGAAGTTCATTACCAAAGATATTGATTGTCTTTTTTTTTGAAAGTTGCATTTAAAATCAACTCGCCTCAATGGGCAGGACACTTCTGCATACAGTCCACACATTCTTAATGAAGTTCATACTCAATATATTTATTCTGATCATATAATCCCTGATTCCACTCTGAGGAAAGCCTAATAAAAACCTAGTTTTCACACACTACAAGCGGTTCTCTATTCAAACCTGCAGGCTTTACGTCACACCAGCAGCTGTTTAGTCATCTGAAGTTTCACTTAATTTTTTATAGTCGGCCATCACACGTTTGGCATGCAATGCTCTGGCGTGTAGTGTTGGGTTCCCATTGTGAATTTTGAGTATTGTCTCACAGAGAGAAAAAAGAAAAACACCATTCAATGCACAAATCCCCTTTGGAGCCAGAGACAGAGACAATGCCACTCCAACGGCTAGCGTCTGCAATGCGATGCAATACTTACACACACACAATACAGTGTGTGTGTGCGCGTGTTTGGGCTAGTACAGTGCTGTGTTTTCATAGCTCAAATCGGCTACCTCCCGCTCACCTCTGGAAGACAAGGTTAAGACGGATGGGCCTAATTAAAAAAAGCCCCTGTCTTCAGCTGAAAGGCAGCAGGTTTCTTTTACCGGCTCTATTGTGGCTGTAATTATGGGGTGAAGTGATTAGTTCCCCCTGAAGGCAGTGAGGTGACAGACAGGCGAGCCTGCGTAACCCAAGTAACCTTTCAATATTACAGCCCTGGCCCATTGTGACGCCAGCAGAGAACTAATTTCACCCAATGCGCTGACGCCGGATCTGCATCTCCGTTATGCTTTTTATGCCGAGTTATGTCCCTCTTAATCTCTTATTTTATTTCTCTCTCTGATCCAGCTCTTTCGTATAACAGAACATTAAAAATACCCGCTGACAAGTATGCACACTTCAAAGCTAAAGGTTAATAAGGAGGTCCCTTGTTTTTCTGGATGCTCCTGAAACATTGCTCTTGGCACAAGGGGGAAGGAGGATATCCAAAACAAGGTCCACCCAGCCAAATAGATCCATGGGCCAGACAGAAGAGTCTGAGCAGATGACACACTATTCAAGCCGTTTAGCACACCAGGCATTGCCAGTCTTTTTGTGAAGATGTATGTATTGAAGCACTGTACATGTAGCTACAGTACATATATGAATCAGTGATGGTCTGTGTCTGCGTGTGTATGTATCTGGACGGTATGCCAATAAGGCCGATTATCATGCCAGCCGGTGCCATCGTTGGGCAGGGCCCTGGCGAGACGCTGCGAGTGAGATATGTGCCACACGCTTTGAAGAATAGCACTAATCTGTGTTTATTAAGTGTGGGGTAACTCGAGTCCAGAAGATTAAATAGAGATTTGAGGCCGGAGCTGAAGCACCACATCACATGCGCTTTCTCCCCGTCTGACCACACAGGAGCATATGGAGAGAGAGGAGGTGTGAAAGACTCATGCTGCCGTGAGGAGAGCAGCTGCCAATCACAGGCCTGAGCCACTAACGAGGGTTTTCTGTTCCTGGAGTTTCTCAATGACTATGGCACAAGAACAAAGATCAAAACATGCTCATTGATATGCTTGCAGACACACACACACACACACACACACACACACACACACACACACACACACACACACACGTGCGCTTCAAACAAATAACATGGACTGTCGGAAGTGTATCTGTCTCTCAAAAAATGCTTGTTTTCGTTTTTGCATTGAATGGCATAAGTATGTGTGTGTGCCTGTGTGTGTATTTAATAAGCTGTAATTTACATAGTATACAGGCTACAAAATCACTCCAATTATTTATGGACAACAGCACTGATTGGATGATTAGAATGAGAACACGCATCTGCTCCCTGACACGTATTATTAATAGCGGCTTTGCTGTGCTGCTCACTGAAACTGCAGCAAATGAGTTCATGAAAAAGACCATTTGAAATTCATAGCCAAAACAACAAAAAATACAACAACAAAAACATTATATTAAAAAGTATAAACAACAACAATTTAGCTATCTGGTTGGGACCATAAACATTCCTCCTTGTATTCAGCTATAACACTGGGTCCAACTACAAAATAAACTGAAGCACATAAACTACTGATCAAAAGTGTGTCAGTAAGAATTTCTTTTTCTTTTTTTCCTTAAAAAGTTGTCCTTACTTTTATTCAGTAACATTTAGTGCTGTCAATCGATTAACTAAATCTTACTTTTTTATGTGTGTGTAAATAATCAAGATTTTTTACATTGTAATAATTTCACAGTTACTCTCCAAATTAAAGTAGAAACAACTTAAAGACATAATATTGTAAATATTTGTTGTAATGGTATTGGTAATTTTATTATGAATGAAGGCCAGTATCACTGATAATAATACTGCTGCTACTGATGTCTCGATTTTTTTAAACATTAATGATGGCCATTCAACATTACAGTATAATCGAAAGCTATCAATTTCAACATGAATTAGTCTTTAAAGAAAATAACAACTGTGGTCTGTGCGGTCTTCCTACCTAGACATACAGAAATTGAATAAAGTTATCAAACACCTTTCTTAACTGCATAAATTATAACTGAAATATAGATGAATCCTTTTTAAAGCTACAATGTTCTCTGTTACCTTTGTTCTTTGATTAAAATTACATATCACAGTAACTGGTTTATTATGCTGCTGTCACTTTAAGATCTGGCACTACTGTCATGCGCATCTCATTTTCTCACAACTCTTTAAGTTAATTTAAGATGTACCTTAACTCATATAGGACTGCTCTTATGAGAATACAAAAAAGGGCATTTTTGGCATAATTCTGTGTACTATTTTTTGTGCGAAAGAGAACTTGATTCTGACGCGCTCAGTACTGGCATGTGTCTTTGCATCGTGTGTGTCACTTAGGGTACGTTTACACGACAACGATAGGCTTAAATTGGCTAAGTTTTTCCTTTGAATTTTCCACATACAGACTAGACCACTGTCAAAATTATCCCCATTCACAAGGATCCAAAAACGGCTAAAAACGCTATATCCTGCTGCCAGGCCATTAGGTGGCGATGAAACACTATAGACTAAACATGTAATATACATGTGCATGACTTCATCGTTTTCACAGGTTCTGTTTTTGTTGTTTACATGCATACCATTTTCAAAAACTTGCCCTTTGAAACCCGTTTTCAAAAGTTTGCGTTTTTAAGCTCACAAAAAACTGTTCTTGTGTAAATGAACTGCCAAACATGTATAAAGTATGTTTTTAGTTGACAATGGTGTACTGTAAAGGTGTGTTTGAGGTGTCAAAAGTATTCACATTCATTACTCAGGTAAAAGTATAGATAATAGGGTTTAAAAAATACTTCTGTAGAAGTTGAAGTATCAACTCAAGCTACTCAAGTAAAAGTGAAAATGGATCAAATGGCAATCCCTCAGAAAAACACGTGCATCGTTTTCAGTGTCAACAGAATAAGCCAGTTTAAGTGCAAAAAGCAGTGTAGCCTAATTAGCAGGCATTTCACACATGTTAATGCACACACTTCCAAAATGTGTCATTCATTGATACTGTACAATAATCCGCCAACAAAAAAATAACAACAATGAGCTTACCTTTGTGTTGCACTTTGCTCTGACAAAACTACTGTACATTCGTGAAGCACATAAAAGATAATGCACTTAGTCCAGTCAAAACTGATTAATTGTTGATTCCAACCTCTTTCAGCAGATGTTGGGGTTGCTAGTTGCAGATGTCCGGAGTGTGTATGACGGACAGGAGTTATGGTGGTTATATTTATAAATATAATTCGAGTCACAGGTGTAGCCTAATGGTTCACTCTCCCACTCTTTATTGTAGATACAACTTACTATGTATAATGCCACTTTATAGAATTCACTTCAATACAGCTAAGTTACAAGTTATCGCGCTAAAAACCTGGATGTGTCATGCGCATAGATACATATGTATGGTGTCATGAATCAGCGCGTCTGCCTGCTGATCGCTGATTGGCTGAAAGTGCGTGCTCGTCGGCTGGACCCCGCCCTCTCCCAATCTGGTAACATTGTGGGTGCTTCTCTATATCCCTCCTCGTTTCCTCCTTTTCCGTCCTCCATCCTATGATCCGGAAACCGAGCCTCGACCGAGCCTCCATCCTCGACCGAGCTCAGCCATCTTGTAGGACACCTCAATTCTCTAATTTTATCTCTTTTCAGTTATTAGAATTATATCAAAGCACAAGTAAATTAAAGAAAATTAAACAAACTGTAAGATAGGCCTACACTACAAATAAAAAGCAGTTTGCTGGGAATAATTTATTGTTTATAATAAACGGTAATATTAAATGAAATATGGACAAATGTGGTATTTTGTGGAGGTTTAAACTATATAAATAGTTATCTCTAATGTTCAAGATTCCCAGCTTGGATGCCAGCCGAATTAAGCCCCGCCCACAACATTTTTACTCAGGGAATTCGGTCTGGCCTCGATCCAGAGGATTTATTATGCCTGAACAGAAACTGTTCGGACCAATGAAATTGTCAGGGCGGGCTTTAGATGATGGACAGATGATAAACAGTAACGTAATCATCGAAGGCATTTGGGTTGAATTTGCTCTTATCCTAAACAGAGAACTTGTTCGTATATGCATTCACCTTCACTATTTCTCTCAGAAATGATGATCGTGTTGGTAAGTACTCTGTGTATCCTTAAATTCCTTTTTTTTACAACACTGGCAAAGATCGTTTACACTCATCTTTTTCTTGTAACGTTACTTAATCCAGCGCGCGTGCAGACAGGGTTGCCAAGTTTTTTTGCAATGTAGCGCAATTGCTACTCAAAACTATAGCCCAAAACAATAGCTTTCCGGGGGGTTCTCCGGAAAACAAATGGCGTTTGGTTGGCAAAATATGTTATTTTGGCAAGGTTGCCTGCTAAAATTTGCATTCCTGGGTCTATATATCACATAATTGGGGTCGCTTCAACCCATGGACATGGTGAACAACCCACGGGAAAAACACGGACTTGGCAACAGTGCAGTTGAGTTCTGTTGACATTTGACAACTAACGTCTCACGTCGCTCCGTTGCTCTGATTGGATGTAGTTCTATCCAATTGAGGTCTTTCCTGGTTAGGTTGAAACACGCCCCATAATCAAAGCCCAATGGAGCTGTTTCAGACTCATATTCTGACTAGAATTGAGTATGACCACGTCAGGCTACAAGATTCCCGAAGTGCAAGCTAAATCCAGCAGTAAAGTGAAGTGACGCTAAAGGGAGCGAGGGGATATCATTTCACTTGATAAAATTCCTCCATCCTTGCGTCTTTTCCTTGCGTCTTCCCTCTCATCCTGAAGGGGTGGAGGAAAGAAGGCGGTATATGTTTTTTCTTCTCATCCAACCACAATCAAATTCACTCTATCCGGATGACATGATTTATCTGGATAGTTTTTTAACAAGCCGAAATTAAATAGGAGTAGGCTATTTTTAAATTGTAAGGAGTAGAAAGTACAGGTTATTGTGTTAAAATGTAAGGACTAGAAGTAAAAAGTTGGCTGAAAAACAATCACTCCAGTAAAGTGTAGATACCCCAAATATCTACTTAAGTAAGGTAACAAAGTATTTGTACTTCGTTACTTGACACCTCTGTAGACAGGACATTCACAAACAGCGCATTCTCTTTTGTCTTGTCGCGTTTGAAGGCACAATATGTAAGATTTTTGTAATAAATATATTTCAGGTAGTTGTGTAGTTACATTATCCAAAAAGTTGCCATGGATTTGTAACTAGAGAGAAATTCCATTTAAATAATGGCTCATCCCTTTTCATTGTCACCTATCACTGACGTAATATCCACGCTATCCACAGTTTCCGCTTGTAGAAGCCATGACAACATTCATAGACAAATGCAGACATGGTGGTTAAACATCATCTAGCACGCTGCTGTTGTGTTGTCCAGTCATCATGGATCAAGATTATTCATTGGTGAGTAAAAAAAAAGTGTGGGACCGAGAGCCATGAGAGAACTGAGCAAGGCCGGTGGCGTGATTTGATAATGAGCATCACCTACGCGCTGCACCGGTCTCGTATCTCTCACGGAGGAACTTCGCAAGCATAAAATGAAGGCCAACGACAGTGAAGGATGAGAGAGGACCAGGGGTCTCATTTATTACCGCTGTGTACGCACAAAACAGGCCCTGAAAGAGGTTTACGCCATTTCCGAAGCATAAGTTGTGATTTATAAAAACAAACCTGACGGGAAAGTTTCTCCTGCACGCAATCTCTGACTCACGCATACAAACTCTTTTACTAGAGTGAGAAAAGTAATGAACTAAAAAGAATATAAACATTTGAATGAATGTTTTCACTAAAATGAATGTTTTCATTTTGATATACACATTTACATTAATGTTCCAGTTTCATTAATGGCAATATGCACTGAAATTACATAAAGTCATCATCATTTTTCCATTACATGGAGAAATAAAACAAGGAACAATATCGGCGTAGCGTTTTTGAGATGGAGAGATGACAAACTTATACAGCATGTGTTGCACAAAAATATTTACCCATTGCAATGCAAATACTGTGTTTGTTCAATTTTACTGTAAGTACGATTGTTTTAAACACGTAAAACTGTGCAGCATTAACCCACCAAATCAGACAAATCACATATCAGTAACATGCTAATATAGCATTAAATTTTATGTTCCTTGCAGCTAATGATGATATAAAATAGTGTGATCAAACATACAGGTAATACAAAAACAAATTCATTACCCCATCCGTGAACATGATCTGAGAATTCCATACATCTCTGGACGGTGAGAACATCATCTCCCATCATTCCACTCTCCTTCATAGCATCAACAAGCTTCACCTTTGTTATTGTTTTGAAAATGCAACCTCTGGCGATGAAAACTTACATATTGTATCTTTAAAGGTGCCCTAGATTGAAAATTGGAATTAACCTTGGCATAGTTTAATAACAAGAGTTCAGTACATGGAAATCACATAGTGTGAGTCTCAAACACCATTGCTTCCTCCTTCAAATTTAAATCGCATGTGTGAAAAACACCACAGAAAAATAGGCAAATCTCAACTATCAACATAACACGGACTGTGACGCAATAGTCGGGATCATTAATATGCCTGGCTGTATATATCTATATATATATATATATATATATATATATATATATATATATATATATATATATATATATATATATATATATTCTATTGACCAGTATGTAAATTCTATGCAATACAACTATCATAGTATATTAATTAAAGTCTCATTATTGGAAATCAATAGTTAGCAAGAAACCTTACTTTCTGCCACAACAACAATATCTCTAAATAATCTTCATTTAGGACTTTTCTCAACAACAACAAAAAGTATTCGCTATTCGTTTTAAAATTATATATATATATATATATATATATATATATATATATATATATATATATATATATATATATATATATATATATATATATATATATATAAAGAAATACAGACCTAACTATCTCAACTTATCTCAAAGTAGCTTAAGTTTTTTGACAACTCTTTTGTTGCTGTCTAACTCATTCTTGATTGTTTGTTTGATCTTGGTTAATTACCTGGCTGATAAGATAAGCATGATAGAGCTCTATGAAGTAAGCCGACCCGAAGCAGACAATATACACCTTCACAAGCACCCAGTCCATGTCTACATGTCTTAAACACACAAAATAAAAGCAACAGGATGAGTAGTGAAGCCTGGGCCCCTGTGTGGGTGATACCTGAGGTGGTAGGGGTGGTGTGGGGTGTGTAATTATGAGTATGTTATGCATTAGTGCGCTTCCTTTGAAGTGCTTCTGCTGTTCAGGTACACACTTTAATTAGCACTGGCCTATTTTCTTCCTCGGAAAGGAGCATTCCCTGATAGGGGTGGCATAGGCATAGAGACAGAAAGAAAGAAAGAAAGAAAGAAAGAAAGAAAGAAAGAAAGAAAGAAAGAAAGAAAGAAAGAAAGAAAGAAAGAAAGAAAGAAAGAAAGAAAGAAAGAAAGAAAGAAAGAAAGAAAGAAAGAAAGAAAGAAAGAAAGAAAGAAAGAAAGAAAGAAAGAAACTCAAGTTAATGGACATTCATCTTTCACCTTGCATTATGGGTGTGCATTCAAAAACACAACAAGCGAGGACAGACAGCCCGTCCACTGCAAATGCAAGCAGTTCTTATCTGTACTCTGTCTGCCATACACCCCCTTTTCCCAAGACACACACACATCATCTTCATTAGTACCATCATCATCATCGTCAGCATCATTGTTAGCCTTCCACCTACCCTAAATATCTCAGAGCACACAAATACACACCCACAGTCCTCCACCGGGGTACCTGTGCTATCAGCACCCTGAGAGTGAGACAATGGAGTAATACTGCGGTGTGCTGACTCTATCAGATAGAGGTGAGTGGGAGAGAATGGAGAGTTAGACAGAGGCCCTTTATCAGTGAAGGATCACATTTCAATATTCAGCAGCGCTCCCAGATAAAACCAGTGCTGATGAGAGCACACTGATGGGCTGATACCGGCCCAGGGAAAAAATGAAAGAGAAGGATGGATGGTCTGCAGAGAAAAAGAGGAGATGGACAGTAGTTTTCAGCACTGCGGCTAAAAGCCCTCACAGCAGGTGGTGATTAATGTGAAGGAGTGTCCGAAGGTCATAGACTGGTCTGCGCTGCTGACCGCTCTTAAGAGAGGTCACCCACCAAACCATCCGTCACACACACTATGGCTTTAATGAGCCAGACAAAACATATACATCAACATACATGCAACACACACACATACATGCATATATATATATATATATATATATATATATATATATATATATATATATATATATATATATATATATATATATATATATATATATATATATATATATATATATATATATATATATATATATATATATATATATATATATATATATATATATATTGAATAGAGTGTATTAAATAAGATTATATATATATATATATATATATATATATATATATATATATATATATATATAAAATCTTATTTAATACACTCTGTTAATCTAATATCACTCTATAGAAAACCATGGAATTGAATAGATTGTATTAAATAAGATTTTATATATATATATATATATATATATATATATATATATATATATATATATATATATATATATATATATATATATAAATCTTATTTAATACACTCTATTCAATTCCATGGTTTTCTGTATCAGGACATAATACAAAACAATCTGGTCCTTGGCAGGTCTTAAAATTTGGAAATGATGAACAACTGTCAGTTTGCTGGTCAGGAGCATTCGGGTGTGTGATATAAACAATGCCAATGAGGAAAGACATCAGCAATGATCTTAGAGAAGCAATTGTTGCTCCCATCAATCTGGGAAGGGTTATACGGACATTTCCAAACAATTTATAAGTATATTATCCAGTGAGGAAAATTATTTTTAAATTTATAGAAATTTGTTATGTTAAAAGGTCATTAGAAAAAGACAGGACGAGTATGGCATGTTTTGAAGGGTTGCCAGGAGAAAACTTCTTAAAAAGAACATGGCAGTATAGCTTAGGTTTACAAAGTTGCATCTGAACAAACCATAAGACTTCTAGAACGATGTCATTTGGACAGACAAGACCAAAGTGGAGATGTTTGGCCATAATGCAAAGCGCCAAGTTAGGCAAAACCCAAACAAAGCATTTCAGCACAAACACATCATACCAACTGATTGGGTTGAGGGTTGATGATTTTGGGCTTGTTTTGCAGCCACAGGACATTGGCACCTTGCAGTCATTTAGTCAACCATGAACTACTCCGTATACCAAAGTATTTTAGAGTCAAATGTGAGGCCATCTGTCCGACAGCTAAAGCTTGGCTGAAATTGGGCGATTCAACAAGACAATGGTCCAAAGCACACCAGTAAAGAATGGCAGAAAAAGAAAATAATCAAGGTGTTGCACTGGCCTAGTCAGTCAAGTCCAGACCTCATCCTGACTAAAATGCTGTGGCAAGAGCTGTACATAAACAAATGCCCACAAACCTCAATAAACTGGAGCAATGTTATAAAGAAGAGTGGGCCAAAACAATAGAGAAAATCAAAATGTGTCTATATAGTGGACAAAAGTGATGTCTAGAGGAGATATTTGTTCTTCATGACCCTAGAAATTTGATTAAACCATAAAAATATGAAGAAAATATTTTAAATATTTTAAACATGAAGGAACAGCAAAACACGAAACTTGGTTAAGGCATTTATCTGACCAAATTATTTGGCAAAAAAAGGCAAACTATACAGCTACAGGGTTATGCAAAAAAGAAAAAAAAGAGAATGCATAAAATCAAAAAGCTAATAAGGCTAATAAGCTAATAATAAAAAAACATACACTGACTACAACATAATCAGTTATCATATTCAGTCAATGTTTCCTTGGTTCTCTCTTTATGCATGCGTCCATAATTTCTTTGTATGACAACCTGGCCAAAATCATGTCTGCACAATTTTGAATGTTTCATTGCCTTGTCACAAATAAAACAATTGACTCCAAAAACAACTATGCAAAATGCTTACTATATAATAATATTTGAAGGGTGAAGATGTAAATTTTCCTAGGCCAGACATCACTTTTGGTCACTATAAATATTTATTTTCTTTTGTTTTAATTTTTACGTATATTTACATGAAAAACATTAAACTTGCACAACTCTCATATATATATATATATATATATATATATATATATATATATATATATATATATATATATATATATATATATATATATATGTATGAAAGAAAGTTGTGCATTATATAGTCAGACAAGGTGATACTAAGACAAACACTAATAGTCTAGATACTGACAATTACAAATGTGCATACATAAATTGAACTCATGTTTACTTACATACTGTCACCAGTCCATTCATACATTTGTAGAACTGCTGTGAACTTGTTTCTACACATACAGAGAGAGAGAGAGAGAGAGAGAGAGAGAGAGAGAGAGAGAGAGAGAGAGAGAGAGAGAGAGAGAGAGAGAGAGAGAGAGAGAGAGATACAGGCCACATGCAAACACCAATAGACAAGACACATAAACCATCCAATATGAAGACAAGATGAGGATGAGGGCCAAGTGGGTGGCAGAATGACCAGTCAGAAGGGTTCACCCGACCCCAATCAGTCAAACACACTCAAACCCATCCAACAATTCGTATACAATCCCCTGTCTTCACAGACACACGCACACAATGGCCCAACACAGGAACACACACACACCACACTCCTGTTGGACTGTCCACACAATCAGACTCAGGCTGATTAATCATTGGGCTCAGCCCTCATTGTGTCTGTTATCACTGATCTGAGTATACTGTCTGTTTGTCTCTGGCCTCTGGAATATCCATTAGCTGTCATTAAACACACCACTCATTCAGACCTCACTGACAGACTGAGGAAGGACACTGGGTGATTTGTGGATGTAGACTTCGCCTTGAGGAAACACAGTGAATATTCTTCAATGGTAATGTTTTATGTAACCTCCTCAAGCCATTGGTTGGTTATTTATACTCTGAAATAAAATAAAGTAAATTAAAAACAGTATATGAAAGTATGTGACATTCCACACCTCCACCGTTTTCTTTTCATTTAATTTCTTCCAATCCAAATGCTTGATATCTAAAATATCATTTACATTTGTTATCTTTCATGCAACAATTTGGAATAAAACTAAAAATAAGTAAAAACATTCAGTATATTAGACAGTAACTATTGTATATATTGTTCTGCAATATAAGTTATAAATTTCATACTTGTTATATTTATATTGTTATAAATCTCAGGGCTGAGGAGATTAATTACATTTCTGTTAAGAATCACATTTTCGTTACTAGAAATATATAGTGGATTACTACATTATTAATGTCAGTTGCAGTTCTGTGTTTGTTTCTTTGATGTAACATTAGAAAGCCTTCATCAAACAAGGTGCTGTGATTATTTTCTGCCGTGTTTTACTATTGATATCTCTGTAAGTTCCATCAGGCGTGCATAAGAGTTTCCACAGTGTGTGTGTGTGACAACAGGGAGTCCTTAAAAGCACATATATTAAACCCAGCCTCTCGCATCCCAAGGCCTAAATCTCAGTCAACAGCTGTTTGGGCTGATATTTTATTAATGCTGTAGTTTTAATTAGTTTAATTACATTCAGCCCTCTTTGTGCATAATTTAATGCAAAACAACCAAAAACTGCCTCAACTACCATTTCAGTACACAGAAAGACTCATAGCCAGGGGGTGTGTGAGTTTTAATATGGAGTCTCTTTAAAATAAAGGCACGGCGTGTATAAAGAGCTAGTGGGCTCATGGGGACGCCGGTTTGAATCTGGCCTGTGCCATATACAGAATTCCATCCCCACGGCTTTCCTGCCTGGTCTACACGGACTCTTTCGATACGTGTACTCTGTTTATCTGTGCACTTTACCTCCTGCACTGTATCATCTGTAAAATGAAATGCATGGTGTTTGTGTAAACAGTTTATCTGAGCTTCTGTAGACAGCTGTTCGCAGGATTGTCTGAGTGGCTGTAAAACAATAAGGGAAGTGTACGATCATCAGCGTGTAAGAGGAGCGCATCTACGCACACACAGCTCTCTAGTGGGCTGTGGAGAATGCGGACTGGGCCGTTACTGTGTTTCACCAAGCAGCAGATCTGAAATGCCAAGATGGCACTGAACCCAGGGGGGAACACAGTTCTTTATTAACACAGCAACCCGAAACCCTGGATGAAGACATAACCATGGACGTTTATTGGAACGCCACGATGGTTAGTCAGCAGCAATCCAATCTGTGTTAGTGTGTGTGTATGAGAGTGTGTGTGAGAGTGTGTGTGAGAGTGTGTGTGTGTGTGTGTGTGTGTGTGTGTGTGTGTGTGTGTGTGTGTGTGTGTGTGTGTGTGTGTGTGTGTGTGTTTGTTTTTGTGGTTTATGAGGACTTTTGACCTGAATACGCACCAGCATTACAGGGACATTTGGGTTTATGAGGACAGGGACCATGTCCTTGTAATTCCGACAGTGTAGATGTCATCTACTAAGTCCTAGAAGCACTCTCTCCAATTTTGGCGCAATGTCCTAATATACCACAAAAACCTGAAATTATACTATACACAGTGTATTCCTGATTTCGAGAGTGTGCCCCTGGAGCCAGGTCCCGGTATAACACCTGCGTCATAAAATATTTGCATAATACACACAAGTGTAAGTTTCCAGGCTTCTGATTGGACAGATCGCTACCGGTAGGCGGGAGATCGCGAAAACAAGATGGCGCCGGTGGGCGGAGCTTCATTCAGCCACAGCATGAGCATAAGTCTGTATAATAAGCAACTGAATGCAAAATACTCATTATTTAAGTATTTTTGCAGATAATTTATTATTTGTGAATTAAAAATATGATAAAATCGCATTTATATTATGATAAGTGAGGTGAGGTGTAGTAAGTGAGGTGTAGTCATTTGTCAAGTTATTTCCTGTTTGGACCGGAGAAGACACCTGTGGACCTAATGAAGGCAACTGTTATTTGAAAGGTAAGTTATAATGCTGTTTATTCATGTTATAATGCTTCTCTAATAGCTGGTGGGTCTGTTTGGCTTGTTTGTGCATGTCCTGTAAGCTCATCGCGGCTCGTTTTACAGTTAGAAAGCAGCTAGCGCGATGCTAACGGCGCTAGCTCAGTAGCTCGATCTGTTTACAGAGAATCAGCGAGGCTCGCCATTTAAACTCGTTTAAGATCGCGCTATAGTTGTTACTGCTACCATTTCTGATCAGATACAACAGTCATTATCATAATAATGCGTTATCATGGCTCCATAACGCCAGTACAGTATATCCTGACATGCTACTGGTAAATATTACTACAGTTCTGCTTGCTTTAAAGACATTAAGAAACAAAGATGTGCTCTTATTACTCCTGGCTATAATAAAATACACTCTGAATACCAATACAACTGTCAGCCTTAATCAGCATTTTAATACTGTCACTATTGTCTATAATTCATCAATTGTGAATTAAATGTGTGAATGAATAGTTATCCTTAACATATTCCTAATATCAATAAATCTGTTAATAAAGCTGTGTCTGGTACATTGTTATTTACGTGATGATTTTTTCTTATTGTATTATTATTAAAGGTAATATTAAAGGTTAAATGTTACCCAGATTATTAGAGCTGCACAATAAAACTGATATTGCAATATATATATATATATATATATATATATATATATATATATATATATATATATATATATATATATATATATATATATATATATATATACATATATATATATACATACATATATATATATATATATATATATATATATATATATATATATATATATACACATATATATATATACACATATATATATATATATATATATATATATATATATATATATATATATATATATATTATTTGTTTTATCTTCTTTTCTTTTTCTCAATATATAATGCACTAAGAAAAACAATTTAACCAGATGACTTAAATAGCTATATTTGGAAGAATGAATCATTTTAGAATGATTGCTGTAATTTTGTTTATTAATAATAATAATAATAATACATTGGGAGCATAGATATAAAAATTTTAAATAAACACTGCCTCATGTTTTCCAAGTAAGTTTAACAGCATTTAGGACCAGAAATTGAGTAATCAACTGTAAAATAACACTGCATAGTCTTTACTGTATACATCAAATATAATTAATCCTGTTTAAAGCTACAAAACTTTAATGCTTCACATCACATTGCATGTGTGTTGTATGTCAGCCAGGCTGTGTGTAGCTTTACACCGCTCTATGAGGACATCATAAGCACATGTTCCTGATGTTGGACTGATGAATCTCAGTGTGTTGTGTTAGTTTGGCAGAAGTCTGGTCTATGAGAACACTGGTTTTACAGAGACACTGTGGTGCTCATATATGGAATATTAGGATCTAAACTGATAACCCATAATTCACAGCTCATTTCGCTAATACCAAAGTCTAAAAAAATTTATGCTTGTTAGTATAAATATAATCATTGAATAAGTTGGTCAAAAAAATGTCAGTCTTGGTTGAAATTGGCTTTTAATAAGTAATACTAAAATGAGTATTTATTTGTCTTTATTTTGTTTTGATTTTTATTCGCTCTTCTTCTTTTCAGATTTTAACTGAGAATAATCAGATTAAACCAACAAGAAACAGCAACTCTAAAGGTATCCAAGAAGTTCATGTAATAATTGAGTTCTTCCTTAAAGTATAGATTTAAGTGTTCCTCAGAAACAGATCGCCACAGTTATCAGTAGGGTCAGAACGATACACTCGTGTCACGATTCGATATCTCAATATTTTAAGCCAAAATAAAGTTGTTGTGTTTTTGCTAATATATATATATATATATATATATATATATATATATATATATATATATATATATATATATATATATATATATATATATATATATATATATATATATATATATATATATATATATTATTTTGTATTATGATTAAAATAATAATTTTATTATTTGTGCATTATTATCAGATCCAGCAAATATTCTCCTATGCATTTTTATATTATATTCAACATTATGTATAGTCGTTGTATGATTCTATGTAATAAGATTATTAATGTAATAATGTCACTGAAACTCCGTGAACTTAATTTTTTCCCTCACGCATTACTCGCGCTTTCAATAGAGATCGCTAAGACATGTGACCAACTGGGCGGGAACATCATCAGAACGTAAAGAGAAGTCACACTCATACATACAATACTGGAACTCAGGAGCCATCCTAATGGATCTAGTTACCAGTGTCCCGGTAAAACCAGTGTCCTCATAGATCAGACTTATGTCAAATTAACACAACACACTTAGTCAAAGTCAAACATCAGGAGCATGTGCTTATGATGTCCTTATAAACCGGTGTCCTCATAGACCAGACTTCTGTCAAACTAATACAACACACTGAGATTCTTCAGGCCAGTTAAACATCATGAACGTGTTCTTATGATGTCCTCATAAACCAGTGTCCTCATAAAACCGGTGTAAAACACACAACATGACATACTATAATGAACACGCATGTAATGTGATGCATAAAATCCATTAACATTACCTTGAAATTATTATGAAACTATTTTGTAATCTTGTATATTATCTCAAATCAATATTTAATGTGCAAATATTTATTGATGGGTAGTTATGCATGATTATCCTGTCCATGTTTATTCTGTATTACTGGCTGACTGTACACTATCCCTCTTATATATTCCATACATTATGTTTTTAGGTGAAGTGTTTCTGTATGTAATGCTTTATTTTATATGTTCAGAGAAGCCGTCAGACCCAGCTGGCATCAGGCAGGGATGATTGAGCGGCTCTTACTGTAAGTTAGGTAAGTGAGAGTTGTGCTGTAAGAGAAGGAACACACGCAGCAAACACGCGTGTGAGACCTAGGCTGTTCACATGTTTAGACCAGTGTTTCATGTCTGATTTGATGTTTTGTAGACTCTCCGTGAGGTCAATCCTTCCACTCGTGAAATGAACACTGTCCCAGTCAGAAGTCAGAGATGGACAGAAGGTATTGTTTTGTTTTTTTCTTTTTGGAAATCAAATAATGGATGCACCAATATGAAAATGTGGGCAGAGTTTGATAACTGATTGTTCTTTATATTTGAAAGACAATAACTGATATACTGGCTGATATATATAAATCCAAATATTGATATACTTTGAGCTTGTTTACAAAAACAAAAGGCTCATCATTAAAAGCCATGACTCAAACACTTGAGCATAAATCAAACATATACTGTACAGTATACATTCATTCCAATGGCTGCCTTATGACTGTGACATTTGAATTAGCTTTCTTTATAATAAATGGCAACACTTTACAATAAGGTTTGATGTTGTTAGTGTTAGTTAACATGATGAACAATACTTCTATAGGAGATATTCATCTTAGTTTAGGTTAATCTCAGCATGTTTAGGATCCAGTGCTGTATCTGTTGATTTAGTGCACTGTGAACGAACATGAACTCATATTTTATTACTCACATTAACACAAGTTTGGCTCTCTGTTAGTTCATGTTAGTTAATGCAATAACAAATGAATTGTAAGGTTTTACCCAAAACATCTACTGCCTTACAAATGTATAATTATAAATCAAATAAAAATGCAAACAAGTCATGGGCAACATTACTGAGGCTACATATAAAGAATCATAATGCATGTAGCATGGGTAAATCAAATGAAATGGACAATAAGAGAATTATATTACTCAAACCATATTGTTGATGAAAATAATACAAGAACAATAAAAGTACTAGTTCTGATAAATAATGCATCAATGTTTTTGAAAACATATCAACATTTTTTATATGATAGTAATATTAAGCATCTTTAATATGAGGGTTTCAGATAACATGGTGTTTGATCTGCACGCTAAAGAGCTGAATGAACACACATAAACCCAAGCGCTTTGTTAAAGTGCTCTAGCTCAATGGAACTCAACCTATATATGATAAATTACATATTTATAGAAAATAAACACAAAATTTCAACTAATACTTGCACAAAATCATGCATAGATGAACTTGAACTAAGTTCCAAAGAGAAACTGTTGTGGATGCAATGAAGTGCTTTGCTTGAATGTTATTTAACGAAACGAAATGCATCCTATTTGAGAGAAATCTAATGTTTATACTATTTAACTTTACTATCACGTCGTATATCAGCACAAACTGATGCAAATGCACTAGTGAACTTGACTGTGTTTGTCGAAATGTGGAACTCCTGTTGTGCACGTGCTCTTCCCACAACAGTGCGCTGAAACACGGCAACCAAAGAATTCACAACGTCATATTACAATAGTTTCCTCATTATAATGTTATGTACATTATAGTCATATGAGCGCAGCGGAAGAGATGATCACCGGTTGGCCTACAGTGAAGAACTTTACTGCAGCGTTCAGAAACTCATACTATCTCAGATAAATCAGATATACACACGCAATTCAAAAATATTACAACTTACAATTCCACAAAATGCTGCGACTACCCAAGCAAACTCTCCTGTAACACCGCACTGATTTCACAGATGAACATCGCACATCTGAAGCTGAAGGAAATAATCCATTATTATTATACCGGTCTCATGTTCATTATCAGATGGGCAACGTAAAATTAAAATGAGCTTTTATTTTTCAATTCCGATATGGTGTCCGATATTATGCATACCTGATTGGTTATGACCATACATTTATTACTATATACGGGACTTATGTCACCCTGTTTTAATTCTTAAATCACTATTAATCTCATTAATTTGATCAAAATGAATACTGAGTGGTTTGAAATGTACCACCATACCTGAATGTGTCTTGGCATCATCAGTCTTCTTTTGCTCAAGTATTTGATGTTCAGTTGAGAGTTGACAGTGGTTAATCTGTGTTAATGGAGTCTAGTATCTGTGCTGCTTCATTTGGATCATCTCTGAATCCTTTGTCTGTATGTTTATCTCTTCTTTCTTTACCTTTTTCCAGGTGAGCCCTGAGGAGGACCAATCATCATTGGATGATCAAGACTGTGTTGAGATGGTAATACAAAGAGCATTGCATCATTTTAGAAAATGCTAGTCTAGGAAGAACTCATCATCTTTAGGCCTGTTTACACCTGGTCATTGTCTTCTGATTTATCAGAACGATTCCATTTTCACTTGGCCACATAAATGAGTCTTTGCAAAATGGATATAAAGCCGATCTTTAATTTGCTCGCTATACGCTGATTTAACAGTGTTCACATCATCCAAAGCTACTGCTATGAGCAGCATTTGATTTATCATCAGCTAATTTCAGATCAACAGGAGAGAGAGTAGCATCAGCACTGGTAAAATCATTTATTTTCACTACATTTAAAGATGACTGTGTTGACCGCTGTCATATCTGACTTTAACATGACATATTAGCCTAAAACACGCTCTCACTTATTTCTTATTTGACATTTTGTGAGGAATAAAGTTTACATATGTGGTTTCATCAACCGTATGCATTTACACATGTCCAGTTTGATCTGGAAGTCCCCTTAGACCACCTCCTGAAGTGGTTTGAGTGACTTGAGTCAAATCCGTCTCCAGCTGCGTTGTGTAATAACATAAATTGTCTTTGTATTTTGTGCCATACACTTCTCTGAAACAAACTAAATTCAAAAGCACGATATGGCTTAGTGCCCTTATCAAATCACAAAAGACGATAATGAAGTACTGTAATTCCTCAAATAAAAGCCTGTATTCAATTAAACACGGGGCCTCTGATAGTGGCTGGAGGCGTGGTCAGCACGAACAAATAAAGGCCGGTCTCAAATTGAGGCCAGGGAAAATGTGTGGTGTCATGATCACTTATGGCGCTTTTCCATTACCAGTACCAGTTCGACTCGGCTCGGCTCAGCTCGGCTCGCATTTCACTCCGTTTTCCATTGCAGATAGTACCTCCACAATAGTACCTGGTCGTCATAGAGACGCCGCAGGAAACTGCCATGATGTAATTTTCTCTCACTGGATCCTCTTCGCAACCAAACAAAGGAAAGTCTGCACCTCCTCGCTTTGACCAAGGCATATTCTTCAGAGTTGCCATAATAGTAAATAATACGCAATCTCTGGACAAACTATTTAAAAATGGCACGGTTATATGCAATGATGACGAACTAACAGTGACGATTCTCTCTGACCAATCAGCAGTCTGCTGTGTTTTCACCTCACATTTTAGTATCGCCTCAGCTCACCTCAGCTCGCTCAGAACCTCGCCGGAGGTGGTACGTAAAAAAGTACCTGGAAGCAGGTACAGGTACAACTTTTACACAGTGGAAAACCAAACAAAGTCGAGTCGAGTCGAGCCGAGCCGGGCTGGTACTGTGTACTGGAAAAGCGCCATTACTGTACAACTAGCACAGACCTAAGGTCTCGTATCACACTCATACATACAATACTGGAACTCAGGGAGCCATCCTAATGGATCTAGTTACCAGTGTCCCGGTAAAACCAGTGTCCTCATAGATCAGACTTCTGTCAAATTAACACAACACACTTAGTCAAAGTCAAACATCAGGAGCATGTGCTTATGATGTCCTTATAAACCGGTGTCCTCATAGACCAGACTTCTGTCAAACTAATACAACACACTGAGATTCTTCAGTCCAGTTAAACATCATGAACGTGTTCTTATGATGTCCTCATAAACCAGTGTCCTCATAAAACCGTGTAAAACACACAACATGACATACTATAATGAACACGCATGTAATGTGATGCATAAAATCCATTAACATTACCTTGAAATTATTATGAAACTATTTTGTAATCTTGTATATTATCTCAAATCAATATTTAATGTGCAAATATTTATTGATGGGTAGTTATGCATGATTATCCTGTCCATGTTTATTCTGTATTACTGGCTGACTTTACACTATCCCTCTTATATATTCCATACATTATGTTTTTAGGTGAAGTGTTTCTGTATGTAATGCTTTATTTTATATGTTCAGAGAAGCCGTCAGACCCAGCTGGCATCAGGCAGGGATGATTGAGCGGCTCTTACTGTAAGTTAGGTAAGTGAGAGTTGTGCTGTAAGAGAAGGAACACACGCAGCAAACACGCGTGAGACCTAGGCTGTTCACATGTTTAGACCAGTGTTTCATGTCTGATTTGATGTTTTGTAGACTCTCCGTGAGGTCAATCCTTCCACTCGTGAAATGAACACTGTCCCAGTCAGAAGTCAGAGATGGACAGAAGGTATTGTTTTGTTTTTTCTTTTTGGAAATCAAATAATGGATGCACCAATATGAAAATGTGGGCAGAGTTTGATAACTGATTGTTCTTTATATTTGAAAGACAATAACTGATATACTGGCTGATATATATAAATCCAAATATTGATATACTTTGAGCTTGTTTACAAAAACAAAAGGCTCATCATTAAAAGCCATGACTCAAACACTTGAGCATAAATCAAACATATACTGTACAGTATACATTCATTCCAATGGCTGCCTTATGACTGTGACATTTGAATTAGCTTTCTTTATAATAAATGGCAACACTTTACAATAAGGTTTGATGTTGTTAATGTTAGTTAACATGATGAACAATACTTCTATAGGAGATATTCATCTTAGTTTAGGTTAATCTCAGCATGTTTAGGATCCAGTGCTGTATCTGTTGATTTAGTGCGCTGTGAACGAACATGAACTCATATTTTATTACTCACATTAACACAAGTTTGGCTCTCTGTTAGTTCATGTTAGTTAATGCAATAACAAATGAATTGTAAGGTTTTACCCAAAACATCTACTGCCTTACAAATGTATAATTATAAATCAAATAAAAATGCAAACAAGTCATGGGCAACATTACTGAGGCTACATATAAAGAATCATAATGCATGTAGCATGGGTAAATCAAATGAAATGGACAATAAGAGAATTATATTACTCAAACCATATTGTTGATGAAAATAATACAAGAACAATAAAAGTACTAGTTCTGATAAATAATGCATCAATGTTTTTGAAAACATATCAACATTTTTATATGATAGTAATATTAAGCATCTTTAATATGAGGGTTTCAGATAACATGGTGTTTGATCTGCGCACGCTAAAGAGCTGAATGAACACACATAAACCCAAGCGCTTTGTTAAAGTGCTCTAGCTCAATGGAACTCAACCTATATATGATAAATTACATATTTATAGAAAATAAACACAAAATTTCAACTAATACTTGCACAAAATCATGCATAGATGAACTTGAACTAAGTTCCAAAGAGAAACTGTTGTGGATGCAATGAAGTGCTTTGCTTGAATGTTATTTAACGAAACGAAATGCATCCTATTTGAGAGAAATCTAATGTTTATACTATTTAACTTTACTATCACGTCGTATATCAGCACAAACTGATGCAAATGCACTAGTGAACTTGACTGTGTTTGTCGAAATGTGGAACTCCTGTTGTGCACGTGCTCTTCCCACAACAGTGCGCTGAAACACGGCAACCAAAGAATTCACAACGTCATATTACAATAGTTTCCTCATTATAATGTTATGTACATTATAGTCATATGAGCTGCAGCGGAAGAGATGATCACCGGTTGGCCTACAGTGAAGAACTTTACTGCAGCGTTCAGAAACTCATACTATCTCAGATAAATCAGATATACACACGCAATTCAAAAATATTACAACTTACAATTCCACAAAATGCTGCGACTACCCAAGCAAACTCTCCCTGTAACACCGCACTGATTTCACAGATGAACATCGCACATCTGAAGCTGAAGGAAATAATCCATTATTATTATACCGGTCTCATGTTCATTATCAGATGGGCAACGGTAAAATTAAAAATGAGCTTTTATTTTTCAATTCCGATATGGTGTCCGATATTATGCATACCTGATTGGTTATGACCATACATTTATTACTATATACGGGACTTATGTCACCCTGTTTTAATTCTTAAATCACTATTAATCTCATTAATTTGATCAAAATGAATACTGAGTGGTTTGAAATGTACCACCATACCTGAATGTGTCTTGGCATCATCAGTCTTCTTTTGCTCAAGTATTTGATGTTCAGTTGAGAGTTGACAGTGGTTAATCTGTGTTAATGGAGTCTAGTATCTGTGCTGCTTCATTTGGATCATCTCTGAATCCTTTGTCTGTATGTTTATCTCTTCTTTCTTTACCTTTTTCCAGGTGAGCCCTGAGGAGGACCAATCATCATTGGATGATCAAGACTGTGTTGAGATGGTAATACAAAGAGCATTGCATCATTTTAGAAAATGCTAGTCTAGGAAGAACTCATCATCTTTAGGCCTGTTTACACCTGGTCATTGTCTTCTGATTTATCAGAACGATTCCATTTTCACTTGGCCACATAAATGAGTCTTTGCAAAATGGATATAAAGCCGATCTTTAATTTGCTCGCTATACGCTGATTTAACAGTGTTCACATCATCCAAAGCTACTGCTATGAGCAGCATTTGATTTATCATCAGCTAATTTCAGATCAACAGGAGAGAGAGTAGCATCAGCACTGGTAAAATCATTTATTTTCACTACATTTAAAGATGACTGTGTTGACCGCTGTCATATCTGACTTTAACATGACATATTAGCCTAAAACATGCTCTCACTTATTTCTTATTTGACATTTTTGTGAGGAATAAAGTTTACATATGTGGTTTCATCAACCGTATGCATTTACACAAGTCCAGTTTGATCTGAAGTCCCCTTAGACCACCTCCTGAAGTGGTTTGAGTGACTTGAGTCAAATCCGTCTCCAGCTGCGTTGTGTAATAACATAAATTGTCTTTGTATTTTGTGCCATACGCTTCTCTGAAACAAACTAAATTCAAAAGCACGATATGGCTTAGTGCCCTTATCAAATCACAAAAGACGATAATGAAGTACTGTAATTCCTCAAATAAAAGCCTGTATTCAATTAAACACGGGCCTCTGATAGTGGCTGGAGGCGTGGTCAGCACGAACAAATAAAGGCCGGTCTCAAATTGAGGCCAGGGAAAAATGTGTGGATAATCTCCTAAATGCCTTTAATTTAATGTGCATTGAAGTATATGGTAACGTACAGTAGGGCTGTGCCGTGACGGCTGACCGACATCATGATAGAGCGCAACCATCCTGATGCCACGCGCCCCGTTGTGAGTCTAGCGAGTGCGACACACTCCTGGTCTCTTCTATAGTTAACATAAAGACTTTGCAGGGATTGCTCTGTAAGTTAAATTGATAATATAACTGATGCATATATGCCATTTTAAATAGGCTACTGTAGTCCATGAGAGATGTGACGTCAGAAAATACTGTGTCAGGCAGGCTACACAGATATTGATCTTCACAATATTAGCCTCTCGTCTCTTTTATGTCTTACTCTGCATTTAACTTAAAATATTTTATTTTGTACAAGAAAACAGCATAGGCTTCAAAATAAATGTTGTTGAAATATTGTAACTTGGTCATTATGAACTACACCTAATATCTCCTTATTGAGAGAAGTGCGTGCAACCTAGAAGCACAGATGCCTAATTAGTTGGGTCAGAAAAATAACAAAATTATAGTTTTTAAGTATAAAAAAAATATGTCAAGAGACATAGGCTATTAAAATAAAAAGTGCTTAAAAGTACACAATTCTTCTCAAGTGGAAGGAAGCTTTTTCCCTCACGTTACCGATATAGAAAGCGGATCATTAGTTGGCTTAGTAAATTAACGAAATTATATATTTTTTAAAGTAGAAAATAATATTTATGTAAAGAGATATATTAAAATAAAAAGTGCTTAAAAGTACACAACTCTACTTAAGTGGAAGGAAGCTTATTAGAAGAGTTATAAGCTGGGTTAGCAAGCTAAAATAACCTCACATGCAACCTATATAGAAATTAAGCGGAATAAACATTTAATATTTTTCAAATGGACAATGGTGGCTACCGTAATTCTGACCCAAATTGCTTCGTCGCCATTCTGGCTGTTGTTGTAAATGGGGATATATTTGCAAATGTAAAAAAAATACGATGTATCTGTCGACTGGAACGCTGTCGCTTTTAATTTAAAACAGTTTATTTAAAGCAATTATTTTTCAAACAGATGGAATTAGAAATACAGGCCTGCGCCTAATAAAGCCTTCTTCAAATAAATGCCTGGTCCCTTCTGCAGTTCAGGTAAATAAAGGCAAATTTATTTGAAGAAGGCTTTATTTGAAGAAGTACGGAAGTCTACAGTCTGTTGTGCTGCTGTTTCAAACTGAACCGCACACTTTTCTCACTCGATCGGCTCATGATCTGGCATCTTCCACAGGGAATGAATGCATGGACTCCATCTCTGCATGTGCCTTGAGTTTAACACGCAACCAGCACCAGTTACACTCTATTTTCACATTTGCATTATAAATAAATTTAGCAACAATTCTTATAATATTGATATAAAAGTATTACACCCATAATGGCAACACTTTACAATAAGGTTGTATTAGTTCACATTAGTTAACATAAACTAACCATGAACAACACCTCTGATCAGCATTAATCTTAACTCACATTTATTAATGCATCATTTCAGTGCAATTAGTTAATATTGTTAATGCATTAGTTAACATGAACATATCTTTACTGTTTTTGTGAGGTTATCTTACTGTACATATTAGTTTGCGTAGCAGTTGACACACACACACTAAACATTTCTAACTCACCATCTCACTAAAAATGCTGCTGTGTACCTTATCAACATTATTACACAAAGTATGTTTTAATGGTTTTGAGAACCTTATCACATGTACACTATTTCAACATTAACTGATGTGTTAACATTTGTAGGTTCATTACAAAGCAGTAAATAATAATAAATGCTTCGTTAATGGTAAGTCATGTTGATAAAGAGTTCAAATAACAAATCAGGTAATGTTGAAATAGTGTACACTTAACAATAAGAGTCATACAATCCATGAATAAATTATCTGTTGAATGTCAGTAATGATAGTAAAGTGCATATAAACATGAACAGCCTATCCGCTGATGTTCAGATGCTTTCCACTGTAGAATTATGTTTACCAACAGCTCAAATCAAGGACTTATTAAATAATGTTGATAAGGTACACAACAGCACTTTTACCTTTAGAGTATGTTCATCCTTAGTTTGTGTCACCTGCCGTAAACTAATGTAAATATGTACAGTAAGATAACCTTATTAAAAACAGTAAAGCTACAGGCACTGTTGACTAATGCATTAACTATATTAACTCACTGTTAACGTGGATAAATGCATTAATATATGTGAATTCAACAGAGGTGCTGTTCATGGTTTGTTCATGTTAACTAATGTTAACTAATACAAGCTTATTGTAAAGTGTTAGCGTTATTATTATACAGCGTAATTTGCCATGTTTGATAAGTGCCATCTGAATACAGGTTCTTGTTTTAAATGTGTCTTTCTTTAAGATGAGATCAGTCTGACGGATCTGAAGGGGATGTTCCTGCTGGAGCTGCAGTAATGATGTGTTTATGGACATGTTTATCATTATTTTAGCCCATTATTATATTAAATAATTTATACTATATTAGATAATTTCCATAAAATATTGTAGTGCAATTTTACTTTAGTATTTTCACCAAAGAAAAATGGGTTTAAGCCTTTAATATATAATGCTGTAGTGTGTAATTATGTATATAATGTGTATCAGTTTACATTTCTAAACATTCATTTTGCCATTAATTGTAATAATCAGTTATCAATAATCAGATTTTTGCACTTATAGTGAAGCTTTTCTAGAAGAGCATTAATGGAATCAGTGTTGCACCAACATTGCATTTCTGGCAGATAGCAATAAGCTGATCATGTTCAGTTGGTCAAACACTTAAAAGGAGGTGTTTAATATAACATTTCATCTCCAGAATAATATTTTGAATGTCATTTGAAATGTATTTTTTAGATATCAGGCACATAACCAGTTGTATGTTGTAGATAGAGGTTTGAGTTATGTCTGATCTCTGATTTCTTCCAGGTGTTCAGAAGATGCCCACTGAAGTTTCTCAAGGTACCTGAGGTTTAAATCAGAGCACCACCATCACTGTGGGCACGTGAGCGGTCATATAGTTAGAGCTTACTAAAGCATGTGTTCTTCTGTACAGACAATGCCAGCGAGGCAGAGATTGAAATCCTTACGGAAAGGACAAAAGTGTGCTTGTCAAATGCTTTAAAACTTCTGTAGGGCAGCAGCACATACGAAGACCTCACTCTACATCTAGTTGTTTAACTGTTCTTTAAAGAACTAGTTTGTCTTAATTTGTCTTAACTTAATATTCAAAGTTATTATTGATCTGACTGCATTGACACTGTTATATGAGAAGTGAACTGAGCTGGAAGATGCCATGAGCGCTTGCCCCAGAGCTGCTGTAGAGATGATCTGATGATCTTTACACCGTAACTGAACCAACACTATACTCTTATCTGCTCTACAGCCCAAACTCACTTCATAATAAAATATCATTTTAATAAATATAATAAACAATTTCCTGTTATCACTGTAAAGCTGCTTTGAAACTTGACTTTGTATTTTTGGTTAAAGTGTCCCTTATATGTCGGTATCTCTACATTTATTGCATATTGAGGAGTTCATTTTATACATCTCAAAGCCTGTTTAATGCCTTATTTAAACTGGGCCTGTTTCCAAACGGGCTGTTTTGTCAATTTCTTCAAGCTGTGAATGTTTCATCCGCTTGACAAACAGTAATGATGCTTTCTGAAACATATTTTTAAGTTTGTGGATGTCACTTTCCTCTTAAAATGGCATGACATGAGGCTTCTTATGTTCATATTTTAAGTCATAATTAAAGCACTGCTAAAACACTTTGGTCCCATGTAATCTTCTAAGTTTTTTGTGTGTGTAATGTACTGAGATCCGGTACTCTTTAATCACCTTAGTCTTGGTAGTTAACCATATCGTCAGGTGTGTGTGTGTGTATGGGCATGTACCATTAAACACACTGGTCCCTGTAATGTTGGATTGTGCAGTTGTGTGTTGTGTTTAAGATCCAGTCCTCTTAAATCACCTTAGTCTTGGTAATACACCCTGTTGTCATGTTTGTGTGTTGTGTGTGTGTGTGTGTGTGGTTATGTGCCTGTAAGACACACTGGTCCCTGTAATGTTGGATTGTGCAGTTGTGTGTTGTGTTTAAGATCCAGTCCTCTTAAATCACCTTAGTCTTGGTAATACACCCTGTTGTCATGTTTGTGTGTGTGTGTGTGTGTGTGTGGTTATGTGCCTGTAAGACACACTGGTCCCTGTAATGTTGGATTGTGCAGTTGTGTGTTGTGTTTAAGATCCAGTCCTCTTAAATCACCTTAGTCTTGGTAATACACCCTGTTGTCATGTTTGTGTGTGTGTGTGGTTATGTGCCTGTAAGACACAATGGTCCCTGTAATCCACTAAAATGACATATATTGTGTATTGTAAAATCAGAGTCCTCATAATCCGGTCGGGCCCCAAAAATCACAATTATGTCATAGGCGGGAACATTTCAGGATGGGCGGAATGTCCTTGTGTACCACCAAAATATCATATTGTCATATTTTCTGTTATGTTGAGTATATAGACTATTTGAAGTCAGATGTGTGATCTGCAGAGTAAAAAAAAAATTTTGATAGTTTTATCATCACTGTAGGACATTGGGAAAGGGGTGTCCCCTTATACCACCACCCTACTGGTTTGGCCATCAAAGTCCTTCTATACCACAAAAACAAGTATAGGTGTGTGTGTGTGTGTGTGTGTGTGTGTGTGTGTGTTGTATGGGCAGGTCTCATTTCCACCACTACAGGAATGAAGATGAGACAAAACTTATTTAATGACAGGCTAGTGCTGTTCAAAGGAGAAACCGATAGACGAGCAATTGCACGGAACAAATCCGGTGATATCTATGACAGTAGATAGCGTTATGGGGAGGCGAATCAGATCTTTAGAAACCCAATTTGAAAAAAAAAAAATCTATATCGTTTACCAATTATCAAAGGGTAGAGTGCGTATGAGCAACAGAAAGAGAGTTTGAATGAGCATGTGTGTGACAGAAAACGAGCCTGTGTACGTGCGTAAGAAATGCTCTCGTGGACAGATCGCTCCTATTCTCGGGTTCTGGAAGCTGTCTGTCTCCAGGACTCATTACAGACCACTTTCGCCCCACACACATTGACTAAGCGGCCGCCATGCTGTGAGCGTCACAAAACGGCTAAATTTATTCCTGTCCTTCCTCCACCTGGTCAGCGATATCACTCACTGCCCCAGACAGCTTTAGGAGACAATTACCAGCTAACGGAGCAGCAAAGATCTCTTAAGAACCATGTTTTGCCCAGTTTATCAATGCCAATAGCATTATCGGAGCGATTAGCAGGATGAAAATGTGCTCTTTTGGTAATTCAACACATTGAGGCGAAACCTGATCACATGAGCAGCCCACTCTCCTTCCCCATGAGCCTCTCTGGCTGAGGTGTTGGAAACATCCTGGCTTCCTGTACCATGGCTGAGTATAGTGTTTCTGGCGTGGGTGTGTGTGTGTGTTTGCGCGAATGGGGGTTTATGTGTTTTACCATCAGCAGGAGGAGCTTGGAATGATAATGTTGTTTCGCTAAATAGCAGACCTAAAGGTCAGCTGCCAGGGGCCTCTTGAGCAATACGGTCCAGTCTCGGAAATAGATTTACTATTTATTGAGTGCGGGCAAAGCAGGGGAATACTCTGGCATCTCATGCTGGACCGGAATTCCCTGTTCTTTATATCCTCTGTGCGTGGGAAGAGAGGCTTATGCGTTTACAGAGCCATTAACAGACTAAAGACACTCACACTTAACCTTCTAAGAATATCAGAGGTATATCAGCAGCCGTGTAGCTACATAGTATAGCGCACAAACCATATGAGATCTCATGACTGACAAAATAGAAAGGGTACAGGCTCGTGCATGTGTTTCACACTGAGTCAACTTATTTAATGTTACAATAGTAATATAGGTAAAAATACTACATGGTATGTGTGGTATGGTATTACGTTGATAATGATATATTGTACCTTTGGGTTGTTGGTCTAGCACTGCCTCAAGAGTGATCAGCTGTTGCCCACCACTGAGCCACACGTGGACCCTACTAACATGCTAAGCATTCTTGGTTTCTAGATAAAGTAAAAAAGTAAGTTATATAAAAGTTGAGAAATAAAGTATAAGTACAATGAAAATGATTGATACATGTTGATACAAAATCAGTCATTGTTAGATTAGACAGACAGACTGACTAGATAGATAGATTCAGCATCCTGTGTGCTGTGATCAATTAACTGATTGAAAAGGAGCTTAAATTGTGACTTTTGCTCCACCCAGATTTTCAGGCCAACCCAAACATTGTCATTGCAAAGGTAGCATTAGCAATACTAAGCCACTAATCACTGGGAAAATTATAATCAACCTCCAGCATAAAGCTCTATTAATATTTAACAATAATTAAGAATATGTACACATGCAGTATCAATTATTTATATCTGAACTGATGCATTGACCTCCCAGGGGACAGGCTGGGATATGATCAATCAGATATAGACAGGGAGAGAGACAGAAAAATAAAGAGTGTAAGAGTGATGCTAGAGCCAGCCAGCCCTCTCTCTCTCTCTCTCTCTCTCTCTCTCTCTCTCTCTCTCTCTCTCTCGCTTCATAGCTCCAGGCCTCTGGGACCTTCTTTAAAGATGATTCAACATTAATAACAATATCTTTAATGCTCAGACATTAGTGCTTGCAATAATTAATGTATGAATAATCACTGATGTAAAAAGCATTATCAATAATTGTATGAATAATGCACATTCATTATGCATGAGTCTGGCCTCAGGGCTGAATTTGGCATTTTTGTTCTTGTCCAGAACACAGAGAGAGATGCAGCATTCCCGCCTTTGATCAAAACACTGACTTATATGGCACTCGAGCTGCTGGCCCAGCATTGGCCCACCAGTGGGGCACATGTGGACCCCGCTAACATGGGCCATGTTTAGCATGCTTCGCAGGGCAGACTGGGGCTGGCACAGGTCAAACGGCGTTAGAGGCATTAGTATTCTATCTGCTCTCAGTGCTTTAGCAGCTCTAACAGGAGAGGCCTGTTCCTGAGAGCTTCATCGAGATTAGCGCTTATCACAGACTGCTTTCATACTTCATCAGCAGAGACCCAACTAATGCAGACACAGCCCTACTCTGGATATGTTGCTACCTTTAACCTCACTTCCTCTGATGGAAAAAACATATTGTTTGTACAGCCCATTTTCAATGCGACTGTTAAGGCCCCCGATACTTCAAATACAATACAATCTTTGATTTATAAAGCACATTTAAAAACAACCTGTACAGTGCTGTACAGAAAATAATTGAACTAAAAAACAGATAAATAAAACTACCAAAATTAAGGAACAGAAAACAATAGTAAGACAACAATCAAACGTATGATCAAGTAGTATTGAAAGCCAAAGAAAATAAATAGGTCTTGAAGGTGGAAATAGAGGGAGCTAATCTGTTGTAAAGAGGTAGACTGTTCCAAAGTTTAGGACCTGCAGTCGCAAAAGCGCGATTGCTTAGATAGACAGTGCTCACTGGATCTCAGAGTTCTGTGTAAGTTCTGCGTACTTAAAGCGCAACCGAAGAACAAACTGCTGTGACGTCATTTTTAACAAAATCAGGACTAACATAGTTCATTTCAAGTTCATTTCAGGAGTTTGAAACCGCTTGGCTGGTAAGCACCTTCAAACTACCATGGTTTGACCGTTTTGACATAATAGGTTGGTGTGCACTGGGGCTCCACCTTCTTTAATGTGAAATCAGTTAATTCAGTTAATTCCTTGTGTTCAATCTGTCGAGGTCAAGAGCAAAAACATAAACATGCTGGAGAGCTGCTTTATAGTAGAAATTGAAGTTGTAATATTTACTGAAAGTAGTAATACTTACTGTTTTTTCATGTTTAATACTGTAAAGTTGCTTGCTTTAGACAAGCAATATATCGTATAAAGTGCTATAAATACGTGATGTGACTTGACTGGAATGCCAAACTGCAGAGCTCATGCAAATATACCCACATCGACATCTTTATGATCATCTATCTTAACTGATGTTTTCTTACCACTGTAATTTCTGTTGTGTGTTTATTTTGTTATTGAGAGGAAAGCACGCAGCACATTTTTACATATTTACTTAAACACAGCTCTCAGCAGTGTGGGCGGCATCTGGATATTGGTTAACAGTATATCGTTGAAAAGTTATTTTTTAACTTCTTTTTACCTAGGCGAAGAAAGAAAAAGTTCTACCTGAAAGACACAGGAGGCAAGAATAACCTTTGAATAAGATTTATTTACAGTTTGTGTACAATGAGTATCGAATAGATGAAATTATAAAGTTCTTTGGCAACGTCCATAGTCCGAATCCAGAGGGTAGTGGATGCTTGCAGTTCCTGCCTGAAGATGAAGGCAGGAGCGGAGCCTACACCCTGATGTATGGACAGGGACCGACCTGGTGGTGGTGGGGAGGATGGGGTGAACGCCGGCATCAGTATCTGCGAACGAAGTAATGGGTGGGAACAGAACTTATACACTACAGATGACGAATAATGATTGGCTAGTAGATAGATAATGAATGAATGACGTGACATTGGAGTCTTCCAGGTAGAACTACGCTAGAGCTTCCATAACTTTGCCATGAGTGTATTAGGGACTTTAATATTTGAAGGATTGGTCCCTAACTGAAGTGAGAACGTTCCATGACATGTTCTTAGAAATACATCTTGGATTTCAGTGCATGTGTCAACTGTGTGTGTGTGTGTCAACCGTGTGTGTGTGTGTGTGTGTGTGTGTGTGTAGGTTTAAAAATCGGTGGCCCACTTTGCCTCGTCAGATTGGACCACAGTGAGAGATCAAATTTGCAGGAAGGACATTATCTTTTGCTGACAGTGAGGGATGGCGGGACCAGAGAGGGGTGGACACCGTAATGAGGATGGCGACTGCTTTTAGTGTGGCACCTCTGGCTTGCCTGGGCCTCCCAGGGTAGTGCAATCTCTCAGTGTCAACAGTTCTCTGAAAGCCTGATTCAATTAAGATTAAAGGAGAGCAGAGAGTGGCAGGGGTCAGTTTGATCAGAGCGATTGGCGCCTCTTTGGTTTTTACTCATCTTCTTATATTTTCTTTGCCTCTCTCTCTTTTTCTCAGGCTAACTAGGTAAGGTCCTTTTATTATCAGGATGGCATTGTTCGTACTAGTCCATTAAGTGGCTTTGTGAGCATTTCTTGGTAACTGTACACATAAGTGTGTCAACTAGTTACTTTTCTATTTCACTTTTGATAAAAGCGCCTACCAAATGCATAAATGTCAAGTCAAGTCAAGTCTATTTATATAGCACTTTTAACAATGCAGATTGTTTCAAAGCAGCTTCACAGTGTTAAACAGGAAAATAATGCAACAGAATATACACACACCTAAAGGATTATTAGGAGCACCATACTAATACTGTGTTTGACCCCCTTTTACCTTCAGAACTGCCTCAATTATATGTGGCATTAATTCAACAAGGTGCTGAAAGCATTCTTTAGAAATGTTGGCCCATATTGAATGGATAGCATCTTGCAGTTGATGGAGATTTGTGGGATGCACATCCAGGGCACGAAGCTCCCATTCCACCACATCCCAAAGATGCTCTATTGGGTTGAGATCTGGTGAATGTGGGGGCCATTTTAAGTACAGTGAACTCATTGTCATGTTCAAGAAACCAATTTGAAATGATTTGAGCTTTGTGACATGGTGCATTATCCTGCTGGAAGTATCCATCAGAGGATGGGTACATGGTGGTCATAAAGGGATGGACATGGTCAGAAACCATGCTCAGGTAGGATGCCCAATTGTCACTAAGGGGTCTAAAGTGTACCAAGAAAACATCCCCCACACCATTACACCACCACCAGCAGCAGCAGCGATGTAGTATCCCCAACTGAGCAAGCCAAGCCAGAGGCGACATAACGGAGAAAAATAAACCTTGGGAGAAACCAGGTCAGAGGTCATAATAAATGTAAATGTTTTTAGCTCTAGTGTTATATAAAGTGAAGCTGTTGTATTGAGCACAGTGTCATTATTCTAACTGTTGCGTTTAAAATTATCTTTTTTAAAACGTCCATTAAGTTAAAAGAAAATAATCTAATTAGATAAATCAATATCTTTTATTAGTAAAATAGTAATTGCATTACATTAACATTAATGGTAACACTTTAGTATGGGGAACACATATTCACTACTAAATACAGCTTTTGCCTCAATAAACTCGGAAAACTCCTGATTTACTGCTTTTTTTTAGTAAGATAGGTTTTGTAGCATATCATTTTAGGTATTGGATATGATTTAGGGATGCAGAATAGGGCATTAATATGTGCTTTATAAGTGTTAATAAACAGCCAATATCCTAGTAATATGCATGCAAATAATAAGTAACTAGTTAATAGCGAGAATTAAACCCTAAAATAAAGTGTAATCACATTAATAATAACTGCACTACATAAAAGAGATATATTACAAATATTTATAACAAATATTTTCAAATATTATTACAATTTAAAATAACCTTTTTCTATTTTAATATATTTAAAAAAAAAAGTAATTTAATCATGTAACATCAAAGCTGAATGATAGTGTAGCTACGACTAATACCATGATATGAGATTCCAATCATCATAACACTGTGTACTTGCTTATTAATATAATAAGAAGGCAGACCCTTAAGGCTAAAAGAATCCTGATTCATGGCCCCTGAGATTTCCGAACTTAAGCCCTGGTTTACTCCATTTCAGGTTCAATCTGCCATTAAGAAGAAAACATTACAAAGTGAGATGATGCGTGTGTGTGTGTGTGTGTGTGTGTGTGTGTGTGTGTGTGTGTGTGTGTGTGTGTGTGTGTGTGTGTGTGTGTGTGTGTGTGTGTGTGTGTGTGTGTGTGTGTGTGTGTGTTTGTTGACCATACTGTTCTGTCTAACAGTGTAGACAATCTCAGGTATTTATCTCCATCAGAAACTTTCATCCCTCTGCAGCACTTTATCAGCCATTAACAGCCTCCAATTACACATGCTTCAGCAATTAAGGCCATTTCATTACCTAATATAGTCAAACCTAGTCCTATGACTGAGGGGATAATTTAGTACCTTAAACCCAAACTCAGCAGGGGATTAGAGGGGAAATCTGAGCACAACAAACAATCTTTACTGACTCTAATATACACCCACCCAGCCAGGGCATAATGCTGTGAACTTTGACCTCTGAAGTGACTCTGCTATGCCCGGGTTAACGTTACACCCCGTTTTACCCCGCAGCTGCGCCTCGTTATTACACCCCATAAAAAAGCGGGCAGGCATCGAAGGGAAGCTTGGCAGCTTTAAAGTACAGGAGAGAGAGAGAAACAGCACAGAGGGAAACGGAGAGAGAGAGAGAGAGAGAGAGAGAGAGAGAGAGAGAGAGAGAGAGAGAGAGAGAGAGAGAGAGAGAGAGAGAGAAGGAGGATGACTAAATGCAGACAGAGGCGTTAAGCCATTAAGGACTATTGTTGGACTCAAATGGTCGTCTTATAAGATCTCTGTCAATGGGAAATGGAGCCTAATGACCTGAACAGACTTCAAAGACACACAGACACACTCAATCACGGCTTCGCTCACACACACACACACACACACACACATGCATACATAAAATGGAGAGCAAATGGAGCGTCTTTTGGTGCCTGTCCACAGTTTCACTGCACTGAAGGAATGCTTGTATTGTAGAGAGCTAGTAAAAAAACAACAACATGTCTCTCTGTGTACCAGTTTTGGCTTTGTATACATTCTGGGAAGATTGTACACAATATGTATATGTGAGCCATATAGATATTTTTGTATGAGAATGACAAATACGTCTATATGCTTCCATGTAAGTGATTCGATGGTAATTTTGTTCTGGCTCAGTGACAAAACTGTACATAATAAAGAAAATGTACAATATTTTTGCTTCTTCTAGTTTAAAATGATGTGGTACTTTCTAAAAATGTTTGATAAACGTATTGGACCACATTGACACAAATTTGTACAAATATGTCTTGTCATAAAAGGATCATTCTTATTGACCCAAAGTGACACAAAGTGTTTTCAGCAGAATTTAGTCATTTATTCACAGTACAAACTGTAATATTGTTTACTATTATTTACAATATATTACAAAATTGTATTTATTCCTGTGATGACAAAGCAATAACATTCAAAATCATTCTAATATGCAGATTTGGTGCTCATGAAACATTTATTTTTCCCTGGTGACCTGTAAGTTCAGTTCTTCTGCATGTGTTCCACAAAAAATAAAAATAAAATAACATTTTTATTTGTATTATCATTGTTGAAAATTATCAATGTGTAAACCATTTTTTTTTTTGTAACAAAGAAATATAAATATATATTAAATATAAATATCTACTGACATTTGAATGTTTTCACACACATACACACACACACACACACACACACACACACACACACACACACACACACACACACATGTTGTGTTTCCATGTTTTATGGGGACATTCCATAGGCGTAATGCATTTTATACTGTACAAACTGTATTTTCTATCCCCCTACACTGCCCCTAAACCTAAACCTACCCATCACAGGAGACATGCTGCATTTTTACATCTTCAAAAAACATCACTTAGTGTGATTTATGACCTGTTTTCCTCATGGGGACCAAAAAATGTCCCCACAAGGACAAGGATTTTGGATATTGCCATCTTTGTGGGGACATTTCGTAGGGATTACCAGTCCACACACACACACACACACACACACACACACACACGCTCCTACTTGAACCATCTTTGACTTTCCTTTTATTCTCCACTGCACAGAAAAATGCCTTTATGCCTGAATATGCCTGAAATGTCTTTCCTCAATCTGGAAATTCAGTTCTTAAATGCTCAATGTTAAATATAGACTATGTTCTTGTTTACTTGATAAATAAAATGATGAGCAAATATTTCTGTAGGACTGAATGGTTAAAAAAAAAGAGAGAGAGAGAGAGTGTGTGTGTGTGTGTGTGTGTGTGTGTGTGTGTGTGTGTGTGTGTGTGTGTGTGTGTGTGTGTGTGTGTGTGTGTGTGTGTGTGTGTGTGTGTGTGTGTGTGTGTGTGTGTGTGTGTGTGTGTGTGTGTGTGTGTGTGTGTGTGTGTGTGTGTGTGTGTGTGTGTGTGTGTGTGTGTGTGTGTGTGTGTGTGTGTGTGTGTGTGTGTGTGTGTTTCCCTGTTGTGGACAATATCTTGGCAAGGTTACCCAATACGCCTCCCTGGCAAGTGCGAAAACTAAAACCCACAGTAGGTATGCAACATTTGAGAGAAGCTCTTTGATTAGAACTAAACAAAGCAGCAAAACGGCAAAAGGGAATAAGCACTTATTTTGGTCTCTCATCTCCTTTCATTACCCACTCACGTTTGCTTCAGGCGAGTTACCCTGGATGCTCAGCAGGACACGGAGTAAAGACTCCCTGAAAACTCTGCTCTTTTCTGCCTGCTTGTTTTATCAAGTCTAATTTCCCTCACCGCTCTGCCGCCAATTCCTGCCCCAGATTTTACATTGATCAAGTGTCAGGAAATGCCCCCACCCACCAGAGCAAGCGTTGGCGCTATTTGAAAAAAGGGCCTCTCTTCTCTCTCTTCTCGCTCTCTCTGTAATTATATCCTCCCTGTTTAATACAGACTAGCTGTTAAACAAACAATTGATCCCCACTTAACACATGTAACCACGTTGGCTAACACATTTTGCCAATTCGCCACAGGCAAGAAAGGCAGAGAAAGAGAAAAGAGCAGAGCGAGAGGTGGCATCTCACACAGCAAAGCAAGGAAAAAAAGATGGCAAAAGAGGTAGAAGAGAGGAAGATTGTGTATTGTCATGTAGATCACAAAACGGAAAGGTGCCTTCTCATGCACAGCCTATCAGGCATTTTATGAGCTTTAAATTGAAACAATAACAGCTGTTAATGGGGACACTGTGTGTGAGTTTAGCATCAGACTTAATCAGTGTGTGTGTGTGTGTGTGTGTGTGTGTGTGTGTGTGTGTGTGTGTGTGTGTGTGTGTGTGTGTGTGTGTGTGTGTGTGTGTGTGTGTGTGTGTGAGTGTGTGAGTAAATGGAGCTAACAGATTGTTTTGTTTGCCTTTTTGAACTTCCCAGTGCACTCCGGGTGCAGGAGGAAAAACAAAGGGTGTTAATGGCTATATGACACAGAGACCTTTACTAACCTGAGATTTTACTGAAGGCATAACGATCGATCAATGAGGCCCCACACACACACTGAACACACAGTGTAAACATCACTGTCTTTTGATGGGATGCTTTTACTCCATGTAGTACTGCAATAATACACCAATAGCCAATTATTATACATTTAAATTATGATTAGAATTAGATTTACTACATTTAACTCACTGAAAAATGAAAATCCTTATTTGTCCTTATTTATCCTTATCCTTATTTACCCTCATGCTGTTCCAACCCATATGCTGTTATTTTTCCATGAAACACAAACAAAAAGTATTTGAGGCATCTTCACACAGCTCTTTTCCTGGCAACAGTTACATGTTATGATGGCATAAAAAATGGCATAAAAGGTCCATATGACTCATGTGCTATACTCCAAGTCATCTGAAGCCGTACAATAGCTTTGTGTGAGGAACAGATTGAAATTTAATAATTCATTATTCATTTTCCCCTCCTCCGAAACTCTGAAATCTTATTAGAGTCAAAAATGTTGTGTTCACACCATCATTGACAGCAAGTAGGTTAAGTAAATTGTGACTGAAATTTCCTTTAAAAGTACACAGTGAAATATAAGCATAGATCAAGCAATAGATATTTTCTTTCATATTGTAAAATGAGTAAAATGAATTTCCCCCAAAAAATGTAGGGAGAACACTTGGTTCCATCCATCAATTGTTAATTTGACGAAGGGAGATATGAATGTGAGCTTGCAGTCGATTGTAAGAAAGGATTAGGGTTTAAGCAAAAAAAGCAACAACAAAAAAATGCACACGAATTGTTCAACAAAGTAAGATCAAAAACATACATGTAGAAAATAGATTGAATTTTATTTTCATGCTGACTTTAATTTTATCGTTTTGCTTCCACCAGAATTGGCCACTGAATTACAATATCCACTCTCTCTAAAACCCTGCCCCTTGAAAGACATGTCAGCTAACCCAATATTAGCAAACATGCTAAATGAGTCACAAGCAGAGAGTGTTTTTGATGGGCTGATATCTGATTGGCTGCTCTGCTGACTTTTGCTCTGTGTACAGAGCCTTGGGCTGTCACAGAGACAGGTCTGTCAGGTAGTAGGAACTTACAGCAGCTTAAACTCTGTTTTATTTGGGTATGTATTTAATCAGAAATATTTGTTAGTAGAGGCCTGTATCTCTTTCCCTATTTCTGTTTATCTATGTAATTCTCTCTCTTCTTATTTCTCTTTCTCTCACTCTTTCTTTCTCCCTCTCTGCAGTAAGACATCTTAAGCTCGCTCTAATTAGGGACATCTGTTTCTATTCCTGCTGACTGCTTTAACAAATATCCTCATATTCATAACAGCTCATACCTAATGAGTTACACAGCCCAGGGCAAATCTCATACCTGCACTAAAGATCAAACACCTAGCCTAAAAGCACACATGCACACAAACACCCGAATTAGCACAGACTCACGTTCTCTCTCTCTCTCTCTCTCTCTCTCTCTCTCTCTCTCTCTCTCTCTCTCTCTCATACACACACACACACACACACACACACACACACAGGTACACTTCCTGCCAAGTACCGGAGCTTCAAAAGACAAACAGCAGATGACACTTGTGAATCTTGTAGAACTGGAGTGAGGTTAGTTTGAAATCTGTGACAGCAATTTGCAGCTTATTAAAATAAATCAAACAACTTCTAAGGAAAAAAGAACATTTGCCCAACTATAAAAAACCCATCTGCCCTGTCAAGGAAAAGAATGTTTTTGCTTTATTTGCGTGAGGGTTCCACACGGTTTTAACCTGAATAAACAGTAATCAAATGAGAGCAAATCTATCCAAATTCGTAATAGAAGAAATGTCTTTGTCTGTCATTTGTTGCTTATCTATGTATTTGATGTAACAATATCATATTATTTTGTAAATCTAAAATAATAATTTGTGTAAGAAATAACTTTCTCATAATTGCAGTGTTATATTGCATTTTAGATCGCCCAATATGACTTTATATTGACAAGAAATAAAGTTGTAATTGTAAAATATACTCATATTCCAATATTCCAAAAGACACACTGCAATATATAAAGTCACAAATACTTTCACAATTGAGGGATATAAAGTCATAACCTCAAGAAATAAAGTCATAATTTGGAGATGAATTCATAATTCTGAAAGGCAATTACCAGAAATAAAGGCACGTTGTGTATAACAGGCGGAAAATGCTTACATAATGTCAAGAATTTTGTGCATGTGACAGTAAAAGCTTTTGGCTGCTAAAGTGAGTGAGTGATTATGAGTAGAAGTAAGAGTGTTTCGGAATGTGTGTGTGTGTGTGTGTGTGTGTGTGTGTGTGTGTGTGTGTGTGTGTGTGTGTGTGTGTGTGTGTGTGTGTGTGTGTGTGTGTGTGTGTGTGTGTGTGTGTGTTCTCTACGGTTACAGGTTGTGGTTAACTGCAGCATTAGCTTTAATACACGTTTGCGGTTTTCACAGAGCGAGTCTAAATGTGCTCAGATCAGCTTTCCTCAAGCAGTCCACTAAACTGCCCTGTTATGTATCATAAAAATCCGCTGACAGGTACACACACACACACACAATCCTGCTCTGAGACAGGTCACTCCCCCTCTTCTTCAATGCATCCTGCAACCCCCTAAAGACACAATATCTCCTTATCACCGAGCCACTCTATTAGGGACAAAAGGTCATCCCGGGATAATATTAAACTTATGAAGCTCTGGCTGTCCTGCCTGCTCTCAAATGTGCAGAGAAAGCATAAAAAAGGTGTTGTGTCCGTGTATGTGATTATATCTGTCCCATCATCCTCTGCACACTGACCCCAGGGTTCTGGGTTATTGGTCTCAGATGCAGGCGGCTTCTCAATGTACAAAAGAGCCTGTGATTCCACTGCTTATTACAGCAAAGCCATACACAACACGCAATGGCACACATGCACGCTTATGCTTACACACTGCACCACAACAGAACACAGAGGGCAGTCTTGTGCGTGTGCGTGCATGCAAGGTATTGGCGTATTCACTGAGATTTTAGAAAGGAGGAAGCAGAGGCCGCTGCATCCTGCCTCACACACAACCTCAAACAAGATTCATACAGTCATACTTTGTTCCTGCCTCTGCACGCATTAAATGTTTCATGATGGAAAATGTGCATTCTTTTCATTGGCTTCCAAGTGAAAGTGATACACACAAACACACAGTCTGTCACGCACACCTAGCCTATATCATTTACTGTTTTCAATTCAACTGTAGCAATAATGACGAATACAGTTTTGAGGGGTAACCAGCATCAATTGAGAGTGTAGCTTTTCTAACAAGCTACTTTATCAAACGATTCACAATACAGCGCGACCAAGCTAATATAATCGTAATAGCGAATATTTAAACGTGCTTACCTAAAAAGCCTCTTTCTCATATATGTAGCACTAAAACGTCCAATCCATTCTTGTGGATGTTCTTTCTAATCTGCCCTCTCTCTTTCTAGTGAATTCTAGTGACCTTCCTCTCGCCTATATGCAACGTTTAAATGTCCGATTGATTCTAGTTAAATGGATCATTCAGACAATTCATTTAAATTACCATAAAATGTTTCACTAATTCATCTCCTTGAATTACGTTAATGTTTTTGGCTTGGTTACTTAAATTAGGGTGTTTTTGTTGTATTTAATAATTTAATTAAGCTACCACAAATGTTACAGCTTGTTTTGAATAAGAAAAATATGGCTTTGTAAATTAAATCATTGGATAATTATAAAAATTATATTTTTCAATTATCAAAAACATATTTCTCACTTAAGCCACTTTAATATTTGTTTGTGGATTGTAGTTTAGTTTGACTAGCTGATATTATTATTAGCTTCTAGCTCGGCAAGCTAAACGTTCAAGTTAGCTTCCCCAACACTGGACAGCGGCAGTATACAAGTCTGTCTTTGTGCATGTGTGCATATTTATATTTCTGTGTGTATGCATAAGGACCCTCTTTCGACGTAGGCCAGGTTTGAGCCATCAAATCATTTTTAAAGCCTGATTTCCTGTGGGAGTCCTCAGAGGTCAACTCATCGGAAAGGGATAAAAAAAAAAAAACATTTGCATGCGATTTGTCACACCCACCACATTAAACTTTCATCCTGACAAAAACATGTCAAGTAAATTTACATTGCCGCTCTGACAGGCCAACACAGCCCAATGCCATCGCCAATTATCACAGCTACTTTTACTATGCATCAAACTCTTCTGTCGCTTCCCTGCTTTCGTCTTCCCAAACGACCCCAATAAAAACTGATCCGGCGGGGCGGATTTGCCTTTGTCACCCACATTATCACCCCCTGTATCCTCCCTCTGTATATCGAGCTGCCAATCAGAGGCGGACGGATGGCAGGCGGGCTGTGCTGATTTGAGGGGGCTTGGGCTGTATGCATGGATTTAAATAATAAAAGGGAGATTTGACTTCAGGCCCACAGAGCCCTGCCAATAAGACGGCTGGAAGAATATGGCGGTGTGTGCTCGCACAAAATAACTGCAAATTGAGGATATAATGAACACGTTTAATATTTCATACGCCCTGGATGGAAATATCTTCAATAGGGAGATTTCTTTCTCTCTCTCTCTCACTCATTCTTTCATTTTTCCTGTCTTAACTTTCTCTCCCAACCCCCCCCACTCAGAAAACCCCGCACCATAACTCCAGTCTCACTAGTCCACAGGACTTTGGACTCTACTTGGCTTTGAGAACCGTGAAAGCTCTCGACTGTTGCTGTGAGGGAAGAGTTGGGAGGGAGAGATGAGAGTGACAGTTTAAAGACCGTAATCATTGACAATTACACACCACCGAAAGATGCCCCACCCCGCAATCTTCTCTCGCCCTCTGTCTGTTCAGTTATGACTGGGTACCATCTAAAGCCAATCTACTAATATGGTGGTGTTCTGTCAACCATCAACAGTGCTAACACCCATTATAAAAACCCACTGAATCCACACTATGAAGGAACATCAAGTCTTCTAATTAAATTTTTACTGGCTTCTGCAGTGATTAAGACTACAGGCAGTGGTTGTGTGGCTTTGTTTATGTATGGCAAAATGCATTGTTCTTCATGATGCTTAAACTTCAAAACATCAGTGCCATCTATAAGACCAGCAAGTCACATTTTCTTCCCAAACAAAGCAGAATGTTTAATGCTCCTCTCAGTGGCGGTGTGTTACGATGATGCCATCTTGCTCATTATGTATTATTATAATTTCATTTTTATGCAATAAGGTTAGCCTCGAAATCTATACGCACCCTAACGGCAGCAAATGTAATTTGCAGCCAGGGTCGTCTAGCAACTCTCCGTCGACTTGCAAGCTTGAAAAACCAAACTCTAGTCATGCCAATCGTGGACTGAGTTGGTGGGCGGGCTTAACATAATGACGGCAGAGTTGTGACGGTTCCGCGTGAATTCCCTGCTACTTCCCTGCTTACAAAGAACGGCACTGAAGTCATTCTTTAAAAAGGAAGATGTGTTCGGAGTTTTGCCGACCGGATCCGGCAAAAGTTTAACTAGCTCCGCTGGTGGGACTCAGCCACAACCCACCTGTGATTGTTGTCTCACCACTGATAGCGCTCTGGTTGGCTGTAGCGCTATCCTATTGCGTGCAGAGGGAATTTGAAAGACAACCCCGCCCCTCGGATTGAGCCCTGCTAATGGTGTGTTCCCAGACCCATCATCTTGATGTGGGTCTGGCTTGTCAGGCTACAATAAGGTATCAAGAGGCCACAAACGATTCACCACCTGCAGCATCCAAACATGCGATATAACCTACTAGCCCGGACTCCTTTATGTATACAAACATGACGTAAAGACAAACAGCAGAAGCTCGTATTTCCTGCGGAAAGCTACCAGTACAACTTAAATTATAACACTTTATAACAACCTTGCCGTTGTGAATCGAGCTAAGGTTAGGAGATCGTTTTGAACACTGGCTGGATATGTACTTTCTCAAAAAATTATTTTGGATAATTTTTAAGCCCAAAAAAAGTTACGGACTGCAGCTTTAAGCAATAAAGTATCGAAAGCATTGCTATGCATAAAATTGCTAATTTAGGCATAAAGTAACTATATTAACAATTGAAAATCTTTTTGTGCCTTATTGATATATAAAATAATTTACTACATATTGCAAGTATAAAACTGATAGTTCACCCAGTTTTTTATTTATTTTTTATTGTGAGACCATGTACTCCCCCTTGTGTCATTCCAAACCTGTATGCTTTTCTTTAATCTGTGGAATAAAATAGAATATATTTGGAAGAAAGTTAGTAACAAACAGTTACACTGAGAAAAAAACAAACAAAAAAAAAACACTGAGACATTTCTCAAAATATCTTTTGTTTTCATATTATAGCAAAGCTTTCCATAATAATACATTTTTGATAATAATAAATCATTTAGCTTACATTTGTAACCTGAATTTGTTGGGGAAGAACATATGATTTAGTGGTCTTGTAGAGATGGCGCTGATGTTTGGAAGAACATAATTCTTATAACTTTACATTATTACGAAAATTCATGATGTGCCATTCTTAAAGTAGAAGACAGAACAGAACATAAATGAGGCCAAAGCTGTATTGTGAAATATAAAATAAAGAGCTGTAGAGACAAATCAGCATCCAGGACTGAAACTGCTATATATAAGTCAGATGTAAGTCCTTTTAAGCATTGTTTAGATTAATAATGGACAGATCAATGGTGTCTCTCACTGAACGCTCACTAGCCTGAATCAGTTCCCTAATACACAGCTCACTAAAAGCATTCTGTGATTAATTAATTACTCACAATGATTATGAAACGGCAATATGACAGAAAACTGTGCGGGTATTCAAATCTTTCTGCTTCCCTGTGGAATCTGCAGAGGCTAAAGTTACAAATAAACAGACTGATTATTCACAGCGAACTTGTGTAATCACAATAACACATCCTCTTCTCTGAAGCTGACAGACATACACTTTTAAAAAATTAATTTCCTCTTGTCCTGGATCTGTGTACTGATCACTCCATCTGCATGACTTTCATGAATTATTCATGCCGGCATTTCAAACATTAAATGCATGTATTAATTTCATTTATCATAGGCAAAAACAAAAGCCTAACAACACTTGGAAGTGTAGCACAAATATTCAGCCTTTGCAAAACTTGCTACAGGAGTCACTGGGGATTAGATGAGCTCGAACATTAGCCGTAGAAAAATGCTTTCATTATGCCCAAACTTCCAAATTAAACAATGTTTTGTTTAAATTATTTAACTACTTGTACATCAACACAGTTACAAACATGTAAAATTGTTAAAATTGAAAAGTGACAGAAACATTCTGACAGCTGATTGACAGAACCTGCCATGCCACATTCTCCAACTTGGCTGTAAAGATTATATTCATGTTTCACAACTTACTTGGTTTGGCCTAGAAGTGTTTATGTGATGCTATGTGTGAGCGTGTGACAGGTCGAGGTGTCCCCCTTTCCCTGATTGTATCATTAGCATTAGCTTCTGATCTCTCCACACACAGCCAATGCCTGACATTTGAATCATCTGTAAGGACGGAGCCCTCCCCATCTCCTCTCCCTCTCTTGGCTTCCTGTTGTTCCTGCGTGATCCTCCACTCGTGTATATGATTGGATTTGGGTTTAACAGAAACCTGTAATTACACAGCCATTGTGCTCAAGCTAAGCCAGGATTGACAGCAGCAGAGGCACAACCACGGTGAAGGCTGCGGGTGCAGGTACTCCGCTGGAGGGTGGGCTGGGAGCCAGCCAGGTAAAACAGAGATGTTTTAGCTGGTAATGGAGGGCTGTGCTTTTGGTCTGAGTATTTTGAACCCCCTGCCTGATGGCTGAAGGCGATGCTAACAGGATCTCCCGGTTTAAAAAAAAAAAAAAACAAGTGTGTAAAAGTGTTCTTGACATTACCAGGGCAGGAAAGGGAAACACATAGGTGGCCCATCTTCCATGGCTCCCTAAATGCTGTTGTTAGTCCGAAGTGCCATCTGAATGGTGTGTTTTTGTATACATGGCCTCAGGCAGTGGTTGGTTTTGCACAATAATACTGATAGCACAGAGTGGGATGCAAATCTACAGCACAGACACACACAAAGAACACCACATAGAATGCAACCTCAGTGGGGATTTTTAAGGGTAAATTTTGTATATGTGTTTGCTTATGCATGTGCACCAGAATCTTTTACAAGGCATTACATCAAGTACTGTAGCATGGTATACAGTAGTTATGCTATCAGATATCTTACACTGTATATTTTATCTGGTATTGCAATATATACCATGAGACTGACCGATACCTTACGTATCTATTTTTATTTTATTTAGCAAAATTCCTTAAACTTTTTATTTTTGATGTAAACATGCAGTCAGTATATATATGTTAGTCAGGGTTAGTTGTTGCATGTTTTTAAATGTTAAAATTCATGTAATTTATTAATTACAATATTTAATGATGCCAAAGCAATGATTTTATATTTAGATGTTTTAGAAAAATATAAATCCCACACACCACTCAAGGTCATTAAAATAATTTGCTGCGAATTTGATTAATGTGCAGGATTTGTATTTTTATAGTTTATATTTATTATTTCATCCAATACACCTAAGATTGGTTCAGGGTCATACATATGAGGCACTATATGTACACAGATCAGGCATAACATTGTGTCCTAATATTGTGCTGGTCCCCCTTTTGCTCCCCTGACCCGTCGAGGCATGGACTCCACTAGATCCCTAAAGGCAATTGGTATCTGGCGCCAAGATGTTGGCAGCAGATCCTTTAAGTCCTGTAAGTTGTGAGGTGGGGCCTCCATGGATCTGACTTGTTTGTTCAGCACATCCCACAGATGCTCGATTGGATTGAGATCCGCGGAATTCGGCAGCCAAGTCAACACCTCAAACTTGTTGTTTCTCCTCAAACCATTCCTGAACCATTTCTGATTTGTGGCATTATCCTGCTGAAAGAGGCCACAGCCATCAGGAAATACCATTTCCATGAAAGGGTGTACATGGTCTGCAACAATGCTTAGGTAGGTGGCACGTGTCAAAGTAACATCCAAAAGGTTTCCCAGCAGAACATTGCCCAAAGCATGACACTGCCTCTGTCAGCTTGCCTTCTTCCCATCCATCCTGGTGCCATGTGTTCCCCAGGTAAGCGACACACAAGCACCCGGCCATCTATGTGATGTAAAAGAAAACATGATTCATCAGACCAGGCCACCTTCTTCCATTGCTCCATGTTCGTTCTAATGCTCACGTGCCCACTTTGAGGACAAAATGTTCACTTGCTGACTAATATATCCCACCCACTAAAAGATGCCGTGATGAAGAGATAATCAGTGTTATTCACTTCACCTGGTCATATTGTTATGCCTGATCCGTTTATATTTACGCTGATGTGTTATCTTTTTGATGGTTAGTAATTTATGCTTTAAATGTTGCAGAAATGCCATATTGTTTAATGGCAGATTCCATTGTGACAACTTACCCGACAAACCATGAGCTGTTGGGGCACAAAAGGTCAACGTGTGGTGAATGAACTGTATTCTTACTCCAGTGCAACAACTGTGGAAATTTCAATAATGCTATTTAATGGAACTTACAATGGAAAAATACCATGTCCAAAAAACTTCATACAAAATGTTTGTTTTGTAAAGGAATCGAGGATCAAATCAAACATCTCCATGTTAAACCATTAGGATAGAGAGAGATAAACTGAGCCTGAGCTGTTCCAGAGATGATTTTTGACCCACATACCCTTGTGGTGCCCCAAACAACACGTACAGTTAACACCTACAGGCAAAGACCCCTCTGGAGTGAGTGTGTGTGTGCGGCGTCCACACAGACTGACCCCTTTAGCCTTTTTCCTTGTTCAGTTTACTGTGTGGATCTGTTTGTAACAAGGTCCCCCACACACACACACAAACTCACACACATGCCTCCCCTGACAGTTTCCCTTCCAATTTCTCTGCTCATTATGAAGACACAATGGGAAACAGCAGCAGTCTGTGCCAATACTACTATATATAAATAATGCTAGGTCAATGCTTTTACTCCTATTTTCTCTCACTCCCTCTCTCTCTCTCTAGGAGGAGGCATTTGCGAGGACAGACTTGCAGCTGCTTTTCTGCTCCATGCACTCAAGGTGACAGAGAGGATAAGAAAGGGGGCAAAGGTGAGATGAGAAGTTTAAAGATGAAAAAGCTAAAGGCTGGAAGTCTGCAGTCATAACACCTGTCTTCCTTCTTTCTACACTGACCAGTCAGACTGCTCTGAGACTCCAGGCCATCTGCTGTTAAACACACACACACATGCAAACACACAGCGGACCAGCACGATTAATGTCAAATTGCTCCACTGAGAGACACATTTGGGATAGATATTATTAGCCGATTAATAATTACTAATGAGTTTATAATAGGCCCATGACTGGCTAAATGAATTAGATCTGCAGGTGAATCTGGTCCGTTTGGGTTTTATTCTTTGAGGGTAAATTATTAATAGTTTATCATTGTAGCTTTCACTTTTTACACAGCACATTCATTCCACATTACTGGGGCTTCACTTTCCAGAAAACATCAGGGATATTTCCTTACACACCCATCCACCCAGATTTGTACTCTCAAGCATGCTAATGTACGCACACTAATGGATGTTTTAGGTGTCAGCACATGACATTTGCAAGGGCTTTCACAACACACCAGAAGAGCAAAAAAAAGAGAGAGAGTCATCCAACACGGAGCCACCCGGCACAAGGCCGGTTATGACAACCATTTAGCCAGAATTAGCTGGCAAATTGACTAGGCTTTTACATGTAGCTCTATATTACCCAAGGGGCATTGTGAGGTTTTTAGAAGCCCTGTGCTAAAACTGACCATGGCCTGCACCGTGAATTTCATGCCAACCTAAAAGTACTCAGGTCCTTGTGGGGATTGAGGGAATGTGGAGGACTCAAATGGACGGGCAAATGGAGACACAACTTTGTACAGTGTTAGAAAGTCTGTGTGTTTTAAAGGTACAGGTCATATGCAAACTGAAGATTCTGTGTTCATTTACTAACTCTAATGTCACTCCTAACCAGAATGCTGTTCTTCATGCTCTTTTCCATATAGTGACAGTCCAAATGATTTATTTGCTCAATTTTTCAAGTGTTCCAAAGCCATAAGATAGCTTTGTGTGGTGAAAAGGCCTAAATTAAAGGGATAGTTTATCCAAAAATAAAAATCCTGCCATTATTTTACTCCCCCTCGTGTTTTTTTCCAAACCTATAGGACTTTATTTCTTCTGTGGAACTCAAATGAAGATATTTTATTTTTTATTTTTTTTACACTTTTCCACTTTTCCACTTTTCATTCTAAGTAACTTTGCAACTACATGCCAACTACCAGTCATTAGAGTATTAGTAGACTGTCTGCTTAATCTGCTATTTTTAATGGTCCTTCAATAGACATACTGAAGTAACTTTGAAAATACATGTCAACTTATTCTACTAACCTAACCTAAAAGTCGACCAATAGTCCAATGACTGATAGTTGACATGTAGAGTTGCAAATTTACTTAACTAGTAACTTAATGTCTAAAACTGACTATTGAAATAAAGTGTAACCTCTCCATAAAATGAAAGTCAATGGTGACAAAAAACGAGTTGGTTCCCAAAATTTCTCAAACACTTCTTTTATGTTCAACAGAAGAAAGAAAATAAGTCATATAGGTTTGGAACAGCAAGAGAGTGGGTTGATTATATAGGAGATTTTTGGTATCCTTGCAATCCCGACCGTGGTATCCCTGTCCTTAATTGGCCAGCAAACTCGCCTGACAATAACCCCACAATATTGGTATTGTGAAGAAGAAGATGCGAGACCCAACAATGCAGAAAAGCTGAAGGCCACTATCAGGGCAACTTTGGCTCTCATAACACCTGAGCAGTGCCACAGACTGATCAACTCCATGCCACGCCACATTGCCGCAATAATTTAGGCAAAAGGAGCCCCAACTAAGTATTGAGTGCTGTACATGCTCATCATTTTCATGTCCATACTGTTCAGTTGGACAAGATTTCTAAAAAGCCTTTCTTTGTATTGGTCTTAAGTAATATTCTAATTTTCTGAGATACTGAATTTGGGATTTTCCTTAGTTGTCGGTTATAATCATCAAAATTTAAAGAAATAAACATTTGAAATATATCAGTCTGTGTGTAATGAATGAAAATAATATACAAGTTTCACTTTTTGAATGGAATTAGTGAAATAAATCAACTTTTTGATGATATTCTAATTATATGACCAGCACCTGTAGATGAACTCAGATGAACATATAGTGTATTTTGGCTAAAAAACAACAACTCAAAATCACTTTGGAAAACAAAACACTCCACACATTTACAGTAACTAAATATTGCTAAAATAATAATAATTTTCCTTTTTGGAAGAGGTAGGCCTATTTCCTTACATGTCTGGCAAATTTACAAATGTATTTATTTATTTTGTGTGTGTCTACAAGTTGTGTGAAGGTAAGAGAAATGTATTGTTGTGTTTACATATTCTATTTTATAATGAGCCTTTCTGGTCTTCCCTAGCAATGATAAGGGAACTCCCTCTGAAAATAGACATGATACTTACAAAATAGGTACATCCCACAAAAAAAAAAGCAACGAGACTAAGAAAGCGACCACGCAGAGATGGGGTCCTGTTACAAAGGCAGGGCAGAGCCAAAATTAACAGCTCTTAGCCGGCGACAGTGTGACATCCAACTCTAGCATCTGCTCTTAACAGTCGTCAACACCGGATTCCACACGCACCCTGCCACATTTGCACCAACACAGGCACGGAGACCCACCTACACCTTAACTCACTCACCTCAACGGCTGTCAATCATGTGTCAGGACACAGCATATAGAACAGAGACAAATAGACCGAGGATCACTGAATGTGACCTTTCACCTTCAGTAGTGGCCTAAAGCTCGTGGAATGTCAGACCTGTAAATATAGACATCAAGTGAATGGCGTTCAGGCCTTGATTTATAGAGTGCAATTATTCAGCACATCTCTTTCATATTACCTATGCCAGATCCCTGTTAACAAATGTGTAAATCAAACAGTGTTGCAAACTAGTAGTGGGAAGTGTGTGTGTGCGCCTTTATCACAGGGCGTCCTGGTTGATGGCACAGCCAGGTTTGATGAGTTGCTCTCTGAGTGATCGTAAATAAAGACGAGGGACATGAGCTCCCAGGACGCCGACCTCTCCTGTCACAACTTTCACCACACACAGAGCAACTGATACATCCTCCCCCTCTCTGCCGAGAGCCCACATATTTTCTCACAGCACATTGGAAATCAATAAAGAGCAAATTATTTATGGAAAATATACTCTGTGCTGAGTTATTGTCAGTGCAGTGCTCAGGGGAAGTGGGGTGGTGGGTTACCTTCAAAAATGCAAACACAAATCACAATCTATGTGAAGCAATGTGTTTATGTGTGTTGGGGGATGGTGCATTTGGTTAATGTCCTTGTTTCTAATGCTTATTTGAAATGAGCTGGGGTATTTTGTGAGAAAAATCGCCCATATGAGATCTTCAGAGTTTGAAGAGTTTTATTGTGTTTCTCACCTTCTTTAACAGGCCTGAGGCCTGCAAAAGAGTTTTCTTCAGTGGCAAGACTGACTTTGTGCTTCAAAAAAGGAAAGAGGGGTCCTTGACAAGCTGATTTACGACAGGCACTTCGCAGGACACCAACTCCCACTAGCAGCAATACAGTCGTCACCTCAGCTTTTCTGCTCTCCCTCCTCTTTCTCTGACAGACAGCAGGCATACCTCTTGTGGACTGTTCTCTTACAATAACATTTATCATCTGAGCACATTATAAATCACTCCAGCTAAATTGGATGTGATAAGCACAGCAGTGACAGCACAACATTCCCCTCCTCGCTGCCTCAGATCGGAGGCCGCTGCACTGAAGAGACCACCAGGCCTGCAGGGTTTCCTTTAGAACAAGACCAGCTCTCATCCTGCACATCTCTATCTCTCTATATGAATTTTTGAGATGGGGTGATGAGTGTTCTGGTCTGAGTTATTATGTCTTTGTCTATGTACTCAACCATTCAAAAATGTATGGTCACCAGGCACAAAATATTTTCAATTTTAATATACTATAAAATATAATGTATTCATGTAATGGCGAGCAATTACTCCAGTCTTCAGTGTCACATGGTCATTCAGAAATCATTCCAAAATGCTGATTCGCTGCTCAAGACACTTAGTATTTAGTAAGACATTTAGTATTATCATCATCAATGTTGAAAACATTTTTTTTTTTTCAGGACTATTACTTAATAGAATGTTCAAAAGAACAGCATTTCTTTGATATAAAAATCTTTTGTAACATTATACATTTCTTTTCTGTCAGTATTGATCAAATGACTTCATCCTTGTTGAAAAAGGTATTATTATTATTATTTTCTTTTAAACGTACTTACCCTTTTGAATGATAAAGTGTCATGTTGGAATGGGGAGTATCATTATATATATTATTATAAATACTAGATAAATACTTATAAATGTAGAATTAGCTCATAATTTCCAGTTGTGATCACTAAAATTAACATTTAGATTTGGAATTGAAAATGACAAGATACTTTTATGTGAATGGAGAGAGACATCAAACAGTCTGGGTTAAGTTATGATTCCCTGTCTAATAAACATACTATTAACAACATCTCTATAGTTAGAGTATTAGTGATGAGAAAATTAGTAGAGGGACAAAGTACTATATTGATTATTGGAGTCTTTTTTCCCACATCTTTAGAAATTGCATATTTGTCCGCTAATTTTCACCTTTTTTCATACTCTAATGCTCACCTGCAGTTAATCTCCAGAAAAATTTTATAAAATAAAAAAGAATCTATCAAATCTCAAAACTCTTTACATTGAAAAAAACTGTATCAAATCTCAATATCCTGTACATTGTATGTTGTCACACCACAGTTCACTTTTTGCCTTTAAAACATTTGAATTTGTCATTTATGGCTCGTTTCCACTGAGCGGTATGGTCCGGTACGGTACGCATTTATTTGCGTTTCCAATGTCAAAAGTTGTGACTAGTACCAAAATGCCGAACCGCATCGCATCACTTTTTCGCAATTCTTCCGTTGGGGTACCTAGCACAGTGGTACGGTACTAAAGGGTGGAGCTAGACTCACGGCAGAGCGCTGATTGGTTGACAGAGAATCATCACTTGCACGTGCGACAGGGGGATCGACAACGTCAACCGATGCTTTCCGTCATATACCACGCCTATCAAAAAGGGTACTGTTGGCAGTGGAAACGCTCGCCGAATTCATGGTTACAGACCCGAACCGTACTGTACTGTACCGTACCGCTCAGTGGAAACGAGCCATTAGTTATCTTTATTTAGACAAAATAGTATAGTAATATCATTTAAGTAATAATTATTGGCCAGAATTTTAATATAGGTGTAAAAGTAGTTTCATTTCATTTCAATAAAAAAAGAAAATAGTCAATCAATATAACAGACAAAAAAAAACACTGTCCCTTACTACTAGGCCCACCTTGAATGACGCAACTCTCCCTTCAGAGCAAAGCACTTCTACAACATTGTACAGGGGTCACTTTCAAACATGCAAACGTACCCAGACGTTCTTGGCAGATTTATTGTTCCTAGGTTAAAGTCGGGACACAGGCGACATAAACCACCAGGAGGCGTGTCCACAGAGGGAAGTTTGCTTTTACGTATTTTCTTTTCCACCATTTAAAAACAAGCAGTTCTCAGTCTGCTCTCTGTGAGCTGAAGTCATTAAAGCCAGTGTGGAAGTGTTTGAGTCACATGGCTGTAGAGTAATGTGATCCCTGGAGAACAACTGCTGTTAACTTTAATCTCTGAAAAATCTCTCCTGTTCTCTCACTGGTCCTATACTACAGCTTATATGACTGAAAACCATATATTGAGGTTGAATACAGTGCTATTTCAAGAACTGTGTGTGTGCTTTTAAACCCCTGACAGACATAGCCTACTTAAATACAAACATTACCTTTTTACTACAATAAACAAGACTGGATGAATGCTTGCACACATTCGCATGAAAAACATACATGTACAAAGTATTAAATTATCCCACACAGCCACACACACTTTAACTCATGAACTGACACATAAACACTACAGAACACATTAACACAACTACAGTGTCAATGACAAACATTTACACATTTTTGTAGCCCTTCAATTCGAGTAACCTGCACTGCCACCAGCACACACATGCTTGTCAGATCAAAATAGAAAAATGCAGAGGGGGAAAAACGATATAGGGAAAAAGATGAAAATAAAGGCAAAGTTAGAAAAACAGAGTGAAAAATGAAAGAGCAAAGTTTGATTGATAAAGTCCTGAATTTGGCTATTTAAGGTCTGGCGGGAGAGGAAGCAGCTTCTGCCAGACAGAAAAGCAATTAATCTGTAAACGAGCATTACAGCGGCAGCAGCAGCAGCAGGTCTGAGCGCTGGAAACCCCCCACCTCCCACCCTCCCTACCCGGCTCTGCTGCTCAGATAAGGCCGCAGACGGCTATTTATTGTACATTTTAATTAAGTGCTTGTTAACGCTAGTTATCTTAACAGTCACAAAATTACCGTTGTAATGCATTTTGTTTGAGGAAAAATGGAGCAGGGTGTGAGTGCTTTATGAGAGCCAAGCACAGCTTGGCTTCATTTGGAAAATCACAGAGCAGGAAGCAAAGAGGAGGCACGGTGTGTGTGCGCGATGATCTGAGCACCGGCGCTAATGGTTATTTAATATGGCCATCAGCGGTTCCCAGTCCCCAGCATACGGAGCGCTAGCACAATAGCCTCCAAACCCTCTTTAACACTTATTTGAGATGACAGGAAAAATGAAACCGTTTGTGCTTTCAATGGAAAAGCAATCATTGGGACATTATCCTCCGCTTGCCCTATCATGCTAATGCTGGGTAAAAATGTCACCAAATGTATTTAAAAGGCTGATGGAGTGGTGCTCTGTGATTCCTGCTGCCCGCCTGATTAATAAAAACCTTCAATTTGTATGTAAATGCAACCTGGGCCTCATATCATCCTCACACCTGCATGGAAAATAATAAACTCAAGTTTGATGCCGCAATTACCGGAGTTTATGGCGTAGGCCTATCCGCTGCACGGCGAGTGAGAAAGAGAGAGACAGAAGGGAAGAGAGAGCCCTTCAGGGTTAGGGAGGAGTGTAATGAGACTAGAGCATTGCAGGTAATGAAACCGTACCAGGGATAGAGGATGACCCCCAGGACCAACACGTCCTGCTATTGATGTCCAGGTTGCAAACACACAACACACCCTAGAAACAGCTACGCATGGTAATTCAGACATTAACATATGGGTCCTTCCTGCTGCAGTACCTTTTGAACTCAATAAATAATAATAACAATAATAAAATAAAAAAGGAGTGAGAGAGAGTGAAGAGAAGAGAATATGATTGGGTTGTAATGTATTTTTTGGGTTGGCCGCAACCATTTAAACTTTATTAACCATAAAGTTTTACTATAGCAAGAAAAAAATGATGAAATGCCTAAGAGTTTTACCAGTATTATAAAATATAAAAAGTAAAACTGAGGACATAAGAAAAGTAGATAAAGGAATTACCAATTAAAATAATAAAAATAATTGATTTCTCAATATTAAACATTTCAATGAAAGGAAAACATGTAGAAACACTGGAATACAGTCTCAAAAATATTTCATTGTGCAAACATATGCCAATATTTAATTGTGAAAGTTACACCCAGGGATAGGACAAAAAAAGTAACATCCCAGTGAAAGTTTAATTTTATCACAATGGGGACATGGAAATGACACATTCCCCTAAATATCAGTACATGCACTCATATATGGATATGGATTGAGTCCACTGTAGAAATAAGTTGTTTTTATTGCAAGGAATTGCAGTTGTTTCTTTGTTGATTAAAAAAAAATAAAAAAAAAAATTGTATGCTTACATACCTAAGAAATGTTTTATAAGAAATTCAGCCTTTTACTTTGATGACTTGTTTACTCTACCAAAGGATGAAAGCATTATGCATGTCACTGAGAAAGAAAATCAAAGCACTGCAAAGTTTTCCTTCTAAGAGCCAATGCCTTTGCATGAGATATACTTGACATTATAAACAACTTAAAAAGAACTAAAAAAACAACAACTTCCAAGCACATGCTCCTTGCGATTCTAAACTGTCTCAGACTAGGCTCCTGATCTCAGAGTTAATCTAACTAAACAAGTGTGTTTCCACTCTTCTGCACTGCTTTTGCATCATACAGTTTCACTTCCACATCCCTCTATCGCAGAACAAAAAGAGGGCGTATTGACTCAATCGGGGTTGAGAAGGTATTGCAGAGCTCAGATTAAAGGAGTGTGTGTGTGTATGGATGTTGACTGAAGTCATGAATGCGACACCCCGTGGAGTCGGACCAGCACAATGCCTTTGAAGTTCAAGTATACAGCACCACGTCTCACCTTGGCCAGAATGACCCGTATACCTGCACATATCAAAAGCGTGCGTGTTAGAGGAGCTTCACGAGTAACTGCTGTTGACGTGCACAGACCCTCTTTGGCTTCTCCCCTCAAATGCAATACCATCGAAACAAAAATGATGCAAGAGTGTGATCAGTAAAAAAAAACATGTGCTTCTGAAACTATACTTGCGAGATATTTTTTGTATATAAATACTTTTCTGAAAACAGTCACCAGCATATTGTTGTAACTCTCCTACAAAGTAAGAGTGGAAATTAAATGCGGATAAGAAATAAATAGTTTAATTCAGAACTCCAGCAAACAATGCTCAAGTGGAGTCTGAACCCACAACCCTTCCGGTTACTAAGCCATTTAAAAAAAATAAAAATAAACATTTAGCTAGCACACCTTCCATCCATTCAACCAAATTTAACGCATGTCACAAATGACAGTAAATACAGTGCTCAGGTTGACTGTTTGCAAGGTTGTCATGGATCCTGACTGCCTGAGGCCTGTTAGTCAGGAACTCTAGGATCCAGTTGCAAAGTGTTGTGCTTAGTCCAAGTGCAAAGAGTTTACTGGTTAGTGTCTACAATGAACAGCACTCCAACGTAAGTGTGGGAAAGGGTGAAAGGGGTCCTACTGTATATATTATGACAGCCACAAAGGAATTGTTCTCCCTGTAAGCAAATATGTCCAGTGCAGGTGTGAGTGCAACAGGACGATAGCTATTAACTGACTTCCACTGAAAACACAAATGTGACTTCGGCCAGCATGATGTTACAAACTTGGACATCAGTAACATTAGTTACAAACTCTTTCCACACCATGCCAGGTTTACCCTTCTCCTAACTAAACCATGTGCAGCATCTACACACTGTGTTGTCTTGACTGTTGATGCTGGTGGCGGGGCCCTTACTGCAACTAACATTAGACCTGAAAGCTACATTTTTTTTTTAATAAATATTCCAATTAGTACAATTATATAGTGCCCTCTAGCAACATTTTGAAGTTACATTTTTCTTTTTTCTTGTACCAGGACGTTTGTATTAAACTTCTCAGAAATGCTCTTAAAGGTTTCTGCGAGAAACCGATCAGTATTTGAGTTATTTTTTCACCTTATATCAGACAAACCTCATCTAGGATTCCCAATGCATACTTCCGCCAGAGAAGGTCAAAACTGCAGCGCTATCATAGATATATATTTACATAGATTCCTCAATCGACCGATCTGCGCAATCCACGCAGGCACTAATATATATATACAGTATATATATATATATATATATATATATATATATATATATATATATATATATATATATATATATATATATATATATATATATATATATATATATATATATATATACCTATGAACACGCTGCTGTTTTGACCTTCTCCTGCAGCGGAAGTATGCATTCGGAATCCTAGATAAGGTTCATCTGATATAAGGTAAAAAAATAACTCAAATACTGAACGGTTTCTCGCAGAAACGGGTAGTTTCGTGTCTTAAGACATCAATGTGTCGCCACGAGCCACAGGGTTTAATATGGATTAATATGTCTGAGTGTTTTTACTCTCATAGTGGCTCTCATAGAAATAGACCCCGTTGACATGCATAATACGAGCAACGGTTGGAGTTAAAAATCTTCATTTGTGTTCTACTGAAGAAACAAGCACACCTACATCTTGGATGCCCTGGGGGTGAGCAGATAAACATCAAATTTTCATTTTTGGGTGAGCTATCCCTTTAAGATTAGTCTTAAGCTTTGTAAAGTTCTTAGTAAAAAGTAGGACTTGTCCAAGAGTATAGGATACTTTTATAAAGAAGACAAATTTCAGTAAAGTCTAAGACTGATTCTTAAGTGCTGACTGAGGTGACACTTAAAGGTGCTCTGACGTTCGAAGTGTTGTCAAACAAAACTAGCTAGACCAACCCCCTTCCCTCCGTATTTCCTGAAACAGTCATGAATGCGCTTGCTAACGCTGCTGTGGTAACGATGGCTCAACCAACTACCTCACGCTCATTGTGAGTAAATTGTACTTTTAAATTAAAAAGTACTTTTTAATTTGAAGTCTTGATAAACTAATAGTTTGTTGATAGTAATGCATTCTTTAATGTGAATCATTTCAAACCTCCACCCCCAAATCATTCTTGTCGGTTATTGGCTGGAGCACTGTTTATTATGTTTCGTTGTCCAGACTGACCAAGTTTGTTTTTGTTGCCGTTTGTGGAGCTTGTGCTGACAACAGAGACCGCATTGTTTTACACTGTGTTCAGGGGACAGGCAGCTAGCGGATAGTGAGGAGATGTTTGTTGTATGTGACAAAAAAAGTTTGGGCCTAAAAAACGCGACGTCGCTTATAGCTCCTTCAAGTGTTGCAAACTAAGGACTACAGTGATTTAGATGCAAAATGGCCACCCTTAACAACTGAATAAGCCAATAGAGACTGCAAGGGTGAAGTCACAGCAGCACGACACCAATCATTTAATGTATTTATAATAAAATTATTTAATTAAGACTGAAACTTTAATATTGAAATTCATTTTTTTAAATGGCTTTGCATTGCGCAAAAAAATGTTCATGAATTAGTAATGATGTTGTGAGATCCTTTTCTATCTATATACGTCTCCTCATTTACAGTTGGAGCAATTATGCACGAAGTTCGATCAAGGGCTCCAACAACTCCAGGAAGCCTGCAATCCCCATAAAAGTGGCTTGAGTTTGCCGCATGGTTTGAATGTTTGGTGGGATGTCAATGAACTGCCTTCATTAGTTGTCAAAAGTGATGCCCGGCCAAGGAAAATTTACATCTTAACCCTTTATTCAAATATTATTAAAAATGTGTTAAAGATTTTGTAAGCAAATTGTGTGGTTTGTGATTGAATTGTTTATTTGTGATAACACAATGAAACATGCCAAATTGCACTGGTCGTACATAATCAAATAACTGATTATGTTGCAGTTAATGTAAGATTTTTTTTTTCTCTAAAACATCTAGCTGTAGTTTGTCTTTTTTGCCAAATAATTTTGTCAAATAAGTACCTTCACTAAGTCTAGTGTTTTGTTCTTACCTCATATATTAAAATATATAAGCATAAAAACATGTTTTGTCCTCATATTTTGATGGTAAACTTGAAAGGTCTTTTAAAAAAAACTCCACACATCACTTTTGGCCACCACTGTATGTTTGGTGTGGTTAGTGCTATTGTGCTATTTAAGACCCTGTGTGCTGTATACCCATGCACTGCTAAAAATCATGTTGCCAAAATATGTAATTATGTCTTTTATCTCTACATTTTAAGCATTGATTTGTAGAATGGGAAAAGTTATTACATTTCTTACTAGATCAGTTACAAAAAGAATATCTTGACGATCAAGCTTTTATCATTTTATAAACTCCCTGTCACCATTTAACTCCAATACATTATATTTTTGTTGGAAAGTGTGTGTCTCCTCCTCTCTGATGCCATCTTGTTTCTCCTAACTTGGTTAGGATACCTCTCCAGGGCCCATATTTATCAAGCTTCTCAAAGTGCCATTTTAATCTTAAATTGTGAGAATTCATAAAATGTACTCTTGAAACGAAAGTATAAAAGCAAGTTATTAAATTTCTTAAAGGTAAGAATCACTTTTACTCTCCCAGTTATTTAAGACAGCTCGAGAGGTCTCTCAAGTGGTTAGGAGTTGCCAGTAGGGGCTTGTGATGGCACTGAGGAGACAGAGATGTGCGCAAATCTTTCTGGAGAGGAAGAGCGTTTTTAAAATGTTTGACGATGAGCAGGCATCATATTTTTTAGCGCTGGTTAATGTTCGGCTGAACTTGTCTTTTATAAAAAAATATAGCTGTTTGACTAATTCAGCAAGCAGTAGCACTTCTTCCTCCCACCAATTCGGTTTTCTTTTGGATTATATCATAAAATCTAGCCTATATATATAGGCAGGTCAGTTAACAGCACACCGGTTTAATTTGTAATTTGTAAGACATGGTGGAAAACATGTTTATCTTTCATTTCCAATGGGTGTATCATAGTATTCTCTTGAAAATTCTTTATTGTGTGTTGAATGTAAACTCCTCTTAGAAATTTCACCATTCAATGTGAATTTATCTGAGAATATTCTTAAGGAAATCTATACAGTGATTGGTCTATGCCTATGTTGCCATCCAAAATCCTGTTTGTGGCACAGTAAAGTGTTGTAAATCATCTCTAAGACTGACACTTAAAATTTAGTCCTTCACTTCACTTGTATGACTGGAAGTATGACTGAGATGCTTGATAACTAACTTTTAAGTGCAGCTTTGAGCCAATATTTTTTTTTTACTCTTAAGTCAATTCTTAGCAGTTTGTGTGAGTAATTCTCAGAGGCTTGATAAATATGGTCCCAGCTCTCATTTAATGAAATATACGATATAAAAATAATCTGTCTGAAAAATGGGCAAAAGTAAGGATTTGCGTGAGTTTGACAAGGGCCAATTTGTGATGGCTAGACAACTGGGTCAGAGCATCTCCAAAACTGCAGCTCTTGTGGGGTGTTCCTGGTCTGCATTGGTCAGTAACTATCAAAAGTGGTCCCAGGGGTAAACCGGTGCCAGGGTCATGGGCGGCCAAGGCTCATTGATGCACGTGGGGAGCGAAGGCTGGCCCGTGTGGTCTGATCAAACAGATGAGCTACTATAGCCCAAATTTCTCAAGAAGTTAATGCTGGTTCTGATAGAAAGGTGTCAGAATATATACAGTGAATCGCAGTTTGTTGTGTATGGGGCTGCATAGCCACAGACCAGTCAGGGTGCCCATGCTTACCCCCTGTCCACCACCGAAAGCACCAACAGTGTGCATGTGAGCATCAGAACTGAACCATGGTGGAATGGAAGAAGGTGACCTGGTCTGATGAATCACATTTTTCATTTACATCATGTGGATGGTCGGGTGTGTGTATTGTTTACCTGGGGAACACATGGCACCAGGATGCACTAAGGGAAGAAGGCAAGCAGAGGCGTTGTGATGCTTTGGGCAATGTTCTGCTGGGAAACCTCGGGTCCTGCCATCCATGCGGATGTTACTTTGACCATGTGGATGTTACTTAGGTCATAATGTTATGCCTGACCGGTGTATATCAAAGAGAGAATTGTCTCTATACCTTAAAGTCAAATTGCATTAGATGCACATTTTCTCAGTAACCCTGAAAACACTGAAAGAGAGAGTGGAAGTACCGCTGCCTTTAGTAAATCCTCCAGTGTTCAAGATGCAATGGCCCCGTGAAAATGGGTGTGTGATCCTGATAACAGTCTCTCATCTATCTGAATATCTGCTGCCTGGATAATGGAGTTACACTAGAGTGAACTGAATAGAACAAATCCAGAGTAGAAACCAGCTCAGCCTCAACTCTCAGATGGGCTTCAGACATCTTCCTTTCACACCCTCTCATTTCCTCCCTCTCTCTCAGTACCGTGTGGAGATTGGATTTTTACAGATCACAACGGCAAGGCAGCACACTCATTCAAGTGTGCTCCCCACGAGAAATGTATCATGATCTCTCATAATATTCTGTATACGGCTTCACCGAAGCGCTGCTCCTTAAATGCGTTTGTGGTATTAATATTAATATTTATGGACTGTGAGTGAGGGCTGTCTATGCAGAATGGAAGAGCAAACTTTCATTAATTCCTATGGAGGGGAAAGTCCAAATTAATTCCAATTCTCATTTTAATGCCTTTATGCTAATGCAGGCACAGAGAGCGAGCGAAGAGGAGCCCAATGGAGAAGAGGGTTCAAGTTTAAAGCTCAGAGAGATCACCAGCATTCCCAATGATGGGGACCAGACCGTGCTCACACATACTCATCACACATTCTGCAACGAAGGTAAATGATACACACAATTTAAATCCAAACGACAGCTTACTCCAGTAAATCTAGCATCAGTGCTAAGTAAATTACACTACACCACATACACACTGCGAAGTAAATTGAAACATAAACAAAACACAGCAGTCCATTCGACTCTATTATCCAATCCCTCCAGCCCCACACTAATAAAGAGATCTAGTGACTTTTTTGGCCACTCACTTCAAGCTGGATGAATGAGATTCTAGTCCATCCATTTCAGTTTGTCGAGCTTGCTTAACTGAATCGAGCTCAGCCAAACACAAATAGATTGCTCCTGTGGTCTCCCCACGTCCCCATCCCCTTCTCTTACACCTGTGATCATTACATATTTACTGCACAGACAAGCTCTCCCGGCTGCTGATAGTGGCCTATCCGTTAATGTCTGTGTTCTGGCACCTGCTGGGTTATTGTCATTAATTGAGCTCATTTGAGAAGCAGGTCCAGGCAATAGAAACGCAGGTGTGTGGGACAACTGTTATTATCCAAGTCCGCGGACTGGTCGAAAGAAGACGGATCCCTTCATCACTGGAGGTGCTGTTCCTGACGGCTGTCCATTTTTTCTACTTTTAACCCACATTAGCAGCTAATTGAGCTTTCTGATTTATTATATTGTCTATTTTACATTATTTGTTTAAAAAATGATGATAGCAGTAAGTCAGGAGTAAATAGATGTAATCTATAGATGTAACATTGGTCCAACAAAGCTTGACATCTCTTTGTTAAGGTTCAGCACTGAAGCTGGATTTTGTATTTTCAGGATGCCGATCTGACATTGAGAATCTCAGTTAAGCAATAAAACAACACCCCATTCAACAAATCAAAAATACTCCTAGACACTGACTTTTTCACCTGTGATCATTACATATTTAGTTTTTTCATTTTCATATTTACTATTGATATATAGAAATGTCAAAAGAACAGCATTTATTGTAAGGTCTTTACTGTCATTTTTGATCAATTTAGCGTATCCATGCTCAATAATAGTATGATAGCTTCAAAAAAACAACAACAAAAAAACTTTCCCTAGAACGTCCTGATTTTTCAGCGTTAGATGCATTCCTGGGTCGACATAATTTGTTGATCCTGGAACAACATTCCGGTCCTAAAATTTAGTCCTAACCATATCCCTTACCATAAGTCATCCCTAACACAACTAACCCTGGTTGTAACACAACTAACCTAAACTTGACATAAACTGTAAACTTATCCCTCAAATCTCATTGGCTGATTGGAATGTTGTTGTGGGATCAACAAAGATGTTGCACTTGCTGAAATCAGGTTCTACGAATTGCATGTTGGCTAAAGCTAAAGTTAAATACATACATGTTTGTAAAAAGAAGTCATATTCCAGTTGTAAACACACTGACTGGAATAAGTCATTGCAAGCTCAACACCACAATATATAGACCTATACAATTAAAAATGGCAGCAACTCTTCACTGAGGTGACACTACCATGATTAAACTGACAAACTGCATGACAATCCCCACCAATGAAATGTAGTTTGACTGTATTAACACTTATCCATCCATACATTGTGTAGACATACGAACACACACACTATCTCTTTCTGACACCCACACGCTTTCTCGGTCTCACTCTCGCCTTCCTCACTGAGCACATAGTAAGATTTATTCTAGTCCTGAAGAGCTGTGGCCGGAGCTGCTGGATATTTATGGTTTAATAAGACTTACATAAGTCTTGCAGGTGTGCTTTCCGTCCCGCCACCAAACCTATTCACTTGATTTATGGAGGGCCTTTGGATTGCGTACTGATTTAGAACCTCTCTCCCTCAACCTCTCCCTCTTTCTCTCTATGGTCGTTGGCCTGTTTGCTGCTTAAAGCTCACCATGGTTGCTCTTTCTCTGTCTGGGTTGTGGGGACAGGGCCTGCAAAAATGGACTCCAATGCTCAGACAGCAAGACTCAATCTGCTTCATTACTGAGAGTGACTGCAACACAAATCAGATTGATATACAGATAGAGTGACGGCGAGGGAATGTTGATTGTCAAATCAGAACCTAAACTTGAACGTGTGCAGGTCCAGTGCACATTAACAGGCCAAAATTATCATTCCATATGCAGGTACATGTCGGATCATGCAATGCAAACATGCCAGTAAAGTTTAAGGGATTCCCAAGACCTTCTGTGAAAACTTTATAGCAAAGAAAGAAAAAAAAAAGTAGGGACAACTAGCTGGACCACCGTTCTTTAAATAACAAAATTGAGTTTTAGACATGTGAATGTTTAAGTCAGTAAGAGAGATCAGCGGAGACAGCATCAATAATACAGGATGTCATTTAAGCTCTGGGTTAAGGCTCCTGAGTGTAGTCTGCCCGTCTGGATGATGTATTGTTGAGCTCGCTGGAATGACAGGTGTGTATGAAGCTAGACCATATGATTTAACAATGCCACGAGAAGATCAAGTTCATCACAGTCGGCGAGCAAGAGAGCGAATGATGCCGTTTCACAGAATAGCCTCAGATGTACGGACACACACCTCGCTGCCACACTTGACACACACTCTCGCCACACCTCGTCGACCTGTCCGTGCTCTCTTCCTCCTCCTCCAGGGAGCTCCCTCCATTCTCATGCAACAATGCAAAACTCCCTCATTACCATCTCCTAAATATTCATGAATATTCGGCTGGATAAGCGTGTCACCTGAATAGTGGCCTTTTACTGTCCAATAAGCACACATATCCATCTCCCTCTCTGATAGGCCAAATAAAGGGAAACGTCCAGAGCGTGTCTCCGTGGAACGAAGAAAAAGAAAGAAAGGGAATTTTGAAATGCTAAATAAAAGGGGAGGGGTACGAGCGAGGAGGATGAATCAGTCATATTGAGTGACATTCCTCAGATCTGAGCATCTTATCCATGGTGAAATATTCTTATCTGACTGTCATAGGACGTGACACAAACAGGAGGGGAAAGCAGAGCGGGCAGGTGATTGCAGAGCGCCGAACAGACCTTGCACTACAGAGGAAGAGAAAGACAGCGAAATAAGGAGAGCCCTTATATTTAATTTAATTTACATGTAACTTTCGTTTTATTTGTATTTATCTTTGTTGCTGTACATTTTCAGCATCTGTCCACAGCCGAATGTATCACCATAGATTATATGGATATAGGACATTATGTTTGTAAAAAAAAAAAAAAAAAAAAAAATGAATGAATGAATGAATGAATATTGATAATCTAGTGGATGCCATATAAAATGAGATAAAACATAAATGTTTATGGGATAGCAAAAATAGTATAATAAATTAGGCTATTTTTAAACACTGATGTTTTTATGTGCTGTGATCTCTGCAGGAATGAGCATATGGATGAACAAAGGCATTACTGAATATGAAAAATATTCTCTTTTGATCATTAGACATGGTGCCTGACATAAGAATTTTTATAGTGTTTTTTAATCATTATTGGCAATGTGGAAATTAAATCAGAAGCATAAGGGGGAAAAAAATAACTTTTGTGCATAATGAAGGTTTTGTTCCTCAAAGAGTTTCTGTGGTATTATACAGTAATCAGTAATTCACTTAAGCAGAACTGACCAGATAACGAGAAAAGGAATTTGAGCATATCAAAAACATCACAGTGCCCTATCACTTTAGACTCTTGTCAGAGGCTTTGATGTGCCCTGCTCTCAAAATGGTAGTGTGCTTAAAAAAATTGCAGCTCAATTTAAGTCTCATCCAAGGAGCTTACAACTGTAATTAAATCATTAAATTCTTGTCTACGCTTCACAGAGCGTAGAGAAATTAACTTCCCACCAACCTCATTTTCTATTTGAACATGAAATAATGATTTTCTGCCAGTCTAATTACAAAGCCAACATCTGATCAAGCCAGCATCCAGAGGGGATTATCACATGCTGCAGTATTAGAGCTCATTACCAGCTTGAGTGCAAAATTATTACATCTTGTAATTGGATGGTGAGATTTATATACAGATCGGGCCGGTTTCTGTAAGATTGTAATTACAAGGTTCGTTGGTTAGCTACTTATCAGAACTTTGCAGGAAAACAAAACAAATGGCTGGGCGAAATGAGCATGTCATTAACCTGTAACCTCAGAGACAGGGGCGAGAAGGGGGAGGGTGCACGTCTGTGTGAGCGTGTGTGCGCGAGAGGCTCGTGTCTGCATTAAGGGAAATGGGCTCATCCATTTCGGCACCCACCGGAGCAGCCCGCGCAAAACAGTCTGTTTCATTTATTTGACCTGCGTAATCTGTGCCTGTTAAAAAGAAAGAAGGTGGAAAAGCGAGAGAGAAGGAACGAAGGGAGGGGGCTACGAGAGGAGAAAAAGAGAGGAGTAAATGAGCTGTCTCTGCCAGTAGGATGGGCTCAATGCTTCTATTACTTAAAGCTAACAGGCTGTGAAGCCATTCATTCACAGGGCTGAGAGGAGCTATTTGGGCCTGCTGGGGGAAAGAGAGAAAGTGAGAGAGAGAGAGAGAGAGAGAGAGAGAGAGAGAGAGAGAGAGAGAGAGAGAGAGAGAGAGAGAGCGAGAGAGAGAGAGAGAGAGAGAGAGAGAGAGAGAGAGAGAGAGAGAGAGAGAGAGAGAGAGAGAGAGAGAGAGAGAGATGGCTACAATAGCCTGCCTACAATTCAAACGGCGTACACGCATATACACACACACACACACCAGGTAAAAAAGGAGAAGCTTGTGTTTGGTAATGCCTGATATAAACAGGCAACTAATCAATGAAAGAAAGGCCAGGGTTTACGCTTCAGGTGAAAGCAAAAACTGAGAAAGGGAAAGGGGGAAAAAGGTGAAAATAAAAATTGTTCAATTACCAATTACCTCACCAACACGTTCTTTCTTTATTTTTCTCTCTCTCGCCTGCTCTCTCTCTCTCTCTCTCTTTTTCTAGAACAAGTGATTTTGCAGCACAAATCAATGTTGGCAGGTCAGGCAGCCAGCTACTAATCTTGGCATTACAACGCTCCAATCAGCGCGAGCCAGGTAATGGAGTTGTTATTGAACTTCATAGTTAGGATTAGATTCTCAGCGAAGATCAATGCTGCTCTGAGATGAGACTGATAAAGGCCTGATAGCAATCTGAATCCCTATAGCCATGCACTGAGCCTCTCTCTCTCCCTCTTGCTCTGTGTGTGTGTGTGTGTTCAAATTCCTCTCCCTCTTGTCCTCTCTTTCGCCTTTTCTCCTTCTCCTTTTTCTGTCTTTCGTTTGATTGGGCTACGAAGGCGCTCACCTGCGTCCAGCTCATTTCATGTTTATATATTGTTGCTTGACCAGACATAGTCAGTTAAGTACAGCAGTAATTTGTCAGTGAGGAGGATGTTTATTTAAATGTCTACACTGTTTAAGGAATATAATGATTTTTGAATTACAGACTGACATAAATGAAGATAAAATGCACAATAATAGGAGAAAATTGAGCATTGAGAGATATTATGATGTATCCCAAAGAGCCGGGCTGTGATGAGAAAAGGGAATTGAGTATCTAGCGAGGTACGGAGTAATGACTACATTTTTTATCACAACTAATGGCCTTTTAATTCTCTCTCTTTTCCTCCTGCTTTGTAATGGGATTATTAATATCACTCTCTTTTTGAGTGTTTTGAGGAAATAAGGGGAGCTAATGCACTGTGGGGGTCAAAAGGAGCCGTGTGGGCCACGTTCAACAGGAAGACAAAGACAATTTATTGGGCATTATAATTTCATAGTTCAGCATTTATCGATGCTCATACAAAATGCAGTTTGAGGACTTATTTTCCTCAGAAGGAGGAGCGTCCTGTCACAAACCCCCGAGAGCGTTGGGAGCTGGACCTGTAGGAGCGGCTCGCAAAGTTGATTTTGTTAAAGCTTGTGAAAGTATTTCATTTATTTCAGGGCTCCTTGTGGCCATTTAGCAAGTAGTGCTGTGGAGGCCCCTTGACAGTGCCAAATCAATAGTGAATCAATGGCCGAGGCAAATCAATCAGCCAGGTTTTCTTCTCAAAATATTTAATTAAACATGGTGGAAAATAACTCCAGGATTTATTGTTTGATGCTAAGAGCATTAGTGATTTGCCTTTTCCTGAGCTACGCCTGAGGCCCAAGTCACCAGAGCACTGCAGGAGCTCAGTGGGACCAGGGGAATAGCAAAGACACTTTTCCGATATATAATAATGCTTGTATTTATACATGCGTATCAGCTTCTTGACTCTCTCTCTCTCGCACGCGCACGCTAATCCACTGCACCAGCAGATCGTTTGGGAGAGTGAGGAGAGACAGGAAGAGCAGCCCAGCAGAGCACTATGCTTTTAGCTTTTAGTTTAACATATTAATCCTTCACAACCATTCTAATGAGAGATGCGCCGATGCCTGCCCACCGCTAGAGTGCATCTCCATCGAGATGTGTGGTCGACCAGTACGGGTCATGATTTTTGAAATAGAGAAAAATTGGAGGTGCAGACCAACTTGTGTACTTATGCACTAGTCTTTGCCACTGTTTAGAATAAACAGTCTGAGAAGTGTCTTCACACTGACAATTCCAAAAGAAAAAGTTCCCAGATGATCCTTAATTAACTAGAAAAAATGCACTAAACTGTCACAGCTTTCTTTTCTGCGGAGAGAGGCTATCAATGTCCAATCCTGCTCCTGTGGGGACACTGTCCTTCAGAGTTTAGATGTACCTTTTGAAAGGGTGCCACCCCACGGACAGCTTTTGTTTCTTTTTTTTCTTTTTTCTTTTTTCCTGAGAGTGTATAGTGCATCATTTGGGACACAACTTGGATATCCAATCCCCGTGCTCAACATCAATCTGTGTAGCACTATAAAACCTCTCACTCTCACCCTCTTTCAAATTTTTCAGTTTGGTGCTCCGTGTAATCATTAATCGCTTTTCATAATCTGCAGGATACAGAAGGAACTGATTTGATTGCACACATGCTAAGCTTCTGACAGGGCCAGCCACAACAGACACCGCCAGACATTGATATGTGAGGATAATATAGAGGCGTGTTGGGATCTGGGATGTTTCTGAGGAGGAGAGAGGCGTTAACGGTGATGATGAGGGTGGCATTGTTCTGAAAATCTGGCAGCTCTTCCCAAGCCTGTGTGTATGAAAAGGGAATTAGGGGAGTGTGTGTCTGTGTGTGTATGTAATCATCACTGGGTCACAGTGGAGTGACCTACCAGCTGAGTCCATTGCTGCTCCACTGCTCACAAGGTAACAAATGGCCCCAAATACACAAACACATGCGTACACACAGAGAGAGAAATAAAGTGGGTTAACATTTGCTCAATTTCACAAGTCAACTCTGAAAGCTAAATCTACAAACAATTACACTCGGCTGCACACAAAAGAAACAGAGTGATCTTGTTATCCCAAGGTCTGAGGACTCAAGAAAACGGTCAAATGTGTTTCTGTCTATTACATATGGACGCATTGATTTAATCCAAGCATGTATTAGACATACAAATATAGGAAGAGAGAAAAGATAAGCCTACATCTGATTTACTGGTCCACTTTTATTATACCACACACACTTAGTCTGGAGTGTATACATGAGGACACTTCTTATGTGGTCTATGTCATATCACTAACTGCATGCTGAGTATAAGTGCTGGTAGTATAAACTGTACTGACCTCAGTGTGTTGGCATGCTGTGCCACTCAATATTGCTGATTACACACACACACACACATACACGGAAGCCCATAATGCTATTCAGTCTAGACGTGATAACAGACTACTACTGTTTGCCATTTGCCGGTTATGAAAAATAAAAATGAGGGGGGGGGGACTAGCTTGTCTTCTTTTTCATAGAAGGCAAGAGGCTAGTTTTTCATATAAGCCATGCAAACTTTAAAAACCTACTTGGCTTTAAATTTGAGGATGCATCAATATGTAGACTCTGTGAGCTATTCTTCCCGCAGGGTTATCAGTGCCTCTGGGTGGATAGGGGCCTCTGTGTTAGTACAGCTGCTTCTGCAGCAACATACAAACCTGCTACAGCAGCTGGAGGGAAAAAAAGAGAGCGAAAGAGCTGGCAATCATGAATGGACGGCATAAAAATCACACATTTAGATTATTACTGGATTACTCAAACAGCTTCTTTGTATTAGCTGTAAATCCACTCTGTATAGGTCTGATCATGAATTCTCATCATGATCGATTACTCTCTTTTTCAATCTTTTTTTTGTTGTTGTTCAGCACGACTTATGGAAGATGTCTTTATTATGTGTGTATACTACGTCCAGCGGCTCAATATGATACTTGGGCCCTCTGTAATCTTTCTATAGACATTAGACACAACTTGCTTCAGGCAAACATCTTCTAAGAAAGAAATCCTTCTCAGTGGCTGCCTTCAACTTGCGATCGATACCATATTTTTCTTTATGTATTTCATGTAAACTGGCATGTTTTAAAATATTGAGTTCAAATAATCTAGAAATGTTTTGCTGCACCACTTAACCAAGTGTACAACAAGAATGTTAGTTAGTAGTCCAGTGAGGGTTTTAGTGTAGTCCAAGTGGTTTATTACTGACCCCTCAATGTAATGTCTTAAGGCAAGTCACTGTAGAACTACGGTATCAGTAATTACTTTACGTGGCTTATTATGAGTTACTGAATTCGTTTTAAAACTAGAAGTAGTTAACGTGTGTACCACCACATGAAACATCAAGCATAAGTGATCAGACTGTTTTAACATATTAACATACAGCTGGAATGGCAAATACTGTCTTCATTGGCACAGTAATTTTCATTTGCTCCGATGACAGTTTTATAGCTAAGACAACTGAATTTCCATCTGTCACTGTCAACATAACAAAAAGAATCTGAGAGTTCCTAGATGGTGTTTGTGCCCTTGAACACACACACACACACACACACACACACACACACACACACACACACACACACACACACACACACACACTTTATTTCAGTCTTGCTCCTGTGTCTTTCTGTCACTTCTCCATAAACTGACAGCAGAAAAGCAAGCCCCAACTTGTATTTTAATTCAGGCCTGAAGTTACTTATTTCAGTATTGATCAGCTGTAATGCTGAATCAATGCTCATCTTGTTACCTGGGCTATACCCGTGTAACACACTGATATCCCCGGCCACAGGAACTCATTCCCTTTGCAAAGTGACTTTACCATAAAATCAATGGCTGCTTTGTTACTGATACAGGAGACAACCACGCAGAGAAAGGCTGACAGCAGTGGAGAAAACATGCATGTGGCTAATATTCAAATCAACATTGTGAAGATAGTCCAGAGTCACTGTTGGTTTCCAGAAACATTACATCATTTTTGTTGTAACTATTTTTTAATTTATGCATAATAACAATAATAATACAATTATTATAGGCTACATGTATTATGCACATTGTTATTATTATGTCAGGTAAAAAACTACTGAGTGACCTACAAAAGGGGGGATCATTCTCTACAAATTTACTCTAAAAAGCAACTGAGAGAGAAACGGTCGTGTAGGTGTGTGCACTCTTTGCTGAGAGGGCAGATGTTGGCAAATAGCGATAAATGAAAGTGACCCTGCCTTGCTAATGGAACAACTCGAAGCCCGCGCTAGTCCGCCATCAAAATATTTACCAAAGCAGCGCGTGAAGACTGGGCAGCGCGTGCTCTGACCTTCTCAATCAATTACTGCGCGTGGCCGCCGCTGGCTGCGCAATTTACCAAATCCAAATTCCCACTTTATGACCGCGCTGCTCCGACTATACGCCTGCCCCGTATCACAGCCGATGAAACAATCGAGAATAAGTCCCTCCAGATTTCCGCCACCTCAGCACACAGACTTCAGCAGTCACTTAATAGACTGGAGTTTGTCGTCGAAGCGTTGATGCTGAGGAAAATGGTTTTTCTTCCCTTTTCGTCTGTGCTTGAATTGCCATAGGCTGCACACAGTAATATACGATTAACATTTATAGGCTAGGTAGGATAGATAGGTTTTTTTTTCTTAGTCTTTCTATTTAGGCCCCTTGATATTTTGAAAACAAGAGGTCTAAATCCGTCTGTGTTAGTGCAGAGGAGGCGTAAAGGTTAAGAAAATCCCTACAACGTACAGACGCCAGAACGTGTAATCTAAACCACCTGTAGATGCTCGGTATAGGGCAAGGTCGGCTTTTGGTCCTCTGGTTAATGAAGGGTTAAAACAGACGTCGCCGTTTGAATTTGGTGTTTGATACAATTTGTTAAAGCATTTTAATAAGTTGCAGTCCATTGACTACTCTTAATTTGCTCCAAATTGCTGTGTGTGCCAAGGGGACAGTTCAAAACTCGTCACTTTCTCCTCCAGTGCAAGTTATCTATTTAATAGACACGACTGATTGGAGAAACCTAATTAAAATAACATTAGTCAAATTATGCTAACAGTTAAAATTAAACTTTAAACATATTCAGGAAGTACATTTCATTTTTTTTTTCAAAACATTTACTGGATTAAATTGCCTCAGTCATTTCATATATCGACATTTAAATTTGTTTATTTAGATTTTTTTAAGACTAGGCCTAACACACAAGTAAATTAAAACTTCTCCCTAGTCCCTACATATTATTTTGTGCTACGGCATTAGATGTTGTGCAAACTAAAACGTAGGGAGAAGTAAGCCACTTTCTTATTGCAGAAAGCTGTCCTATAAAAACAAATCGTGGATGGACTGGGATACAATTGTCTGGAACCATTCCGTATAAAACATATCATATATATCGATTCCTATTTTTAGACCAACCAATCCAGATTCTGCGATTTCGTATTATGAAGATAAAGCAGCTATATCACTCTTATTTCCGTTTTCAACCAAAACTTGCAAAATTGTAATTCTTGACAGAACCTGCAATCTGATTCCCCCTCTCGACTCCACTGAAAACTAACCAAATAAATGCTGTTTGCCAGAGCTGTTCAAGAAAATGTAATTAAGGCCAGTCACTCTCGTAGCCTACACATATTTCTCATTCCTCCCCCCTGTCGAATACACCATCCACATCAAAGGTCATTAAGTGTGTTTTCTTTTTAAATCCTTTGTCACTTCAATTAACAGATCGGATCAGAAAAGCCCCTTTAAAAGACCATGTGCGATGGGGTATGTGTTACTTGTTTTCTGTCGCCTTGGCATTATAGAGCTGATTCAGAGGTGTAATTTGAAGAGCCCCTGTTTGAAGTCTTTGATCAGCGCTGTCGCAGGCATCTTGTGTATTGCATAAGGAAACGCTTTTGAGCGCAACGTCTCTGCTTGTTTATTTGGATGCGTGTTGGAGAATGCGAAATGGTGTCATCTGCATAATTGCTAGTAAAGGAGTCACAGAAAGCATCCCTCAAGTCACACATCCAAGATTGCCCTATTTATACACGTGATATTAGTGCGGTGCTTTGAAACGTTGGCCTGCATGTGATGGAGGCGTGCTAGGCTATGTAAAACTAACAAAAATAAAATAAATAAAAAATAAATAAATCCGCACATACATATTGAGTAGGCTATCATACTAATGCGACTGTTTTGTGTGGTTGTAGCCTATTATTATTATACATATATAAACTACTATAATAATTAATAATAATAAAGCTTAAGCCTTTAATTTAAATTGTTACAGCTTGTACTTACAGGGGCTTCCAAAGGGGTGCGAGAAGAAGGCAGGAAGAAAACACCATCCTAATGCTTTTATGGCTGCGCCAGTTTCCTGGGTCAGTGTGAAAGTGTTAAGTTAGTGCATGTGTATTTGATTGGGCCAATAAATCAGAGGCAAACCTTGAGGCCCTGACAGGTCCCGGGATGAGACACGTGTCCATCCGAAATCAGAGCGCTGTAGGGCGGACTCCAGCACGCACACTTATCCTTTCCCCACCGTGCTTATACTAATTCACCAAACACAGCGGTTTAAGTTTAAACCAATAAGTTTACATCAAGTTTAAAAAACAATACGTTTACACCAAAATAATTGCAAATATGTGTGGATAAATTCGACTTAAAATCTGACTAAAAAGATAACAAGACTGCTTGAAACCTAGAGGGGTAGAGCTGTGTTTTGCATTGCCCCAGATGGTGCAGTGCTGTGGGGTCAGCCGGGTGGGCTGAGAGCTCTTGTTAGCTCTGCAGGTCCGTGTGCGTTATTGACGGTTATGTAGTTATTATACCATGCGCTCTTGAATGGCATCAGACTGCTGTTCTAATTAATAACCCCCGTAATCCTGCATTGTAAGACGTCAAAACAGCAGGCACGTGGTAAAGAGATCATGGAAATCCGGGAGTCCTTAAATAAGCAAAGAGCCAATACAAATGACATTCCAGATATTAGGATGTCATAACAATAACTATCTCTTTAAAAGCAGATGGAAGGTTTAGGAGGAACAGTGCGTTCTTGGAAACCACATCATAGTAAATCCAAGCCGAAGTTGACTCACCCTAATCTTTCATTACTGAATTGAGATTTAGTTATCCTATATTAAAATAAACGAAACTCGTTACAGCACTAATCGGTGCCGTTGTTTGGAAGACGATTAGAAGACATATGATGACACTAGACTAGAAGCATAATACGATTATGGATGTTTCCTGCATATTTTCATATATTGATTCAAGGAATTTCAATCGTGATTATCGTCCTTTGTTTTAATCCGTATTATTTACAGAAGGGTGCGGATTATATCAGATATTTTCAGTGGATAGCTGTCTATCTGTAGAGTAATCCTGTAGGTTAATCGCCCAAAATATGTTTTTTAAGAACAGAAGATTTTACACATGAATGCAATTGAAACATTTGCGATTATATTTTAATACGTCAAAAATGATTGAAGACTGACAGCTTGATATAGCCTACCTTATATGTAGTAGTTAGTAGGAATAATAGCAGCAGTAATTTTACATAGTTTAAATTAAAATGCACTACAGTCAAATGTAATTCGCTGAAATCCACAACAGTCGCATTACTAAATTGCAACCCGTCAACTTACTCTGAAGGTGAACGGTAAAACGCCTGTTTTGATGTTTCACACTCAGAGGACCTCGAGTGGCTTGTTCCGTGTTAGATGATCTTAAAACACTCTTCACATAACATTTCCTTTACTAGCCTATTTTGTAAGAGCATACACAAAAATATGTCTGTTTTGTCCGATTTAAACTTTAAACTTCTTCGTTTCACGTGGAAGAGACGCGAGTAAAATAAAGACACAAAAGATCTGCGGGAAGTTAATGACTCAACAAGAATAAAATATTTACCATTTTGTGGATGAACAAAATTTTTGAGAAGTAACACAAGAAATTGGAAGGGCTGAAGCGGCGAACAAATAACAAATGAAATGATTGGCGAGCCATAAAATGAGATTTGAAACTCATTCAAATAAGAGATGGCGACGTCAGAGGACTTATCCAGACGGAGAGCAGGAGCTGAGAGAGAGAGAGAGAGGGAGAGAGAGAGAGAGAGAGAGAGAGAGAGAGAGAGAGAGAGAGAGAGAGAGAGAGACTCTGTAAGTGGGGGTGAGACTTGAGAAATAGGAGGAGCTTCTGAACGACTAAAAATGTCAATCACAAAAAGGAGTTCCAATAATCTAAAGCAATCTGTAAGGACCTGACCTTAGTCCATTCAGATCAATAGGGAAGTAAGGGAGGAAAGCGCAATCGGATCGTTTACACTGGGTCTTTCGGAGGAAATATAGACTTCCCTGACACTTTGTACTCACTGTAAAGTGGATATCGTGGTGCGCACCAAGAGGGCGATTCGCCGCTTTTTGTGACTTCAGTAGACTTTCTCCACAACAATGTCTTTCCCACAGCTGGGATATCAGTACATCCGACCCATATACCCGCAGGACAGGCAGGGGATAGGCAGTGCCCGAGCCGGGACAGACCTGAGCCCGTCCGGAGCGCTCTCTAATGTTCTCTCCACTATGTACGGATCACCTTTCGCTGCCGCACAAAGCTATGGAGCTTTTCTTCCTTATTCAAATGATCTGTCCATTTTCAACCAGCTGGTGAGTAATCATTTTATGTTCTTGCGCTGTTTGTTCTTTCTCTCACAAACTCAAATGTAGTAAACTTAAATAATGTTGCAAAATCCTTTACTTCAGTAGGCTACCAACCACTACTGAATGTTATGTTTTGCAAGACGGTGGTGAACTTTGTTGTTTACCCCGTTTGGCAAACACAAAAGAACTAAAAATGCAATTAATTATTTAATTCATAGCTGTATATAACAAAAACGAGAGTAGAGTGCGTGCGCTTGTGATTTTAATAAACCATAATAAATTAGGATAAATAACTCAAATAGACAATTGTACAACTTCTCCAGGATGAAAACAAATATCTGTAACCTAAAGCTTACACACAAACAGAATAAATATAAATAAAGGGCTGCAAAATCTTGTCAATTTATTTGAAATAATTTAAATAAAGTATATAAACTGCAAAGTCGATGTAATACAGTCAATTAGGTGTATTTAAAAAAAGATCTCAATCCTTGCTTTTGTAGCTAATTGCTCGCATAGACTAGAAATCATTTACACAGTTAATATATTCAGCAACAATACATCAGGGAACTGCAACCGAGTACAAGAAAACGTAGTATGTGCCAGGCCAAGAATAATGATAGTGAATCGCATTAATGTTCGATCCTTGTTCTGTGTTTTTAAGGGGGCACAGTACGAACTGAAGGACAGCCCGGGCGTCCAGCATCCTGGATTTGCTCACCATCATCCTGCTTTTTACCCATATGGTCAGTACCAGTTCGGAGACCCTTCCAGACCGAAAAATGCCACCAGGGAGAGCACCAGCACCCTCAAGGCCTGGTTAAGCGAGCACCGGAAAAACCCGTACCCCACCAAAGGCGAAAAGATCATGCTGGCCATTATCACTAAAATGACCCTCACTCAAGTGTCCACCTGGTTCGCCAACGCCAGAAGGAGGCTAAAGAAGGAGAACAAGATGACCTGGACTCCACGGAGTCGCACTGACGAAGAAGGAAATGTTTACAGCAGCGATCACGAGGGAGAGGACGGCGACAAACGAGAGGACGAGGAGGAAATCGATTTGGAGAATATTGACACGGAGAATATTGAGAATAAGGACGATTTAGACGAGCAGGACGAATTGCATTCTGATTTGAAACTGGACGGCAGGAGCGACTCCGAAATTTCTGACGGCTATGAGGATTTACAAGGACCGGAGCAAAGGTTGTTCAAAGCAATGGTGAAAGACGGTAAAGAGATTCACGGCGACCGCGCAGAGCATTTTCACCATCACAATCATCATCATCATCACCACCACAACAGCTTAGAACAGGCCAACGGCGAGCCGGTCAAACTCAACCAGGCCATCATCAACTCTCCGCCCTCAGAAAACAACCCACCTCCAGCTCCCAAACCTAAGATCTGGTCTTTGGCAGAGACTGCCACTACTCCAGACAATCCACGAAAATCTCCTCTGACTTCCGCTGCGTCCGCCACTCAGACCATCATAACTCCCCACAGACTCCTTTCGTGTCCCGTAGGGAAAATCCAGAGCTGGGCAAATCGGGGTTTCACCGCACACCAGCTCGCCTTGCTGAACTCAAACCACTACTTAGGACTCAGTAATCAGGCTTCGGCGAATGGCCTTGCGTTGTACAGCAGACAAGCAGAGGACAGGAGTCAAAACTCCGAGTCCACAGTAACAGGTACATGTCACCAACACTGAGAAGCGCACATGTGCAATTCCTAATGCTTTTTATTGACACCATTAAGACTGTACATGGCAGACTGGAAACGCACCATTCTTATTCCTTCCTAAATCCATTTTCATTTGATCACTACTGTGAAACATTCAAGTAAAAGGAATTAATTACACTTGAAATGCAAATGTCTAGTGGAGAGTACTTATCTGATATATATATATATATATATATATATATATATATATATATATATATATATATATATATAGAGAGAGAGAGAGAGAGAGAGAGAGAGAGAGAGAGAGAGAGAGAGAGAGGCTATTGTTTTCGTCTTTTTTTCTCTCCAATAATTAAAAAGTCTGTCTTTTTGAATATGTGGGGAAAGGGTTCGGTTTAAAAGATGTGTTTGAGCGAGTTTTGATATTTCTAGGCCGCAAACTTTTCTAAACAACTGGCTGTAAGATCTTTTTAGAAAAGACTCTGCTTTATAAAATGGGCATTTACATAATTTTTTCCTTTTCTTCTTGTTACTGGTTTTATTATTTCAGAAAGATCTAGTGCCTTGGAAGCAGAGAAAAAGTTGTTAAAAACAGCCTTCCATCCTGTTCAAAGACGGTAAGAGCGGAGATCTTACATTATATGTCTATGACTTTAATTTTGCGAGTTTCTTTTATTATTAATATTATTATTGTTATTGTTCATTTTTACATTTGAATATCACAATGTTAATGCATGAATGTCTAGTCACGCGCTCCGGTACTGGTATAGGCTACCGTGGTTTAAACATGATTTATATATTGTGCTTGTGCAATAATAAACCCAGATGTCAAACCAATAAATCTCCAGTGCGTCGATGCGATATTTCAGAATGTTGATTTCAAAAACGCTGTGTTCTCTACTTGCTTGCAGATTTAGTTTTGTGTTGGCCCCGTGTTTTTTTTCATGCTTCCCTTCTATATCCCCATAGGCCCCAGAACCAACTCGAAGCTGCCATGGTATTATCCGCCCTCTCGTCCTCGTAGGCTTTTCTCTCTCATTTTGTTTACTTCTCATTTTAACCTGTGTAAGGAATGTAAAATAAAAATAACTCACTTCTGTATACTTACATTGTAAGCATGTCCTGTGTACAATGGCTGATGTTAATGCTGTCAGGCCAAGTAGTCTGTGAGTCCCATTTTCTTTTGTAAGCTCTGTGAGGATTTGATGTTGAAATGTTTTGTATATAACGTAAAGAAAATGTATATACTTGTGATCCGAAATTGTACAAGAAAGTCTATATTTTGGCTAATAAATGAACCGCTGCAACTTTACCGTCACTTTTTCATTTTCTTTGAAAACAATGGAGTGTTAATATTGTAAATGATATTAGAAATGTCATGTTGTAAGCTTTTCTGTGCGGAAACGGGTTCGGTGTGTTTTTTTGAAAGGCATGGGAAACGTTAACTCGAGGTTATGAGGTTTGAAACGGAGGATTTGAAGTATTTTCCTATTTCAGGGACTTAACTGTAATTAGCTCCTTCTTGAATCGCGCATTTGGATATTAATGGATGGGGATTATCCCCACCGAGGCGGAACAGCCAATATGAAATGAATAATTATTTCATTTTTATTGGGTTGAAATAGCATACAACTCAATTTCACTGTAATGAGAATTGAATATTTTCTTCTTTGAAGAGGAAAGTCGCACAAAAAGTTAAACGCTTTCCTCTGTACAGATGGTTAATGTAATCTAGACTATTTATAATTTTCGAAATTCTGCTTTTTAAAAATGTAATGAATTCTAATCAGACATTGATGTTGTGCTGCTTGCCATATGCCTTCGATACTGTGCGAAATTATTTATTTATGTGCGTTTTCCCTCTTGAAGATGATTTGCATGGCAGCAGCTTTGTTTCAGGCTTTCCAAAGTTTGGAGAAATTTAGAGTTGGAGCTCCCTCTACAGTCCACTCTGAACGGCCTTGACATGGACCGAGCCATTTTGATCATAATCTTTCATTTAGGCTATGTCATTTATTCGAGATAGTTGACCGTGGGCATTTTTTGGGAACCTTCGTTCTTTTTGTGAAAATTGCTGGGAGCTTATGAGCAGAGTGTTAAGCAATGTAAGGCTAGCAATTTCCCATTGAGAATAGTGCCTGGTGGAATATTATGACACAGTTCAGACAAAATTACATCACCTGAATTGAAGACCATATTTCGCACAGCTAAATAAATAATAAATAACAGCGAAATAATTATTAGCGTAGGTTTAAATGTCAAATGTAATTTCCGGGGATCAAAGACAGAAAAAAAATACATATCAAATCATCAGAAAAGAACAGTAGGCTAGCCTAACATTTTGAAGAATCAAAATTAAAATAGACCACAAAACCCCCTTGAAAGGCAAAATACCTGCATTCAAATAATATTCTCCATTTACAGTTCGCGTTTAACAATCACACACAACACCAATACATAATTCCAATGTTTAAGAATAATTTAAAGAAATAAATGACCGTAAAGTTTATCCTGTCACATTACAAATGCTTTATTCACACGAGCACAAATTCTCTCGGAATGGTCAACTTGTATCTCGGTTTATATACACCCTATTGTCATTAATTATGCCGATATGTCTCTCTAACTACAATGCATAACAATATAGGCGAGAAAACAGATCTGTCCGGCTCTTAAAAAATATAATTCCTCGTATCCGCTGTCCGTGTTATTTATTTTGTTTTCATATTCAATTATCTCTCCGAGATTCCGTTCCTACGAAGAAAATGGCTGGCTATGAATATTCATAAAACGATGGGTGACGTTTGTGGCACTCATTGATGTAATCATCGTTCGGGCTCTCACTCGGAAGAGCGCCACCAGCTAGAGCGCAGAAAGTGACACCGCGCGCGAGTGACCAACATTCTCCAATCAGTGCTGACCCTCTCACGCGCACCGTGCAGGTCAAGAGGGAGAGCGCGAGGCCAGTGGCAAACAAGCTTGCAGAGACTTGCGTGCATTTTAATCTATCAGATCGAGGACGCACACACTAATTGTTAAAAACTATACACAATGTAAAAGAGGTTTAATATTAGGCATTAAATTAAACATTTAAATATTAGGCTACCTTAAAAAAAAAGAAAAAAAGCAACCTATTATGTAAACCCCACAACCAGTAAAATATATACATTTTACATTTTGTGCACTATTTGTTGTGGTAATCAAAATAATCAAAATAATTGCTGTTGACACAAACACATTATCACGCCTGTTTTGTTTTTGCCATCTAAAATTATGACACCGTCGGTTTAACCAATTAGAAATGAGCTAGAGGACTGAACTCATGACCACCGTCCTCCTGAATTCAAAAGAATGTTTCGTGTAAAAACATCAAAATTATATTAAAAACGTTACATTTCAGTTATGAAAATATACTCTGGTTATAACACGCATTGCTCTCCCCTATCAACAACTACTTTTATGTTGCCTTCATACTTTCTTTCATTAAGAAATTATAATAGAATAAGCGTTAGATCGACGATAGAGACTTAATCACACATAATCTTCAACAGAAATCACGTGCCTTTTACAGTGACGAGCCCGTTCAGGGCTGTCATAAATATTGATGCTTGTTTAGTGTGTATTCTGCGCATATTAGGCGCTGAGGGACCTGGGCCACTCTTGATCATTAAAATCCATTTGGAATGCTCCTGAAAAGATGACACTGTGCTTCACGGAGTCTCTGATCATCGCATGAAATTAAGGATTAAAACGCCTCGCAAGAAACAAAGTAATCACCGATACCGATGTCGCCATACGTGTCCAAACGCTTTCTTTCTCAACTCAGCAAATGGAGAGCATTAATGAACATTTTGCTCTGAGCTACGCGGAGGACATTCCGACTGGGGCTGTTAGTGTCACTCATTTATTCAGAGTTAAGTGGATGTCCTTGTGGCTAATGAGCAATAATCAACAGTGACTCCTCTTTTTATTCCAACGCTTCCAGCAATATTATAAAACGGGAGCCCATTTTTCCCACGTATACACAATATGTTAATTAGCAGAAATTGCTAGCGAGCTATATAAACACAATTTAAGCAAATACACTAAATTATTATTATTATTATTATTATTATTATTATTATTATTATTATTAATTAATATTTAAATATTTTTATTATTAATATTAATATTTTAATTTAACCTAATAAATAAATACATGAAACATCGATTTATAACAATTGAAATAAACAATTATTTAATTGAAATAAACAATAGTTTTAAACTGTCTATGAACAATTGGTATTTAAGTTTAGATTTCAACTTCCTCTAAAGGTGGGGAAGCTGCAAAAAATAAATAAAAAATCTTTACAAACAGACATACGCACACACACACACACACACACACACACACACACACACACACACACACACACACACACACACACACACACACACACACATTGCATATATATTAAGGGGATTGAGTAGGTTAGGTGAGATAATATCATCAATGTGCATAAATACATACATAACCTGTCCTTTTGAGCACACAAGAACCACAGCATCTGTGGGAAATTCAGCACCATTGACACTCTCCAAATAAATGGCAATTCAGTCTATTAGCCACCACTAACCCATTATATCTCCAAGTACCATTCTCCCTCTACATCAATGACAGAGCTACATAGCTGTACCACTCACTGTGAGGAATGCTTTGTTAAATACCAATTTGGATGGGGGAAAGAAATGAAACACAGTGGAATCAAAGGCAAATCTAATCTATCTTTCTGACTCGCCATTGATGCCGAGAGGGAGGACAGACAGGGCTAACCCTTTTAGAGAAAACCAGCCAATGGAGTCATCAGCAGCCTTCTGCATGAATGGACAGGACCGGAGGAGGACATGAAGACCAGAGTGGGCTGCAGAAGGGGCCAGAGTCAGGCTGTGAAAGAGAGGACCAGCCCTGTGCCGTGCCCCTGTCCACCCCTCTCTGTCAGTGTGCTCTGTGGCGACGATGTCCCACCACACCCCATCCCTGCACTGAGCAGGACAAATGTCAGCGCTATTGTAACCCTGCAGAAGCTTTGAAGAGCCCTGTTCTCTTTGTGGAGGTCACTAATCCTTTTATGAGGCAGTGCTGATTGTTAGCTTGGCAAACACATACATATACACAGCTCAGAGCTCTCTCTCTCTCTCTCTCTCTCTCTCTCTCTCTCTCTCTCTCTCTCTCTCTCTCTCTCACACACACACACACACACACACAGCGGAGTGTGTAGAATCTTTTTTTTTTCTTTTTTTTTCTAAGACATGTTTAGATGACCTGTAAGGCTATAGAAGAAAACAGTGAAAGCATAGAGGACACATGTTCCACACTGTCACTGTGCATGAGGTTACAGGCCATCTGAACACTTCTGCTGCTTCAGAGAAGAGATAACCATATTTACACCCCCAAATCTTGTTTTACACACACAAATACAAAAAAACACCAGCCTCCAGTGTCTGGTCTGCTAAAGCCAGGATTAGTTTTATGATATATAAAAAAAAATCCACAGAAAATCCATCAAAACATCTTCAGAACCACCGAGTTGTTTGTACCTCACAGAGATGCAAATTTACGAAGGCGTTCACCATCTAAGCTGAACAGTGATGGCATGTCAAATGCAGGAAATGTGATTGGGACACTATGAAAACAGCACCCAAATGCACAGCGATGAAGGTGCAGTGGGGTATTTTTCAGTTGATTCATTCTCTGGCAAGTCTGGGGACAAAAGAACGAGAGAGTGACACTCTGTAGGACAGGAGGCGGGGCTGTGGAGAGCGCTAATTTCATGCCCTTTGTTGACAGAGGTTAGAGAGAGGAATTCTTTCACTCCATCTGAAAGACAACAAGTGGGGCAGAGGGTTATGGGTGTAAAAGGAAGAGGACGGAGAAAGAAAGGGAGAGAGAAAGACAGAAAGGTGGTGAGAGCCTTTGCCGTTCAGCCATCTGAAAGATTATGCTTTTCTCAGCCTCCTCAGCCATTATGGCCGAGTTACAGGGCAATTATGGAAATGTTTCTTTGAAGCAGAGTACTGCACTTTTTTTTCTCCTCCCCCCAAAGAAGTCTCAAGAGAAACCTCCATCCCTCTCTCCTCGCATCTGCCCGGACATGGCTCTGTCTCCCCCTGCATTTGCTCCCTTTTCTCCATAGCATGAAAAAAGGTCTGCCTTGGTGAATGTGATCTGAATGGAGCGACTGAACTGTAAAGGTTAAACTACAAAAGGATCACACCAGTGCCAGGCTTGAAAAAATCAACTTTTTTATGATCACTGAAAGAGTTCTTTTAAAAGAAGATTTACTAGATACATGACTGAGATCTAATATTTTTTTTATCATTAATGGAATATTCTTATAATAGTGTACAGGTGAAGGTTTGTGGCATAAGTACCACAAAATACATAAATAATTGACTAGACTTTACACTTTTTCTTCTAATAACGGAAGGGGAATTTTGGATGATTTCATAGCAGAAATGTGAAGCTTATAATTTTATAAAAACATGAATTCTTCAATTACAACTTGTGTATTATTTGAACTGTACCACTTTTTTTTACAGTCGTTTTAGGGTTTAAGGTTTATTAAAATTAGAATCTAAAACTCTAAAATCATGTAAACACACACACACACACTGATTCCCCATGCTGTAAATGCTTTAATGTAACCTGGATTTTTGCTTTTTAAAGAAAAAAGGGCAAAATAATTTGTTTGTGGTAATCAACATTATACCACAAAGGCTGTCAATTGAGCTTAACTAGTACTGAGCCCAGAATATTCCTTTAACAACACTGCATTTTGATACAAATCTCCAACACAAGACTAAGAATAGATCTCTTTTTCCATTGAAAGGAAAAGGGAGAGGAATCACCTGCTTTCCCCTTGTACATCATTCAGCGGTATAGTACAGAATTTCCCCTCTCAGTGTGAACTCATAAGACAGCTTCTGTGCCCCTGTGAAAGCGATGACATCATGACTGAGACGGGAGTGTTTTACCAGCACCTCCATCTGATCTGTTCAACAGATTCTGGACTGCTTCCCTTATCAATACTGTGGGGTCCCAGAGTCAGATTCAACTCTGCAAATCAAACGCCTTGAGTCACATTGTGTGAATTCCACTCAAGCCTTGTCTTGACAACAGATATATGGCTAATGTTTTCCCTATATAATTATAGATCATATATTTACCAGCTCAGGTATTGATCGTTAGAGTGGCTAAGGGCTTCTTTGGACTGGCTGCGGTGGAAGGAAAGACTTCATAAATTCTTCTTTTCTCGGAGCTCTGTCAAACAAGTTGTGCTGTGCGTTTCGCATGAATACATTAGCAGAGCTCGGCTGATTGATTGGGAGAGCAGGGAAAGAAAGAGTGCACCAATGAACTTGCTCTCTCAACAAGATTAATAGGGTTTATTAAATACTCTCATGTCCGTTTTCATAATGCCGATGCAACGGGAGGCCAAAAAGTTCAGCAGCGGCTAGTATTCCAGTTCATTTACATTAAAACTTATGTTCATACTCAGTCCGACAAAAGCATTATTTTTAACATTGTGCAAATCCAGACAAACAGATCTAGGTAATGTGACTGTGGCATTAATAACCACTACAATTGGCCTTGCTCCAAAAGACAGAGATGTGTGGTTTAATCCTTCAAATATTCAATTGTACACTATACGCCATGTAAAACTTAGATAGATGAAGACTCCACCAAATATTATTGCTTGATTATAACTGCACATACATAGAATGTGAAAATATCAGTGGAAGGAGTTCACAAGGACAAACAAATGTATGATATAAGTGTGAGTGTATAGAAGAAGAAAAAAGACTATTTATGTGTGCTTGTTTTAAAGGCTGTCAAATGAACAGCAAAGAGCACTCCATTCTTCCTCACTTCTCTTTGTACTAACATATAAACTTCTTGTCACCATGACATCTCTCTCCCTAATAATGCTATTGCCATGCAAATGAGAGAGAATGTGTTTGTGTGAGCGTGTCTTCCAAATACGGGCAAGAGGGGTCCTCTATTGGACCAGAGACAAAGGTTTTTGGTTTTTTTTTTGCTGGGCACAATAAGCTCTGGAATTTGTGTGTGTGTGTGTGTGTGTGTGTGTGTGTGTTGTCAGTGCTTGTGCATTCTACGCAAACTAATTCTTTTCTGGAATTCTTTTCGTCCCCCTCTTCCTGGATAGACAGGAAGTAGGAAGTAGGGGCTCCAGGGAGGCAGAAAAAGAAGCCCATGCTCGATCAATCCAGTCAGGCCCAAACGCACACCCTTCCACCCCTTGCCAAGTGTGTGCACACACTTTTTAAAGTGTAGGCAAGCAGAGCCGCCTCCTCTGTTGTAATGCTAAATCAGCGTCACTCACTGGAACTGTAAGCTCTTTCACACAGACACACACACACGATTTCTTCCCTTCTCTGTGCTTCCTATCGCACAAAAGCTTGTGTATTTTTGAAAGACTGCAGAGATGGCCTCTCAGCGGGATGTGGGACTAAACAACAGCAGGGAGAGCGTGACATCCAGAAGCGTAACAACCAAAGGACAAGTCTCTCAAGGAAAAGTTGATTTATCTGTGTGTTTTGAGGCAGACAGGCAGTTTTATTTGCCTCTGATGTAAGTGTCTATAATCTGCTTTACGACTAAATAATTCTCGCTATTATTTTGCTCCTCCAGAATATGAGAAGAAAGACTGACAGTGTCCTTCCTGTGTGAGAGAGCTGCGCAAGCATGTCGAATGCCATTTTACCGGCAGCGGAGAGCCGAATAATTAGCACTAATAGTGTATATAGCATGGAAAAATCCCCAGAGCTTTATTTGGATCTATTTCTGTGTCTCCCTCTCCGAATCCACGCCATTTGCTAATGAAATATACATTGGGTGAACTTTGACCTTTGCTGTGGGGCTGAAGGTCATCCGGCTCTTTTACATACACAGATGAGCTCGTCTTCCGGAAACGATAAGAATAACAGTGGGGACGTGCGCGGGGCAGAGAGTTAAAACAACAGCTGAGATGACAATTAATTGGCTGAAAGGCATGTAACTGTCATCTATTTCTCCTGGTCTGGTCTTCTCTTCTCTTTCTCTCTCATCTCTACTCTACATACAGACACAAACACACACACACACACACAACACACACATACATACCGCTGACACCTATCAAATGTATCTCAGGGTTCATCGGCGGGCCATCCCAGAAGTTTGTAATTGCTCAGAGTGGCATTCTGATATGAGTTACACAAAGCCAAACAAAGATTGTGAACAGAGAAATAAATATTTAAGAAATCAATTACAAACATATGCAACCCAACCACAGTTCTGGCAAATCCGAGCTCGCTGCATTCCTGACTCTGCTAACAACTGCTAACTGCGCTCAGGAGCCTGCTGGATCCTGCGAGAACTACGGATAGAACAGAGACAGAGGCATTAGAGGTATTTCTCTTCCTTTTAAAGAACACTTTCATGCGATTGCTTTATAGATCCTGAGCGTGTCCACAGTCAAATCTTAAACTATTAAAGGTTTGGGGTATTAGTGAGAATATTTGATAGTGAAAACAGAATTAGGGCCTATTGAGTTGGGGGAAATGATCTTTCATTCAAAAGTATTACTGTAATAATTAGTGTACATCTTATAACAAATAAACAAGAAGAAAAAAATGGATTCTTTTAGCAAATGTATAGGAAGTTGTATTTCTCTCTCCACTTTTCAATACAAAAACAACTAATGACAGAAACATCATCTGAAATGATCTCACTTCACTAAATAAAGCAAAATGTGGGGAAAAAAATAATACAAATAAAATTTAGAATGTTCTTAAATTAAAAAACACATTAATATTTTTGTGGAAACTGTTTTTTTCCCCGAGATTTTTGATGAATAGAAAGGCCAAAAGAAAAACTAAAAAAAAAAAAATAGAGATTTGTTTTTGTAACAATATAAAATTCTTTATTTTAATTTTTAATCAATTTAATGCATTCTTGTTGAATGAAAGTATTATATTTAAACTTTTAAAACGGTAGTGGATAAGCTTATTTATTTATTTTTTCTTACTGTTTATAACTGAGCTTAAAATAGAATAACATAATTGTGATTTAGTACCATGATTTCCAAGTTAGAGAGCACAATGAATCAATAAAATACAGTTCTTTAAAATTAATATTGTTAACTTACACTCTAAAAAATGCTGGGTTGTTTTAACCCAATATTGGGTCAAATATGGACTAACCCAGCGATTGGGTTGTTTTAACCCAGCGATTGGGTTAAATATTTGCTTAAGACAACCCAATCGCTGGGTTAGTCCATATTTGACCCAACATTGGCTTGTTTTTTACCTAGAATTTTTTAGAGTGTAGGTTGACTTTGATTAAAAATACTTGTATATATATTTAAAAAATATATGTTTAATAGTTTATTTTTTATTTTTTGAATAGATTATTTAATAGTCTATTTATTTATTTATTTTACTCTCAAATTTACTACAGGCTCCCAAGCACCGCATTTTGAACACCTCAACCATAGATGATATGTGACTGGCACAGAGACAAATACGTACACACTGCAGACAGTAGGCTGTCATGAAGACTTTGGGGAGGACTTCTTGAGAATGGATCTATTTATGTTACACTGAATCCATGTTCTTTTTTCCCTGTGACTTCACAAATCGGTTATGTATCTGTGCTGATTGTGTGCCCATCGCTGCCTGCTCGTGAGTGTTAGTAAGCAGACACCAGACTAGTCTTCAGGTTTCTCTGCTGTCTGACTGCAGCATGCTGTGCTCAGGTTCCCTGTCTGCGTAACAGAGGTTTGTGGGACAGATGACCTCACTAGATTTCACGCTGGATGATCTACAGGTAACATGAGTAGTCCTGCATCTCCTGAGCCAGTGAGTGAGAAACTGTGGCCATTTACACAGGTACATGTTAAATTAGTACTTGCATCAAGGCTCTGCGTATAACGGGCTTTGCGTATTAATGATAGAATCAATCTTTTACAAATATGCTACATATTTCACTCACAAACGGTCAATAATTCACGCCATTAGACTATTATTTCACTCCCGGGTGAATTAATTAGTCATGCAGAGCTTGAATGTACAAATGCCTACAGTGTTAGACACACTTTTCTGATCCGTGTGACATTAGCAGGAGAAGCCTGGTGAAAAAATAAATAAAATAAATAATATAATAATATATATATATATATATATATATATATATATATATATATATATATATATACAACTTAAACCAGTCTAAACGGGTTTGCTGGTCTCCTGACTTGGTCAGTCTGGTCTGTCTGATGGTTTTAGAGAGTTTTGGCCACACTATTCAGCTGGTCAGGCTGCGAGACCAGCTGGCCGCCCATAGGAACACCAGCTGGGAGTCCATTTTTAACTAGATGAGAGCAGTTTAAACCAGCTGCTTTCAGAATTCAAAAGTTTTTTAAAAATTATTTTATGTTATGATCGGACAAGTATTACTTTCCTGAAAAGTAGATCTAATGACATTTTATCATCCCTACTTATATTAAATAACATCTTGTTAAAATAATAGTTTCCTATAAAACTTATTAAACTTGTTAGTATGTGCTATTAAACTATTAAACAATGATTAATCAGTGTATGAACCTTATTATATCCAAAGTCAACGAGCCCAAAATAACACAAGCACTTCTGCTGCCCTGGTTAAATGTAAAGCGGCTCATTGTAAGTGGCCTGATATAGATGGTGTGGATAGACTGTGCTGTCTGGTTTGGTTCGACCGCGCTTGTGGGCTTAGAATAGTCTGAGAAAGAGAGGAGAGACGGGGTGTGGTTAGCAGCTCTTAATGAAAGCTTCTCATTACATTTGAGTGTGTGTGTGTGTGTGTGTGTGTTTCTCTGATGACGGAGCACCTGTCTATTACTGATAGATCTCCTCCTGTCTGGGTGCGTGTTATTTCCTCGCCTTAAGCCCACGTTTCTTGTAACGATTTTTTCCCCCCTCATCTTAACTGGTTGGATCATATTCTTTTACAAAGCTTGTCGTGCGTGCCTGTGTGTGTGTTTGAGCAAATGACCAGCTGTGTGCCAGCTGTGTGCCTACTAAGTGTTGATTGGATTGGAGAAGGAACCTATATGACGTGTACACACACACACACACACACAAACACACACACTTTTCACACCTACCACCGAATACCTCTCTGCCACGCAGACATTAACAAATTTTAAACGCACATAATCAAAAATGATGAATCAGCCTTGGTGGACTATAAAACATGCCCATGCATACAATGACTGAACATTCGCTTTAAAAGGAACAGATGCAGCAAGATTTCTAGATGTCTATATTTATATTTAAGAAACCTTTTGAAATAATCTTTTGAATTATTATTAGAAGCTACAGCATTCACACTTAACCATCAGCATACTTGCATACTTGTATCACTTTTGAGTGGATAGCAAGTACAATTTAAGGAATAATCTTTGCTCAGTACAAGTCAACAGCATTTGTGGCAAAATATTGATTGCCACCAACAAATAAATACTACTTAAAAAAGAAAAAAGTTATGGTGAGAATATTTTGTAGAATGGAAGTTGAATTGGGCAGAAAGACGAAACTGATAACTTTTCACATTATTTTTTTCTCTCTAAAACGTCTGTATTATTTGAGCTGTAAAGTTGCTAAATCATAATTTGTACAGTCTTTTTTATTTTATTTGTGATTTTGCACTGTCACGGCAGCAATGTTGTAAAAGTGGATTTGACTTCACATCAAAAATGGGTAGTAAGCCATTTTTTCATATTTAAATCATTTTGCACACGTATTGTTTTCTACATTTTGAAACAGTGATTATATTAACATCTACAGATTTCAATTTAAGTGCTTCAATACAATCCAGATTGTTGCTTTTTTTATAAAGCAAAATTATGCCATAAGTCCTGTCGATTTAACTGAACTCACAAACCAATATTGCCAATACCTCTGTTAACTAGAAAGTTGACTGGATGAATGCATAGCCATAGATCTAAGCACAATTATTTTCAACATTGATAACAAGAAGAAATGTTTCTTGATTTTTAATAATATTTCACATTACTGTTTTTTATTGTAGGCATTTTTTTTGTCTTGGTGAGCATAAGACACTCATTTCAAAACATAAAATAAAACCGTACAGGCCCTAAATAATAATTAATAATTCGCTTTGGACTTGGTATAGAAACACCAACAACAAAAAACATGTTGTCTATATAATTTGATGCTTAATGCTTCATTTGCAAGCAATCATTAGACTTTTTGGGATTTGAACACATGATGTATGTTCTGAGCAATACATGAACCCAAACACCACAGATTAAACCATTCAAATCACTGCACTTTTGTACATACAAATAAACAAATTTCACATTTTTATTAGTGAGAAAAGTAGAAAAACCACATCACAACTAGTCTTGGTAGACCAACTTTTGTTTGGGTCAGAAAAGAGAAACCAGATGATGAGGGCTTCAGTCTGTTTTCATAGACTGTATTCTAGAGGGGTGAAACCAAGTTTACATTGTGAGCGTGTTTTTAAACTAGAGGCCTGCATGTGGGGCAACAAATTAAAGGGAGCGCTGGAGACCAGTATAATCTCCCGATACCTTCGTTTTCAGCACATTTAAATGGCAAAATAAACAACGGCGTCGTCATATCAAACACAACCCCTAACCAGAGTATGTTCTGCGGGATTGGTTAAACAAATGAAAAGCGTGCACTGTAAACAGATTCTCTTTTGCTTTTCTTTTTTCTCTCTCCTCCCCACTCTTCAAATTTGTGAGCTGCAGCAAATGAGGGCCATAATGAGAAGCAGATTTAATGAGATGAGAGTTTTAATTAAATGAGCGAGTGATGATGAGACTCGTTCACTCCTTCATTTTCTAAACTTCACTCAAAGGGGGGAAAAAACACATGCAGGTCATTCAGAGGACAGCCTTTAAAAGGGTGAGAGAAAATATGTTGCATTTGCTAATGGTTATTGACGGGTCTTAAAGAAGGCAGTGCTACTGATGTACATTTATGGTGTACAGTGAATAAAAGCCTGAAAATAGATTAACTTCCCTATAAACAGAGTTATTATTCTCTCATAGGTTAGCTATACTGACATCATAGCTCTGTCCAGATCTGAGAACGGAACAGACACATGCATCTGGAATGGACAGATTCAATCTGTATTAGCATATATGACTTAACTAGAGAATATATATATATATATCTCATGACTCAAATACATTATTAGATCATTCCTGTGTCTCAAAGTAACATGACAGGATTTTTTTTCATTTTAACAAGTTTACTAAGAATAGCAGTGTGATTGCCACCACTATATCCTCAGTATAAAGTTGGGAAAAACACCGCTGTACATAAGAGAAAGATGTCTGAAAGACAACCATGTGAATAGGCAAAACGAACCAAAAATTAAACAAAACACAAGACAGAAAGTGACAGAAAGATCACTAATTGGTACAAAAGGCTAAATTAAAATAACTTAATGCAATATAAAATAAAAATGAGATAAAGATAAAAACAGTAGCCTATAATTCTTAGCAATACGGGTACAACCAGGGAGAGCAATGGATGAGAAAAGCAGTGCTTTAATGAGAAACAAAGTGTGTTTCTTTATGTGTTTGTTTTACATGCCTATTACTCTGATTTATTCAGCAGAACTCATGGCTGTCCCTAAAGGCACTGTACATGTGGCAACTTGAATGCATTCAGTGTGTCTCTCCCAGTGTTCCTTGAGTTTTGGATGGAGCTTCTGCCGGCCTTACACAATGCCTTTTTTTCTGAGAGGGAACTTACACCCAAAATTAATTCCACGAAAACACAGGGATGAACAAGAGAGGGAGGAGAGCAGGTCCGATGACTGAGTAAATGACGCAATACATCGTCCTCCTGTTCCATTCACAAGAAGAACAGCAGGGTCTAAAATGTATGTATGCCTGTTTATTTTCTGCCAATGCCAAGTGAATTGGGAAAGTTTAAGGTGGCATAAATACTTCCTAACAGTCATGAAACTATATTTGAGATGATTAGATTTTATTACCTTAATGTGAAAAAATAGACCTATATAAATGTATGATAGTAAATTATAGGCTATGTGTGTGTGTGTGTGTGTGTGTGTGTGTGTGTGTATACCGATCAGGCATTACATTATGAAAACTGTCCTAATGGTCCCCCTTTTGCTGCTAAAACAGCCCTGACCCATCAAGGCATTCTAGACCCCTGAAGGTATGCTGTGATATCTGGCACCAAGATGTTAGCAGCAGTTCCTTTAAGTCCTATAAATTGTGAGGTGGGGCCTCCATGGACCGGACTTCTTTGTTCAGCACATCCCACAGGTGCTTGAATAGATTGAGATCTGGGGAATTTGGAGGCCAAGTCAACACCTCAAACTTGCTATGCAGCCCCATCCGCAACAAACTGCATTGCGCTGTGTTTTCTGACACCTTTCTATCAGAACCAGCATCAACTTCTTGAGCAATTTGAGCTACAGTAGCTAGTCTGTTTGATCGGACCACACGGGCCAGCCTTCGCTCCACACATGCATTAATGAGCCTTGGCCGCCAATGAGCCTGTCGCCGGATCACAACTGTTCCCACCCCACAAGAGCTGCAGTTTTGGAGATGCTCTGCCTTTTTTTCTTGCTTCTAACGCATTCACTTTGAAGACAAAATGTTCACTTGCTGCCTAATATATCCCACCCACTAACAGGTGCTGTGATGAAGAGATAATCAGTGTTATTTACTTCACCTAATAATGTCATAATATTATGCCTGATCGTGTATATACAACTACATTGCCAAAAATGTTGGGACACCTGCCTTTAGACAAATGAAATTTAATGACATCCCATTTGCAGCTATAACAGCTTCAACTCTTCTGGGAAGGCTTTCCACAAGGTTTAGGAGTGTGTTTATAGGAATTTTTGACCATTCTTCTAGAGGCACATTTGTGAGGTCAGGCACTGATTTTGGACGAGAAGGCCTGGCTCGCAGTCTCCGCTCTAATTCATCCCAAAGGTGTTCTATCGGGTTGAGGTCAGGACTCTGTGCAGGCCAGTCAAGATTCTCCACACCAAACTTGCTCATCTATGTCTTTATGAACCTTGCTTTGTTGGAACAGGAAGGGGCCATCCCCAAACTGTTCCCACAAAGTTTGGAGCATGAAATTGTCCAAAAGTGCTTTACACTGCTGCATCCGATACTTTACATTGCACTTGGTGATGTAAGGCTTGGAGGCAGCTGCTCTCTATGCACTGTTCTTGAGGTTTAGCCTATACCAGGGTTCCTTACACTCAGTCCTGGAGGGCCACTGTCCTGCAGAGTTTAGCTCCAACCCTGATCAAACACACCTGAGCAAGCTAATCAATGTATTTAGGATTACTAGAAAATCACAGTTAGGTGAGTTTGATCAGGTTTGGAGTACAACTCTGCAGGACAGTGGCCCTTTGGGACTGAGTGTGAGGAACCCTGGCCTATACTATATCACATTTTCTAATAAGTTTACCAACTCACTAATACCATTTAGCAGTTGCTATCACCCTTGTTACCACACACACTTTGCACACCCCACTGAGTTTAGAGTGTGTTTGTGTAAAAACATTCTGCATCAAACTAAATGAAATGAACAGAAACGGTTCTATTCTAACACATAATTTAATTCTCAGAAAAGTCAAGGCTTTTTGGAGCGTTGCTGAAAGATCCTGAGATATCTCTGGAAATCTTTCAGGAAGCTCAGCCCTGTCCTACATACACCTCTGGCACAAAGACCGCTTAAAATGGCTTGTGGTCTATGTGAGACATTACATCCCTCTTAAAGCTGCTCACATGGACTTTACTGAGACTGTGGACCCGGGAGTGGATCAGTGAGAGGAGGTAGAACTGGTTGCTGGTCAGACGTAGTTGGAGCAAAGCGAATGAAAGCCAGCTGAGTGAGTAGATATGTCATTAAAGATATGTCAGGGTTACTTACAAGCAGCTCAGAGTGCTGGATGGCCAATGAGTGGCTACTGTAAATGGACTTCATGCGCACATGTACACGTATCTCACACGCTCTACTGACACACACTCCTTGCCACTCCTGTGTTTGCGCAAACTCAATCAAATGATTTTTGAACAGCAATAGAGGTCTTTATTTTTCTTGGCTTAGCTTCAGACTTGCTCTACTTTCCACCTCCTTACCACAACTCAAACACACACACACACACACACACACACACACCAGAGCAGCCAGATTGGCTTTCCCCACTGAAGTTATGCCACGGCGGCTGGAGCCAATCAGACGCTGCACTGCCCTAATATCCCAGATATCCCTGCTCTCTTTCAAACACACAAACTCAATTTATGGACACATTTATTTGCATGTCAGTGGCCAAAAAGAGAGAGGCATAATCAACAGCATTTATCTGACCCAGGTGCAGCAGGTCCACAGCTTGGCTAACAACATTGGCTATTACAACCCCAGCCTTACCAGATAGCAGGAAAACATATGCAAACTCATGACCAGAAGTATCTGGATTATTACATGCTGGCCCTCAAGGAAAACGTGAAAACATGAGAAAAGAAAAAGAGGAGAGATTAGACATGCTTTGTAGATTTAACAGTCCAGTTCCTAACAGATTTAGAGTCAGATCTGCTGTGAGAAAACATGGCCAAACAGATTGGTGTCTGTTTCGGACTAAAGCATAAGAGATACTGGAGTAAATCATGCAACTCTATGTGGGAAATATGTTTTGAAACAAAACAGAGACAGCAAGTGTACAATATGAATTTACATGCAGAATATGACCAGACTCAGATGGAATCTGTGGACTTTCCCCCCACATTTTCTGTGCTGATTTTGGGGGAAAACAATGTGTCTCAATTATCTCTTCCATTTCATTAATGGGCTGAATTAAACCAAGCACACACTACAAGACAAAGGGTCATCGCCCTGTGCACATTTAAACACTCACAGTTTTTGTGTTTTCTGTCGTGTTGGTGCACACTTTACTAGCATACTAGGTGTGTCAATTATAAGATAATTTAGTCATAATCATGAAATTCCCATTTCACACAAACTCAAATACCCAACGAGTTGATTCTTGATAGTATGTCAACAAGTAGAACAGACAAAAGGCTCGGGTTTCTGCAGCTTTTTTTTTTTTTACTATTCAGAAGATTTTGTCTTATTAAAAATCTTTAAAATATACACTTGAGAGCGACACAGCATAAGACATTAAGATGTTTCCAGAGAACATATTTTAGTACATCAATACACTTTACGCATATATTAAAAATCACGTCAGTCAAGTGACCCAAAAATTACATTTACTCCCCTATTGTTTCAAACCTGTAAGTTTTTCTTTCTTCTATGGAATATGAAATAGTTTATGTAGAAAAATGCCCCTTTTTTTGTCCATACAATAAAAAGTCATTTGGTCCATTGCTGTTTATGACCGAGTTTTGGGTAAACTATCCCTTTAATGAGTTATGCAGTGTTACTTCATAAGTAAATGTATGTTTTATAAAACTCATTAAGAAGTCTTTCGGACAAATAGTACATGGGCACACATTGAGTTGGCTACTATCAGTTTTTTTTTTTTTTTGACACAGACTAAAACTTTAAAGGATGACAGGCCTCAGTCTTGTAGTGTGCATTTGGCTTTACATGCCAAAAAGAAAACCTCAACACACTATTTCAAACACCACACTATTACGCCTGGGCTATAACGAGCTGCTCGAGCCTGAATGTTGGACACTGATATGTGAAAGAAAAAAAATGTTGACATGTCTACCACTTTAAGAGAGCAGCATAACTCACAGAGTGGTGCCTGTTAGTCCAGCTAGAATAACACTGTGGCTGGAGAGTTTTACTGTCCCACTACTGCTTGTGAAACATATATTCCAATGACAGCTAGACAGCATTTGACTGAGTGAGAGGGAGGAGAGAGAGAGAGAGAGAGAGAGAGAGAGAGAGAGAGAGAGAGAGAGGGGATGAGGAGGCGAGTGTGGCAGGACAAGGTGAAAGTGATGTGTGTGAAGCTGCTGTTCATGTGTGTCACACCTCACATATTGGTATGGGTGTGGAGTGTGAGAGACGCGTGCATAGGATACACACTTATTCAACTCAAAGTGACCATGCAAACAGTCATGGTAGTGTATGCATGAACAGCCCGCAACACAATCTCTCTTTCTCTCAGCTGCGTTCCACAAACGTTGCCTTAAGACTTTACAGTGGCCAATAACAGTTAATGTGAGCAGGAAGAAAAAAACAGACCATCATTCAGTGCCGCTCCCCCTAGAGGCCGGAACAGGAGGCGTGTGAGCTAGACAAACGAAGCGTGTCGTTCATTAGCGAAAAGATCACATTTTACCGGTGGACCGACACTTTTAGTGGCGTGGGGGGCTCTGTGAAACCTCAGCCAGAAAAGCCCCTCTGTTTAACTTCCAGAGTCATTAGGCAGGCTATCACCTGACACACACTCAGGTAAACTCCACTCTCGGGGGCCAGATGTACATTTTCATCATGGCCTCACAGCACGACTGGAAAAATATGAGCAGAAACTGAAAACCGCATTTCCAAAAATTGCCTGCTTGTCCCCTCTGTTAGTTTTGGACATGAGTCTTCTCTGAAGCACAGGCCTTGGCATCCCAGCCTGTGCCAAACTCTTAAAAGCCAGTAACTGATATCAGGTCTCTGTGGCCCATCATGAATTTATAAAGTTATTAAAAATATAGCAAATCCCCTAGGAATCGGTTTTACATGTTTACTAGTTGCACCTCAAGGTGGGAGACAACACTGAATTATGGGGGATATTGGATTCGAGGAAGCAAGGAGGAGCAACCTTATCTGCTTGAAAGTTTGGGGTCGGTAAGATTTTTAATGTTTTTTTAATGTACTGCCCCTAACCTACTAAGTAGCATCTACACTCGTATACGTCATTTTAGTATATGCTGCACACAGATGATATTTGCAAAAGTGAGGAGCTAAACATGCTAAAGCTATAATCAACACATACCACATTTTAAAAGTCACTTTTCTACAATGAAAAACAGAGAATGAACCAAACTATATCAGAGGTTTTTAAACTTTCTGTGACAAAAGAACCTCAGCAGCTTTATAAGCAAATTAAAAATAGCATTTTAATAGTTATTAATACAAATTTATAAATAAGGAATAATAATAATAATAAATTTAATATTTTTTTATTATTATTGAACCCTGTGAATGGGTTGATCATGCTGCACACATGAACTGAACTCTTTTGCAAGAGTTGGTAAGAAAAAAAATGCAGCTATGATTTATTCAAAATGACAGCGTCATCTACAGCGAATGCACATGTTGTTGTTCAGATGAAATGCTGGTGCTTGTGTAGCAATGTGGCAGCTGGCCCTTATACATGCAACATAATTTATAAGCCTGAGACGAGTTTCATACGGGTTTCGTAACAAAAATCACGACAACTGAGGGTATGCATTCATACCATCTGCAGAATCAGAGGCGTGCACGGCTAATCTCTCTGGTTGGGAAGTTTGGTTAGGCAGCAACGGAACATTGATGGCGACAGCTGCTCCTTTAAAAATGAGAAACGGGAGAAAACTTCGATCTGATCTATGTGCGGTAACACAGCAACTGTTAACCGTTGACAAGTGCTTTGTACTTCGGGTCTGTGTTTCTCTGGTAGGATCACAAGTCTGGATGTATTAATGGAGGAGAAGAGCTTCTATTAGGGCTGCAGACCGCACTGGCCTCAGCCATTTCAAAACCACTTTAAATGTGTATTAAATGATGAAATGAGACAACATCTTTTAAGCTCACAGTAGGGCTTTTCTTTTCTCAGTGGAGCGTAGGTTCTAATAACAGAGTGGAGCTTTGAATCTACACACACACACACAAACACAAGCATTAAACTTTCTGCAACTCTCCATGGATAATAAGCATTGACTTGTACAACAGAGACATATGGATCTCTTTCTTTCCTTCTGTCTCCCTCGTTTTCCTTGCCCGTTTCCTCTTTCGCTCTTCATCCAGTCCAGCTCAGAGAACATGAGTCCTGTCACTCGTGTCCGTTTGAAGGGAGCAGGGTCCCTCCTGACGCTCTGAAGTTTGATGCGGACAGCTGCTGATAATTATTCCGGCTTTCCAGTGTCGGTCGGCTCTGACGGAAATATTCTCATTGTTGTCTCGCTGCCATCCGAGCAATTCCAGACTGGAGTTTAGCAGGTCACGGAGACGAAACTAGCAACCACAAGAGCTATCCTTCACAAAATAAAATCACAGAGCATTAATCACAGATAGGAACAGACGTGGCTCAATCCAGAAGTATGGCTCTCCCGGACATCAGGCCAGCTATGGCAGTCAAATCGGGGACAACACATGTTTCTGCTTATTAAACATCAGCCAGAGCAGCGAGACAGTTCCAGATGACATGGCTCACCACTGCATATCACTTTACACGGTTCACCAGAGACATGTGTTTGCAAAATGAAATAACTAAACCCAATCAGAGTTTTATGTGTTTGCTGGAATTCAATTAGACTATGATTAATAGGGGCTTTTGGGCCAAACGGTGCAGAGGCTGAGGGGAGACGTCGACGGGTTGGTCGGGTTACGGGTGGATTGCTGTCAAGATTATAGACAAATACACTGGATAACACACAGAAAGAGTGAAAGTAACACTGTGAATAACTTCGCAACTTCTCCTATGCGAGCCTGCTCAATCTCCCAGCCCTGAACTCTCAAATAGCTGCCGCCTGCAGAGTTAGAAGACTCTGTCCAAGCACAGAAAGGCCTGGGTGGGACAATAAAACAGAAACATGACTGACAGCGATGGATAAAATTCATCAATGGCCTAAGCATGCTTGCAAGCCTGGGCCACGGCCACAGGTGAGAAGTTCAGGAAGATCAGGAGCGGGAATTGGTGATACAGTGCTGACAGAGGACAGGAAAAGTTTATAGCTTTCTGAATTAACAAGGGAACGTATAACCTTTTCCATGCTATTAAAGGTTACTTTGGGACAACGAAGCTTCCAAATGTTTGACCATAGAGAGGGTGAAATTTATTACCAATCAACACTGCAAGGCCACGTGGACACTTTTTAGATCCACAGGGCTTTAGCTTACCTATCTAATGCAATCATTACCATGATGTAGCGCTGGGATTCCCAAACTTTTTTTGCCAGCGCAAGATTTTGAGTTAGTATTTCACTGTAACAACACTTTTTCTGATGTCACATGCAGGTAAACAAATCATATATTTCATCCTTTTTTAAGTACGCATTTTATTTTGATTGTTTACATTTTAAATGCAGTGTTTATAATCTAATGAATTAATATATTTCCATTAGGCCTATCTGATGTAGAGATCCTTCATCACAAGCATGTTAGCGAGTACGCATGGTCTCACCAAATAACAGTATAACAAATAATCCTTAACAAATAACATCCTTCCTGACATTTATGTGCCTACCAAAGCGAAGTGAGCGGCCGTTCCCAGTTCATTCTCTATTGGAGCAGTACAACACCCAATAGGATTGTGGGATTGACAGGGGTGTGGAGCAAATGACGAGAGAGCAAAAAAGTAAAGAAATGCTAAACTTTATGCAAGTAAGAAGTGAAAAATACTGGGCAGCAGCCAATCACTGTGAGGTGCATGAAGTAACATCTGCCAACAGCATTTTAAAATCTCTCGATTAGGTTTCTGATTTGCTGCTTACATTTTGTTGGTACATATTACTATATGTAATCCAGATATTAAAGTCCCCCTGTAGTTAATAATTGTATCACTCAAAACTCATCTTTGATCACCAAAATTACATTAAATCCCATTCAAATAGCTTGAATGTAACTCTACACCCTTGCTTCATTTAGTATACATGGAGCCATTAATATGCATATTAGTCCCCGCCCCGCCCAATCACTCAAACCAACTCAGAGATCCACTCGTTCAACTTTACTGTAGAAAAAACTGGCAAGTGGAAATACTGGTTTAATTCAGCCATATATGTTTGAACCAGAAAGAAGAAGTGAAAGAGTGAATTACTGGGTCATCTACAAGTTTCTAATACAGCATTAAAGGGTTAGTTCACCCAATGAAAATTCTGTCATTAATTACTTACCCTCATTTCGTTCGACACCCGTAAGACCTCGGTTCATCTTCAGGACACAAATGAAGATATTTTTGTTGAAATCCGATGGCTCAGAAAGGCCTCCATTGACAGTAATGTAATTTCCTCTCTCAAGACCCATAAAAGGTACTAAAGACGTCGTTACAAAGTGCATCTTACTACAGTGGTTCTACAATAATTTTATGAAGCGACGAGAATAGTTTTTGTGCAAAAAAATTAATAAAAAAATCAAAATAACTTTATTCTACAAGTTCTTGTCTTCCGCCTGGGCCTCTGATGTGAACTCATGAAGCAACACGACGCATGCTCGAGAATATTATGTAGAGCCCTTCATTTAGCGGCTTTGATAAGGCACTTTTAAGTGCACTTATTCGTTTCTCACGGTTCGGGGATCCAGGAAATGCATACTTTAGCACCATTTTGAGCACTACACCAAGACCTAAAGCACAATCAATGTAGAATTCAACAGCTTGGATACAGCGCATCTTCCTCTGCTTGTAAACAAATTTCCTCACTTCCGGGTCATATTCTCGCGCATGCGTCGTGGCGCTTCGTGAGTTTACTTCCCAGAGGCCCAGACGGAAGACAAGAACTTGTTAAATAAAGTCGTTATTTTGATTACCTACTGGAGTGAGATCTTGAGAGGGTGCTGAGAGAGGAAATGTCATTGCTGCCAATGGAGGCCTTTCTGAGCCATCGGATTTCAACAAAAATATCTTCATTTGTGTTCCGAAAATGAACAGAGGTCTTATGGGTGTCGAACGACATGAGGGTAAGTAATTAATGACAGAATTTTCATTTATGGGTGAAATAACCCTTTAAACTCAATCAAATAGTCCATGTGACTCCAGTGGTTCAACCTTAATTTTATGAAGCGATGAGAATACTTTTTTGTGCGCAAAAAAACAAACAAAAATAACAACTTTATTCAACAATTTCTTCACATCTATGTCAGTCTCCTACACTGTTGACGTAGTAAATACAGTCCAGCGCTTCTGAGGTATGTCAGAGCTTCGCCAGCACGCCTGCTTGCCATTGGTCGATGCTGTTCACGTGAGCACCATGACGCATGCGTGTGATGCTGACGCAGGGGCTGACCAACATAAACAGCGTAGGAGACTGACAGAAATTAAGAAATTGCTGAATAAAGTCGTTATTTTTGTTTGTTTGTTTGCGCACAAAAAGTATTCTCATCGCTTCATAAAATTAAGGTTGAACCACTGGAGTCACATGGACTATTTTAACAATCTCTTTACTACCTTTCTGGAACTTGAAAGTGATAGTTTCAAATTTTTTATCAAAAATCTCTAAATTTGTGTTCTGAAGATGTACGAAGGTCTTACAGGTTTGGAACGGCATGAGAGTGAGTAATTAATGGCAGAAATTTCATTTTTGGGTGAACTAACCTTTTAAGTCCACAGGATACAGCATTAATTATGTTGTCATTGAGCATCTTCAGTATGTCTGAAGGGCAAACAGGTAGTATAGAGCCCTAATAAGACAGTATTCCACAAACTTTTTGTATAAACATGGTTTTGACCCCAGTCCAACATTGCATTATCTCCTAAAAGAAGCTTGAGCACTGGTGAATCAATTAAACCCCGTCCTCAGCACAAGGGATTAAAATAACTAGTCCGAGAGCTGCTCTGATAAGACGATTTGAGATTCGCTCTCATCTGATAAAATGATTATCCAAAACAATATTTGATTTAAACTTTAAAAACCCTGTTAAGCTATTTGGTTTATTTTAAAGTTTAAATGCCAACATGCTTCGATTGCAGTGGAAGACGGAAAAATAACACATTTCTTATGCTAAGTAAAGACACATTCAATTGACATTATAAGACAGATACGAATCCATCGTTGTTGTCAAACACACTTTTTAAACCAGCAGTGTTGAGCTGAAATGGAGCTGTAACCACATAAGCACAATTCAGAAGAGAAATATTCCCCATAAACCTCTAAAAAAGTAACATGATTAAAAAAAATAAAAAATAAACTTCTAATTGAAAAAGTGCTTGAGTTATGACATGCTGGAATAACTTTAAGCCACTCTCACTCTTTTAAGCAAGCACATATTTTCCTATCTGTGACAGTGAGTCATTTTTAATGTGTTGCCAAGATACTTATTCGTAAGTTTAATCACCCATGAAGTGATCCTGAGTGCATTAATCACAGGCTGACTGAAAAGTTATATAGAGGAGCACGCTTTAAGAGAGACACAAATCTCTCAAGCCTGTTTAAAATGATGCCCCTTTAAGACAGCCACAAATCAATCAAAATATGCCACTTTGTGCGCTGTGCGAAAGAGAAACGGTGTCTGTCTAACTGTATGTCGACCAATTTGTCTGTCACTCCATCTTCCACCTCTTCCCTTCCCTCTCTCTCTAATCACTTCTTACCGTCTTTTATTCTCAATGTATGTCTCCTGAATCTCTCTCAGGACTGCTGTCTTTCAGCACAGCATATCACAAAAGCTAGCAAACGACAATTAAAACTGATACGCTTCCCTTTGGTACGGATGATGAGAGAGAGCTATAGAATGAAAGAATACTAAAAAAAACACTGTTCTCACTCCCTCTCAAGTCTTAGGACAAGTAGCGATATGATGTTCATTGATCTTTATTACAATAGTACCGAGCTGTAAAATGTTTCATGGGTTTGTACCGATCTAACTCTTCCTCATTCATAATTACCACTACACATGTAGAACCAAGGGCAACTTCAGAGGAGGTTCAAGAAGAGAGAACGGGAGGGAGAGAGGGGGAAATCTCTAAGGGTTCTTTCTGTCTCTTTCGGCCCTGAGGCTATGAGCACTGCTGTATGCTGCATACCTGAAGCAACTTAGTTTTACAAAGATCAAATTAAGCAACTAACTCGCAATATGAAATGACAGTTCCTCTCTTCCGTCTCGCTTTTTTCTCGCTCTTCCCCTGGCGGTAAAAAAAACAGCACCTTTTTGATTAATTTCATGCCAGACCTGCGTCTAAAGTAGGCATGAAAAGTTTAACGCTATTTATTTGTTACTTTTGAGTAGTCTTTATAATGTTAATTCTGAATAACCGTGAGAGTTGTTTGAAAATGCAGTCAATGCTTCAGTTTGAAGTAGAGGCATAGTGTACAGAAAGCGAGAGAGAGAGAGAGAGAGAGAGAGAGAGAGAGAGAGAGAGAGAGAGAGAGAGAGAGAGAGAGAGAGAGAGAGAGAGAGAGAGAGAGATCTGTTCCCAAACCTAACAAGCTACCAACTACCTACACAGAGATGGACCATTTGGAATGCTCTACATAGACAGCAACTCCATGAGCTACACAAATAGTGCTCCACATGGGAGACTCAACTCATATTTTCCAGTGTTCCTGCAGCTCAGCTATAGCGGGGAAATGTGAAGACTGTGGGTTCAGTTCCCAAGGAACACACAGATAAACATTCAGATAAAATGTATAGCCTGAATGCATTGCATGTTGTATACTGTATGATAAAAGAGTCTGCCAAAAGCATGCATTTAAGACTCTGATCTTAGCATGTTGCAAACCATCAGTGTGTTAGGGGCACAATTTTGGAACTGAAGCCTTATTAATCATAAAAAATAATGGATATTTAAAATAAATAAATTAGTCTATTCACCAGCAGTTCACCAGCATAATTAAAAGGATAGTTCATCCAAAAATAAACATTATCATAATTTAGGCCACATGTCCACCAAAGCCTTTAGCCAGCAGAAAACACTCTGAAAACGCCTAGCTATGGGCGCTTGAGAGTATTTTGGCAGTGCAGCATTTTTTTCTTCCAGTTGAGACACTTGATACGGATTATCTGCGGATATGTTACTATCTCATTTTACAAATAGTTTGTTTCTGTATCCTTTCTATCTAACAATGTTGATACAATGTAAAGTATTTGCTCTGTATCTTGTTTTAAATCATTTTGTTCCGTTACTATGCTTGTTGTTGTCATCTGTTGACGTCGTACAAGCAGAATGTGGCGGTTGGTCTGTAAAAAACACAGAGCACTCAGTGCTTGTTACGCTCCTGCCGCTTTAAAAACGTGGCGCTCCCATTGAAAACAATTGAAAAAATATGCTAGCCTCTGGAAAAAATACTTTAGTGGACACAAGGCCTAACTCTCCCTCCGTTGTTCCAAACCTCTGTGACTTTCTTTCTTCTGTGGAACACAAAATAATATATTTTGAAAAATATATATTTTTTTGGTTTGTATTACCATACAATGAAAGTCAAATGGGTCCAATGCTGATTTGGGTTCGGAATGAGGGTAAATGACGACAAAATCTTCATTTTTGGCTGACTATCTCTTAATAATCCTTCTATCCTCCTTCGTGTGGGAGAGCACACCTATGCCTTAAATTGTTCCTCCATGGGCAGCTCACTAAGTTCTGGAATAGAGATAGAGAGATCGAGAACTACTCAGCTTAGCAACAGGAGATAGAGTTGTGCGAGTAATATATCCGATTCATGTGAAATCTTATTGAATTTTACTCCCATTTCAAGATGCAATTTACGGAATTGCTGGGGGTGAAATTCAAAATAAAGAAATTAAATTTATACACCTTTAGTGCTCAGTCTGTCTACAAGATAAATGGGTTTAAATGGCAGTTCCACAAACACACACAGGCTTTTTGTTCATTGTTCAATATTACAATAGTGCAGGATCATAAAACAGTACTCTAACACACCTGCTGTTGTTCTGACTTCTCTCTTCTCGTCCTTTTCTGGGAGATGGCTGTGAAAAGCATCTCTCTCTCATTCCCAAACGTCCTCCGCCAGCCTTCTGAAACATTAAAACCAGTCACTTGCCTACACCTGGACAGCATCAGGCCAATCTACATGTGTTAGCGGAGACAGACAGAGGAGAAAAATTAAATGAGGTTTTTCAGCACTGTGTAATCAAAGGGTATCAGTAAGATGACGCTCTTTAAGCAGGTCGAGGTAAATCTGGCTCTCCTTGGCACACAGTGCATTATTAATGTCCGCTGTGGAAGCCTAAAATATGTGTGCGCGTGTGTGTGTGTCCTATAGAAAGCTATCAGAGCTCATAGCCCCTCTGGCATTGTTTAAACACTGAATAATGCATCCATTAAATGATAGAGTTAAGGGGCTAAAAGATGGAGAGCAAAGAAAAAAGAATAGAGGTTGATCACAGAGAAAATCCCCTTCAGCAGCGGAAACAGGCCTCTTTAATACGGGACTACGATCAGTGTTTCTATGACACTGGAGTGTATGAGGCCTGATTTGGGAGCAACCACTGAAGACTACTAACGCGTATGTGATTACACTCTATAATAATCTCAAAAAGTGTACATACACAATCATAAAGTGTCTTGCTTACAGACAGATTTAGCTGCAGGGGCCTTAACCTGCAGTTAACCCACAGGCTACAATACCCGAGTCTTTACATCTGACTCATGCTTCGCACTTGTTTATCTATATCCTATACAGTTGTAAATAGATAACATCATTAGACAGTCTAAGCCAGACACATAAAAGAAGTTGGTTTGCATTGAGATAACTAAAACATTAAAATATTACAAAATGACGAGGACAACGACACGCTGTTTTCAAGTAGAATATCGTTCTTCTAATGTTCCATTATTCATTCCTAAATGTAAATATTAAAAAATACTTTTTAAATGTAAAGCAAATGCATGATAAGGCTAAGACTGCAAACTGAACTGTTTAAAAACGAGATCCATAAGGAATTAGAAGGTGAATCAAATGAAACTTTAAATTTCTCTCGATTTGGCAGAAGCTCAAAGGTCACATTCCCTCTGAGTCACTGTGAAAGAAAACACACTACTGTTGCTGGCAGTATAATACTTCTGAACAGAAGGAGAAGCCAAAAAAAAAAAAAAACACTCTCTCTGTTCTGATTTCTGTACATGACAATTCACATATTCATATGTGCATGCATAGCAATTTACAATACAGATGTCCATGTGATAGAAATCAAATGATGTAATTTTAGTCAGTTCCGAGCAGAAACAGAATAAGTTATGTTTTGGCTCAGGCTTATACTTTCCAAATGGTAACCATATAAAAATAAAAGCATGGTTAAATGTCAATAATAAAGAAATATTATTGAAAATGATCTAAACTTTATTAAATGATCACCAAAAAAAAAATCCCCTCATTTTCTATTATCAGATCGGGCAAACGGGTTAGCAAAAAGGTCTGAAATTGTTTCGTAATTCAGTTTGATACATTTGGGCAGTTCTCTCACTCACTGAATCGTTTACTATCAGTTATCAGCAATGAAGCAGCTGTACTACAGCTAAATGCAATTGTAAACATATAGTCATAACAGCATCGGAGTATTAAAAAATGGGTCCTTTTTGATGGGAGGCCTGTGCCTCAGTACAGATGAAAGGCTATAGAAGCACCTCAAGTCCATGCTAAATCAATATAACCACACTCTCGCATATAAGCAAACACAGACAGACACACACACACACACACACACACGCACATGCACACACTAGACATTAGAAACTAGACTTAAAAGAGACAGTATCTCATCTCCAACTTTATCCTTTTGCATCCCTCTAAAACAAAAGAAAGTGAGCAATAGCATGGAGAAGGATGGATTACAGGCCTTTTCAAGGTTAGAAAGGATGTTAGTACTCACGCGCACACACTCTCACATACACGTTCTTTCATGAGCTAACCAGCAGCCTCTGAACCTCTTCCTTTCATCTGTGCAAAGAGTAATGTTTGGGAAAAGCTCTCAGTCAAGCTGCAGAAAAGCTAAGAAGTGTTGGCCATAGAGATGACAACTTCCAGAAAGATCTCCTTTATTTCTTAAAACATAAAACTCAGTGTCTGTGTAGTGTGTGTGTGTGTGTGTGTTAAACCTGCAGATGTAAATGCAAGATGGAACTGCAGGAGGGAGCTGTTTTGATCTGTGATCTGTGCGTGTGTGTGTGTGTGTGTGTGTGTGTGTGTGTGTGAGAGAGAGAGAGAGAGAGAGAGAGAGAGAGAGAGAGAGAGAGAGAGAGAGAGGGAGATAGAGAGAGAGAGTGACTGAAAGGTTGTCAGGTGTTTGTGTGCAGAGGTATTGAAGGCTATGAAATATTTACCAAAGCAATAATGACTCCCCGGACAGAGCAAGAGAGGAGAGGAACGAGGGAGAGAAGAAAGGAGAACTGCCACCCTTAAAGGGAAAAGGGAGAAGAACAAAGAAGACGCAAGTTCGGCCAAGTTATCTTTCTCTAGGAGTCTCTCTCTCTCAACAACAATAAAAAAGACCACAAATAAAAAAGTAAAATATAAAACAACAATAATGATGATGTGGGGGTAAACACACCGGGAGTCTCCAAATGTGTGTGTGTGCGCGCTCTAAAGCAATATTTAGAGATATCATCTGATGCTCAACAGAGAGAAAGACAACGGAAGAGCAGACTGAACTTAGTCTCTCTCTTCTTTTTACACACAGACTGTAATACAATAATCCTGTTGTTTCATGCTGACTAACTTCAAGGCCTGAGCCCCGGTGTGTGTTCTTTTAAGTGCAGGCGTAGTATTTAGCTTTGAGGTCACGCCTGCAATGCATGCTGGGGGACAGACTGAGCCGGAAGCAGGCGAGAGGAAGGAAGAATTACCACTGAGCTGCTCTGAACACATACATACGCTGCACCCCAGGATCCACAGAGGGGCTCTCGGCCTTGTTACACGGGTAAACCACTTTCTGCGAGTTACTCAAAAGTTCAGCTAACTCGGATTTACTAGTGTAATTCCCTGTTGTACTGTGATGGCAAGTGTGTGCATTTTATTTCTATAACTATAGGGTGAAAAGGTAGTGGACGCAGTGGTGGACGGTGCTTTTGTGGAAGCTGGATAAACAGATTGTAACGCAATTCGTGGATAAGGGAAGGAAGGAGGCGGGAACCGGCGAACATTTAACAACTTTAATAAAATAAACAAACTGAAAGTAAAGCGGGCAGCCCCTCACAGACGACTGCCACGCACACACATAATAAAACGTAAACAAAACACAACGTAAAGTCCTGGGTTGGTCCTCTCTCCTCCTCCACTGGTGTCGCTCGTCCTTATATGCCTCCAAGCTCCCTCATGAGAGGACACGAGACCGGTGTGATTCGCAGCTGACGCTCATTCTTCATTCACGCGCCGATCTCCGATCGCTCCTCCCACGTCTCTCGCTCGTCTACCTCGCCACACAGATAACACTTATAATGGCAAAATACAGTATGTACTAGATCAATTAAGATACATTTTGTCTGTCTGTGCCTGCTTCTACTAAAAGCTACCACTAAACAGTGAACTTACATAACACACTTTTTATTTACAATTTACAAGAAAAAGAAAAAGCATGAAACAGAGGTTGCAATAGTCTTTTATTCCCTATTTTTGAGTGTAATGGTTTCTTGAACAAGAAAAATGATGTAGGGTGGGACTTGTTTTTGTCCATGGGGAATTGATTGGATCATTGGGTCATTGTTATTTGCTATTGCTATTATTTTAAGTGAGTGACAGGTTGTCCTGTTCTTCTGCTGATAAACACGTCATTGGAGAAGATATGTTGTTGCAAGAGAGAAAGGAAGTTACTTTAAATAAAGATTATGAGATATTTTGAGATATCAATTAAGATTATGAGATATCAATTTTGATATCACAGTGACTTTAAGAACATCAAACTAAATGTTTTTTGAATCACAACAGACCATTAACCAGCTGGGCACTCTGGGTATAGAGCAGCATTTTTAAATTACAAAATATTACAAATATTGTCAATCTTGTTACTCTTATTAATTATTATTTGTTTACCTATTTATGATCTCACTCATCTCACTCACAGAGAAGTTGAGCTCCGTTCAAGACAAAAATATAGATTGAGAGCCCAATGTCCAATCAGATGCAACACAAATTATTATGCTACCATAGTCTCTCAGTGACTCAGTCATATCATCCTGGTGGGGGCCAAAATTACATGTTTAGAGCCTCTTGTCTAATAAATATTGATCTTGAGTTCTATTAAAATCAATATTATAGGTACTTTCTAAAGAGTGAAGAGACACCAGTGTGGTATTTAATGTTTATTTGAAGAAAGAAAGAAAGAAAGAAAGAAAGAAAGAAAGAAAGAAAGAAAGAAAGAAAGAAAGAAAGAAAGAAAGAAAGAAAGAAAGAAAGAAAGAAAGAAAGAAAGAAAGAAAGAAAGAAAGAAAGAAAGAAAGAAAGAAAGAAAGAAAGAAAGAAAGAAAGAAAGAAAGAAAGAAAGAAAGAAAGAAAGAAAAGAAAGAAAGAAAGAAAGAAAGAAAGAAAGAAAGAAAGAAAGAAAGAAAGAAAGAAAGAAAGAAAGAAAGAAAGAAAGAAAGAAAGAAAGAAAGAAAGAAAGAAAGAAAGAAAGAAAGAAAGAAAGAAAGAAGAAAGAAAGAAAGAAAGAAAGAAAGAAAGAAAGAAAGAAAGAAAGAAAGAAAGAAAGAAAGAAAGAAAGAAAGAAAGAAAGAAAGAAAGAAAGAAAGAAAGAAAGAAAGAAAGAAAGAAAGAAAGAAAGAAAGAAAGAAAGAAAGAAAGAAAGAAAGAAAGAAAGAAAGAAAGAAAGAAAGAAAGAAAGAAAGAAAGAAAGAAAGAAAGAAAGAAAGAAAGAAAGAAAGAAAGAAAGAAAGAAAGAAAGAAAGAAAGAAAGAAAGAAAGAAAGAAAGAAAGAAAGAAAGAAAGAAAGAAAGAAAGAAAGAAAGAAAGAAAGAAAGAAAGAAAGAAAGAAAGAAAGAAAGAAAGAAAGAAAGAAAGAAAGAAAGAAAGAAAGAAAGAAAGAAAGAAAGAAAGAAAGAAAGAAAGAAAGAAAGAAAGAAAGAAAGAAAGAAAGAAAGAAAGAAAGAAAGAAAGAAAGAAAGAAAGAAAGAAAGAAAGAAAGAAAGAAAGAAAGAAAGAAAGAAAGAAAGAAAGAAAGAAAGAAAGAAAGAAAGAAAGAAAGAAAGAAAGAAAGAAAGAAAGAAAGAAAGAAAGAAAAGAAAGAAAGAAAGAAAGAAAGAAAGAAAGAAAGAAAGAAAGAAATAAAAGAAAGAAAGAAAGAAAGAAAGAAAGAAAGAAAGAAAGAAAGAAAGAAAGAAAGAAAGAAAGAAAGAAAGAAAGAAAGAAAGAAAGAAAGAAAGAAAGAAAGAAAGAAAGAAAGAAAGAAAGAAAGAAAGAAAGAAAGAAAGAAAGAAAGAAAGAAAGAAAGAAAGAAAGAAAGAAAGAAAGAAAGAAAGAAAGAAAGAAAGAAAGAAAGAAAGAAAGAAAGAAAGAAAGAAAGAAAGAAAGAAAGAAAGAAAGAAAGAAAGAAAGAAAGAAAGAAAGAAAGAAAGAAAGAAAGAAAGAAAGAAAGAAAGAAATTTTGCTGGATCTATGCTCATTGATACACTGCCATAAGACTCTGTTTGAGAACAAAACACACCAAACTCATTCATCACCTCTATTTACAGTAATATTAGCACTTTCATTCTCTTGTATTGAAATGTAAACTGGGTTGAAACATTGAGCCACCACTGAGAATAAATGCAGCGGTCAGACCAAAGCAACCAGGCTGCCTTGTATGATCTATAATTGATCGAGATGATAAACGTGTGCGTCTGTGTGCTTTCGGCTACTGCTGTCTGACAAATGACCAAACACAACCTTTAGAGCTGACCTACACAAACCAAGGAGAGGCGCGAGGTTGGCTGATGTCAAAAGAAAAACAATGAGTGGAGCAAAATCGATGAAACTAGAGCAGCCATCGCTCCACCAACGCGGGATGTTAAACAACGACCGAGCTGCTGGGCAATTACCATGATTGGAGTGAGAGCGTATGTGTATTTGTGCGTTAGTCCCTCAGGTATTCTCCAAGCCACTTTTGATTAGCACATATGCTTAAACCGATGCAGAGTGACTGTGTGTGGGTGTGTGTGTGTGTGTGTGTGTGTGTCTGTCTTCATTAGCATGTGTGCTTTTACAGACAAGGGTTGATCGGTCAATGCTGTGCACTTTATTTATGAGTGAAAGGAGACAGATGGAGCAGGGCGAGGTATTGATGAACCATTGCCTTTAAACAGGAATCAATAGGCAGGGAGGGGCCGAATGACACACACATTAACTCTATAATATGAGGGGATATGAAATCACTGATCTCTCTTGCTAGGGGCTTAGCCTGTCCTGTCTCTCTCATGTTCCACCTTTTCTTGTCATTTCAGGCATTACATAATAAACTAAATGAATAAAACTTAAACTGAAATGAAAATGTCATTCTAAACATGTATGAAAGCGAAAGTGTTCAAACTGAAAGCGACGTAAAGACCAAGTGGTAACCCCTACTCCGCATTTACCCATCCAGTTAGTGCACACACATAGTAGTGAACAGGAGAAGTGAGAAGTGAGCAGTGAGCAGTGAACAAACACAGTATTTTTGCGGTGGCAGCGTTTGGGAGTTAGATGCTTTTCTCAAGGGCACCTCAGTCATTTCCTACAGGTATTGAGATTCGAACCAGCAACCTTTGGGTTACCAGTCTGACCATTAAGCCATGACTGCCGCTTAAATGTATTACATGATCAACACCAGCTTGATGTATGGTCATGTAGGGAAGGGGCGTCATAAACATAATTTACAGATTATTACAATGACACTACTGATACCAGTTTATCCTTTTATAGCTCTATAAAACTTAAATGAGTGATGATTACAGTCCAGCCTTCACAGAGAGTCTCAGTGACAGGTCGTCGTCTTTCTCCAAGCACTTCCCTATATAAAATAAAATCACCCTCCCCTTCCCCTTTCTCTTATTTTCTGTACTCTCCTTCTCTCAGAGCAAACAACCTTCTCTCCTCTTGTTATTAACTAAATATGAGCACTTTGACCGGGGGACAAAAATTCAATATTTTCCCCACCAAATATTTAAACCAAGCAAATAAACAGACAAATAAATAGGTCTCCCAGGCGACCGGGCGAGTGAGGAGGGCGGGATGTAATTTGACGGGCGAGTTATTTGGGAGACTGAAGCCCACAGCTATTCAGGGGCTCATTTCAGCACCTGTCAATCAAAGAGCAGAGGAGAGTGTGTAGGTGTGTGTATGACTGAGAAGTGGCCGAACGCACATACAGCCTTCAAGGTCGGAGCAGATAAGGTGAATATCGTACCTGATGAATATATCACCCTCTCCTTCATCTCTTCGCGCAGGCCTATCCAAACATCTTAATTCCCCTCTAATAGCAAGCTTTATCCGTCCTGTGTCCAGAAAATGCATTAAACAAGAAAGAAAGAAAGATTTGAAATAGGAGATCATGAAGCATATGTGCCGACACACACAAGCCAGCGATATTATGAAGGCCTTTCATCCATATTAGATGAGTTGCAGATGACTATTATGTCAGGCTAGATTGAGCTGAGCAGAGAGAGAGAGAGAGAGAGAGAGAGAGAGAGATAGAGATAAAGATAGAGATAGAGATAGAGATAGAGATAGAGAGAGAGATAGAGAGAGAGAGAGAGAGAGAGAGAGAGAGAGAGAGAGAGAGAGAGAGAGAGAGAGAGAGAGAGAGAGAGAGAGAGAGAGAGAGAGAGAGAGAGAGAGAGAGAGATTGCAATTAACACTACCTTTCATAAAACAAACACTTATAAACACTTGCCGCACACATCGTACAGACCGTCTGCTTGAACTTTAACCACCTCAAATACAATGAGTGTGTTTGAAATGGTCGCAGCGCTCAGGCTGCAGTGGCTTTGGTGTGTTTGAGGTTTTTGGGGCCAGTGGTGGCCAGCGCTGTGGGACAGGACAGGAAGTGGGTCATACGACATGACAGTGACTTCTAAAGTGGGCCCTGAGCCATTGCAGAGTGGAAGGACTTCAGAGGGCCACCGATACTCATGCAAACACACACACTGTATCTCTCTCTGGAGCGTTGCGAATACATCTCTGAAGTCAGGTCACAGCAGAGTTTAGCAGAATGAAACTGTCAACAGGACAGACACACACACACTGGAATCCTTTAAGCCAGATCACAGCAGTGTCCCTTCACTCAAGTGCCAAAAATGTGCTCCAAGAGTTTCACATCACTATCAGCGCATCAGTCAAAAGCCAGATCCGTTCCATCACAAACACACACACACACACACACACACACACACACACTGCTGAGAGCCCTGGATCCTGCATCCTGTAATGAGCAAACTAAGAGCCTCTGTTCTCAAACCACTGAAAAAAATCTGCTCGAAATTTGCGAAATTTGCTCAAAAAATATTACAAATTCAGAAAATGCATCTTGATTTAGGTTTATCATTCTTATCATAGTTATTCTTGCCTTAAGCATACATCTTATTACATTCTGTTTGATTTTTATACTTTTTACAAGAAAACAATAATGTATGTGCATTCGGCCACTTCGCAGTCATACACAATTTAGATTTTCTCATGAATATATTTTGTTTTAAGGCTTAGATACACTTCTGTTCAAAAGATTTAAACAAATTAAGCATTACATTGACCAAAAGTGACATTAAAGCCATTTACTAATTCTTCTTATTTATAAATAAATGCTGTTTTGAACTTTCAAATCATTACTAAAATATTGAGCTGCAGTTTTTCAACATTGATAATGATAATAAATGTTTCCTAAACACCAAATCATCATATTACAATAATTTCTGAAGGATCATGTGACAGTGAAGACTGGAGTAATGATGCTGAAAATTCAGATTTGCATCACAGGAATGAAATGTATTCAAACAGAAAACAGTTATTTTTAATTGTTATAATATTTCACACTACTACTGAATGTACTGTATTCTTGAACAAATTAAAAGCAGGCTTTGTGAGCAAATCACTGACTCCAAACTTTTGAACAGTAGTGATTATTCTCTGCATACAAGCATATATTTGATGTAACAACATAAGCATTTTCTCGTATATAACGTTTTATGGTATATCCTTTAGATATGTTTATCAAAAAACTAAAAGACAAAAATACTGATAATTAAAATGTATAAATTGTGCTAAGTTGTGCTAATGAATTGTATTACATGACAGATTTATGGATTATTATTATTAAATGTGATTTAACATTGTTCTATTTAACATGGCATCTTTTGTCATACAGCTTTTGCTGCCATTTTATAAGAGCACTAACAACGCACTTTACCCATATTGAAATCACTGAAATGCACAATCTCTATGCTGGTACTATCAGGGGGCCACATGGTTGTTTGTCCCCATTGCTTGGGCAGCCATGACAGGCTTGAGTGGCCGTTTAACACACACAGCACTGAGGAGTGTTGTCATGGCAGCATCATGCAGTAACCATGAGGCTCATGGGTCTGACAGGTCCACTCATTGCTGGTTAACTGGGAGAACTGCATTATGTGTTCATCATGTGGACACACACGGTGCTCTGGGGACTCGCTGTCTCACTGAATAACTCACTCTTCAGTCTGAGTAGAGATGTGGACTCATGAGAATGTGCGCGCACACACACACACACATAACCTTAAGTTTGCGGTGGTACTGTCTGCACTTATAAGATCAAAATTATGTATAAAACTATGGTCTCAGATCACAAAATTTTAATTCAGCCATTCCTTACTCAGCTTTAACATGCCTGGAGAGCTATGACAGAATATTGCTGCTCTTTTCCATTCGGTGAAAGCATGCCATGACCATAGGCTGTCAAGCTATAAAAAAGGACAGAAGAAACTTATGATTCATGTGCTACATAAGTCATGTCTTCTGAAGCTTTACAATAGAGAAAGTAGAAGAAGAAAAGAAGGTGTTAATGTTAACCACAGTTTTGAATCATAAATTGAAACTGATATTCTGAAAACCCATTGAACAAGGAAACATGACTTCAAAATGCAAATTCTCTTCCGGGTTTTATGATTACAAACACAAAAGCTATATTGTGAAGAAGAAGAAAAAAACTGTTCAGTGCATTAACCCATTATCAGTCATAACAGGTGTACTATAATGTGTAAAAATGCATTTGTCCTTCAAATCATGTATGTTGCTGAATGTCACATCTGAGATTATTAACTTAGCTGTCAATCAACAGCATGCCTGTAGGAAACACACACACACACACACACACACACACACACACACACACACACACACACACACACACACAATTCACATGCACCTGGTCATCTTCCTCTCACCTACAGTGATGTAAGATATAGAAACTACTGATGACCTTCTTTAGAACAATGCATACCTGTGCACACATGCCTGAAAACAGACTGCAGGGAAGTTTTGAGTGGCCATTCACCAATCACCTGCTCACCTCAGGCTCAGCCATCTATCACACCTTCACTAAAGACTAGAGGATACACCTCCAACCCCCAAAGGCAACACACACACACACACACACACACACACACACACACACACACACACACACACACACACACACACACACACACACACACACACACACACACACACACACACACACACACACACACGCTTTATGGGGATTGTCCATAGGCATGATTATTTATTTTTTTACTGTACAAAATGTATATTCTATCCCTCTACATTAACCCTACCAAAACAGAAAACTGCATTTTTACATTTAAAAAAAAACAACATCACTTAGTATGATTTATAAACTTTTCTTCATGGGACCAAAAAATGTCCCCACTAGGACAAGAATTTCAGATATTGCTATATTTTGGGGGACATTTTGTTATCATAATGTAGAGTATACACTCTACACACACTTCAATAGAGCTGAGACATGAGTTCAAATGAGTCTACTGGTCTGCATAATAGCTCTGACCAGCTGAAACCAGTTTGATCCAAATATCTAAAACTACATTTGACATTCAAAATCAAATTTAAACCTAGGCATTTGAAACATTTAAAAGTATTTAAGATTCTGTATTTCAAGGTCACTAACTACAATTGTGTTTTTTGACATTGGCCATGTGAGCTCATTTGTACAAAATACCAGATTTTCTTGCTAACCCATTCTGAAATTTGTACAGATTTAAATAATAAAAAATAAAAAAATGCTGATATTGCCATTTATAAACAAACAGAAAAAAGTGTATTAAATCTGAACAAAGTAAAGGCATTTTCACTGCACTGTATTAGCACTGTATTATTATAGGTAAATGTCTATTACAGTATTTCATATACATTCCATTAATAAACCATTAATAACTGATATAATGGCTGAAATATCCATATTATTTATAATGATGAAATTTGAATACTATGAGTAACTATCTGAAAGCACAATTAAATGATCACCTCTTAAGCAGTATATAACTGTAATAAATTGTTATAAATTGCTACCAATATACAAATAAAAATGTAATTAAAAAGAATGAATAACCATGTACTAATTGATAAACCAGCATTGTATTTTATTTCTATCATAACTAGTGCTTTGCACACACAATGCTTTCAGAAAAGCAGTGGGGCTTGTGGCACTCCGGAAAATAATACAGAAAAAAAGGGAAAAAAAGAAACACAATGAAAGAAAGATTATATATACACACATTTATATTTATATACTAACCTCACAGCATTTACTCAGCAAGAACACAATATTTGGCAACCAATGACAACTCAAAAACTTCAAAAGTATAAAACACATTTAAGCATCTTCATCGAATACTATAATATGTATTTTCTACATTAACACTGATGACATAGAAAAGCATAAAAATAAAATAAAGCCGCTGAACTTCAACAGTCATCCCTTTTTCATTCATCCTTCATTCGTTTAGAGGACATCAAAGTGCTTTTCCTCCTCTTTCACTCGTTAAAAGATGTTTGAGTGCATTCCTCCCAAAACTGGCAGCATTTCAGACATAGGCAGGCGTTATTGAAAGGTTAAAAGCCAATGAGCTGCGAGAATTATGCGATGCAAGGGGTGTAAGTTCTCTTGGAGAGCTCAGTAAAAGCCGCCTAACGACACTACTTGGCTTGGGGGAGAAACATCTTATGTACACACACACACACATTCAGATTCAGTCACACAAAAATAAAACCGTCTATACATTTACATACACACGTGCGTGCCTCGTACCTACATGCACCTATATAGACAAACATCATTGACAGAGTCAGTCTAACAACATTAACTTGACCTTCTCCCTACAAACATTCAGACGGACGCACGCGCAAACATTCAAGCACACTTAGGGCAAATTCAAACATACTAAATCCCTAGACAATACGCCAGGTGAAAGGCAACAGCACGCATATGACACCCGTTAATGATGTCATTACGCCCCCACAATGTCATATCCTTTTTTTACCGACTTTCATCCTCAAAAGATGGCACGCAGACAAACACACACACATAGAGGAGAAGTGAACTGTGAACACTGTATACATCTATATAATGTCTGTCCAAAAGAAAAGCTTCAGAGGATATATGGAGAACTGAAGTAAAACATACATACATTTATGGATATATATTTATATATACGTATATTTATGGATAGGTATTGTATGCTACTACTGATATGCGTCTATGAATGATCATTGTAACACTAAGGACTCTGTTAAAGTGATAGCAAAAGATACTGATGGCAATAGGAAATAAAATGTCCCATCCAGATGTCACCCTGTATTCACCCCAGTTTCCATCCTTATATCCGTCTTTCCATCCAAGTGGATCTCAACGTTGTGTGTGTGAAGGTGAATGTTGGTCTTCAGGCAAAGGTGGGCCAGAAAGGAGAAATTGAACAGGTGTGTGTTGTACTGTTTTTTTGTCACCTGTGATCTCCATCATGGCCTCTATCTCTTAACATCCACCCATAACATTCTTTCTCTCCAATTCTCTCCCTCTTTTACTAACATCTTACATCCTAGGAAGGAAGAAGAAGTCAAAGTAAGTCACATTTTGAGTATTTATGCTTTACTGTATCAATCTATGAAGCACTTTTTATGCACAACATTCACCGATTGAACATCATCAGATCTGATCTTCATAAATGGATAAAAATCCTTAAAGGATCGCCAATGTCACATGATTTCAGCAGTTTGGCAGTTTGACACGCGATCCGAATCATGAATCAATACGCTGATTCATAACCATTCGAATCTTTGCGGATTGAAAACAAACACAGAAGAGAAGAAAATGCTGAATAAAGTCATAGTTTTTGTTATTTTTGGACCAAAATGTATTTTCGATGCTTCAAGAGATTCTAACTAACCCACTGATGTCACATATGGACTACTTTGACAATTTTTTTATTACCTTTCTGGAAAGGGACAGTATATCGTGCATTCATTCAATGGAGGTTGAATTAGGGTGAGTCATTAATGACATAAATTTCATTTTTGGGTGAACTAACTCTTTAAGGCCGCTTTTGATTATTTTAATAACAATCTCTACATAAAAGAAAACATAAGACATTGACAAAAACATAGTAATTCTTCTTTACCTCCAGAGAAGTGACTCAACGCGGTTGATGATGTCAGAGAGGTCAAAGGGGGGAGGGGCATGTCCGGATCGTCATTACTCCAATAGGGTCGGTCGACAGGCGCTTCCTCTGGGGGCAAGGTCTGTGCCAGGCTGGATTGGCATCTATTGGGACAAAATGTTTTAAACAAATTTATTAAAAAAAGTGATAATTTGATAGATATAAAATTAAAAACTAAAACTAAATAAATAAATGTAATATTTATTATAATTTCACAATGAAGTTAAAAAGTTTCATTGAGATGAAATGCAATACATTTATTCATCAAAGACACATTCAATTGATTTTGTGTTGTTTAGTTGTATTGCAATGATTAGTATTTTATGATTTATAGTTTATTTTTATTGTATTATTCTTGTACTTCTGCATTTTATTTGTATCATGTTATGTTTGTAGCTCTATGGGTTTTAGACAATAAAATGTATTATTATTATTAGTATCAAACATGACAAAAAATATATTTATAATGCTAAAAATAATTCAAATTCAGATAAATGCTGTTCTTTTGAACATTGTATTAATCAAAACTGTACCCCAGGTTTCCACAAAAATATTAAGAGGACGACTGTTTTTAACATTGACACACATAAGAATATACATATAAGAAAGACGCAAACTCTGAATCAACATGACATAATCATTGTTCACTTACAATAATTACTTAATGATTGCTTTGACATTACAGAAATAAATTAAATCTTAAAATATATCGAAATAGAAGGACGTTTTTTTAAATTGTAATTAAAAAAAACAACCTATTTTATAAACATTAAAAAGTAATAATGACCACAAACTTTTTAAATGTAGTATATATACACAGAAAATGTCTAAATTGATTAAAAAAGAAAAATCCCCCAGTCTACTGTGTGCTTTCCAGGGAGTGTGTGAATAGTTAACTTCGCCCTAAACACACAAAGAAGTGTGTGTTTGTCTAGGGGCAGTCCACACACTCATTTCCTGATTTCTTTACGGCACACAATAACCTGCCCTAACGACACGTTTATAAAAAAGCAAAGGACTGTGCAGCTTTTGTGTGTGTGTGTGTGTGTGTATGTATGTATGTATGTATGTATGTGTGGAATGGCATCATCCCCTTGCTCTTCCTTTGAACAAAGCCTTAGGAATGCACTTCTGCAACTCTACAAGTGTAAGCAGTGTAAATCACCTCCTAAACGCACCTGGCCAGTGCTGATTAATATCTCAATAATTTACACCTGGGCAGGTGAAGCCTGTGGCTTTAATTCCAAAGTAACTTTGATGTTACAGCATTTCATTTAGTCACCTAATTAATATACATTGTGGTTTTCACTAGAATATGAAAATATATATAGAGAGGGGGAATTTTTGGAAACATTTTGCATATGCTTTAATGTGTAAGTAACGTTTCTGACCATCATATCGGCATATTAGAATGATAGCACATTTTTTTTAATGTTTCATATTTCAAAATATATGGGAAAATGATGAGCCCTAAGAAAAAGAATATCATATAGAGAGGGTAGGTGGATTCTTTGGACTTGAGCCAGTAAGCAACCAAAGAATGCAATTCAGTTTAGCTCTATTAGTGGCGTGGGACTGAAACACTTCACCTTTAATACAAGAATAATCACTGTCCTCACAAATACACAAAGTTCTGCCACAAACGCTTATCTCAAGCAATCATAGCCTATAATAAACACTAATGGTCTTCAACTCAAAGACTGCAAAGGAGGCCAGTGTTATGGATGAGTCTGTGCTGTCCAGCGGTCAGAGGACAGCCCCTCTCTGACACTATTTGTGGTTATATATTTTGTAAGGGCCACTTAATGTTGGAGTGGCTCTCCTGTTAAGTGCTGTCTCTCCAACTGCACCAGCCACATGAGAGGCTGCATTACACGCCGAGGGTGGAATTAGCATATAGCGCTTCGATATATCATCCTCATACTGCATCAGGGCTTGACAATAACATCCGTTAACATGCACTAAGTACTCTAATGTAGCACATCAGTTCATAAATAATATGAGAGCTCGTTCTATACACGCATGCGTGTGTGTGTGTTTAAATTCTCTCATCATTTATTGGATTATTGGAAGAGACGAAGAAGAGGTAACTGAAGTAGACTGTGGTGAAAGAGACCGCAAGCACACAAATGAATGCTAGCCATAAAGATCCACACACACTTACACACTTAAAGGAATAGTTTGCAAAAAAAATAAAATAATTTACTCACTCTTTATGTTGCTCCTAATATGTAAAACGACAGGTGGAACACAAACGTAGCAGAATGTCCAAGCTGCTATACTAACAATAAAGGTTGTATAAATTAACATAAACTACTGTTCAAAAGTTTGGGGGCAGTAAGAGTTTTTATTTTTCAAATAGATGAATGCTTATTTAGAAAGGGCACATTAAATTGATTAAAAGTGACAGTAAATACAATTCATAATGTTACAGGTCCCCCTATATTTTAGCAGGCCTTAACTACTACACTGTAAAAAAATATGGTTGGTTTAACTTAAAAAAGTAAGTAACCTGGTTGCCTTAAAATTTTGAGTTCATTGAAATTTAAAATTGGAGTTAATACAATGAAGGAAATCGGTTTAACAAAAAATAACTCCAAATATTATTGTATCTGAACTACATAACAGCACAATTTGGCATGTTTCACTGCATTGTAAGAAATAAAAAACACAATTACGCATTATGCTTACAAAATATTTTCATAATATTTGAATAAAGGGTGATGACAATTCTCAAAATTGTTCAATGTATTAACTCAAATTTTCAATTTCAATGAACTAAAAATTAAGGCAACCAGGTAACTTACTTTTACCAAAAATGAAAATATTTTTTCTACACTGTATGTACTAACATAAAAAAAAAGTACAATGTACTCGTGTTCATATTGTATTGCAAAACACTTTGCTGATATCTAGGTGGGATACGGGTAAATTCAGGGACAGGTGTGGTGGTATGGGTAAGTTTAAGGGTAAATTCAGGGACAGGTGTGGTGGTATGGGTAAGTTTAAGGGCAGGGTTAGGTGTGAGGGAAGTGTCAACACTGTAATTATAAATGTAACTACAGAAATTAATTACAGATGTAATTATAAAAAACGTATGTACACAATAGGTGTATTGTATCAAATTATTCATTTAAATGTTAGTCATAGCAGTTAAGGCCACCTAATATAAAGTGGGTCCATGTTACAAAACATATTATATTTAAAAAAAACTTTCAATTCGTCAAAAGTAGAAAATGTGGAAGAAGAGGAGAAGAAGAGCTCATATAACTTAAAGACCAACATTTTAAGTTATAAGAGTTTCGTAAAACAAATGGTGAGTAAATCATGATGGAATTTGTCTTATTAAGATGGTACAGTCTGTGGTGAGTGTGAACAAATTCAGTCAGATGTAAGCAACCTCCCAAAATATATACATTTTTAATGTCATAATGTTCATCATAATCATAATGAATCACCTCCTAAACCATTTAGGTCGAAGAAACTCCATGTGACTCCATGTTGCATTTCCATCTGCATTCAGTGGATAAAGTGTGTGTGTGTGTGTGTGTGTGTGTGTGTGTGTGTGTGTGTGTGTGTGTGTGTGTGTGTGTGTGTGTGTGTGTGTGTGTGTGTGTGTGTGTGTGTGTGTGTGTACTATTGGAAGTATATTTTGGAAGTGTATGCCAACCATCCATACAGATTAACCTCTGCGAGATGCAGTCTACCTCTCCCATCTGACCCGCGTTCAGGAGAGATCGACGTTACAATCACTCATTTCAATTTGCTCTGAAACCCTATAACCCTACACAGCCAGGCCTGCTGGAATAGCGAGCTAATGTGGAGGGAAGGAGATCTATCACCTCTGTTCTTCTGGGGGGTGGCTCACATACTCCCACCCGACACATTCGGCGCACTTGAACTTCGACTCGGTCTGCGAACAATGCAATGCATACACGCACACCTGGCCTCCCAGCTGAAACTAACCACTTTAGCTAAAGTGAGTGTTAATTATGGACAGGCAAGCAGTCAATAAAAGGTTAATGCAAAAGGCAGTGGATAAATTCCTTTAAGCATTGCATCACTAGGCCATATCTGGGCAGCACGCAAGGCTCTCTCTGTGTCTGATCAATACATTTTACTGTAATGTTCTCTGCATCGATTTCCCTCGCTCTCTGTATCCTCCTCCAACTGAGATAAACTAGAGAAGAGGGGGAGTGAAAAGCAAAAAGGAACTGATAAATGAAATGATTAAAACCTCTTTTCAGTTGGACTTTCCCTCTCTTTGACATATCACTGTGGTTTATAGCATGGTGCTGGACTTCACCTCCAAGGTCGTACATTACCTGCCCCCCTCTCTTAAAGGGAGTAAAATGCCCTTATTAGACAACATCAGAGCTCCTGCCCGCCACCATTACGCTGATAGATGTAGGGCTAAAATGCTGGGTACACAGACAGGAGACAATGCTAATTGCATTAGCCCACCAGGAGATCATTTACAACCATACAGCTACAAATGGGCTGTTTGATTAGGACATTACGGTGAGGTTAGCCTGCACGCTGTCCTGTCTCTGCATGTGATAAGCACTTTTCGTTCAGTGGTGTGTCTATGTGAATTCTGGTTTGTATGTGCCTGCTGTAAATTTGACAGATATTTGATGTTGTAACTCAAATGGGGGTGGAGATTTTTCCCTTTTCGAACTTCTTTGTTCTCATTTCACGCGCACAGGTGTGAAGGGTGTATGTGTCGACACACAGGTGTGTAGTTTTATGATTTTTGGCAGTGATTGGCCCCGTTCAAAAAATACCATCAAACGGGTCATGCAAAAACAAGCGAGCGGATCATAAATCACAGTTTGGCTCTAAGGCTCATGCAAGCAATCACATCTCCAATATAAGAGTACAAACAAGCACACTGATTACATCTTCAACAGACTCTTCAGAGAGTCCCATTTAAAACAATAAAAAAGGGTCTGTCTGGTTAGTTTTTTGTTGTTTCTGAACTGAATTGGAGCTGATCTAAACTGAATGTAAACGGACATTATCTATCAATGAGTTTTGGAAACAGTAATGGTCGTGATTCAATTTAATTGATTTTCTATATCAGAAAGCCCATCCTCAGATCATTAGTGCATCTGTGCAGAACTATACCTAGAATTTAAAACTAAATTAAATTAAATTAAAAACTAAATGTTAATTAAAATAAAATAAAAATAAACTTACCATAAACTAAAAACTAAAGTTTTTTTTTTCTTAACTATATAATAAAATACAATAAAATAAAAAAGCTAAACTTATCAAAACTAAATTTGACTACTTGAAAATAAAAAACAAAATTAAAAATTAAAAACCATATCAATTTGAGTAAGAAAGTAAGTAAATAACTAACTAACTAACTAAATAAATATGTAGTAAACATATCTACTTGTGTATGTGGGTGGGTGGGTGGGTGGGTGACTGTCTGGGTAAATTCCTGGCATGTGTTCATTTTAAAAACCTCAAGCAAGTAAAACTAGCATCTGATATACCATTTCCCTCAATAAATGGCTACAAAAAACAGACCAAATTTGAGTTTCCCCCCTTTTTTCTTTATTTTACCATGAGCACAAGTGGTTTGGGAGACAATGACCGGAGCTATATTTCAGGTGGAAGGCAATGAGTCCACCAGAGGCAGGAGGTCTTTTGCATCTGTACTCCAACAGCTCACAGCAGACCACATGAAACGAGCTCACCCAAGCTCTGGTATAGGACGCAAGAGACACCGCAAGAGACCTCGCCAGCACACCTTTACTCAGACGGGCTCGTTTGATGTGGTGAGGGTGGGTGTCTGGGTCCTAACCCAACCAGATGATATGAAAAACACACACGCACACACACAGAGCGGTTGCCTCTAAACGGCTCTCATAATTGAGGTAATAAAAAGGGGCTGAAGACTTAAGCTGATTGCAGAGGAGGCCACTGCTGTCTCTGAACTCTCAAAACCAGGTGGACGTCTATTAGCCTGTTAACACCGTAACAAATTATCCCACACGCCCCTCCGATCGCCCCCCTCAGGCCTCATGAAAGAACGCAGCCAGATGTCAACACTAGCACCGGTTTACAGCACATGACACGCCACTACAAACGAAGACAGGTTGTAATAAGGAGAAGTGTGTAGTCAGTCAGTCAGGTCAGGTCTGAAGTAGTTCGTCTCTCAGTCCTGTTAAATGACATTTGAACGAAGCTTCATGGGTCTCAGTGTCCCTTCGGACATTGTCCCACCTGGACTGCCATCACTTTGGAAATCATCAACGCAAAAACAAATAGTGTTGCAGTAACTTGTGCTCTGACACGTCCAACCTACTGAGGTGACAGCCTGACACATACAACATTGTGATATTCTGGGCCAAAACTAATTAGTAGGTTTAAAACGACACTAGGGGTTTTTCACTCTGATGGTGTTTATTTACATGTCGGAATGAAATATGGAGAGGTTAGGAGACGGAAAGGGCTATATATGTGCGTGTGTGTGTGTGTGTGTGTGTGTGTGTGTGTGTGTGTGTGTGTGTGTGTGTGAGAGAGCGAAAAGTGCCTGAGGGAGAGGAGGTTATGAGGTTCTGAATGTTTGCAGTTTTTCACAGGGGAGTGTTTGAGGGCCAATAAATCTTTGAGTGATCAGGAAGTGGATAACAGCGAGGCTGGGAACACTAACACTGCGTTTAACATGTTAAATGTCTGCCACATCACTGCCATGAAAACTGACAAATGCACCAGTAAAACGATCAGTCTCATGGATACATAAAAGAACATACACCTGTATTCATATGTGTCCTGTATGCTACATACACATGCTTAGTATGAACCAGGAAGTAACCGGAACCGGCTTAGTAGGAAGCGCTTCCATTATCTTCATTAGTTTACGCACTGTTTAACAGTCCTGTCTAATACGTTATTAGGTAGAACTGTTATAAAAAGAAAGACAGTCGCTATATGAAAAAGTATTAGTGTTTGCCGCGTGGTTGATGTCCAGTGTCGCTAGAAATACAGAATCATGTTTCACTTGGTCCCCTCAGAGTTGCGCTTTTTAGCAAGAAGGTTGAGAAGCCCATCTATCACTGTTTTCCTTATTCACAATTTGTGGAGTGAATATATAGGCTATAAGCTGTATGTGTACACGTTTTCTTTAAATGGCAGTTGTTATAACACAGTAAACACACACTTTTTACCACACAGTATTTCGCATTCGTTCAGTCAATTCAGCGTACACTTAAGTCACTGGGAGTTCCTATTGTGCTGGGCTAGACCCTACTCTAAAGTAGGGGCTAATTTATTTCCTCCTAAAAGGCGTTCCTAGAACTAAAATCGTTCCCAGTTCCTGCAGTGAAAAGCAGGTATACTTACGTCATTAGTTCTAGAAACTATGAACCCATAAATAGGCCTGTTCTGACAGATATACTGCAACTTCAGTGACCCACACCTGACCACAGTCACATGATCAGATTCCATTTTTTTTTTGTCTGGTAATTACAGAAAGAATGAGAGTGACTCATAAAGCATACTTTTTAAATTGCTACATTTAAGAAAATACATTATCATATACAAAATGATTATATGATTATATATTGAAAATGACAAAAATATTATATATATATATAATATTTTTGTCATTTTCAATATATATATATATATATATATATATATATATATATATATATATATATATATATATATATATATATATATGTTTTTTATTTATTTATTTTTATTGTACTTCTAGATGCTCTGTAGCACTTTGAGATTGCAGAAATGTAAAGTGCATTACAAATAAAATTCATTATTATTATTATTATTATATATTTCACTAGGCATCATGGACTAATAATGAACAATACTTTTACAGTTTTAACTGATATTAAAGTTAATATTATAATATACTTATATATATTTTTTTTTTAATAGGTTAGGTTAGGTTACTTTTATTTTACCCGTAGGTAAATTTGTTTTACAGTGCAATGACTATTGCATCCAATACAAAAACAAAAACACACAACACAGAACACTCCACAACACATAGGGACAAATAAGTAAATAGTGCTCTCAAGAAAGAAAGAAAGTGCTCTCAAAACATTACATGTGGTCTTTGTAAAAGGACCCGATGAAGAACCCAAAAACAAACAACTTAACAACTTAAAAAAAAAAAGGATAAAATCATAAAACCCTAGTACAACATTTCTAAGAACCACCTCTACACTTTGTTAATCATATTAATCGCATTTGGTACGAAGCTGCTCTTCTATCTTTTCGTTCTACACCTTGGGACTTTATACCTCCTCGCAGACGGTAATAACTGAAACTCACTGTGCAGGGGCTGAGAGTCATCTTCTAAGATTGAGAAGGCCATCCTTTGTAACTGTTTGGTATACAGGGATGCCACTCCTGGTTTAGACTCACCTATCAAACGGCTGATTCTAACTGATTTTTTGCCTTTAAAGATATATGACCATACCTTACTACAGTGGAGAAGGACAACACAGATTCAATAAAAGCATGATACAACATTTTCATTATTGTTCGGTCAAGATTAAACACAGATAATTTCCTTAGGCAATACAAACGCTGGTGCCCCTTTTTGCACAGAGCCTCACAATTATTTTCAAAATTTAGTTTCTCATCAATAATTGTCCCAAGGTATTTGTATGATTGTACATACTCTATTGTTTGGCCTTTAATTGAGGTAGTTTCACTTGGATTAGTACTTTTCCTAAAATCAATGATCATATTCTTGGTCTTGGCAAACTGATCTAAGAGCCTCTTGATTAAAATGTGTGGTTGAATTGTATTAAAAGCTAAAGAAAAATCAACAAATAAAAGTCTAGCATGTGTCCTCTGGCCATCCAAATGTCTTAATAGCAAATTTAGCATTGTGACAGTAGCGTCATGTACTCATAAATGCAAATTTTTTCCTTTGTAAACAGGAATGTCAAGTTGCATAAATTAACATTAACAACATTGTTTTTATATGACATTTTACAATAATAAAATGGAACATTTTAAATTGTAATAATATTTCACAACCTAGCAGTTTTACTGTATTTTTTTATCAAATAAATGCAGCTTTGGTGAGACTTCTTTCAAAAACATTAAACAATTTTACGGACCCCAAACTTTTTTAACAGTGGAGTATTGTCAAAGTAAATGATTAAACTATGTACAACAGTATATTTATGAATTAACATGAACTGAAATGAATAAATGCTGTAAAAATGTGTTGATTGTTAGTTCACAATGCATTAGAAAATGTGGCCCCACTTTAGATTAGGTGGCCTTAACTACTATGTACTTACATCAAAAAATAAGTACAATGTACTTATTGTGTTCATAATGTATTGCAAAACACTTTGTTAGCTTTCATATTGTTGCTGATATAGAGGTGGATACGGGTAAGGTTAGGGACAGGTGTGGTGGTATGGGTAAGGGTAGGTGCGAGGAAAGTGTCAACAGTGCAAATATTAAAGTAACTACAGAAATTAAGTACAGATGTAATTACATGCAGGTCATTTTTTAATGTAAGTACAATGTAATAACGTATGTACACAATACACGCATTTTATCAAATTATTAATTAAAATGTTAGAAAATAGTAGTTAAGGTCACCTAATGTAAAGTGGGTCAGAAAAGATGACTATACACAAATTAAAGCATAACAATGGTGAAAAGTATCCTTAAAATGAGTTTAAAAGTAGGCAAGTGTAAATACACCAAATAAAACAGGTGAATACATGATTGGATTGAATGATTAGATGATAACAGTGGATGTATTTTGGGAGGTGACACTAGCCATGTATCATCATTCTATTCAAACAACACAAACTAATTAATGTCATCTCGTTAGAAACAAATAGGGCCGTGCTCTAACACAAATGCAACTGTTTGCCAACTTTACATTTGACACGTACCACTAATATTTTGCTTCCGGAAACTCTGAGGACAGGACAGGCTGGTCTCAGTTACAAAGAAATAGCTACAGAGAGAGCCGCAGGTGCCAACTGTCATGTTCTCACGAATGACAGTAGTGAAATAGCACATTCTACCTGTAAAACTGACAACATTACAAAGTGACAGGTAATAAAAAAGGAATGCGTTCAAATATGAGCAGCATTCATGCACTGAATAATCTACAGATAACAGAGTGAAACTAAGAAAATCAGAAGATCAAATTAAAGAGATGTGAGAGAACATCCACCAGGTGTTTGAAGTCCTGAAATCACCTGCTCCTTCTGCTGTGTGAATAGCATTTTTGCAGCCTATTAAGTAAATAGTGTAATTAAAAGAGTGTGGCGTTTAAACGCCTGTGAACTGCCAACAATTTGTTGAAGGGAGCGGTCAGGTTGCCAGGCCCCTGGGGCACTGCAACAAGCAGGTAAAGAAGAATCACTGACATGGGTAATGGGTGGAGAATTTGTGTTTACACAGTGTGTGTGTGTGTGTGTGTGTGTGCGTGTGTGTGTGTGTGTGTGTGTGTGTGCGTGTGTGTGTGTGTGTGAGGGGAAAAAGGGAGAAAAATTAAGAGAGCAAATTAAATGACAAATTGTATGCATGCGTGTGAAAGGATGTGTGCTAGCTATAAGGAGGAGGTGATGTGTGCGTGTGTGTTAACGGTAATGAAGCAATGTAGTTAAAGTGATAGGTAAATACACCCTTGACAGAATCAAACAGTTTACCTTTGTTGCAAATAGAATGGATATTTCCCATCTATTGCTATTAAGTCATTTGCTGTGTAATGTACCCAGCCCTTTGTCTACACCGACCGAGCTTTACTAGCGTCAACAGGCAAACGAAAAGCCACAATGAGGGTTTACAGAAGCCTTTGTGTTTTTGCAGTGGCCTCATACCTTAAGGACTAACAGAGACATTGAGACTAAAGAGCACATGAACAATTGGACTGGAGAAAGTTGTTAAAGAGGACAATGGGAATGTTCTAGTACAAATAAAAGTTTCTATGGAGCACAATAGCAGGATAAACATGAGATTTGTCTCAGTTTGCAAAATTAACTCTTGTAATTCAATACAACAGTAGCAAATCGGCACAAACACAAAGAAAAAACAGACAAACCTCATGTTCACTTATTTAAAGAGGCCATAACACACTTATAAAATAATAATCATAACTGTTTAATGACCATTTTCACCCTCTCTCTGACCCTGATAATTAAATGGGCCATGCACTTTATGCTGCTTTGTGTGTATATATATTTATATATATAATAATAATATTTTGTATATGATGATGTATTTTCTTAAATGTAGCAATTTAAAAAGTATGCTTTATGAGTCACTCTCATTCTTTCTGTAATTACCAGACAAAAAAAAAAATGGAATCTGATCATGTGACTGCTCAGGTGTGGGTCACTGAAGTTGCAGTATATCTGTCAGAATATATATATATTCTCGCAAACTACCTTGTAACCAATCATGTCAATGTGCGGGCAGGCTTTAGCATATCATTATTAACTGCAAAGCAAGGAAGTCTCAAGATAAGCCAGGTTATCCCAGTATCTTTTTCTGTTAATAAGAATTTAGCAATATAACAGGTGAATTAAATGTATGATGTATATTATGATATTATGATGAACTATATGCCTTTCTCCTGATGTTCTAAGTTGTTAAAAGTATTTCTAAGCATACTGATTTTTAGAAGGCAGACTGATATACGATATATATATATATATATATATATATATATATATATATATATATATATATATATATATATATATATATATATATATATATATATATATATATATATATATATATATGTGTATTTTTTTTTCAGTACTAAGACACATTCAAAGACACAGCATGGGTTCCCCCAATTTAGTCTTTTGTTTCAATGATGGTCTCTTAATTCTTTTTGGACTCAGGACAAAGTTGAAGTTATGAAAATTGTTTTCATAGTACACTAAACTCTTTAATCTCAGAAGATCAAGCAAAATTTGATTCCTCATGATGTGACCTTTACATTTTTGCAAGTATAATTCAGCATCGCTGTGTTTAGCAGCAGTAATTGTTTCCTCTGCTTCATGCGATCCCTATTAAAGCTGCATAAACCATACTGTAATCTCTCTGAACCTCTGTGGATGGCTGGGTTCACCCACAGAGCTCAGCTACGGGGGACGGTGAGATGACCGGCTTAAGGGGTTAACTGCTGATCTGGAAACAGCAGGGTGGATCGCTAAAGGGGCTCAGTTGTCAGACTCGCAGACCCTCAGCTGGCCCGAGGCCAGTGTCTGAAAGCAAACAAGCATGAGCCAGACATCCCAGTCAATCTGAGAGATTACATTCTTCACAACTGTTTAGCCTCTGCTCCCCTGGAACGAAACAACCAACACAAAGTACAGAAAGTTATAATTTGTGTCACTCTGAAGTCTAAAGGCTGTGTGTGAATGAGAAAATGGAGTGAAGGGGCAAAAACTGGCCAGAGAGGAGGACGAAGAGGAACAGAGAGATATAAAAAGAGAGGGGGTCAGTCTCTCAAGGGACTTTCAACATACTGAGTACAACATCAACATGTCACTATCCATTCCCCCTCCTTCCTGTAAATCTGAGGACCTAGACTCTTCAGGCCTAATGACTCCTGACTCACTCCATCCACCTCCAGCCAGTCACCACACATGGCTAGAACAGACAGAAAATCATTCAGCAGCTTGCCTGAATGAATATTTGATGGGGAGAGAGTATTTTTGCCCATGGTGAATAAGAACACAGTATGTGTGTGTATTGTGTGCGTGTCTGCATGGTTCTTGCCTTTTATTCAGCTATTTCAAGGAAATTCAGAGAGAGTTTTGCTTCCCATAGCTGATTATCATCTTCCAAAGTAACAGTTCCTCCACTGTTAGCATCAATCAGTGCTTCTATAAAAGGTCAACAGACAAATTTACCATTTACCACATCAGTTAACTTACCTCAACCAACAAAAATCTTTATTTAACCTGGTGCCAAATCGTTTCTCCTTCCAAGAATCTATAACTGACATGTTCAGAGCATCTGTTGGTTGTGGCATCTGGCACAGAGAGTGAGTTACATCTGCAGCGTTAGCCATTTTACGTCATGAGTGATGTTCATGTGCTTAGCGTCTTACCTTTAATTGAGCTTTTTAGCCAAGCTTTGGCTGCCTGCCATTATACACACTACAAAACAAGGTTCTGCCGAAAAACAAACACATGGAATACAATATGCTGTCTGTCAAAAACAAGTTTCCGATTCAATCCTCAACCAGTTTGCTATTTCAGAGAAAGGCATGTTAAGATTTTGTGTCCTCTCCCACGGTATTATTTGTTGCCCTGACACTTATTCAAAGCATTATTATCGAGCAAACCCAAAATACCAGGTGAGCCTTTGATGAGGATGGTTCACTTAATTAAAAATGAACAGGTTACAACACCACACTCCATCCCCCTTTTGTTGTTTAATAAAAGTGCGAGATGCGTGCCAAATTTCTCTACACTGAAGTGGTTTGGAGATGCAGAAAAGAGTAGAGGATCATTATGACAGAATTACTGCCGCCACCTGTGACCTCACTGACGATGTCGCATTTACATCCAGCACAACTTTCTTCTTCAGAGTTCAAAGTGGATTCAGGTCATTTTTAGAGATTGCTTCATACATGTTAAAACAGACGTCTGAATTACAGTCTATTAGCAGATTTAACTCTACAAACCCACACCCAACCCAACCAATGATCTTAAATTAAACAGGCACAAGAATCATCTAAGAATCATAACGCAAATCATTTTCAACAAACATCAAGTTTACGACAAGAGCTAAACCCTTGTCTACACAGGTTTACAAAAGAATCAAATTACTCGTGCTAACATTGCGGATTACCTGCTTTTGTTTGGTTCTAATCTAGCAGATCCTACATTAGCACTTGCGTCCTGTTGAGCAGGATGCTGAACTTTCTGAAAAGGCAGGGAGTGATTTATAACAATTAGTTTCTCATGTCGTCAGATATGAATTGCTGTTAAAGGATGTGTGGTATATGTACAAAGGTAAAAATGCGTTCTTCCATAAGAGTAAGAGATACATTTCATCAGCTATCAGGATTAGCGTCCTGGCTCCACCTGACCATGTATGGACCATTTAGGCATGTACACACTGTAAAGTTTCAGGAGTGACTGTACTGAACAAACAAGTCCGATCCATGGAGGTCCCACCTCACAACTTACAGGACTTAAAGGATCTGCTGCTAACATCTTAGTGTTGGATACCACAGCACACGTTCAGGGGTCTAGTGAAGTCCATGCCTTGACGGTTCCGTGCTGTTTTGGCAGCAAAAGGGGGACCAACATAATATTAGGACCGCATAGGTCATAATGTTATGCCTGATCGGTGTATATGAGAGTGTTGGAGTGCAACTATGGGGAAGAAGACATGATGTGGGTGGCTCCCTGTGGCACCCTGCCCTATGGTCTTCTCCTGCGGGCACTGCCTGTCTACCCCACACATCACTCACGCCTCAAATACAGCACACGCAGCTTACCGCACCCCATGAGACCTGGGAGTACATTGTCTGATCGCTGTTCACAGCACTGAACAGATACAAATGGTTTATCCATGTAGCTCTGTGGACCCTGGTACCTCTCTCAGTCTCTCTGGCATTCACCTGACAGCGCTGAGCGACAGGCGTGCAAATCTGCAGAGGCTGGATTTAATGCTCTAAAAAGCACATGGGCCACCGCTACCATCCTACCTTTAATCAAAGAGAACGAGAGAGGCCAGGATTATGCTCAAATCTCAGACTAGGGGAGCGACATGAACAACAGATGCTCTGACAAACCAAAACAGGAACAAGGAGTCAGCACAAGGGAATCGCATACACTCTCTCCTATTGGACAACTGATAGTCACTCTCGGCGGTAAAAGGCAAGTTCATCGCAGTTCTCATATGCTCTTTGAAAATAAAATGCCTCCGGTGAGAGGCCCAAACTGGTAAATTATTGCAAGTGCAATACAATTTAGAGAATGTAAACTGAGAAACTAGTTAGCAGGAATGTCCCACTTACCAACCAAAACATGTCAAGTGTGTTGGTGATGTATAGGTACATAATCAGTAGTGTGTCAATATTACAGTTTTTAGGATTTACTGTCTGTCAATATTGGATATAGAGTTTCCAATACTGCACATTTTATAGTGTATGCTCATGTCTAAATTTTGCATTTAGATTACCTTTGCCATCACTGAACGCTCACAAGATGACATAATATGAAGACTGTACTCATAAAAGTGTTTTAATTATGTATGGTGTTTCACTAAAATGTTGAGAAAACTCAGATTCCTCACATTTATTAGATTTGCGTGCCAAATTGACTGCTAAGTTATTGCAAGTGTAATACAATTCATAGGCTGTAAACTGAGAAACTATTCAGAGGGAACATCCCACTATAGCTACAACAGTCAGTCAGTGTATTTCAAATGTCTCTGGGTAATTAATGCACCATATTTTGTTTGTTATGGAATTTAAAACTGCTTTTATGAGTGTAATTTTCAGCCTACACACACTCGAGAACTGACTCAACAAGCTGTCGCTTTCCAATTTTGCCATGAACTTCCAACCCACATATTTCTAACTACCTACAGAAGATGGTGAAACCCTCTGAGTAACAACCTGGATTTGGAATATGATACTGTAGAGAAGAAAGTGTGGTGTACAAAAACATGGAGGAGGAGTACATAGAAGAAAGGAAGAAGCACATATATGGAATAAAGGGCTGAAATGAAACATACGGAAGTGAAATGAGAAGGGAAGAGAAGACAGGCACTGAAGAGGCGTTTCCGCTCAAGTCCTCCGGCATCGGTATGTTAATGGTGCCAGCTTCCTCTGCTTATCCTACACAGGATCTTGCTAAGGCATATCGCCTTCAGCAGAGCCTGGCATGAACCTGGCACCAACACCACCTCACCATCTCCCTCTCTCTCTGACACACACACACACACACATCAGTCTGCCCTTTTTGCTCTTTAGTTATTCATTAGGTGGCACGTGTGCCATCCTGACACACAGTGCAAGACACATCTAACCATTCGCTTGCGAGTTGTATGATGGCACATCTTTGCCATCAAATACATCCATTTAGGCCAAAATTATAATTATTTTCTTCGGTAATGGACAGCATGTCAGCACAAGTTGTCAATTGAGCTTAAAGGGATAGTTCACCCCACCCACTATGATTATTTACTCATTCTCATGTTGATGGACACCTGTGTGACTTTTTCTTCTTTGGAACACAAACGAAGATATTTGGAGACATTGTGTTCAGCAGAAGAAAGTAAGTCATTTAAGAATGACATGAGCATGAGTAAATTATGTAATTTTTGCATTTGTAATCTTTTGGGTGAACTATCCCTTTAAATAGCATTGCACCTATAATGCTCTTTTATTATAAACCAATTCACCTCTGGACATCAAATGAACATCAATATAAGTTCTCATTTTGAGAAACAAGTGTCTTTTTCTTCTCTCTGCATTGCTTTTGAATGTGGAATCTCTGCATTTGGCACTAGGTTCAGTTTGGTGGGATAAACACTTGCTGGCACTAAAAAATTATCTCCATATTAGTGAGAAATAGAGTCAAGTCACAATGCCAAACCTTACAAACATAAACAACCTCATATTGTGCAGCAATATGTGTCATTATTTTGTACTGTGAGAGAAGTAAATAGAGTTTACAACATACCAAATGGTGCGAGAGAAAGAGACAAAGAGAGAGTGACATTTCTCCCCGCTTCATTTCAAGAAAACGTGTCCACCAGGAGAGGATTGCATTGTCTAAGCTGTAGCTAAAGCTGGAAGCCTTATTCATTGTTTTTAATTGCTCTGTTGATCAGTGGCTTTCACCAAAACTCTGTAATAATCGTCCCACAATAGATCTGTTACAGTTTCTGACAAGCTGAATAAAATACTGAGCAGCACCTTGGGATATTCAACACAGGCTTATGAAAAAGAGAAGACATGAAAATTGATGCTAGTTTTTTAGCCATATAATCAAGCATTATCACATAAAAAGAGTCAGAATATTAGCATGGCTGTGGATGCGGACTTAGAATAACAGCACAATAGCAAGTGCGTTTATACAACAGTTTTGTAAAGTTAATAGAGAGTAACACCAGTCTGAGGTTGGTATACTTGTTTTTGCATTTCTTTGATCAAAAATACAATAAAAACATTGATATTGTGAAATATTCAATTTAAAATAATTGTATGACATTACACCTCACTTTAAGTGTATCTTTGTTAGTTACATCTAAGTCATTTACCCTCTGCAGAACAAAGCAAAGCGTAACAGCACTTCTCACTGACATTTGACAGAAAAACGAGACACTTTTCTGTGCAAGTCTATAGTATATAATGAACTCAACATCAAAACACCTTCCTTTTTAACAGATTAAACCTTTCTACAATGTGCATTATAAAAACTAAGACATTTCTGTACATTTTGCAAAGGCTTATGAAATTTTAAACAGCCAATCAGATGGCATTTATTCTCTTTAATCTCCTGGAGGCAGCCAATGGGGAAAGAGCCTTGGGTGAGCCGGGCCCAGCGGGGATCCAGCCTGCGGCTGCTAACACTGCCTGTGCTAAACTAAACACTAAAACTCTCAAATTTATGCTTATCTCCTACTAAAACTTTCAGCTTTAACTTTGTTTTGTTTTCACACGGCACATGAAGAGGGATCCAGAAAGCCTTGTTTTATTAAGCAATGAGGCTGTTAAATATAATGAGAGTTTATCATCCAAATTCAACAATTCTCAAACCGCTACAGAAGCCAAAACTACACGCCATCTTCCATATGAAACCTATAACACAAATAACTGATGCAGAGTAGCATGTAGCACGTCATTCTTAACAGCCATGAAGACCACAGAACCTTCACTCCAGCATTAAACATCTCTTCTCTCATCCACTCACATCTAGAGTCATGCTTCACACCATTGGACAGGACACTTTGAAAAGACTGAGGCCTGGTTTCAGAGACAGGGCTTAGATTAAGCCAGTATAAGGCCTTAGTTTAATTAGGACATTAAGGTAACTTTTATAAACATGCCAGTAAAAACAGATGTGCATCTTGAGAAAAAACAAAAGCACGTTTCGTTCAGTTAAAACAGCTCAAACATGTGTCTGACATGAGACTAGCTTAAGCCTTGTCTGTGAAACTGGGGATGAGAGAAATGTGACCCTATAGCTGTTTCCAGAAAAAAAAAATACATACCGTAGTAAAAAATAGTATACTTACTCACAATTTATTTGTACTTTAGTATAAATAAATGTATTTGTGACACATAATAAATTGGTATACTTGAAGTCTGTTCAATTGGAACAACTAATTTGTACTAAATGCATTTTAGTTGTACAAAAGCAGTGCTAAAGTTCAACTAAAGTGGTATTAAATATACTTGTTTGTGCTAAAGTGGAACTATTCCAAGTATACTTAAAGGGAGACTCCTTCGTTTTTTTAGAAATAGGGCTTATTCAACTTATTTTCTACATTTAGATATGTGGGCAAATGCATTTTTGTCTCACTGCATGCATTGTTGGTGGAGTGTTCCTTTAAGTAGACTTTAAATATACTATGGTATTTAAGTTTTGAAACGCAGAATTCACTCAGCATAAACTCCAAATATAGTTTGGTGACATTACAATTGCAATTAAATTCAATTAAAAATGCATTATTTTAAATCAAGTTTTTGGAAATGATACTGTAATCGTCTCTGTGTAAAATCGTGAATCTGTGACATCACGCATATTACATGTTTAATCTATAGACGAACAGTGTTTATTTTCAAAGTGGCATCTCCAACTTGCCTGACATGCATTATGCAGTGTTTTTAATCATTTTCACAGATTTGTGAGAACAGTGATCTTTTGACATTTATTATTATTATTATTGAACAATATTCATGAGAAATATTAAACATACAGTAAATGTTACAATCTGATGCATTGTAGCAGCGTTCACCTATTGCTCATTTTTAACTGCAAGTAAAATGTGCATTTCTTTTGAATCAACATCTTTTGTTGGTCCTAGAACAACATTCCTGGGAAACATAGTAAAAACTCTTAACCAATAACTACCATTCAAATCTGGTTTATATGAATACCGTTCCAAGACCAACAAGGATGTTGACTGAGGAAACTAGTTAGATAAAAATAGCATGTGAGAGAAGAATGTAGGACTTAAGTAATGACTGGGGCATAGTAGCTTATTTATACAAGTGACAGAACCAGACAAACCCTTAAAGGCAGTCATACGCTCAAATGCACACACACACACACAAACACACTTTTGTTGCTCAATCTAAACTGAGATCAATAGCGGCTCATAGGTAGTCAATAAGAATGATCTTGCCCTGGTCTTCATTAGTAAAACACTTTGAATGGTAAAGACATCCATAATCAATCTGCTATCAGCACTCAGAGACACAGGTTAAACACAGATACACTCTCACTCAATTACTCTTTCCTTTATTCTTCTTCAGTTTATATCTATCATCATTTTCTATTTCTACACCCCCTGTAGTTTGTCTTCATTTCTGGCTTGTACAATTTGAATTTGGTTGTAATTAGTCTTTCTTTTCTTCTCCTCCCTTCTCTTCTCCTCCCTTCTCTTCTCTTCTCTTCTCTTCAGCTGTGTCTGAACGTTCGTATGTGATACTGACAGTTTGACAAGGCCCTTATTCGCACAGTGGTGTGTGTAACAACAATCATTAGTGAACACCTAAAGCTTGTGAGCCCATTAAACCAGAGGAATAGGACAGACCCACACAAGCACATCTACCCAGAAATTCACCTGCAAGCATAACTCATGCACTTTACATACACCACTCACATCTCTAAACATCCAAACACACACACACACATATATACACACACACACACACACACAGGGAAGTCAATATCTCTGATTTCCCCTGTCAGCGCTGTGGCAGGCTGCCTTAAAGAGACATCAATCTGTGATGTCAGCACTTATCTAATGAAGCCTTTCAGATCGATGGGCACACTGCCCGCTAAACGCACTCCCACACACCCAAACACACCAGATGGATGCATTCTCTAATGAATGAACAGACGTAACCATTCCATCTCAATGCTCAATGATATCATCTTAATGACAGAGAGGGGGGGAACCCGAAAGAGCTGGTGTTTTATGTGTTAATTATTATAACTGTACTGATCAGCTAATGACTGTGTGTATACGTGTGAGTGTGTGAAAAAGTGTGTTTGTAAATAAAGCTGTGTGCTGCAGTGGCATACGCTATCTTTCCGCATCATTAGGCTCGGCGGGCTACACGCTTGTGCAAACACACACACAAATATACGTACACAAGAGGGCCATTTATGTGTCCATAGGCATCTGTGCATGATGATAGGCAGCCTAACATTAAATTAATGGAGAGTGGACTGTGCAGGCTTCACCTCGCACACACACAGACACACACACACACACACACACACACACACACACACAGTGCAATGACACACTCTCATACGACACACTCTTTGTGCTGCGGTGATGTAACTGGCTGATTTACTAGCAAAAAATGGTGTGGCATAAATGCTTACAGACATTACTAACTTAGAAGAGCACACCTGCACACATTTACCTTTGGTTACCTAAAATTATAATTTTAGCTAATAAAAATAAAATAAAATAAAATAAGACAAAAAATATACGTACAAAACAACATCCATGGGAGGAGTATATAGCATATTTACACCGAGGTCATATTTTCAAGATAGGATTTTCAAAATTGTGGCAAGATTAGAAACAAATACTTTCATAAGCAGTTGTCACAATCGGTTTATTATTAAGGAACAGACACAAAATTCTCCAGATCAATCGTTGTGCACACAGCTGTTCTCAAACCTCTCAGACTTTACACAGGACTATAATGGATGATGCACTCATACACACACTTCTGTCAAAAGCTCATAAAAGCCAGAAGTCCTTGTGCAAAATAAAATTTTATAAGATGATGCTATTGGAAAAGAAGTGGCAGATCATTGAATAGCTATTATCAAAGGTGGCGTCAGTTAATATATTGTTTATTCTTATATCATAAGCCTATCACTTATCATTTCTATCACGCATAAAGCAATCCATTAAGTTTGTCGTTCCAAAAAAAAAAAAGATTATATCATTAAACTATTGTATCATTGTAATATATATTGTATTATCATTGCAATATATAGAATATAGTCAACTGTGGAATAAATAAAACATCACACATTTCTATTCTTCTACACACACGTGAACTGTTCAATTTACCATGACACAAATCCTTTGAGTTCAGATTGGTCACACCAGGCCAATTACAGTCATCAGGAAGACAGCTGCTTATCGACAGTCATCGTGTCCGAATGGCGATTTCACTCACTAGTCTGCATGTCTTTACATAGAGCATTGATTAGCCGGCTGTAGCAGTTTCTGTTAATATTGCTCACCCACACAAAATCTATTTGAGACCTGTGTGTGTGTGTGTGTGCGTGCGTGCGTGCCTGTGTGTGTGTGTACAGGCTTTGCTTCTTGTGAGGGACAAATGTCTGCACTTATGTAGTAAAATATTATGACAACGACTAGTGAGGACATTTTTCTGGTCCTCACTAGATAAAAAGACTTATTATTAATAAGCCAAAAGATAAATTCGCCAAAGCATGTTTTTATTTAAATGTAGTGTTTTGCATGTTTCTGTGATGGGCAGGTTTAGGGGTAGGGGTTGGGTTAGGCGATTGAAAACAACATTAACATGATATATGTATTATATGATATATATGATATAGTATATGTATAACATGATATATTCTAATGTAAAAATAAATGGAAGTCTATGCAATAACCTCACTAATAAAGTGAAACACATGTGTGCGTTTTCATGTTTTTCTGGTTGGGACTTTAACCTGAATGCACACTGACTCATGGGGACTTATGTTGCTTGCCAATAACAAGCTAGTAAATCATACAGAATGTGTGAAAGATTTTGTGTAATGGGTAGGCTTAGGGTAGGGTTAGTGTAAGGGGATAGAATATAAAGCTTGCACACTATAAAAACCATTATGTCTATGGAGAGTCCCCACAAAGATAGCAGACGTGTGTGCATGAAGAAAAGAGTGATTTTTAATTTAAAATCTCCCTAAAACACAATAAACAGATAGCATTTAAAGGTTTGATGCCTATAAAAATCACCTAAAAGACTAAACGTTATGTTAAAATAGCAAATAACCATGAATAAGTTGTTATGGTTAATTCGGGGTTTGAGGAAATGTGTATTGCTCATTTTGGATTTGAAAAGAAAAACAAGGCACGTCAGGGGAAGGTCTATTGATGTCCAGACCAAATCCCCTATTTTGTTGAGATATTGGCAAAGACCTGAAGTACCACTTGATATCTCAGACAGAGAGAGTGAAAGAGGAAGACAGACCCCCCCGATGAGAGAGAGCGTGTCATCTGATGAAATTTCTCTCAGCAGGATATCAGGGGTCAGAGGAGTGCGTAACACCTCACAAACATAGAGATTTGCTCTAATACCACACACACACACACACACACACACACACACACACACACACACACACACACACACACACACACACACACACACACACACAGATAACAGAAAGCTCATCGGTTTTATGTGTGGAGAGGAAGGTCTAAAGGCAATCTATACAGTATTTTGACAACATGTGTTGTGAAAAACAACCATCTGACCTCTTTCTGAACTATAGGTTTCTATACACACTGAAACAAGAACTGACAACAGGAACAAGTGCGGCTTTTAGAGGATCAAAATAGAGTGTGCCTAAAACAATAACTCAAGACAGGACCCACACATAATCTGCACCTGCACAACTCAGAAACAGGATGCACTCTGGGCTAAATTTCAGTTGTCAAATCATAAGTTTGAATACTTACGCAATGTGATAATTAAATTTTTTTTTTCTAATAAATCAAGTTATGACAAATCTGTTTTTGGCTTTGCCATTATGGGGTGTGCAGTGTATTGATGTGGAAAAACAACATAACATTTGCAAAAAGAAGACTTCCGCAAGGCACTAAACACATTGTCACTGATTTAAGACAATGTTGGACATTTTAGGCTTTTGTAAAGAGGAATATTTATTTAAATGCTGCTGATTATTACAGTTTTTTGATTATTTGAATGCTAATTATGTAAAGGTGTGTTCAAGATTTTTTAAATTTATATTTTTATCTTTATCTATAGTCTTCAGTTGTATTGCCACACTGCCACACAATTGAGATGCCCAGTAATTCAAAAACACCCCAAAAATATGGCTTTCTGACTAACAAAATATAGCCAACTACATTTAAGTTAATTAAAATGCTCAATTAGCCAAAAATACAGCTATGATTCAAATGTAAATTACCTTTTTAAATATATAATTTATTAAAATCAAATATATTTTGTTTGCTTTAATGTTGGTGGCTAGTCGCACATAAAAATGAGAGGGGAGTAAGAGGTAGAAAGAAGGAAAAAGACAGGTAATGACTCAGGCAGTTGTGTGGGCAGCCTCTGCTACACAGAAGACCCACGGGGGCCGCTGGTGTGGCACTGAGTGGTCCTGTGAAATAAGTACAGGCAGGCTGGAGGCAGTCTATTGGCCCAGAGTGATGGCTCGCTTGTTGCTTATCGAAGCCCAATAAATCTACACATGGCGAGTGAGATATGAGAACGCTGATCTCATCTACCCCAAACGGTTCCCTTACTCCACACACACACACATATTCCTCAGATTTACCCAGGGACGGAGAGTTTATATAGCTGAATAAAACAAAAACAAGAGAGAGAGAGAGAGAGAGAGAGAGAGAGAGAGAGAGAGAGAGAGAGAGAGAGAGAGAGAGAGAGAGAGAGAGAGAGAGAGAGAGAGAGAGAGAGTGAAGAAAATAATCAGTGGGTTGTGAAGCTAAAAAATAGTATATATTGAAGAGAAGGAGAGAGAGCCTGATAATACATATATATGGGGAGTAAACAGAGACGCTCAGAGACTCTCTGCAACAAAGACGCTTTAGAGAAAGATGACGCAATAAACTACCAAATAAAATCCTCTCTCTCTCTCTCTCTCTCTCTCTCTCTCTCTCTCTCTCTCTCTCTCTCTTTCTCTCTCTCTCGCTCTCTGAAAACACTTCAGATGTGAAGGCAATCACATTTACCTGCTAAATTGTAGGTGATTCAGCACTTTCGAAGATTGTTGGGGGGAGTCACCTCATCCAAAATACACACCTGAAAATGAGGTGTTTTCAGACACATCAGGAGACTGTGCGGCTAACGGCCGGTCATGGAGGCACACTTAGCGTTAAGAGGCTAGCAATATGACCGAGGTACCCATCAATGGCGTTTTGATATCATCTTGAGCACAGGAGAGGGATATGGCTGTGTGTTCAATAAGTCCCAGGGCTTACTCTGTGCACTGGGGTTTTCAGGTGTTAGCCATATGCTAAGAGCTAATATGAGATCTAATCATGGGAGTTCAGACCCGAGCGAGAGCGTCAATCCCAGCCTAATGCCACCTTATTGCTGTGAGCCTGTTCTGTTTGCCCTGAGCTTGATCCTGAGCTTCGCTCACACCAGCTCGCTCTCACCGCCTGGCCTAGCTGCAGTGCACGGAGACCAGGGACGAGGGATGAGCGGCGTGACCCTCCGGGTCCGCTCGTGGTGATGAATAGGCTCACTGGCTAACACAGGCAGATTACCCCCTTAACAGGGTCTGTTAGAGACGAGTGATGGAGGGATGAAAGGAGGAGTGATAAATGACAGATTTATCTTTCTCTTCCAGCAGAGACGCCACCGCAGCAGGAGCAATAAAGCGACCGGAGAGAGAGATGACGGAGACAATTATGTCAAGCCCAGCTGTCAATCATGGCGATGAGAGAAATAGCATGTGTGTGTGCGTTGACGTGCGGCCCTGGCAGGGGGCTCGTAGCGGGGCGACAGGCGGGCATAATACTCTCATCACTCTTCCTCTGGTTGTCATGGCGTCAGAAGTGGCCCTGGGCGCCACGGCGACCGCCGCTTGAGCCTCCAATCTCGCAGAAATATTCCTAAACTGCAATTTTTCATATTTCCCTGTATGCATAAAGAGATGAAAGATTACCCCATCGTTTGTATTGTCTCTCTGAGGTGATGCTCCGATATTAGTTTATCCACTGCACCTAGGATTGCTTCCCTAAGCAAGACAGATCGGCACAGGGAAGGAGGGCAATATTCAGCCAAACATATTCAGCTCATCTTTTATATGCTGCATTTTTTGAACAGACACAGGTATGAACTGGGTGTCTAAACAAGACTGCTTTGAAAGCTAAATGGAAAGAGCGAGACTGAAAGAGAAAGAGAAGGTGAGAGAAAAAAATATTTTTTTGTTGAGAATTCTAATTGCTAGGCAGTTTAAGCACTGTGGGTTTTTTTTCTTTTTGGTTTTCCCAACATTCTCTCGCATACGGTAGGTAACCAATTTTCATATTAATTCCTTCTGTAGTTATCAAACTCTTATGAAAATGGAAATTAAAGCTAAACTGATTTTGAGAATCAATTTGAAGGGGGAAAACAAATACGTTTGCAAATAAAAGGCTCCAGTGATTTGTGCGATGTTTGCGCTGTGTGCCAATGCCGACTCTTCTTTGCATGAGGAGGAGGATGAGGAGGACAGAGAATGAGGAAATAAAGGAAACCGAGTGAGTTTTTGGTCAAAGAACGTGTTGCAATTCTTCTCCACCCAGCCAAGTGTAAAACTCATTAATCAATGCATAATGCCTTTAATCGAATCAATGGCGAAAGCAACTCCAAATTGATGGCTCCTATCAAAACTTACACAAAGCATAGAGAATTTCTCATTTATTTATAAAACATCAACTAAGATGGAGGAATTATCTCCAAAATGAGCTTAATTATGCCTTTGCGTCGGATCGATATCGCAGTGGAAAAAGAAAACAAAAGCACAAAGGTGAAAAAGACAAACAGAAAAGGTGATGGAGTTGAAGGGATATCAGAGTTCTCTCAAGGCTGAGAGGAGTTCATGCAGGATTTGCTGTAACTAATTATTAATGGGACTGAACAGCTGATGTGGTAATAGGTATAGAGCTAAACGCATTTTGTGGTCACTCATCCTTATCTTCCAAATGAGAAAACCAGCCGCCACAAAAAAAAACAACCGAACTGAAAAGATCACAATGAAGAAAGTTTCCCAATTGAAAATGATAATCACATCAACACAGTTTGACATTTTTCCATTCATTCAACAACTCAATTGTATAATTATTATTATTTTTAATCAGTAGAATAAATTATTTCAACAGTTTAGATGAACAGTTTATAGTCCTTGTAGGCATGACTGCCAACAGAGCAATGACTTCAGAGGTTTTCAGACTTTAAGTCATGTCATGGACATGGATTCCCTTGTGACATCCTTCTTAAAAAGTATTTTTAAGGATAAAAAAAAAGTATATTAGCTATATTAGAGTATATACTAGAATATAATTATTATCTAACATTAATACAATTATATGCATTATTAATAATCATGTTTATAATATAATTAATGTAATAGAATGTAATGTAATATAATATGGGATGTGGAGACATACAAATTTTGCCCTGCCAAGTCAAACGACAAACTTACAGGATCAGTAACCATTTCACAACAGTGACAGAGGAATTTATTTCAGCCAATCAAATACCAATATAATAAACTTTTTTTGTTCTATAAACCGAACTAGCACACACACACACACATTACCTCTTCATATCTCTTTGTGGTGTGCTATAGCATGAGTTGTTGACAGACTGCTGTGCTGCTGGGGGTTGTTGTGGTAATTACTAGTGCCTAGCTGCAGATGCTAAGGAGCGCAGGACCCTCGCATCCATCCCAGCGTTACGGCAGCGATAACCCCGCATCTGTGTCTCACATCACCCCTCTCTTTGTTAACAGGCCAGGCCTTCATTTTTTACCGCTGACAGCGATGCTATTCCTGTCATTTAGCCACATCTGCTTAGGAAAAGAAAAGGAGAGGGAGGAGGAGGAAGAGGTGGAGAGTGTGTGTGCATATGTGTGTGTAAGAGAGCGGTAAGCACTTTAATTAATTGTGGAGAGATTACATGGTTCTCCAAGCGTGGAGTTTGTCATCAGAAGCCATTACACAGATCCATTAGCCGTTTCTCCACAGTGTCAAGACTCATTTGGAGGGGAGCGGTAAGTTTGAAGACAGACAGAAGAGTGAAGCTTGTGATGAGGGACGCTGGGTTGGAAAAATAAGACACCTACAATTAGCCAGAGAGTGATCTGTAAACAAATATGTCCTCCCTACCCAGGCGACACTTTATCAACTGTCACTCAAAACAGACAGGCAATGACTGGTCCACCTAAAGCCTCAGGCTGGGATCTTAATGGGGGTCTTGTCAGTGGGCCTCGCCTGACAAATGATGCGCTTTTTCTTTATCACACAGCGATGAGCCGAGCCCAGAACACCATCATTCTGAGTGATGCGGATGGAAGGAGATAAGACAAGCTTCCTCCCGGGTCAGGACCTTAACTCTGTAGCTATACATATTCACCTCAGGACATGAACTTCTCAAATAACCATACCTGCTATTAAGCCAAACCTGACGACCAGTCACTGTAGGAGACACACATCTGTGCAGCTGAAACTTGTTCTGCTTTAGAGGCTCTCAAACTTTCCAGGCCACCTTTGATGAGATCAGAATAACCAAGCACCACAAAGGGCTTAACAGTGAGGATTTTTTTTTCTGTTAGCCTGGTTGGGGCAGTTGTTTTGTACTTGCTCTGCCAACATTTTTGCACAATTTTTTTTTATAAAATTACTTTTTATATAATTTTACATTTGTCATTTTAAATGTATGTGTGTTGTTTTTATTATTTAATTTTTTATCAAATAAAAATGTCAACCTAAACAAAAACATTAAAATGTTTTGGATCAGTACATTTGTTTTAAATTATTTTATGCATTTCTTCATTTTGAAAGAAAAGAAAAGAAAGAAAAGTGATCATAATGACTATAATGTTATAAAAAAAATGTATCAGAGATTCCTGAAAACATATTAAGCAGCCCTGTTTCAACATTGAAAGTAATAAGTAATATTTTTAAACAACAAAGCAGCATATTAGAATCTTCTAAAGGATCATGTGAGACTGAATAATGGAGTAATGAGGCATGCAGACTTCTATAAACATTTCTGAAAGAATAGGTCGCATTAAAGAGCTCAGTGATTTCAAGCGTGGTACTGTGATAGGTTGCCACCTGTCCATTCGTGAAATTTCCTCACTACTAAATATTCCACGGTCAACTGTTAGTGGCATTATAACAAAGTGGAAGCAATTGGGAACAACAAAAACTCAGCCACTAAGTGATAGGCCACGAAAAATATAAAAAAATAAATCACAGTACAGGGTCAGCGCATGCTGAGGCGCACAGTGCGCAGAAGTAGCCAAACTTTCTGCAGAGTCGATAGCTACAGACCTCCAAACTTCTTGTGGCTTTCAGATTAGCTCAAAAACAGTGCATAGAGAGCTTCATGGAATGGGTTTCCATGGCCGAGCGGCTGCATCCAAGCCTTACATCCCCAAGAGCAATGCAAAGTGTCGGACGCAGTGGTGTAAAGCACGCCGCCACTGGACTCTAGAGCAGTGGAGAAATGTTCTCTAGAGTAATGAATCATGCTTCTCTGACTTGCAATCCGAGGGACGAGTCTGGGTTTGGTGGTTGCCAGGAGAACTGTACTTGCCTGACTGCATTGTGCCAAGTGTAAAGTTTGGTGTAGGGGGTGGTATGGTTATGGTATGGGGTTGTTTTTCAGGGGTTGGGCTTGGCCCCTTTATTTCCAGTGTAAGGAACTCTTAATGCTTCATACCAAGACATTTGGACTAGGGGTGCACCGATACGATATTAGGATCGGATATCGGCCGCGATACTGACAAAATAGCTGGATCGGGGATCGGAAAAATTTACAGATCCACAGGCCATTTATTTTTTTCCGCAGCAGAACCTACGTCATTCGTCAGCTTCACGTGTGCCGCATGCTAGAAGCAACATGAAGCGAGCAGTCCACTGCAAGGTTATCAACTCTCACGCATTCTCACGCATTTCTGTCATGCTCTCACTCTGCCCAATTTAATCTCACGCCAAATTGCCAAACCTGCTTTTGATATTAAACAAAGCTTAGCTTTTACATTTTTTCAAACAATAAATAGCGTTTTGACGCTAATGTGGCATAATGTTAAAGCCAGAGGCGTTGAAAACCGGAGTTGCGCATGCTCTCATCTCCCGGCGGCGCGCACTGTCACGTGGTTCATGAAGCACTCAATACTTCTAGCGCTGTGTCATTTGAATGGCTTAAGCGGAAAGGCTTCACAACAGTTTCACTATACAGATGTTTGCAGCAAGTTTTGGTAAACAGAATAGTGTGCATTGATTATTAAGTCAACCATATTTCAACATGGCTCATAGCGGCAGTGGCTCAGTGGTTCATGTGGGTTGTCTACAAACTGGAAGGTTGGTAAAGACACCTAACCCCAGCTGCTCCCGACGAGCTGGATGGCGCCTTACATGGCTGACACCGCCGTCGATGTATGAATGGGTGAACGTGAGGCAACATGTAAAGCGCTTTGGATGGCCATAGGGTCTGTTGAAAGCACTATAAATGCAGTCCATTTACCATTTACCATATCTACAGGATCGTTTTATCATGGAGAGTGATAGAGATTCAACACTGTTAACATTAATGTTATTCTTGTATTTACCCCTCAGGTTTTCCTACTAATTAATTACACTCATACTCATTGACGGTTAAATGTGACCATAGACCGTAACGAAAGGAAGGTATAATGAGGAAAGTATACAGTTTATAATTAATTCAACAATAATATCTGATCGGTATCGGGTATCGACAGATACACAAAGCCCAGGCATCGTATCGGTTTCGGGACTGAAAAAGTTGGATCGGTGCATCCCTAATTTGGACAATTTTGGTCCCTTCCTGTTCCAACATGACTGTTCACCAGTGCACAAAGCAGGGTTGAGGAACTTGACTGGCCTGCACAAAGTCCTGACCTCAACCCGATATAACACCTTTGGGATGAATTAGAGTGGAGACTGCGAGCCAGGCCTTCTCATCCAACATCAGTGCCTGACCTCACAAATGCACTTTTAGAAGAATGGTCAAAAATTCCTTTAGTACACTCAATAATGAAAAGTGTGTCATCATGTCATCATGCACAAGGTGTCTCTGTGTTTTTTGTCTGTACAAAACAGGGTCCATCATTGGACCCCACCATTCTCCAAAATATCTTTATTTGTGATTGAAAGAAGAAGAAAGAAACTCATACATGTTTAGAGTTTCTCCTTAGAAAGACATGAGGATGAGTAAATGATGACAGGATTTTCATTTTTGGGTGAACTATTCCTTTAACTACAAGCCCAGGTTCCCTGCCCTGACCCTGTTTTTACTCATCTCTAAAGGGATTTTGATAATATGCGGTCGTGTACATGTCTAGTAAGAAGAGTCAGTGGGTCCTGAGAACAGAGGAAGTGCTTAGCACAAAGGAACACACCCACTCGATCCCTCCACACAGCATGGCCAGGAAACAGCAGAACACAGCTAATCTCCACACTCCCCCATAAGCCATGCTCTAATTGGCCACACAGAGCGCAAATGCTGGAGAGAGTAAAAGGGAAACCAAAATTAACAACTGCAGAACTTTACAGTACAAGAGCAGAGAGAGACACACATAAGAGAGACTGCATTGCACCAGTAAGGAGGCCAGCTGCAAACCAGGCCTTCCCTTCCTGTTTCTGCCACTCCGTCTCCCTCCGCGTTCCTCATAATTGGCCCTTATCCTTGCTCTGAGCACATGAACGTGCAACCACGGATTCCTCCACCCGCCACAATTAAAACAAGCATAAAAAGGTGCCGCAAACAAACACCACACACACAAACCCATTTTTGGGACCCTGGAATATCCAAGAAACCCACAAAACTAGATGACACCCAGATATGGACAGACATATGGGGGGATCATACAGTACATCTGTTGTTAGTTTATAACCTTTCCAAAGATAAAAATGAAAATATTTTTAATGAGCTCTCATGATCACATGATATTTCACCAGACATTTAACAAGAAGCTGTGTTGGATTTACAGACCACTGGAATATGCCTGCTTGGAGAAAGAATAAAGAAAAGGTTTTCTTTTTCATTTGTTTGTTTTTATTGCTGCCCTACACTTTGTGCATGTTGTTTGTTTATCACTATTTATTGTCTCTAATTTTGGCACATTTGGTTTTCCAGAGAAACATAAGTTTCCTCTGTCCTGGTTTCTACACACTCCGTACTACTTTTCATTCCATTTTTCATTCCAAGATTCCAGATTTACATTTTATTTAAATGTTTTTAACTTAAAGGATTAGTTCACTTTTAAAAAAACTTTTGCTGATAATTTACTCACCCCCATGTCATCCAAGATGTCCATGTCTTTCTTTCTTCAGTCGAAAATTAATTAAGGTTTTTGATGCAAACATTTCTCAATGGATCCCAAACGGTTCAAGGTCCAAATGACAGTTCGAGTGCAGCTTCAAAGGGCTTTAAACCATACCAGACGATACCAGACGATGAATAAGGGTCTTATCTAACGAAACGATCGGTCATTTAAAAAAAAAAAAATCAAAAGTTTAAGTTTTATAAGCACAAATGTTGGCCTTGCTCTGTTCTGTGATATGTGTACGTGACGTCACGTGATACGCAGTTACGTTGGAAAGGTCCCGATTGCCGTAGGCGGAAATACCGAGTCGTTGTTGAACGTGCACATACTCAGTCAAACAGCGTTTACAAAAAAGGGAGTTAAAAGGTAAAACAACGATGTCGGACGATTTTGAATCCTCCTTCCGCTCATTTGTAAACACTGACTCTGTATTTCCACCTATTGCAAGCGTGACCTTTTCAACGTAACTGTGTATTACGTGACGTCACATACAAATATCATAGAACAGAGCAAGCCGAACATTTGTGCTCATAAAACTTAAACTTTTGATTTTTTTAAATTACAGATTGTTTCGTTAGATAAGACCCTTATTCATCGTCTGGTATGGTTTAAAGCCCTTTGAAGCTGCACTGGAACTGTCATTTGAACCTTGAACCGTGGGGTCCATTGACTCCATTATTAGGAGAAATGTTTGCATCAAAAACCTTCATTTATTTTCGACTGAAGAAAGAAAGACATGGGGTGAGTAAATTATCAGCAAAAGTTTTTTTTAAAAGTGAACTAATCCTTTAACTTATTAAATGACAATTGCAATGAGAAGCACACACACCAATGATGATAGACATCCTAACTGGAACAACCCATATTGATACATTACAATGTTTGTAAATGTGAATGAGATTTTACATTTCGAAAGACCCTTTTCTATGGAAAAGAGCAGCCAGGATATTCTTAAAAACATTACACAATGGTGAGTAAATCATTCTAATTATAGGGTCACTTTTAGGTGAACTATTCCTTTAACCATGATTTGACAGGACAAAGGACAGTCGAGTTAAACAAACAACATGTCTCCTCTCTTCTAATTTCATCTCTTTTATCTGTAATTCTCTTCTTCTCAAAGAGGTGGAAAGTTAGGTTTGTTGACATCTCACTAAACTCTGGTTCAGAGTGAACCTGTAATTATACCTCGTGTATTTCCACCTTAAACATTGTTTAACAGCAAAAATATGTCAATATGTCACAAATGCCAAAATGAAGTAGCTATTCACTGCAGTGCTGTAAATTACCCAGAGGAATGTAGGGCAGGGTTGCAAAGAAAGAGAAAACAAGATTGTATAATTGTCATGATGACCCTCTTAGCCTGAGGCCTGCGCTTGTGCTCGATCCCAGTAAATCACGTGGGGGATCTGTAATGACAGCATTCTTCACCTGAGAACACTCTCAACAAAAGGGCCTAACCCAAATTAGGCCAAACAACTTATCCGCACTCAATGACATCTGATAAATATACAGTATCACACAACCCTTCATTCATTCATTCATTTGCGCATTTCATTCAGATCTTCATACTGTACTTTGGTTCATTCATTCATTTATTCTTCCTTTTTACAGTCCTTTTTAAATATTATTCTGTTATTCCTAACGCTAAATATGACATTCTGGAAGAGTGAGTGTTTAAAAACATGCACAAATTATAAATTGCAGAAGAATATAATATATAATATTATGAGATTATCATTATCAATGTATGAATGCAGCTCACTCAGAACGCCAAAAATATTCTAAACATTTTTTCTTCATTTTACAACAGATAATACAATTCACATTCATACTATTTTGTATAAATACATATGCAAATAAAACAAAAAAATTCAATGCTACAAATCAATCACTTGGCATCACAATATTAAAATGTGCAGTATGAAAAAAATATTTATTTAAAAAATGTGTTAAATATCACATTTAACAGTGTTAATAAATTATTAGTTTTTTTAAAGATACATTTTAAGTGAGTTTTAGATTATGGTAAATAGTACCATAGTACCATTTTTTTGTCATTTTGACCAGCAACATGGTTCTAATATATATTATGCATCCCTAACTATATATGGCAGAAAACATATAAAACACATAGACATTTCATCACCAACAGACATTGTTGTCACTGGACATCCTCATCTCCCACTAAAAATAACTTTGACTTCTTTTTGCTTTGCTGCTGCATGTCACTGTCGCTGGGAACGCCTCTTAAGGTAGCGAGTGAATATTGATTAATGATAAATGCTTTTTCATACAGTGTGAAAACAGATGAAGAAGTCATAGACATTAAAACTGCTGTGTGACAAAGCAGCATCCAAATGCCAGCATGTTGTAAAAAGTAAATAAACGAGAGTGAAAGACAGTAGAGAGAGAGAGAGAGAGAGAGAGAGGGGGGGATAGACAGTAGAGCAGGAGAAGAGGAAGTGAAATGAAGACAATGGCAGTTTGCTGTATGAGGGGATTAGGTGTGATGTGACAGGGGGATCAGTGTTTCACCACGAGACAGAGACAAAGACGCCGTGCCTCTGACACTTCCTTGCTTTAATCGCAGAAAGAAGAAATTACCGATAGAGAGAGAGAGTGTGTGTGTGTGTGTGTGTGTGTGTGTGTGTGTGTGTGTGTGTGTGTGTGTGTGTGTGTGTGTGTGTGTGTGTGTGTGTGTGTGTGTGTGTCTGTGTGTGTGTGTGTGTGTGTGTGTGTGTGTGTGTGTGTGTGTGTGTGTGTGTGTGTGTGTGTGTGAGAGCACATGTATAGAGGGAAAGATTTCAAAAACACAAAAATGAATCAGTCTCTCAGTGAGAGAGACAGAGAGAGAGCAAGAGAAAGAAAGAGTCTATGTATCACACTATCATAAAAGGCAACTAGCTGCTTCTCACTTGCTCGAGCATCCCCAACACTTCCACCTGCAACTCCAGGAGATCAGTCTTCAAACGCAGCGCTCATCTCAGCAGCTGTCACAGCGCATAAAACCCTGTAGCTTTCCATCCTTCCAGAGTCTGTGTGTAAACACGCACTGGGGTTGCTTGTGCGAAACGACGTTTGTGAATTTTGACCTGCTTTTGATGTGAACGCAGATGGCTCGGAGGCAAAGAGACTCCGACTCGCTCTCCACGGGCTACTAAATCAACTCTTTAACTTGTGAAATCTGAATACAACCTCCCACAGAACTCCAGTGAGAAAGCATTGCAGTGCTGAGTATATTAGCGTAGCATCGCGGGACAACTAGCGCTAATCGTTTCCAGGTAATCAAATGAGTGCGTTTTCCGTAGAGACGCTCTAGTCAGGTGCGCCCGGCACATGGGACAGGACTGCTAAAAGGAAAATAGCAAAAAGAAGATCAATGGAAAGCTGGGAATTCCTTCCCGCGCTGATATGATGAGAAAGTGCTAATTAGCTGAACAGGACCCCTCCAGTTTGAGCGCTAACAGGCTAATGTAGCATAATTGTGCATGAGGCCTGGCAGGGTTAACCTTGACCCAGCTCCTATTCTCTCAGCCGGAGCTAATCAATTTTAGACTGCAGCTGGGGTGACCAATGTCACATCTCTCATCCTAAACAAACCTGCACACTTATTGCACCCTAATGGACCCGCATTTGCCCCTAATCAATAGAGGACACAAGAGAAGTGAACCAGTGCTCATCTAGACCAAAAAACACAATACAGATGCAGATGTAGTACAGATGCCAAATCTATCAGATAAATGTACATGTCTAGAAAAAAAAAAAAGTCTCCATAAGGGGGTTTTGATGCCATAGAAGAAGGGTTTCCAAACTTTTTGTCAGCTGAAACCCTATATGAATTTAATATTTGATAATAATAATGTTATTTTGTATTATAATATATTACAATAGTAGTTTGTGTCTTAAATAGTTATTTTTCAAAACCTCAAGATTTTACCATTTCAAATACTCCAGATTTAACTTTAGCTTTTAATGCTGTAAACTTCTGTCCACAAAATTGTTGGAAATTATGCATGAGTATACAAAGTAAGTCTAGTATTTCCAGATGTGTGTTAAAATTGCAGCACATGCAGAAACAACCGAGAGATACTGAAAACACCAGATCATGAGTTGTTTGCATGGAGACAGTGCTACGTTTCAATCTGAAACACTTTCTGCATCAGAATGCATCACAACCTTTCATTTGCTAAAGCTATACAGTGATTATCATCAACTCACGATCCCCCAGGAATGCTGTAATGATTGAAATAACCTTTTTGTTAAACTATAAAGAACCTTTTGTCCAATGGAAAGGCTCTATGGATGTTTAAGGTTCTTCATGGAAGAAGCTTTATTTTGTACAAAGTGTCTACACAGAAACATGAGCTGTGCTCACTTCTGTTTACTTGTTGTCCTCATTAGGATGTTTAAGAACACTCTATCATTCCAGCCCAAATGTGTCATTTAAAAAAAAAAAAAACTTTACTTCAGACTACCAGAAGGAGGACGTAAGAGCAAGCCGTTAAAAAGATCCAGCCAATCAATCCGCACGGTTAATTCCCCCTCACCTCCAGTGGACCCGCTCTGATGGCAATATTCCGTTTAGATTAATTCTTCTTAATACTAATTGGTCCTTGAGCCGTGAGGACTCCAGGGATTGGCTCCCTTCGGTCCACTCTCGGAGGGCTGAGCCACCATTGGAGGGCTGCTGATGAGTAGAACGTTTTATCAACGCAAACACGCTGCCAAACGTCCCCCAGGGCAGGAGCACACCCAGTAATTAACTCTCACACAATCCATAATTGCCATGTTTACATTTACTCCATCTGAAACAGAGAGCTGGCGAAGACGAAGGGAGGGCGAGAAGAAAAGAAAAATCAAAGAGGAAGAGGAAAATACTCGCACATTAAAAGGTGCAAATTTCATATTAAAATCTCTCTTTCTGCAAGTGTCTCTCTCCCTCTCGCCGTCTCTCTTTAATAAGCTCAGCGGGCTGGTTGGCGGCATTCTGCCCATCATTTATTTATTTTTTAGAGATAGCCCTATTAATTTCCCCCTTGCTTTCAAATGCTGCGGCACGCAGCGGTGTGGACAGATCCCGCGTCCCCAGGGTGCTCCTCGAGGAAAGACATAAATGACCCAAATAAAGAGGGCTTTTGAAGGCTGCCGAGAGGCGCCAACACCATTAAAACTAAATGAAGTGTTTATTAGCCATGCCGACAGCACTCTCAGCTCGAACAGATCAAGAGACGTTACAGTTAATGTGCTCCCCCTGCAATACGCAGCCGTTTGTTTAGTTCTGCCAGTGGGCCTGAAAAACCAAAGCTGAGTTTTTTTTTTTCTCTCTCTCTCTCTGCTTCTTCTTTTTAGTCTCTTCTTTATGCAGGCACACACGCCATAGCTTTCATAGGCGCACATCTGATTCATCTCATCTTTATTCCTGTGAATTCACACAAGTACACAGTCTAACACCGTGACACAGTCTGACAGCAACACAAAACCGAGAAGCCTGAACTCTGAGTGGTTCAAACGCCCGATCGTACGCTTAACGTTAAGCACTTTCCCTCCCCTCCTTCTCGTTTTCATTCTTTCTCTCTAATTATAGTTTGCATTTCAGAGGCTTAGGACATGATGCCAGGAAACCTTTAGAAACAACTTGGAAACCGACTCCTGCCTATTTGATGCATTTTTATTAGCTTTGGCATTTCAATAAAAAATAAAATAAAACTGGATAAAATATGACATAAATTGTCCATTTATCTTCAGTATTCTTTTCAAATAATCATGAAGTTATTGTGTTGGTGAAAGACAACACGCTTCTTGCTCATGTTTCAGTGTGTCTGATACCTGTGACGTCTCCTCGGCGCTCAGAATAGAAGGCGAGAATCATTTGCAGTGCATTATTTTCTCATTAATGCACACTTAAGATTTTAATGCAATAGCTACTTTAATATCCCCCTTAATAACAGTATGCGAGAGTGAGAGTAATGGTCTTCATTTGAAGGGGAATTAAAAGAGAGTGCACACGCAATGAAAGTTGTGAAAACTGTAATATGCAACTTCAAAACAGTGAGGGTGTGTTTTTATTCTTCAAACAGACACACACACACACACACACACACACACACACACACACACACACACACACACACACACACACACACACACAAGCATCTCTAATTATTTTTCATAACCTGCAGCATTGTGCTGTAATATTGTTCAGATCCTGTTCTAACCTGTCTATCTCTGATGGCACACAGACTATCTCCATTCCTAACCCTAATCACAATCTGTGAGACTTGTTGCCTTAAATGAAGGTTTACTATAAAATCGCAGTCTTTATGTGTGAAGATTGATGTTAGACACAAAATACTTTTGAAGTCTGAGGCTGTAATTACAGCCCAGTACAATTATCCCCGTGCATTAATAGTTGTAGATAACATGTTTCAATAAGGACAGACCAGAATTAATCAAGAGGTAGCACTGTGTGTGTTTTTGTGCAGTCAAGTTACTACAGACACACAGTGGACAAAATGTCTCACTAACAAGACATGAATAAATAATGGAAGACTTCACCGTTACTAAGCAATAAAGCAAATTGACACATTAAAACAGAATGTGTGGTAACAGGTTTGCATTTAACTGCATTTGCAGCTTTACCAATAATTTCCAGAAAGAAAAATAAATATGTTTTTTACAGAGGCAAACACGCAAACTTCATACATATTACATCTCACAAATACACAACACGGTAATCATCCATCACTTTTATATCTTTGAACATACATTTAAACAAACTTAAAAGATACATAAAGTAATGTGCATACTGAATAAGTTACCTTAACCTTTGATTACAACCTTAGTTAAAATCGTGAGCATTTCCGACCATCCGACCGATCGTTCAATCAAATGTATTATCCATTTGTGAGCAAAATAGTTTCCATGTTTGTACCGCTCTATTGGTTGTTTGGACTTTACGATCTGCCATGGAGATTTCAACCTATGAAAATCTTTCATTATTGTAACACCTTGCTGAATTCGACTTGGAAGAACAATAACATGAAGGGGAATGAATGGTGGAGTTGTATTTACTGCCTGTTCCTCACAGAAGCTATCCCCACCGGTTGGGCCCTCCATCAATGCCAGCTTGTACCTTTAGAGCTCAACACAGTCAGCATGATTTATTCAGCTTATTAGAGTTCATTATGACTTAGACAAACACTGCAGCGGCTCACACACAAGCAGCCAGCAGAGAGGTGGGACCTGCACCTACTGCTACGGCGCATCAAGCTCCGGTCCAGGCTGCTCCCGCGAGTTCCACATTGTCTCTAATCTAATTCTACATACGGATCCGTTTTCAGGCCCAGTCAAAAGCCCCTGTGATAAAACACCTCCTTTTTCTGCTGCAAACTAACTTACATTAGCATATAAAACACTGGCTGGAGGTGAAGGCATATATTAATGCCTTTCTTTTTGTGTGTGTGTGTGTGTGTTGGAAAATGAGTTTACATAATTGCAAGATCATTTCGCCTTAAGTGAAGATGCGAAGCAGCGCCGGGGTAAGCCGAGAAATCCCGGAGCCGTAGCTGGTAGCCATCCTAAGTTCTGCTCTCCGGAGATAAAGCAACCCAGTCAAAATGAGAACACTGATCCAACAGTGCCAAAAACAGCTGTTACTATTCATGATCTTCCCAAATGTCTGTTCTACAACTTCAAACTACTCAGAGCCGTTTCTCTCCGAGCACACGAGGCTCCCTTCAGAGAGTTTGCTAGAGCAAAATCGCAACGCTACAGTACGGATTCGCACATGCCGCACTCCCAATAAAGCTTGCCGCAGTTTTATGGCGAAATTGGCCCATTTTCACTCTTGCTTGTTCATTCATCAGAATGGCATGTTATTCTTTTGACTGTAAATCATGCAGACTTATAGAATAAAGGGTAATTTAGAATCACCTGCAGGCCTTTCAACCGTTCCACTCATTACAAAAGACCTCTCTCATAAGAACTCCTCAAACACTATCGCAACTTAGATCATCAAACATGACAAATAGAGAGAGTGAGGGAAGGAGAGGGAGAGATCGACTTAAACACACCTCTCTCATCTCTTAATAACAGTCTGAGGCGGCCCGGAGGAAAGCGTGCTGTGAGTCCAAATACCGCATCGGTGGAGTAAATTAGTCTACGCTAATGTCGATGCTCAGCTACATCAAACGCTCGTCAGGTTAGTCATTAACCAAGACAGCAGCTCTGGGCCTCTGCATGTCGGAGCAGGAGGCGTGATTATCCAGTCCTGATCCGACACGGCCCGTAATGATGGGAACCGAGGTAGTACATCTGTATATGACAGTCACCCGAGGCTGGAAGATTTTTCACAGGTGAGATTCGCTCACTGACACCGACGCAGTAACTCACCTGCCCGTTGCACAAGCGCTCCACCCTTTATCTGTCCCCTCCAGCTTTATGCGTGCACCTGTGCGTGGGTATGTGAACATATGTGTGTGAAAAAGATAGAGAAAGAGTAGCTTTACTTTCCATTAGCCCGACGACACCTGCTGGTGAAGGAGGTGAATTCACACAAATATTCTAGATGTAATCCATTTAAATGAATGCTTCTCATCCATGGATATATGTGCATGTGAGCGCTTCAAAAGGTGTGCATATCCCCCGTCAACCCCCCAGCATTAGCATTGCGGTATGTGTGTTGTAGTAATAATAAATATTGAAGGCTCCCGTTCATCAGAAATTCTGCCGCAGTGTTTTTTACAACAGCCATGTCAAGCTATACAGTAATAAGCAATAATGTGTATATAACGAATGCTATTAGACAGCTCCGTGGTGCGTACGTGTGCGCGTGCTCAAGCTTTTCGGTAAGACAGGGCCAGAAAGGGGGTAGTAGCTTTCAAGTTCAAACAGTTCATGGTGAATGTTTCAAACCCAATTCACCGCCCCAGTAATCAGGATGGCAGAAAAAGAATATATAAACCATTAAACAAACACTCGCTTCAGGGTGAGAAGAAACACCTGCTTCTGACTACAAAAAGGAGAGATATCGAGGCAGTGAGGAGAGGATTCATCTGAGCCGCATGACAGGCTCATGACCAAATGACACTGAGCAGTTACTCTGAGGACTGAAAGGAAGTGTGAGAAGGGATGCTGATGGACACTTCACCTACACTCTTACAAATAAAGGCCCCATGGATGCTTAAGGAACTTCATGGAACCATGAATGCCAATAAAGGACCTTTATTTTTTAAGAATATAGCTGCATGGATCAGTGACTAAAACATTAGGACTGGGTGAAATGTATGGACAGCTTGGTTATTTGTTTGGTCCTGAACTAGATTAGACTTGAGTCATTGGTAGAATGAATGTGAAGTGAGTCACACTTGAAGGAATCGTTCACCCCAAAATTAAAATGTATGTCATCTCATGTTATTTATATCTGTATGATTGGGTTTCTTTTGTGGAAGAATATATCTCAGTATTCTGATAAAGTGTTTTTCATCCATACAGTAAATATACAATACAGTAAATAGGGTCCAGTGTTGAAACATTTGGTCAAAACAAAACATCGTACAGGTTTGAAACAACATGAGGATGAGTAAATTATGACTTAATTTAGACAATTTAGAGAGATATGAACAGCACAAGTCTACCTATATGAGTAACAAAAATACTACCTATTGAGTATCATAAGAAAAGTTGTCAATGGATTAAAATGTTACTTGAACATTTTTATAATTATTTCAAAATAATTATAACAATTCAAAATGATTTTCTTATAAAGCACTTTTCACAATAAATATTGTAAATATTTTTGGCATTATCTTTCTGAAATTTGCAATGGACCTTGTGGAAAATATATCAAAAACCATATTGATTGTTTCTGAACAAAAACTGATGTGTATAGAAAATGATTAGTAAAAGGGATTTTAGACTATGGAAACATGGACTTGACAAAATAATAAGACTCAAGACAACCTAAAAATACGTTAGACTTGACAGCTACATCAAACACTATTGGCCTGTTTAATGGTATTCATGACCATACAAACATAATCACGCTACTAATACGATACAATAGACAACTTGCATGCATTGATCATCTAAAAACAATCATCCAGTACCTATGAAATGCTCAAAGATCCAACAACCACAACTGGAGGCAGAATAAAAGGCCAAAAATGAGTCAGCAGCTCCACATGCTAAAAACCAACAAAGTGCAGCTCTAGTCTTGTGACTGTGCCCATCCACACTATTAAAAACTGCTCTTACAGCTGATAATTCGTTGGTAAACCAAATAAACACTTATCTCCCAGGGGAGAAAGGAAAAGAAAAGTGAAAGAAAACCAAAAAGAATGACAGAATGAAAGAATGGGTGTTCGAAGGGGTAAAACCACACTTGGGGTTTCATGCTATACAACTGATCTTCCATTCTCCCCCTTGCCGCTTGAGTCTCTCATTAAAGAGCAGCACTGAAACCGGAGCTCGGCTTAATGTTTGCCGTGTTTGGAGAAGCACACAACCCATTTGGCTATAATAGCAACCTTTTCTGAAACAAACCTCAAATGAAAGGAGGCCAGCACAGCCAGCCGACATTGGATTATTTTGAAAAGGGAATGATATGACCGTGAAAAATTGTAAGCTGCAATTGAAAATAAACTAAAGTGTGCAATGCACCATCCATCCATCGTTCTTAACCTACACGCACAAACATGTTCTCCTCTTAGACGTGGCTGTCTGTGCGCACCTTCATCACTCTTAAAGCAGGAGAGATGTGAACGAGGGGCCTTTCACACTATCCAGACCCTCATTCCTGTCTGATGCAGTCACCTGATGCGTTTTTCTCTCTATGACTTTATCAGTAATGTATGACCTCTCAGATCTGAAAGCATATTCTCTGTCAGTATACAGATATATGTTAGTGTCAAAAAGTTATCAGGTTTGAAAGCATCAAAAAAGCCTGCTAAAACCTGTTCCACTGTCTGCGACACAGGCTGTATTTCATCTGTAATCACATAATTACCGGAGCAGTGCCTGTGGCGGACATGTTACATGTCATGGCCTCCAGCAGAACTCACTGAGGTAGTGCAGGACGTGTCAGACTCTCACTGTCCAAAATACAGTTTGGCAGTCACCTAATTCACTCTCTCTCTTTCGTTCTTTTTTCCATCCGTGACCCTCTACACCCTCACTTCCACTCTCATTTTCTCTTTCTCTGTCTCTTTGACCTCCCACATTCTTCCTTCTCCTCCTCCACATCTGTCTTTCCATGTCCTGGGCGAACTGACTCTTTCCTCCCTAGCTAATGGGGACGGTTTGTACACGTTGGGCCCACTCGGTCAACTCGGTCGTTTTCTTTCTCTCTCTGTGGGGAGAAGCTATGATCTGCCATGCATTCCTCTCTGAGCGAACACACCTTTACCTGTAGACTCAAACATATACTCCATGGCCCAGAGCTATAGACTAGAGAACACTCCTCACACCTGCAGATAACTCAGCTGCAATTTGTCTCTCTCATGTTCAAGACAATTTTATGAAAAACTGAGGACAAGGTGAAACAGAGAACACAAGCCCAACGCACAAATGCACACGTGTGCACAGCCATGTAACAAAAGTAATTTTGAACATACCAAAAGCCCTGTTTGTCACATGTTACAAATGCACACGTTAAGGCAGTGTCAGTGATTTAGACATGATTGATAATGTACAGTCTGAAGCACAAAAAAACCCAAAATTAAACAGGATGATCATGTCTCTAATGCAAAACAAAGACATCTTGTATCATCCTGAAAGACTAATTATGCTTTAATTTGCATGATTCCATATGACATGATTACTTAACCAAATAAATTAAAATAAATAATGTATGGTTACACTTTAAGGTGTCATTGTTACAGTGTAATTATATATTTAAGTACTAATTAATTAACAACATGTGCTTACTATAGGTTTAGGGTAGAATTAGGGTTTGGTTTAAGGGTAGTTGCATGTAATTATACATAATTCACTGTTATTACTATAGTAAGTACATGAAATATATGTAACAAGGACTCTGTGAATTAAAGTGTTAGCGACAAATGCAAGTAAATTTTTTATTATTAATTTTAACAATACAATGTTGTGAGAACATGACCGTGAACAAACATGAACAATGCCCGGGACAGTTGACGGGCCAGTGCTGCGTCATCACGAAAAAGTTTAAGCCATGCCAATATAAATATTGAAGTGCAAGAATATGTTAATGGAAACTCAATTCATTACTCACACACTTTGTGATGTAGGTGGAAGTACCGACACAGTGCCGAAAAAGTCAAGCATTTTAGGTTAAAAAGCATATAAATAATTATTTTTTATTTTAGAAAATGACTGATGGTTTCGCTAGATAAGACCCTATTCCTCAGCTGGGATCGTGCAGAGCCTCCGAAGCCCTTTGAAACTGCATTGATTTGGACCTTCGACCAATCGATTGCAATTGAAGACCATTATGAGGAGAAAAATCCTGGAATGTTAATGTTAAAAACACTCACTGCTCTTGACTGAATAACTTTTGTAACTTTAATAAGGATTAATCTGTGTTTAATTTATACAGTGAAGACTGCGCAGTGTTATTTTATATTTGATTATCAATTTCTGTACCTAAAACAAAATTGCATTTTCAGTGGTATCTAAAACTTTAACCAAAAAATTAAATCAACTGAAATTGAAAGCATCAAATAACTGTAAGCAATACTCATGAGAACATAAGAACACTTTTCAGCTATGTATAAATATATGAGGAAATCATACTTCAAATGCCTAAAATGTAAAATATCTGTTTTCACATTCCGGTGGAAGACCAGTTTTCAATTTCTGTAAAAAAGTGTTAGCAAACACAGAGTTCTAAGAGAAGAAGTTTCCTGGGGTTAACAGTAACTTCAGAGCAGTAGCATGGCTGGGGGTCACTGTTGTTCCATCTTCCACGTCTGTTAGCCTAGAATCATCCCCGACCCCTCCAGACAAGCACGCATACACACAAACTCTCAAGAATGCACGGCTACAGAGGCTTCCCTCCCATTAACAAGCCTTTCAAGACAGCTTTCCATCCCTGACTAAAAGCGATCGGCACAAGGCTTGGGCTGGCCTGCCTGCTCAAATCCAGTCATGGATATCAGCAGCTCTCTGTGCTCTCCGGCTGCTGGGGGCTAGGCTTTAGCACTATCCAATGCTAAGCTACGATAGGGCGGGACTTCATCATAAGGGATTGTAAAGAGCTGTGACACATGCTTATCCACACCCTGTGCTCTGGCATGACAAAAGTTGGACGAAATAAATAAATAAACTCTACAAAATGTTCCTTTATGTTTAATAGATCATGGTGGAGCCACTTTGAGGAGCTTACCCTTCCTTCAGGACGTCAACTCCATGTTAGGGCATCAAAGTTTACTTACTGCTACTTCTTCAACACATAAGAAACTTCAGAAATGATGCTGCTCTGATCAGAAGGTTGACAGTGGTTGTAGATACAAGAGTTGTTAGCATCACAATTCGACTAGACTACAGATTTAGCTGTTCACACTGATGATACGTTTTGATCAGTCTGCTTAACAAGAAACATCTCCTGAGAATTCATGCATGTCACGGCAATGAAAAGCACAAGTACTCCACCAGAAGTACTGAAAACACACTGACGTGCCTTTTGTTGAGGAGGCTTTTGTTTCTTGAATTGGCTGCTGGAAAAAGGCAAATAAAACATGGTTAAGAGCCAGCTGTGATCTCTTACAAAACATCTGATGTGGATGAAGGAAGAGTAACTGGAGATGGTGTATCTCAAACATGAGTGGTTTTGGTTAGAAGGAAAAAAACTACTAGGCAGGGAACACTGGTCCTTCGGAAACAACCAAGGACACCTTATGTTAGACAGAGAAAATTGACGAGTTTATCAGCTCAATGAAACAGTGACAGGAAACAGATCCTCTAGCAAGCTAACTTGAAACACTATTGCTAAATTTGTTTTCAAGCCACAAAACCAGGAAGCAACTGGTGGCAATCAATATGCCAAAACTGTGCGGTTCTCTTAAAGTTTGAAATACATTCCCAAAAAAGTATTCACTATTATTCAAACACATAAATGGCATTACAATAAATAGACAAATAGAAATTGTCTCTCGAGTCATTATTTTTAGTGAATTAAAACAAAAGATAACAAAAGATTCTGGTTTGAATTAGTCATTATAAATGAAATATCCACCTTTTTTTCAACGTGTAAGCTATTCATTAGCCACTATAGGTAAATAACTAGAAGAATACATACAATAAGACTATTTGTGCTACAAACCAGTATTCATGATTACGATAACATTTAAAACAAGAAAAAATATGAAACAATTTTATCATCATCAAGTATAACGCACTGTTTTCATAGCTTATATAGCTGGAAGCAGCTGATATCGCCCATTCAAGGAAAACAAATGTACATGCCTGCTCTTAGGTAAAAAAAAAATAATGTGCATTTCTGAATTCAAAAGTAATTAACAAATTGGAATCGATACTCAGCCCTAAACTAAAAATACAGTCAGTAAACAAACGTTTTACAGTCAAATATGAAACTTTAGAAATGTGCTATTTAGATTAATAGAAATGCTTGAAATGGTATTCTAATAGATTTAAATTGATGAAACATTTGACAAATATTTGACAAACTAAAGTGAAGAAAATGTCTTTTGAAACCTCTGGAGACTGACATAAGTGTTTTTAGAGTGGCACACATAAGAAAGCAAAGTGAGAGACGCTTTAGGGATGTGGGTTTGACAACGAGCCGGAAGCTACTGATGAAATTGGAGGATTACTGGAACCAGGGTCTACTGGGACTAGGGTTTGAGACTGTTGGTGATGGACTAAATTCAATCGAGGAACAGGGTTGGGTAACATGAACTGGACAGAAATGAGCTCTAATACTGTAAGAGGGGTTTGGGGGTTTTATGGATTAATTCAGTGGAGGTTGCCTATTACTGTTTGAGTGTCAGCTGGACAGTTTGTCTTTCCTTTATCCTGTCATTTTGCAGAAGTTTGCATTATTGAATACTGGAGTAGAGCGGGTCTTCTCAATGGACTCTGACAGGATTATGGGGGGCTGTGCCACATTCTGGTCAAATAGCTCAGTGGCAAAGCTGAGAGCTATTAGGAGGTGATTAGGTAACCGGTGGCTGTTTACAAAGGTTGAGCCCAGGGTCTGAGCTGGATAACAAGCACTGGGATGGAATCTGCAGAGCCTGATCCGGCCGACTTGAAGGCTTCAACTTGTATCCGCTAGCAACTGTCACTATGACCCCATCAGCCAGTCAACGAGCAACTCCTTAAGAAGCGGTAATCCAAAGAAACAGTAGTCTGGCAGAAGCAACAAGGGTTATGCCAGGCAGAGGTTAGTATGCAGGCATCACAGGGTGTACGGGAGGAGGAGCAGGCCACAGTGACCCTGAACAGGAGTGAGAGAAGCATGTGTTTCTTTGTGTGGGAGGGCGTCATTAAAACCCAAACTTCTGATCAGGGTATTAATGAGGTTTATGTGCCTGTCCACCTATAAGGAGAGAGTCTGGGCAAGAACAATTTCAAAGGATAGATGAGGAGGAGTAGGTCAGGCCTTCAGATGGAGAGAAAAACAGAGAGATCGGGAGTGAGACGAGAGAAAGGGGAAGAGCACACTATCTGGCTTGGCACCTAATCAAAGGGATTAGGGCTTGAAGAAGCCAAGCCTACAGGTTATCCTTCAGGAAGCATACCAAGTAGTTATCAAAAACACCTCGGTTCAAAGCAGCTCAATTTTCCTATATTTCCCGTTTGGCCCAAGCCTCCAGGGTTTGTTTCTAGCTAATAAAGGGTGTCAGAGATGTTTGTACTTGCATGCTCAAGGAGACAAAGAGAGATAGAGATAGAGAAGTGTGTTTAAATGTAGTCCAGGTCTTTCCTCATTCTCAAAGTACAATCAATCACCCTGAAGACAGTCGGGAGAAACGTGAGATGCCTGTGTCTCTGACTAGGAGATTTAGCACAAAACAAGCAGTGCAGGTAGTCTGTCAAATCCATAACCTGTGATTAACCTGTCACTGATAGTGTGTGCGTACATTTAGGATGTAAAGTACTTTGTGATAAAAGTTGATGATTACATTTTCTTCTTAAGTGGTCTGATACTGTATTGTTCCAAAAATCATATCCATTGGATATTTTGGTTACACTTTATTTGAATGTGTCGCTGTTACAGTCTAATTAGACATTTAATGCAGAGTAATATTAATTAACTACATGTACTTATAGGGTTAGGGTAGGATTAGGGTTTGGTTTAAGGGTTAGTTGCATGTAATTATGCATAATTTATAGTTATTATTATAGTAAATACAAACACTATGTTACCGATATTTTGCATGCAAAGTTAATCTCATCAATGAATTTACTGACAAAAATATTTTCATTATATTTATTTATTTAAATAAATGAATACATTTATTTAGCAAGGATGAATTAAATTGATCAAAAGTGAGACATAAAAATATGTAAAGACATAAAATATTATACAAAATATTTTATATTTCAAATGCATGCTTTTCTTTTGAACTTTCTATTGATTAAGAACACAGAACAATGTAACACATGGTTTCAAAAAAATATGCAGCACAACTGTTTCCAAGTGTGATGATAATCATAAATGTTTTTGAGCACCAAGTCATCATATTACAATGATTTCTGAAGGATCATGTGACACTGAAGACTGGAGTAATTAAGCTGAAAATTCAGCTTTGCTTTCATAGGAATAAATTAAATTGTAACAGTTATTGTAAACTGTAATATTTCACAATATTAGTTTTTATGGTTTCATTTTTTTAATCAAATAAAGCAATAATCTACAAATGTCTTCTTTCAAAAACAAAAACAACAAAAAAAATCTTACTGACCCCAAACATTTGAACGGTAGTGCATACAAAACATAAATGTAATATTACAAATTGTATCTGCGCAAAATGATTTGAATGCAAGATTGAGCCAAGCCAGAATGTGTATGTTGGTTTAATTTTGCACTGACTAAAATCAATAAATAGGATGACAAATTATTGACCAAATTTAGAGCACATTTAAAAATGAACACTGCTTGCTGCCATGAAGTCGAGCTGTAATAGCTCAGGGCACAATGTTTGGCACCAACACACGTACTGTCTTAAGTACTTAAAAACCCATCCTTTGGTTCTCCGATAGCTCCTTCAACAGTTTACACTACCCAAATCTGAAAGATCCCGATTTACAGACGTACATTACTGGGGCCTAGACCTGCCAAAGCCGAGGTATGGCTTCAATAGAGCCATCCATCTGTCTGCTGTTAGTGCCATTACATCCAGATGGGCTTTTAATTGTATTTCTGTCCAAATTGCAAAATAGCTACTTGGAAAAGAAGCTAAAATAACATACAAACAACAGCAACTATGATAACAAGAAGAGCTGGAGTGGAATGGAAAAGAGATCAAAACCACGGCTTACAAATTTCAATGCCGCCCTTTGAAAGCAGATCCCTTAACATTACAGCAACGTATTGATTTACTCGGCAATTTGGTGTCTCTCTCTCTCTCTCTCTCTCCTTACGCCAGAGCACCGACCTGAACCGCACAGGAGGTCCCGCAAATAGCAGTCATCTGATTTTTCCAAAACATAAAAGATTAATACCTTTATTCTTTACAGAGGGAGTAAGAGTGGAAAACAAGGCAGAAAGAACGAGGGAAGTAATAATAAAAGGGAGGTCAAATTGGTATTTGGAGAAAGTGAGTTAGCGAGCAAAATTAGATATCCAGACCCAGAGGTAACTTTAATAAGAGATAATAAGAAAATGTCTGACTTTTGTGTACAGGATTGAAAACGTGCTCTCGGAAAAGGAAGCCAGCGCTCTTCTCGACAAACACAATCTCATCCAACAAAGAAGACATTGTACTTGATCAGAAAGTAATTTATTCAGTAGCTCATTCTAGCCATTAGAACATGGAGGACAGATTAGTTCTGGCACAAGAACAAATACTTTAAAGCGGGGCAATAAAATCAAGAACAACAAATCGATAGCATATTTAAAGTTCAAAAACAAAGAACTGAATAGATGCGGTCAAGAACTCAAGATCTTCCAACAGGAAAACCATACTAACCTTTAAAGTTCCACCAATTATTTGTATAGCTATTCTGTTCTGCAGTTATTATTCTTCCAATCTAACAGCATGGCTCCAATACACCTTTCTAGTAAAGCGCTTTAAGAGCCAAATGTTTCATGTCAGCGAATAAATATTACACACTCGCAGGATGGGCCAACAACACTGGGCTAAATATAGCGTTCGCTAACTAGACGCTTGGGAAAGAAAACACACAAAAAAAATCATGATACCTGGTCCAATTCCCAGCTCCCATTAGGAAAGGTTACTCTTCTCACTCCTACCTCACTACACTCTATTAAATACTTATTAAAGGTGCAATAAATGGTGATACAAAGCAGTTATGAGCGCCCTGGGCCAACATGTGTCTGAAAGTGCTGTTTATGAGATGAGTACAGACCGCAGCTTATCATCATGAGGAAGCTCACAACTGTGTCGCTAACAAAGCAGCTATTAATTTCAATTTAGCCTGATGCTTAATGTGTGAACAGCATTACGGCACGCTAAACATAAACAGCCGCTAATAGGAGGAAAACAGCCAAGCAACATCTAGAGTATGAATTAAAAGCAGTCTCTCTATCACATTGTGACAATGCTTCACAGCGGGGCTTTGATGGCATGATTTAGTCTGTAATGAATACGAGCTTCAGAGCATATTCACTGATACATAAAACATATCCTTACTTACTCCATCCCCCCCTGACCGAACGCTTCTCATCTGATTTACCCAAGCAAGATAATATGTACATAAACATCTCAAACTCATTCAGATATTTTTACAGGAGTGTGCACTGCATATTTAAACTGATCTGTGGAGTATTTGCATGTGTTTTGAAAAGGCTTGTCCATAATAAATGTGAGTCTTTTAAGCCATGTTTACTATTACACAATCTCCATCCTCTGACAATCAAACGCTGCTTAAGCCACATTCCACAGGACATGAGGATCTGAATTATTCACTCCGCCATCACTGGCAATGATTCACACTCACAAAGATAAAAACCCAAACGCATACAAGCTCAAATGTACACATGTGATGCAGTGACGATATTAAAAAATGAAGAACAGTTCGACTGAAATCTGAATTCTTTTGAACCCTCAAACTTGTGCCGTTTCTCTCTTCATGATAATAAGAGTTTTGTGTCCCTACTAAGATCATCCTATACATTACTTTATTAATACAAATACCACTTCATGGCTTTTCCTAAAAACAAAAACAATAGTAACAATAATAACAACACCATATGAAATGAAAATAGCTGATTAAATAATAATTTTGAAGAAAAATTCTTCAAAAAGAAAATATATAAATACATAAATAAATCAGACTAGGTTCCCAGGTGGCTCAGAGACAAGAACCTCTCTGTACAGTATGCATAATTCACGACTGAAGATATGCGTTTTAAATGCTGCTGAAATATAAATGCAGCATATGCTAATTTGACTGCTAGCTTTTTAACACTCTTATTTGGGCAATTTGGGCGTAAAGTGTCAAAAAGAGAGAGAAAGATTACAAAACATGAGGCCGGTTTTGAGGGTTCTTGGTGATGTTTGGAGCATTATTAGAAATAAGATGAAGGAAAAAAAGTTGTTAATCTGTAATTTAAGGCTGATTTCACCTTTGGTTCAACTGTTTGATTCAAACCTAAAATTGATTTCACGCTTGTCACATTTCAAATACTTTTTGACTACAGTATGTTTGTGTGAGTACTAGCGGCAGATGTTTACTGCTGTAACTTGGTAACGAATGGGTCACTCACAGAAGCTCAGTGAATTCAAGTGTGGTACCATGATAGGTTGCCATCTGTGCAATATGTCCATTTGTGAAATTGAAGCGTTGGATGCAGTGGTAAAGCACGCTGCGCTGGACTCTAGAGCAGTGAAGACTCTGGAGTGATGAACCATGCTTCTCTGTCTGGCAATCCGATGGAAGAGTCTGGGTTTGGCGGTTGCCAGGAGAATTGTACTTGCCTGACTGCATTGTGCTTTTAAGTGTAATGTTTGGTGGAGGGGGGATTATGGTGTGGGGTTGTTTTTCAGGGGTTGGGCTTGGTCCCTTAGTTCCAATGAAAGGGACTTTTAAAAAGGGACTTCAGCATATCAAGACATTTTTGACTATTTACAGCTGTTATAGCTGTAAAGGGTGGGCCAACACCATATTAAACCCTATAGATTAGGAAATGGATGTCATTAAAGTTTATGTGCATGTAAAGGCAGGCGTCCCAAAACTTTTGGCAATATAAGTGTATATATACACACCTACACATATAACACACATCAGCCAAAACAGCCCTGATCCATCGAGGCATGGACTCCACTAGACCCCTGAAGGTGTGCTTTGGTATCTGGCACCAAGATGTTAGCAGCAGATCCTTTAAGTCCTGAAAGTTGTGAAGTGGGGCATCCATGGATTGGACTTGTTTGTTCAGCACATTCCACAGATCCTCGATTGGATTGGGATCTGGGGAATTTGGAGGCCAATTCAACACCTCGAACTTGTTGTGCTTAAACCATTCCTGAACCATTTTTGCTTTGTGGCAGGGTACATTATCCTGCTGAAAGAGGCCACAGCCATCAGGGAATACTGTTTCAATGAAAGGGTGTACATGGTCTGCAACAATGCTTAGGTAGCTGGTACATGTTAAATAACATCCACATGGATGGCATGACCCAAGGTTTCCTAGAACATTGCTCAAAACATCACACTGCCTGCGCCGGCTTGCCTTCTTCCCATAGTGCATCGTGGTGCCATGTTTTCCCCAGGTAAGCGGGGAACACATTGTGTTTTACATCCACGTGATGTAAAAGAAAACATCATTCATTAGACCTGGCCCCCTTCTTCCATTGCTCCACAGTCCAGTTCAGCGGTGGACAGGGGTCAGCATGGGCACCCTGACTGGTCTGTGGCTATGCAGCTGGTTCATGCACTGGTTCACCACTGTTCCTCTCTCAAATCCTTACCCTTGCCAGTTTTTCCTGCTTCTAACACATCAACTCTGAGGACAATATGCTCACTTGCTACCTAATATATCCCACCCCCTAACAGGTGCTGTGATGAAGATAAAATCAGTGTAATTTACTTCATAATGGTCATAATGTTATGCATGATCAGTGTATACACATATATACATACACATACATACATGCACACACACACACACACACACACGGTTCACTATCTTTGTGGGGACTCTCCATAGACTTAATGGTTTTTATACCGTACAAACTGTACATTCTATCCCCCTTCACTGCCCCTAAACCTACCCATCACAGGAAACATGCTGCAATTTTACTTTCTCAAAAAAACTCATATTGTGTGATTTATAAGCCTTTTGAAAAGTGGGGACCACTGGCTGGTCCCCACTTTAAGCAAATAGTTATGGTAAATGCATTACCATAACTATTTGCATAAGCAAATAGTTATGGTAAATGCATTACAATATAATAAAAATGTAAGATTATAAATCATGTTACATTATCAATAGCGATTAACTTTTGTGATTTGGGGTGGTTCACGTACACACCACCAGTGAATAATACCACAGCTCATACAAAACAAACTCCAGAGCACCTCTTCAAGTTAAGATGAACACTTCAACACCAACCAAACAAACTAAACTATGGAGACAAACGGACTCTGGGTCGCTCCAAAAGCTCTAGTGTGAAAGCACCTAAGAGACACCAACAGAGATTTGTTACCGTTTACATCATTTTCATTGTTAGCCAGCTGATTTTTGATCAGCATACTGATGGCAAAATGTTTAAATGAAATAGGACAGCCATATGGTCTTTATTCTAAAACGGGTGAGGTAAAGAGCGATGAAAGAGAGAGAGGAGAGTTTATAAAAGAATGAGACGTGCATTTATCTATAGTGTGTGTCTTTAAGTTGAATGACTTCAGTAGAGTAAAATCCCAGCAGTGACTCCTAACAGAGACAACCTGCAGTGCTGCCAACCTGCTCTTCCTCGCTCTCTCTCTGTAAGTATCTCCCAGATGACTGGCCAATCACCAACATACGGCAGAAACCGAACCTTCCTCCTAATGATACACTCAAACACCTACACGGACACAACAATCATAGTTCCCTGTCCATTCAGTGTGTGGTGTAAGTCAGTGAAGTTAGTGTAATAGTGTGTGACCTCTATGAGTCTGCATGGTGCATGAGAAATTGACAGAGTGCTAAGTGTGGCACTCACTAGCTGGCCTGCTCTAATTAAGGAGGAACAGCATGCCACAGTCTGATGCTCCAAATGGCACCATATGTTTTCCCAGACTAACCGGCTGAATAAATGCCATTTAGCACACGGGATCTACAGCACTGAGTCTGATACACAGACTCTAAGTGTCTTATAAAAGCACAGAGACCCCCCTCACATCAGCCTCAGCTGCCTGCAATTTAAATCAGCCCTGATTACAATGCAATAGAAACACTCCTTCATACCGATTAACCATATACAAAACTGCAGTAATTTAAGCCTGAAAAGAGAAAGGAACAAAGAACCACAGAAGAGAAATAACCGGACTGATAAAGTACTACAAAAAAGAGAGGTTTGGTTTATCAGAAACATCTCTCCTATCTCAGACTTTATATTTAATTAATATAATAAAACTGTATAATTATGTATGTATATATATATATATATATATATATATATATATATATATATATATATATATATATATATATATATATATATATATATATATATATATATATATATAAACTGTAAAATATATGTATGTGTGTATTTATATATACATAATAAACACAGTACACACACATATATTATGTAAACACAAACTTTTATTTTTGACAGCACAAAATGTAATGTAATGTAATAAATTGGAAGCATGGAAAATATATAAATGTATGGAGCCCAGCACATTAGGGCTGCATGATATTGAGAGGGGGAAAAAAAAAGAAGAAAAAAAAACTTACATTTGCGATATTTTGTTTTTTCCGTGATATATATTACAATATAAAAACAATTTCACCATATGGTTTAAATAGCTCTATTTGAAAAGATTTTGTAGGGTGATTTTGTAGGTGAGTGAAATTAAATGAACAAATTACAAGCATATAAATACAACAAAAGAAAGATAACATTGAAATAAGCAGTGCTTCATGTTTTCAGGTAAATCTAAAAGTATTCACATACAGAAATTGAATAATCAAATGTAAAATAACCGTCTTCACTGTACAATTGAAATGTAACTAATATCATTTATTAATTCATTCATTAAATTGTATCTTTGTTAAAGCTACAAAAGTAATTTTCTCTTTCTCTTTTGTTGTCTGATCACCATTGGTGACACAAACAGCTGCGGGTATATAACTGCTGTCCCTTTAAGACAAATGCACAGACAGAGTATAAATCACACGCATCCTTTCCTTTCTCAATTGCTTCATTTTGCGTGCACGTGTCCGTTTAAGCTCAAAAGAAAAATGAAATCCAAGGGTGCGTGTGTATCTTACTGTATTTATGATGAATTTAAGGTATAATTTACCCAAAAACTTACATTATTTCATCATGTACTCACCCTCATGTCGTTTCGTTTAACTTCCAAACACAAATTAAGATAATTTTTAATAATATAATACCTGAGAGATTTATGTTCCTCCATTTAGGTTAAAGTCCATTACTCTAAAACCTAAAAGATCCCAAAAAAATGTCATAAAGGCATTGAATATGTACAGTATATGTCAACATGTCATGTAATGACACATTTAAAAAAAATCTAAATATTAACATACCTCTGGATGCTGTGCAACAAGAAAGTAATTTAGGTTTCAGATCCAGCTTAAGACACCGACTGGCTATTAAAGAAAAAAAAAAAAATGAAATGGCCACTAACTGGTAGGGGTCAGTCACCGCAACTGCTGATACAACAGAAACTATGCCCACATCAAACTACAGAGCTGCTGGGAAGGGCAAACAGTAGCTTTGTTTCTGTTAAAATGATTCATTGAAATGACTACAGCTGGTGCCAGCAATTAAAAGCCAGGAAACAAGCTGAAGCACAGATATTTACTGACTACTACAAAGCACATACACACACAAAAATAAAGACCCTCTGGCCAAATCTGTCCTCACTAAACCTTGACATTTTAATCAAGCTCCAAGAGCGCATAATGAGGAACCGCTTAGACTTCATTATTAGATACTGCATGTTACTAATTAGAGCTACCAGAGTCTTTTATTGCACAGCCTGCACACTACACCCATCCGAGACAGGTAGTGAACAGCATAGACGTGAGGAGAGAAGTGTACACTAAGTTCACACTTGTAGTTCGGTTCGGACCAAAAAACAAAAACAAAACATATAGTCCTGGTCCGCTTAGCGTTCACACTGGAATTTTTAAAAGCGAACCTAAAGTTACCGAACCAAAGGCATAGGGATACGGTCACAACCTGATTGGTCGGCTTTTATGATGCATATTTTGCGATGGAGCTTGCTTACCGAACATTCAAAACAATGCTGTGTGCTGGATTAAACGCAACCATTTTATGTGTGCATACATGATATGGTTTTATTTTTACCAGCTGAGAACTCACGAAGAGCTCATCAAATGTTCAAAACATTCAAAAGAGCACCAGGATTTCCTCCGTTGTAAGCAAAGAGACGGCAGTTCTATCGTCTGTACCGACTAATGGGCAACACAGGTCCTTCGATGAGAAGAACCAGGTACACCGATCTTTCCGTCGGCAAATCAGCTGACTTGTAGCGTCGCATCTTGTGACATTACGGCCTGTTTTTGGTTCATTTACATGTATTTGGCCCATGTTGCGTTCATATATCAATCGAGAGTTATATCAATACCAGAGTTTGTGGAAGCGGACCGAGACCCATCTTTTTAGAGGTCTCGGTCTGCTTGTTTGGTGCGCACCAGGGTTCGGATGGCAGCGTTTACATATGATCAAATGAACCGCACTAACCGAGCAATCCCACCAGGGTTTGTTTTAATCGAACCAAACATGACAAGTGTGAACGCACCCTAAAACAATTACAATGGTAAAGAGGGGTACATGCACTCATCTTTTATGGAGAGTCAAAACAGCATAGGAAGTGCATTATATTCCACAGGAGTGTGCGCACCAGAATACGTTTTCGTAATACCGTGCACCTAATGTTAAAATACTTTCACCTGACACAGTTTAATGTGTAGAGACAACAAGAAGTACACTGCAAGTCCACCGCCCAGCAGCATGCATTTGGGGCAGGGCTACCTCTAATAAAGTATAGTGTTCTGCAAGGATGACCCGGAAGCATTTCCCTGGTTCCCTCAACAGGATTTTTCCTTTTTTCATTTGGATTATTGCAGAAAATAAGCTCTGTGACCAACATAAGTGATTCTTGCACATTGTTCATTATAATGTGCACAAATGAACACAATTTCTGAATTTTAAAGCCTTAATACAATCACCAGAGGTAAAACGCTAAATAGGCTAATTGTAAAATAAAACATGAAATCTTGAACTTGTGTTTACCACAGACCTTGTTTAAGGCATTTAACCAAAAACCCATTGACTTCGGGCCGATGGAACAAGAAGTGCAAAAATGCTTTATACGGGTTTTGCGGCGGCATTGGATATGAGCTGTAATATGAAGAACACATTTGTGCACTAGTAACATCACCAAATAGAACTGCAAAAACATTATAGTTTCCTTACAGTACTGTCTGTGCTAAACTGTTATAGAACTATTAATGTGCAGCCACTAAGTCTAATTTTCTACTTTGATGAAATAGTCTAACACATTTAATTCAACAACACACACAAAGAGAGAGACAGAGACGTGTCCTAACCAGGCATGATGTGACAAAAATCTAGTGTAATCTAGCGCAAGTAATTTTTCGTAACATAACCAAAAACTGTATTGCAATGTAACAATTACAGTCAATCAGTAGCCTGACATCGTCACACTCAGATTCTAGTCAGAATATGAGTCTGATACTGCTCCATTGGGCATTTCAACCGAACCAGAAAAGAAAAAGCCTCTGCACTCAAATGGATAGACCTATAACCAATCAGAGAAACCGAGTAAGTGATGTATGTTGACTTGAGCATAGTCGTCAACAGAACTCAACTGCATGCATGCTGGAAGAAGTAGAAGAAGATGTGTGTAAACAGTGTTTGCCGGTGATGTAAAAAGAATTTAAGGATACATGGAGTACTTACCAACACAATCATAATTTTCGAGAGAAATAGTAAAGGTGAAAGCATATATGAACAAGTTCTCCGGTTAGGATTAGAACGAATTCAACCCAAACGCTCTTTGATTACATTACTGTTGATCATCTGTCCATCATCGTATAAAGTCCACCCTGACAATTTGATTGGTTCGAACAGCTTTATTTCGAGCATAGTTGCTCCACAACAGATCATGTCCAGACCGAACTTCCTGACCTCAAATGTTGTGGGCGGGGCAACGTTCAGCTGGCATCCAGGCTAGTCAATCACAAGATACCTGATGTTTAATGTTAAGTTATGTGGATCAATGAAATTTCTTGGTGGGCTGGGCCAATCTTGTGCAAGCCTTCACAAGAACCTGAAACGAAATGGTCGGCAAAATGTCCTGTTGCTTGTCGTGGTCATGGCTGGTTTTTAATGACCTGTCACTATTAAAGCGCACCTCGCTAACACACAGTGGACCAAATTTAAGTTTTTAATCATTATTCATACATCTCAATCAGACGGATACTCATACACATCATACAACTATTCTCCAACAACTATAGCTATATCCTTACCAGATATAGCATGACAAGAGCCCAACCTAGTGAAAATTTAAAGGACAACCTTGCATACAGTACATAAAGTAATCACAATCTCCCAAATAACACAGAAGTCATTTTTTAGTCTTCTATAACATAGAACCTCTACAATCTGCTAGTCTCATTCCCTCAGCAAAATCAAATGAAATTCATCATTTTGCTTTCAGAGTAAACGTCTGAGAAATAAATTAATGCACCCATAAGGATGGAAGGAGCGTTTCCAATGCACTGAGCCTGATGTGTTTATTTATCAGATATCTTTTAGTGGACCTGCTAGTGCAGTTTAGAGCCTCATAAATGTCAGATAAGCCGCCGACTGTGGCCTGAGAGAGATATGTGTGTTTCAATGGCCTCTCAGAGCTCGTGGGGTCGTTTAAACAGCAGCGAGCAGCAGGAACTCGGTTCCTCTGTGTCAAACGGCATTCTGAATAGTTGCACCTCGGGCGAAATACATCGCATTGTGATTTCATGAGCGAGAAAAAAAGGCAGCCCTCCGACAGAAAGGAGAGTGGAGGAAACAAAAATGACTCGCAGCGGATATCTCAAAGCAACGAGAAAGAAAGAAGAAAGTTCAAAGTGAATCCTCCTCTTCCCACAGGCAGTTAAGTGGGTACCTTGAGGCTGAAGGCCCCCAGCAGTCAGTTGATAATGTGACCTCTGAGCTAGCAAACTCGCAGGCAGACCAGAGGCTGTGTAAACTAGCACTGGAGAGCCTCAGGATGGAGCGAAGCTGAAGAAAACAGGTATAGGACAGAAGCAGATGCAGAAATGACAGAAAACAGTATGTACTTCTTACATGAGAGACATTGCTGTGCACATGATTAAGAATAGCTGCAACATGCAACCAAATCAAACTAGAGGGTCACACGGAACTTATTAAGAAATATTGATGGTTAATGTCTATGTGGCTGTCTATTAGCACAGTGAATAAATTTAACTTCACTTGATACCTGAACTATAAAAGCAGAAAAGGATATAGACATGATGCCGTCATTCATAAAGCACTGTTTAAACACAGCAAACCATACGGAGAGCAATTTAATTGGTAATCAGAATCCAGAAAAAAGGAGTCTGCCTCAAAAGGATGATTATACATAACGTGGACAAACCACTTTAAATTGTAATGTAGACGCATGCATTTTCTGTGAAGCTGCTTTGAATCAATATGAATCGTGAAAAGCACTATACAAATAAATGTGAATTGAATTGGGTCATTTTTATGCTCAAGGGGTTGACATTTATTAAAATTCATTCATTTCAACAATTATCTTTTTGTATATGAGGGTCACATTCTTGCAAAGAATTTGTACTTTAAACATTTATTTTTGCGTTTCAAATACTATTTATGTTAAGATTTTATTGTTTTGCCCTTTTTTCCAGAATCAAACCAATTATCTACTATAATGTATGTAGTGTAAAAAATACACAACATTTTGTTATGTATTTAGGATACAACTAAATCACATTTTTTACATAATTTGAAGCTTTAAAATTAGACTAGACAAGACAAAGGAGTAATTTTGGTCTAAAAGGGTTCAAATATATAATTTATGTCTCTGTCGTTTCCATCACAGAACGCAATACAAAAGATCATTTAGGTCATGGTGGTTGAAGTGTTCATTACTATCAGAAAAAACCTTAGACTTTTTTTTAAAAGTCTAAGGCCCAAAAGTGTCAATAGTAGAAGAAACACCAGTACACATTTCTTTTGTTTTTACAAACTGACTGACAGGAGAAATGGTCTGTGGTAATCAAGATGAAAATAACTATTCATTCAATACTTTCTGTCAAACGCATACCCAAAATCTTTAGTCAAGCACACTCAAGCTACAGCACTATTATTAGCTTGCTCTGATTTAATCGTCTATTGTCAGCCTCATTCCCATATCCAGGCCATCCGATGTATCTCACTTAATTTGAAATCTCTTTGTAAAGTACTTGGCTGTGGATTAGCTCTGTTTTTATTTCAAAGTCCTGTATAAGCTGCGCTCCCTCACGGGCCGGCTCCTTTCATCCTCAGAAAAGTTCACACACAATTTGCTTCGAGTAAAACACGGACAAACACCTCGGAGAAAGCAGCGAGAGCTGTGCTAGTACACTAATTACAAAAAATATCTGCACTAATCCCACCCTGATAAAACACTCATTACCAACCAAAGACACTTATCAACGGCGGATTGATGACCCATTTCCGAAAGTGGCTTTATAGGAGGCAGAGGAAAGGCAGTGTATCACTCTATCCTACATCTGTACCAGAGCTTTTCATTTGTCTAAGAGCGACGGATGTTGAGAGGTAATTAACAGCTGCTGGACTGGGCTAATAGAATTCTCTGGAAACTGTAAGTTGGTGGTGAGGGAGAGGGAGCTGGCAGGCCATGCCTGTATTAATTACAATGCTTCAGGATAGACTGAAGCTGCGAAAATCCTTTTAAGGACATCAGAAAGGTGAACTTATTTTTACCTGTCAAACACAACCACTAGTGATGAGTTAATGGTGCGGCAATTACATTTTTCCACTTAAAAATGTTTTATACAAAAAAGTAATGCTGAACAGAATGCTTGACATATGATTAAACTGGTGTAAACTCACAAGAGATTAAGACTTCAGTTCTTCATAAGCCGCCCCGTTTAGGCCACCAGCTGAGTACTATCCACTTAATTTAAGTGACTCCCTCAATATTGAAACGTTCAGTTGTGGAATACTGTAAATTATTGGAGACAAACACAGGTGGGTTGGAAAATAAAACTGGAACACCTGGTTTTAAACCAATATAATGTATCAGTGATGAAGAGCCTCCATTTGCAGCCAATACGGCATCAGTCATTCTTGTAAATAACAGATAAAATGTCTTCACAGTGGCCAGAAGGATTTCGAGCCATTCCTCTGCAGAACAGTGCCCAGTTCACTATGTGAAGCTGGCGGAGGAAAATGTTTTCTGACTTGCTCCTTCAAAATACCCTAAGTGGCTCAAAAATGACTGGTGACTGTGCAGGCCATGGGAGAGGTTAATCTTCACTTTCATGATCATCAAACTGAACTTTGTCTAATGATGCGCTATCATGCTGATCACGTCACCCCCTTCAGAGTATGTTTGAACCATTAGGGGCACATGGTCCTCAAGAATGGTTTGGTAGTTCTTGGCAGTGACGCACCCATAAAGCACAGTAGGGAATGCCATGATATTACAGCACAAACCATGACTGATCCCCCGTGTGCTTCGTTCTATGCAAGCAACAGTCCGGGTGTTAAGCCTTTTTGGGGCTTCTCCACACCGTAACTCCCATGGATGTGGGGAAAAAAAGTGATGGTAGACTCAAAGGTTAGCTATAGCAGTCTGGCCTTAAATATTGACTCTGTGGAGCTCTCGAACAGTTTTGGTGGAAACACGAGAGATGAAGATCAGTGTTGCCAAGTCTGTAGTTTTCCGCGGAATTGAGATACTTTTAAGTTGTTTCCTCGGGTAGTAAAAAAATAAAAAATATTTTTAAAAATCAGCGGGTTGATTTCCACCCCGTATGCACGATTTCAGCACTCCAACGTCCCCAAAACACTCCCCAGACGTACAAATTCAGTGGAGGCCATCCGATGAAGAGATTCACATTGCGCAATTTTTGGGCTACTTTTGTTGCATAGACCTGGCAACCCTGGGTATTGTGCGCATTTAATGTGACCGCGAGGTGGGCAGATGTGCTTTTATGTTTTTTTTTTTATACAATCCAAGTTAGTACCTGGACAAGCCTTATAGACAAATGTAAAATCAGTGAAGACTGGACACCAGGTCACGTACAGTATATACAGGTATAAAACCTCCAACACTATATTGGCCAGTGTTTCGGTTTTTATTGTCCAACCCCTGTATGTCTATGCATAGGGCATGTCCACAATTGCGAAAACTTTTACATCCACGCAGATCACATTGGTTGTTAAGATGGGTAAATACCACAAAAATAAGAAAAATCTGATCTAATAGTTTTGACCGTCAAGTATTCTTTTAGGATAATTACTGATGAATCTTTTCTGTATTTTCTGTATTTGCATTATTATTATTACTATTATTAACAACAACAAAAAAATATATATTTTTGAATATGAAGGTCACATTCATGTAAACATGTACCATACTTCAATCTTTAATTTTAGAATGTTTTCCATTTAAAGATTTTATGCTTGTTTCCCTTGTCTCATACCCAGCTTGTCCCAGCATGTTAAAATATGAAAACTATAGATTCTCATTATTGTAATTTATTTTTAATTTGTAATAATTTAGACTTCTAGAATTTATAGTAATACGTGACCAGGACACCTCTTCATTCACCCAGAAGAAGAAAAAAAAAAGTGTCAGTGCACCTTAAAACACACACAAATCGCATTCAACTGCTATGATAGAGTGATACAGTGCATACCAGCGTTTGGTAATTCAGAGCGAGATGTAGCCACACAGAGACAGCAGCTGATGGCAGTAGGTAAGGTTTAAAGGTCTGCTCCACCTGCCTGCTGTATCCCTGTCTAACTTAGGTAATGAACACAGACAGCTTGGGGACAGTCTTGTGTTGAGTGTGTGAGTGTGTGTTTAGGGGTCTGACAGGTCCGCTCTGATGTCCCTCTCTCTCTTTGACAGGGCTGACCTGCAGTAATTTCTCCACTGACAGCAGCAGCTGTAGCCGTAACGCATAGACAGATGAAATTTTCATAACTATCTCCTCACAGTCACATCTTCACCTTCAGGATCATTTATAACCCGCCACTCGCCTGCCAGACACAATATGCTTGCCATGGAGCGGACTGCTCCAGCGGTGTTGGAAATAATTAACAGTGCAAGGGCAAAAGGAGTGAGTGTGTGTGTCTGTGGAGAGGGAGATTAAGGAGAGCTAACACTATCATTAACGTACATGTCACTTCAGTACAGTCAAAGATATGAAGTAATAATTACACACATACATACACAGAATAATACCCCCTCCCACCATATACAGTAGTAAGAGTGAGAAAGCTTGCGTGAAGGAAAAAAAGAGAAAAGGTTTCATATGAGCACATTAACATTCATATAAGCTAATGTTTTTATGCGCTGTGTGTACATGCACTACCCACAGTGCCATGATTCAGATTACAATGCCATAATTGAGACTGAGAGATTTGTATCTAACCTTAGACCAAAGCACGCACATCTGTAGAAGTCACACAACACCTACACTGGGAAAGTCAGATTCAATCACCTCCATCTTAAAGGGATACTTCACTCAGAAATGAAAATTGCCCTTAGACTGATCTTAGAGTGGGTAGTCAAGCTCTAAAAAGCAACATAAAAGTTATAGGAACACTTTGAAAACACACCAGATCTCAATGGGGAAAAATATCATGCTGGATATCTAATATGGACTAGGTAATGTGTTATGAACGAAAGGATGCCACATCGCTTGATGGAAATGAAAATGATCAACCTACAGAGGACTGAATTCAAAGACACCCTGAAAATCAAAGTGAAAAAATAGTCAATTTTGCTGAAATGTCCATTGTTGCCCATCTAGTGCACCTGTTGTTAGTTTCATTAACACCAAAGCAGCTGAAACTGATTAACAACCCCCTCTGCTACTTAACTGAGCAGATCAATATCCTGGGAGTTTAACTGACTTGATGTTATTCTCTGATTAAAAAGTGTTTCTTACATTTTTTTGAGCAGTGTATTTTTTATTTTTTTTCCTGTGATGCAAAGCTGAATTTTCAGCATCAATACTCTAGTCTTCAGTGTCACATTATCCTTCAGAAATCCTTCTAATAACATGATTTGGTATTCAAGAAACTTTTCTTATTATCAATGTTGAAAGCAGCTGCTTTATATTTTTTGGAAACTATGATACATTCAGGATTCTTTAATGAATAGCCTAGAAAGTTTTTATTTGATATTTATAAAACTTTTGTAAAATTATAAATGTCTTTACTGGTCACTTTTGATTTTGAATTTAAAGTATTCTAGCAAAAACAAAAATGTTTTTAAGACTATAAAGACCTCAAAAATGGCATAGAAGTCATATTCATTTACTTGTATTTATCATTTATGGAGCTTGTCAACCCATGAACCATTGTATAGCAAAACACAAATAATAATAATAATAATAAAACAGCAAGACTGACTGCCAAACATCACTGTTTTCGATCTATGAAATAAATAGCAAGTTTATTTCCTATTCTAAAATAGGAAATACACTTACAGGGTAATAATTCTAATCATTTTTAGCAGTTGTCACCATGAAGAGTGATTGAGGGATTTCAATGTTTCAACTTTCCTGTATCTCAAACAATAGAGTGTGGCGCTGGCAACGCCAAGGTCATGGGTTCGATTCCCAGGGAAAACAAGAACCGACAAAATGTAAATGTGTACCTTGAATGCAATGTAAAAGCGTCTGCCAAATGCATAAATGTAAATGTGTCAAAGTCAATAGCCATTAAAAGTGCAATCTCACCCAGCACAGCTCCCACATTCTTGCTTGCATATCCTTACTCGTTTCAGTTTGGGCTGTTTTTGCTTTTCTACAATGCAGTAATGTAGCGCCGCTCTGGTTAGCCTCACGCGTTTCTACGTCTCTCTTTCCATATAAAATCAATGCTTAATAGCAGAGTGCACAACTGTTTGCTGGGGCCCCAAATTTCTGCGGTGCTCATAATTGCATCAAGCACGGCAAACCGTTTACCATCGCTGCAAAAAGCATAATTATGTGATGCTGTTTTTATTAAGCCAAGTGCGCAATTAAAACGAAAAGCAATTTCTCTTTTTTAATGGCGTTCACCCCTCTCATTTGGATGCATCCGAGAAATGTTAGCTTTACACGGGGAGGCAACTTGCTGAATCATGTCCTCTGGTATACTGTTGTTTAGAGTTTGGTCACATAATGAAACCTTCCATGTGCTGAGAAACAGGCCTTATCCTCCCAGCTATTAGGATGCCACATGTGTTCACCAGTGTGCATGTGTACATTTGGGTGTAATCCCTTGTACTTGTTTGCATTTGTTCACCACGAACATATGAGCAAAGAAACAAATAGGACTTACTTTTCCTTCCCACAAACAAATATAATAAGAACGACATTCCAGTGTGTACTGGCGTCCCCCCAAATTCAAGCGGTTCGCCGAGTGGGTCGCTGCATGTACTCTTCAATCCTGACAACCGCAGGCATACGAGAGCGGGCATACAAGGGGGACGGCAGCCGCGGTGGGTATGTCACGCATAGCTTTATGATTGCTAAACAGAGGTTTAGGCGTATCTGAGTAATTTACGATCAAACTCTCAGTCACTCGTTCGACTGGTAATCACACATCGCATGCACGTCGCAAGGGAGGGACCACACATGTTTGTTTCGATAAAGACAGACAAATTAGATGACAGCTTTTAAGCCCAACCATCAGTTTCACACTAATTACAGCCCTGCCGATGATGAAAGAAACACACCCAGACGCACACAAATAAATTTGTTACCTCTCCAAGCACTGAGCGAGGAAACGCACCAGTAGGAAAATGTGTGTGTGTGTGTGTGTGTGTACTGAGAGAGCAAGACCAGGTGTTTGCCTGTGAGCACTGGAGCCTTTGGTTAAACACGTATGACGCTATAGAAAGCAATGCTAAAACACCAATCACAGGCCCTAAGAAAAACCACACTGCACCATCACTCACACAAGCATGTGTTACCCATGTATTGTTATGGCTTTTTCATTAACCTGTCTTACTGGCAGACAAACACACACACACACACACACACACACACGGTTCTGTTAATTAAACAGATGAGTCTGCAAGAGCAAACGGCATCAAACCCTCAAGCGTAGCCGTGTGTGTGCATGATATCGCCATCCTTACAAACTGTAAAGGTCTCCCCAGCATCAGAGCTGTCATGTGCAGGGTGAGCCTGTCCGTTCTCATTGAAGATAGACGTTAACGGTCTTTTTCCCTCCACTCGGGGACAGCAGCTCTATTGTTTGTCCCCTGTCAGACCCTGGTGGGAGGGACACAGTCACTGCTGGGACAAAAGATACGCCGCACGATTGACAGCTACGGAGACACCCCGTTCCTCATGAGACGACAACCGGTGGAGTGAATTTGTGTGCCTATGAAAGTGAGACTGAGGAATAAAGACAGAGAGAGAACCAACTCTGAATGTGTTAATATGCAATGTCTGGTACATTCAGTTCTCGGGAATGCTACTTTTAAAAGAATAGTTATTGTGTTGACTCCTAAAACTGTTTTTTATGGCTTTCTGCTTGCACAACTTTTTTTATGTGATATTGTAATGTAAGTAATGTTGTGTTGTGTCATGTTGTGGTGGCAAGCAAGATTTGATCAATCTTATCTGTCCTAAATGCCTGAATGAAAACAGTGTTATTGTTGTCTAGCTAAGCTATCAGTTAGCTTGCTAACCGAAAGCTAAAATGTCACTGTGACGCAAAGGTCTCGCTCGCTCCTCCCATGTCTCTTGCTCGCCCACATCGCCCATCCATCCATCCATCCATCTATACATCTATCTAGTTAGTTAGCTATCTAGTTAGCTAGTTAGTTAACAATAACATCACTGCAATTTACATTCAATGGACACACACACACACACACACACACACACACACACACACACACACACACACACACATAGTATATATATAAAATGAACTGCAATAAAACCTGTAATAATATAAAATATATTTTAGATGAAAAAATTATTTTAAATACTAAAACTAAACAGAAAAATATAATAAAAATGACAAAAGCACATACATTTCTAAAACATAAGAAATTTAAATTAAGAATAAATAGAAATTATTCAATGGAATGGATTTGTGTAGGAAGGAGAATAGAATTCTGCATGAGGATATGACCTTGCACGACAGCAACACCTGTTTGCAGAAACTATCACATAAGATTACAAGAGTATGATATAACAAATATAAAGTAACGTGGATATTAAAGTGGTAATAAAAAAATTCAAAAAAGTAACATGTTTCTTATTCCCCTAAAACAATCTGATTAAGTAATACACGTTACTGGTAATGCAGTAACACAGTGGCCGCATTTGTATAGCCAAAGCAGAGGTTAGTTAGCAATCATGTCTGAGTATGTAATGTTTAGTGTTTGATCTTCTAGTCTGTGGAGAAACTTCTGCTTGCCCTCTGAACCCCATGACCCTCCAGTGTGTGTGTGAGTGTGTGATGACAGCCTGTGGCATTTCTGTTCAGAAGGTTTCCACCCAGGTGAAGTACGAGAGGTCACAACACATTCAAGATACTGAGACACTCACAGAAATACAGACATTCAGAGCCTGAGGTCAGAGGTCATGCACTGAGGGTGAGTGAAGAGGGCAGCTGCGACCTCCAGGATGCAACACTCATGCGCTCGAATGCAAACAAACATTTGCCACAATCTACGTATTCATTCAAAGCACCTATGAATGATTAACTCAATTAGAATATTTTGTTAAAATTTCATAATAAAGCTTTAAATACCACCAGTTAAAGGGATAGTACGCACAAAAAAATAAATACAATTATCAGTTAATTAACTCACCCTCAAGAAATCCTAGGTGTATATAACATTCTTCTTTCAGACGAATACAATCGGAGTTATATTTAAACATTTCCTGGCTAATCCAAGCATTGTAATGGCAGTGAATGGCAGCCCAAAATGTGAAACCATTCATTATAAAATCCATCCATCCATACGGCTCCAGGGGGTTAATAAAGTCCTTCTGAAGCAAATTAATGGGTTTTTGTAAGAAAAATATCCATATTTAAAACGTTATAAAGTAAACTATCTAGCTTCCGGCGAACAGCCTTCCGTATTCAACTTACAAAGAAAGTCTAACGGCTCTCGCAGTTCAAAACACTTATGGCGTCCGACGTCATCGTCACGCCAGTTACGCGTTTCTTGTAAGTTGAATACAGAAGGCGGTCTGCCTGAAGCTAGATAGTTTACTTTATAACGTGTTAAATATGGATATTTTTCTTACAAAACAACATCGATTTGCTTTAGAAGGCCTTTATTAACCCCCTGGAGCCCTGGGGATTACTTTTATAATGGATGGATGCACTTTTTTGGGGCTTCAAATTTCACTGCCGTTATAATGCTTGGAAGAGCTAGGACAACTCCAATTGTGTTCGTCTGAAAGAAGAATGTCCTATACACCTAGGGTGGCTTGAGGGTGAGTAAATCATGGGGTTATTTTAATTTTTGGGTGAACTATCCCTTTAAGGGATGCAGAATAACAATACTTTTACAGCCTGAAAATACTGATTTGTTTTTATACATTTTATATTTGTAATAATGTTAAGCAGCACAAATGTTTTCAACACTGATATTAATAAGAAATGTTTCTTGAGCAGCAAATCATCATATTTGAATGATTCCTGAAGGATCATGTGACACTAAAGACTGGAGTAATGATGCAGAAAATTCAGCTTTGCATTGCAGGAATTAATAACATTTTGAAAATATATTAACATAGAAAATAGTTTTTATTGTAATAATATTTCACACTATTTCTGTTTACACAGTTTTTTTAATCAAAAGCCTCAAAAGAGACTTTTCCAAAAACATTTACAAAATCTTACCAATAGTTAATGTATAGTGAAAGATCAAAACTTAAAGAGCAATAGTATGTTTATGCAGTTAAAAAAAAGTTATATATTGCATACATTCCAAAATAACACAAGGAAATAAAACCAGAAAGCAGATTAACAAGTCTTTAGAAGTTCATAAATCTTTTCCGATTTAAATTAAATGATTAATAACTCGAGCCTTTAATAGAGTCACTCATCCATCCAAGAACACGATCTCCTGCTCTTTTCCGTCTATGAAAAACTGGTTTTGGATGACCTACATGCTTTAGTAAATGATGCCCTAAATCTGCCCTGTCCACTTAAACCTGATCGACATCTTGTGTATCTCGAGGAGGGTGAGTTCATTTTTCCACTATCTGAAGTACAGTATGAACGGTGGCTTCTATCTCTCTCTCTCCTGTGGTTTCACTTAGAGTTTAACACTACATGTGCACACAAATGCACACTTCATCTCATCCCACTTACACCTCACTTATTGCTCCATTTTTCACTCTACCACTTTCTGAAATTGTGTGATACTGCAAGAAAACAAAAGAATAACAGAATAAGAAAAAAAACACAGAGATGGAGATGAAAAGGAAAAGAAGGGAAATATTAGGGAGAGCGAGGCCAAAAAGACAGGGGGGGGGTGAAGACAGATGGGCATTTTCAGAGATCATTTATCAAACTCAGGCCCGTTCACTCCCCTCCCCTCTCCCAAACCCCCATGTAATTCAGTAATCATTTTCATTATCATATAATGACCTTACAAAGCCTACAGCAGTTAGCACGGTCACTACAAACCACACAGCTGTTCCCAGCACTGCCCCCTTCATCACCTCCCAAACACGCAATCTGCCCACCGCAGGAATGGACTGTGACCCCTGCAGAGGTCAACAGAGGGATGTAGATGTGACAGGAGTTGTACCATCTACCCGAGCAAGGTCGGTTCTATCGGAGCGTGTGTTCACATGTGTATTTTTTACGTAAACTCGCATTGCAGCGTGTCTATGCAGGCATAAACGGTGTGAGATCAATGGTTGTGACCCGCAACACTGCGGCTTGCATATGGATGAAACAAAACCACAAGGTCGACCCCTTTCGTCTGCCAATGCAAATTAATCTCTTAGGTCTTCCTTCTGTTAGCGTTTGATTTTGACCTAAGAAAGATCCAACTTTTTTAAGAGCAAATCATTTCAGAATATTCCAAATGCACAGATGGATATGCATATATGGTCTCCACTTACACCTTCATTATGACAAAGCTTGAGCAGGGGACCTAAGAATGACTTGATTAAGAAATGATGGTCACGTTTTATATTAGGTGTCTTTAACTACTATGTACGTACGGTGGGATACGGGTAAGGTTAGGGACAGGTTTAGTAGTATGGGTAGGTTTAAAAGGTAAGGGAATAGTAATTGTAGGTGTAATTACATCCAGGTATTACTTAAATATAAGTAGAATGTAAAAACATGAATGTACACAATACGTCCAATGTATCAAATGATTAATTTGAATGTTAGTACATAGTAGCTCAAGACACAATATAAAATAGGACTGAAATTTTTACTGATATAAAAAAATAAAAAATAAAAATCAAACATTAATCTAAATCTAAATGTCAAAAACATCAAATAAAGATGTAAACTGAAATTATAGTATTTCTTATATAATATAAAATATTTTCTCCTCAATATAATATTAAAATATTTTTCTCCTCAATAATTGTTTATTTAAAGGGTACAGAACACACACAGTTTCTGCCAGTGTCATGTTAATCTTGAGTACCTATAGCAGGGATGGGCAAACACAGTCCAGGATGGCCACTGCCCTGCAGTGTTTAGTTCCAACCCTGATCAAACTCACCTGCATGTAGAGTTCTAGTAATCCTGAAGGCATTGATTAGCTGGTTCATGTGTGTTTGATTAGGGTCGGAACTAAACTCTGCGGGGCAGTGGCCCTCCAGGACCAAGTTTGCCCATCCCTAACCTATAGAGTAGTATTGCATCCTTCATATCTCTGAAGAGTCTTTAGTTTTATCATATTTATAAAAACAGAAAACCAAATGCATCCACTGTTTCCTTAAACTGGGTTATTTGGGAAGCTGAACAAGGTCATCTCTCCCTCACAACCAGAAACACACTTCTTTAGGGACATTGTTGATTTCGGGGACAGCACTGCCGATGGCTCCCGTAACCTGAACGAAGCTCGTTGATGGACGTGCTCTTGGTCTCGCTCTGGTTGACGTGCATACATGCTCACTCAGTAGAAGTGCCCATACAAGCATTTCCGCCCTTTATGAAGTCATACAGGGCCATACTCTGAAAAAATTTAGTAATACTCTGTCATATACATCAGACTCGCTTTTTAACATTTTGGCCATGTTTAGAATGAGAATCCAACTCTTTACCAGTGTAAATAAGTCAGAACGAGTGAAATAGCATTAGACCCAAAAGAGACCTCAAAATGGTGTGTCATTTCAACAGATAATGAAAAAAAAAAGGTGTCTGGTTTTGCATTTCCCTTCTTTCCAAACATTCCCACAGCAAAGGAAACAAGAGATTCCAAGTGTCATCCAGTGAAAAAAATCATAGGATATTAAATTGGGTGACCATGGTATGTCTGTGATTTTAATAAATAAAAAAAAGACAAAAACTTCCAAAACAAGTCAAGAAATCCTTAAATGCCCTATAAGTTGCTTTGGATAAAAACATCTGCCAAAATGAATAAATTCAATGTGCACATGGTAATAAACATGCAGAGTACCCCTGTATCTGTTCAAGACTGCAAGAGCCAAATGTTTGGAGGTGACCCGCATGAGTGCATTAGGTAAGTTAATAAGCCTGAGTACCCATAAGTCAACAGGAGGAGCCTACAGTCACATTTAGCATCTCTGTCCCTCAGGGTAACTTCAGATAGCTGAAAGCAGATCCAGAGGCCCCACCGTCTGCAACAATCAAACTACTGTTTAAGAAAGCAAATGTCTGTAAGACAATAAAAGCCTTAATCAATCAGCCCGCTGTGCTTATGTTTATGAGCCTGTAGCGCCAACAATCCATCATTTGGTTTTTACCACTCAAAACACAGACACAGAGACAAAAGAATGGCATAATGTGAGGAGCGGGCCTGCTGCATACTAAATTAATAAAACAATTGCAGCCTTTCACAACAAAATAAGCAACATGATTTAGCACGCTGCTCCGAGAAGTTTCTTTTCAAGAAGACTGGTCAGAAATTAATGTTTGTGTTCGGCGCTGTGAGTCATGATAGTTGTTATAACAGTCTGTCATGATAATGGTATAAATACATCATTGCATTCAGGTGAGCAGAGCACGGCGTACAACGTTCACTTTATCAGCTCGTGTCGGAGGAGATATTATCAGCTATGAGTTCATTTTAGTCTTAACAGCGTCTTAACCTTAGCCCAAGCTATCTGCCTTCCCTCCCTAAATGCGATTTGTTGACAGCTACTTTACAGACCTGTGCCTGATGCTTCGAAGAGTGACGTTATCTCGCTCCAGAAGGGGGGCAGGAAGTGATAGTGGAAAGGGATGAGTTCAAACACATTGCAGTGTGCGCACACAGAGGAGTGAAGGTAGCTTTATCTAATCACGCTGCTCCGACCGATGAAATATACTTCCGTGCGTGTGACAAAGTGTAAAAAAAGTTGTACAGGTTAGTGTGTGCGCAACCACTCAATTAATCCCCTTTTCAACACAAAAAATACAACAAATAGCTACAATAAGTGGAGATTTAAAAATGCACTACCGTTCAAAAGTTTTGGGTCTGTAAGATTTTTGGAAGTCTCTTATGCTCAGCAAGGCTGCATTTATTTGATCAAAAATACAGTAATATTGTGAAATATTGTAATCATTTTTTTTTATAATTTTCTATTGTTATAAAAAATGTCACTTATTCCTGTGATGCAAAGCTTTTTTTGTTGCAACATTACTTCAGTCTTCAGTGTCGCATGATCCTTCAGAAATCATTCTAATATGACGATCTGCTTATGACATTTCTTATAATTATCAAAGTTGAAAACAGTCAAATCTGTGAAATTTTTTTAGGTTTCTTAGCATTTATATGAAATTATATTTTGTAGCATAAATGACTTTACTGTCACTATCACAGTAATGTGTCCTTGTTGAATAAAAGTATTGATTTCTATGCAGAAAAAAGAAGGAAAAAAATCATACTGACCCCAAACTTTTGAATAGTGGTGAATATATAAAAAAGAATAAATAAACAAATAATTTCCATTATTGGTAACTAAGAAGATATCACACTGTAATTCATAACTGTGCTATTTATGCATACTGTAAATGCTATGTACATCAAGGTTAATACAACAATCGCTGTCATATGGCAGCGATTTAAAACTATATTAAAAAAGTGGATCTGTTAACAGCAACAACAACAAAACCTAATTAACTAAAAAAAAAAAATGATGTAAAATAAACACGCTAAATGACTATACGGTACCATAACATGGCTAAAAGTGTGGGTGCGCTTGTGTCCTTGACGCTATCTGACAAATGAACCACGGCCTGGTCTGTACTTTTCATCGTCTGATTTAAGAATGCAGTTTCAGCACAACATCAACACTGTTTACAGGTACCAGCAGGCCTGGGCATCACTCTGGGGTCAGAGAGAGGGGACGACCCCATTAAAGGGGCCACTTTACAGAAACAAGAGGACAGGGAGGAGCCCTTAAATGTTGTAAAGGTTAAGACGCAACTTCAACAGGGAAATTCAGTTGTTTCAGGCCTTACCAACCAATAGTCCGATTTGGATGAAGACAGATTACCACACACACACACACACACACAGTAGTCTGTCTGAAATAATGAAAGAGAAAAATGGTGTGTGTGTGTGTGTGTGTGTGTGTGTGTGTGCTATGTGTTGGTATGCATATCCGTGTGTGTAAGGCTGGTTCTCCCTGTTATCGGAACAAATGGGTTATGTCTCTCAGTCGCCCTTATCTCATAGGAAGGAAGTCAATGGGCTATCAGCACGTGTGTGCATGAGTTTGTGTGAACTCTCTAGGTCTGACGGATTGTCCTCCTGCTGAACAAAAAAAGTCCTTCCTTCTATACAATGTGGCATTAAACACAAGAGTTTAGGACATGGGCACACACCTGTCCCTCCATGTCTGTCTATGCTGCTGTCTGTCCGTCAGGGCGTTCAGCAAGATGTCTGCCATCTCTCGTCTGTTCTCCTGTGCCGTGTTCTCATCTTCCACCACAACCAACAGCAGCTGAGTCTGGAAACAAACAACACAGTCAGTTGTGACTTCAAACTATACATGACATAAGGTCAGTTTCAGTAATTTAACACTATATGCTACCGTTCAAAAGTTTGGGGTAAGATTTTTTTTTTTTTTTTTCAAATGTAATTAGATTTCCCTAAAGTTCTCCACCATATTCTTCTTTTAAAAGGTGGGGTAAGCGATATTTGAAAAACGCTGGACCGACACAACAAATGTGTAGCCAACGTGTAGCCAACCTGCATTATAGGGGGCGTATGACGGTGGACGAGAGAGAACGAGCCAGAGGGATATTTGAAGAAAGACTGTTGAAAGAGAGATCCCTGAGAGACATTACAAAAGAGAAAAGCTCATAGGAATATCACTGGAAAACGAAGGGTTATGAGGAAAGAGCTTTAGGACCAGCGTCAATATTAGAAAAGCTTTCCAGTGCTGGAGAGAGCGGAGCGGGAAGGCCTGAAAATAGACATGGAGGTTGCTTTTATTTAGTTTAACACTGGTTTTGGGTGTCATTGTTTGACTGGAGCTGCTGTGCTGTTGGCAACTAACAACAAACTCTTGCTTGTATTTATTCTTGTGTACTGTTTGTTAATTTTTTGTGCTTCTTTGTTGTTCGTTCACTATCTTCACTTTATTATTCGTGAAGCATTATTTTGTTGTGCTTCTGTTACGATAAATAGACACCCACTCTTGCATTGCGTGTGTAACTGAGGTCAGCTTGTGAGAGTTGTCAGGCTGATGACTGCCAGAGAATGCGACGTTTACTGTTTGGCGTCCTTGTTAGTGTGAATTGCATGCCAGCGATTGGGGTTCGAGACCGACTCAGAGCAAGGCGGTTAGGTTTGGGAGTGAGCTTTGGAGGCAGAGCGATGAAGAAAGGGGTGTGTTTGTTTGGGTTGATTTCAAATATCAACAATGTTTAACAATGACTTAGAAATATCGCCTACCCTACTTTTAAGAAATACATTTATGACTGGCACAAATAGGGTAACATAAAACCACATTAGGGTTACAAAGCGATTCTGGCTCTTAAAAGATCCCTGAGCATCCTCAATAGAAATACAACCACTCTTATCTTGAAATAAAGGAATCAAGCTTTACTGCCAATCCCATAGACAAGCTCTTAGCCAGTGCTTAAACAAATCAATATACATTCATTCCCTTCATGTCAGAGGTCAAATCTATTCTTTATTTATGCTGCAGGACTCCATTTTACAAACACTGATGGTTAAACCAGAATCAGAAACAACAGGACAAAAATAATATTTGCTTTGCAAAGATGTTTGTACACTACTATTGAAAAGTTTGGTATGATTTTTTTATGTTTTTGAAATAAGTCTCTTATGCTCACCAAGGCTGTATTTACTTGATCAAAACCACAGTAAAAACAGTAATATTGCAATGTAATGCTTTTAATAGATATTAAAATGTAATTTATTTCTGTGGTGTCAAAGCTGAATTTTCAGCACCACTACTCCAGTCTTCAGTGTCGCATGATCCTTCAGAAATGATCCTTTTCTGCTCAAGAAACATTTATCATTATCAATGTTGTGCAGCGTAATATTAGTGTGGAAACCGTGATCCATTTTTTATTCCAGTATTCTTGGATGAATAGAAAGTTTAAAAGGATACAACAATTATTTTATCTTTTCTAACATTGTAAATGTCCGTTCTGCCACTGTTGACCCATTTAATGAAACCTTACTGAACATTTCTTTGGAAAATAAAAAAGTTACTGAAAAATTGACCCCATAAAGAGAGACCCATATGTTCAATGAAGACCAGAAGTCAAATTTGTAGTTTAATTAGTTAACTGAAGTTTACAGAAGACAAAGTTCTCCACACCTCCAATGTCCATAGAAAAAATGAGTAAGAGTATCCAGCCTCAAACTAACTTAGGACACAATGCTTACAGGTATATGGAAGATCAGTTGACATCATTTTTACATGTTGTGATAGGTTAATAGTACAGATCTAGCAATGTCCAAACATGATGTAAAAATGTAGTTATCTAAAGAATATATCTGACATACTAAGCTCTAATTCGTAAAGCAACTATCATACGGGGTCAGAGGAGAGTCATAAATCCCAAAAGGGCACTTCTCATCTGGGTGACTGTTCCTTTGGCATGGTCACATTCCTAAACAACCCCTGCGAACAAACCATTAAAACACAGGCGATATCCTTTCTTTTCAAGGTTGAGACACAGCACATCACTGGACAGAACAATAAATCCACACAGAGCAAACTTTAGTGATTTAAACAGAAGATGGTTCTGTAAATGGTGCTTTAAACATATTTAAAATATACTTTAATATATTATTTTAAAGTTATCTGAGTTTTCTTTTCTTTTAAAAAGATATAAAATGCCAAACTGTTCCTCTCTCGCTGTCTTCTACAGTAGCAGGAGCTGATTGACAGGTGAGAAAGCATATGCAAAAAGTGCTCTCAGCATTGGTTCACCTCACCTGTTTCACAACGATCTCTTTTTCTTTATGTCTTTTCATCCCTCGTTCATCCGTGAGACAGCACTTCTGTCTCTCACTGAAGCATTACCTGTCAGCGGTCTTTACCTGTTATAGTCATCCTGTCTAAGAAAGCGTCGGGTGAAAGAGTCTGCCAAGACTAACTGACTGCGGGGTCACCGGGTCAGTTGAATCACATCAGACTAAACATAGATGACACAACAACAGTGACTCATGATCGTGTGTGTGAGAGAGAGAAAGACTATGCTTTATGTGTTTACAAGGCGGGTTGATGAGAGAAATTTACACAACCAACTTACGTTTACCACCTATATATGCCCACCTTATCTGTGTGTGTGCCCTTGTTTACCCCTGAATGACGGTAGCTGTCGTCAGCTGGGTGATGTTGTGCAGTGCTCCTGAGTTCAGGACCACAGTGAAGAGGGTGAGACAGAGGGCAAGTGACTAACAGAGGCGGCTGTGTGTATTTGTACAAGGAAACACACTTCAGGTTACCCCACACTAACAGAGGGGAACTATAAACACACATGCACACTCACCAGGACTATGTGGCAGGTACACCAGTCAACCAATAGTAGAAAGGGCATCCAAAGTACCTACAGAAACCTGAACAGCTAGCGTCAGACAGGAGACACTGAGATAACGTATGACATGAGCACTTGAAACACATAACAGCCAGTGGGCATTCTTTAGAAAACCTACGTTTGACGAAACACACGCTAAATTTACACAGCTAGACTGTATTTTATAACTTGTGTAAACCAAACAAAACTTAGGCATGTGACAAACACGAGTTACAGAAGGCACCATTTTCATTTACGTCAGTATGATTTTCTGTTTGATGGACAGATGAGACGGACATTAGTTTGTTAAAAAAAAAATCTATAGGGTATCAGCATTAACGTATCAATCAATGAACGTGTATGTTTTTATACCGTCATACAACATTTTAAATCTCAAGCGCATTAAACTTATTTCTTAAATCTTAATTCTTGAATAAATAGTGAAAGGGTTAGTTCACCCAAAAACGAAAATACTGTCATTAATTACTCTCCCTCATCTGATTCCAAACCCGTAAGACCTTCGTTCTAGCCTGGATGCCAGCCGAATTTAGCTCCGAATTTATATATTGAAACTGTTCGGACCAATCAAATTTTCAGGGCGGGGCTTTATACGATGATGGACAGATAACGCAACGAAATCCTCCACGTCACCAAAGAGCGCTTGGGTTGAATTAATTCTAATCCTTAACGAAGAACTTGTTCGTATAGGCATTCACCTTTACCATTTCTCTCAAAAATGATGATTGTGTTAGTTAAACTCTGTGTTTCCTTAAATAATTTTTTACAACATCGGCAAAGATCGTTTACACTCATCTTCTTCTAGCCTACTTCTTCCAGCGTGCAGTTGAGATCTGTTGTCAACAGTGCGTTAGTGATGTGATGTTCGTGAACGATTCATTCTTTTTGAACTAATCTTAAATATGCCTCGGGAACATCGAGTTGTGGTCTTTCCTGGTTCGGTTGAAACACGCCCCAATAATCACAGCCCAATGGAGCAGTATCAGAGTCATATTCTGACTAGAATTGAGTATGACCACGTCATGCGACCATGTTCCCCTCCTGTCCCAAACACATATACAAATAACATGCTGTATATAGGTAGTTTACATGATAAAAGTAAACTTAAAGTTAAGATATGCCTCTAGTTTTAATCATTTAAACAGGCCTTTGAAATTTGGGCAAAAACTTCTGACAGTGATGTGTTTTCGTGTATTTTATTATATTTTTTCGCAGCGCTGGATGTCATGTGGTGATTGTGAAACACACGGAACACTTCACAACATGATTTTATGGTGAAATTTGCCCCTGCGTGCGGTGTGAATGCTCTAATCTGTTAACATGGGCGCCGAAAAAAAATACACACTGCTTACGCTCTGCTAACGTGTGCAGGGGGCCTTACGCTGTTGACGTAACGTAAACAGTACACGGCTTCCAGAACGCAGGCTTACCATTGGCTGACGCTGTTCACATGAGCATCACGTTCTGCCATAGAACTAGGAAAAACTGCACTGTTTGCACTGCGTCAACAGTCATTTTAGTATGATTTTCTTTCTTCTGGGGAACATAAAATAAGACATTTTAAAATAAGAAACATAAAAGACATGGTGTTGTTTTTTTTCCGGCCAGGGTCAACGATCATCAAAACAAACATCATCTACAGACAAATGATGCAACTAAATTTACCAAAAACAAGTCGGTTTACATTACTACATAACCTACTTCCTTTCTATATAGTACGTAAAAAGCAGAATGTCAAATGAGTCTGAAAAAGTAGCATTCATAAAACAGTAGGTGTATATTAATTCTTCTGCTAAGATTCTGAGCTGATGGCCCATTTACTATCCCATGAGACCACAGGAGACAAGTATTCAGTGTTGAGGAACAGTGACACAACTGGCATCATTCATAGGTCACATGACATGCCGCAAACAAAATGTCTGGATTATATTCAAACTTTACACATGAACTTTTATAACAATATAAAACACTTAACAGTGAGGAAGCAAATTCTTCTTCAAATCCAGTACTCGGACTGTGAATTCGGCATCAGCTAATGTCAACTATGTTTTAGTGGATGTGTCAAGCAGAGTAACCAGTATAGTAATTAATCACATCATCTATAAATTACAACACAATCTATATACGACTTATAACATTTGACAACAAAAAATTAGCTTGAATACATTGTCTACATTTTAATCTTGACAACACTCTTAGCTTGAAAATAGCTAAATGTATTTCTTTCAAATAAATGTTATTCATACAATTGAATGCTAGTTGATGTGTTCAAATACCTTTTGGGCCCCATGCACAGACACAAGTCTCACTATTTATTGTTGGTGGGACATGTTATAGGCTCTGTTATGTCTGGGACAGATGGTCCTCACCCCAGTTGATGTACTGAAGCATTGTAAGGGTACAACTACAGCAGAGTGAAGACTAAATCTCACATGCCTTGTTAAATGTATAGAGCAGAGACAATATATACATATATGCGTGTGCGTGTGTTCGTGTGTGCGTGTGTTCGTGTGTGTGTGTGTGTGTGTGTGTGTGTGTGTGTGTGTGTGTGTGTGTGTGTGTGTGAGAGAGAGTTTGGCCTTTCAGCCACATTGACCCTCTGATCTCTCTGAGGCTCATCAATTACCTCTCCCCTCAGAGCCAGCACGCTGAGAGAATGGATTATATGAAGTGTAAAACATTAGAAAAATGTGTTCACAACATCACAGCAATGTGTCCGAGGAAAGAGGAGGGGACAGATAATAGAAACCCAGCTGCTGAAGAGCCCAACGCAACAAGTGAGAGTGTTTGAAGGCATTGTGGGGAAGTTCTATGGGCCGCAGGCTTTTGTGCTGGAAATTGTGATTCCTCTAGCCAGAGACAACTGGACATATGCTTTTTGCTTGAGCTAATGAGGCAAAAGCTAAAAGCTTTGTGATTTTCTTTCTTTCTCTGCCTCATTTTCTCTCTCTCTCTCTCTCTCTCTCTCTCTCTCTCTCTCTCTCTTAGGTGGGAAAGTTTTAAAAAGGCGACTGCTAACCAAAAGCAGTTGATAACATCTCAAAACACCAAATATGCTGCCTAATGTGTCTAGAGATTGAGTTTAATGATTTTACCACTCTTGCTGTATGCAATATGAGCTCCACCAACCTTACAGACCTGCAGAGCAGACAAATATTTTCCGTGAATGCAAAAACTATGTGACACAGAAAGCAATTAGCAAGTTAGCACTGATAATAAAAGACAGTATGACTAAAAAAAACACTTTACTAATAAAGCAAGTAAATGTATTGTGGTAATACCATGTTTATGGCTAAGTACTATTATAAATACACACACGCAAACACAAGTGTGTGATGGTAATCTCTGTGCATTATTTTATATTTTACTTAAGGATGCAAATGAGCCAGTAAAGACTTTTATAATGTTATAAATGTTGTCATGTTTTTTTTTTTTTATCAACGTTTCCTGTAAAAAAAAAAAAAAACGTTTTAATACAAAATAACCCAAGAGTCCAAACCTGTATGAATTCATTTCTGCTGCTAAACTCAAAATAAGATATTTTGAATGTTGGTAACCAAACAATTCATGGGCCCCATTGACTTCCATAATTTGTTGTTGTTGTTTTTCTCATTCTATGGAAGTCAGTGGAGCACATTAACTGTTTGGTTACACATATTCTTCAAAATATTTTCCTTTGTGTTCAGCAGAAGAAAGACATTCACACAGGGTTGGAACAACTTGAGGGTGACTAAATGATGACAGAATTTAAATTTTTGGGTGAACTATCCCTTTAAGGGTTGGTTATGCCAACGAATAGTATACCAATATCTTTAAAATACTTTTGCTGTTCTCAAAGCTCGGTCTCTTGAATGTATCACTTTTTGTGACTTCATACCCCACTTTCACTCTCTGTCATATACACAAACATATATGTATACACATACTGCCTCATCTCTCTCCACCTCCATCTCCTTCTGGATCTGCCTGCTGATTGGAGATTAAAGATTAGCATCTTGTACCCACGTTTCTCCTGCCAGTGAAAGCTTTTGGAAGTGGGAGTGAGGCCAAAACCTCACTCTCTCCTCACTCCACACAGATTCATTTTCACCACTTAAAGAATGTGAACTATAGGCAGAGATTACCATCACATAGACCTGAAGCCATTTTCATTACATGTCTTTTTTCTACGGTGGCTGAAATGCGACATTGGGAAAAACGATTAACGTTGGCTAGCCGCTAAAAGAACGAAACCCAACCCAAGTTGTACCGACTACAATTTATGATGTTATAGGATACACTGTGTTATAATTTATATGTCATCTAAATGCTGAAAATATCAGTAGTGAAGTGAATGAAGTAATATGCATCAGTGGTTTAGGGAAGCCTGAGGGCTCTTGTATGGCAGGACACATTTTTCCAGTGCATTATATATATATATAAGTGTAACAAATAAAATAATTTTCTTTCCAAAATCTGATAGTTTAATACCTCCAGCTAGAATGTCTTAAGAAATATGTGCAGGAATCATTCGCTATGACATGCAAGTATAATATTAGTGGGTAAACGTATAGAAACAGACACTCACATTTGAGTACGCCATAAGAAAGAGCAGAGAATAATGTTAATAGCCCGTACAAGAAAAGCCTATTCATAAAAGCATAAAACCTTCTCATAAGGCATAAAGCCAGTCCATAATGCATAATAAACTGGCTTATAATACGGCCTGGTTTCACAAACAAGGCTTAGATTAAGCCAGGAGTAGACCTTTGTTAAATTAGGACATTTAAGTAGCTTTTATAAACATGCCATAACATTAAAAAAAAAAAAAAACAGGTGTGCATCTTGAGACAAAACAATGGCACTGACATTTTAATTACATTTTAGTCTGGAACTAGGCTTTTGTCTGTGAAACTGTAAAAATGTGAATTAATTTTCTGAAACATTTTCTATGGAGACTTTTAAAGTAGAGATTGACCAATATTTTATCTAATTAAATATCTAATTTTTAATTATGGATTTATTCATTTATTATAATAATACATTATTAATATTTTTTACATTATTATACAAAGCTGTTGTGCAATCAGGATGGATGGATGGATACATACCTAATGAGAAATAAGCCTCTTATATCAGGAAAATGTCGTCGACATGTGCGCTCTTGTATGAGTGTTGCATGTAGGGGGCCCCAGATTTGGAACGGGATAGATGATGGCCTTAAGGTGTTGCAATCTTTTCCTATAACCTATATTTAATATAAAAATGTTCATGGACTACTGGAGTGTATGTGTATGATTGTATGTTATGTTTTTTTGTTATGTAATGTTATGTATGTTCTGGTGCGCCTTTTGTGTACCTTTACTCTTCATCATCTGGTTACAGGTGGAAACTGTGAATATCTCAGTCTGCATTGTTACTTTGAATTAACTATGGGCCCTCCTATAAGCTTTTTTTTTGCTTCTTTGGGGGACCCATTCACTCTAACCAATTGATTTTGTACCCTCGACTGTATTATTGTAATACCTCAAGTGGTATGGTGAATGAATAAAAATGGATGGATGGATGGACGCCATATCTTTTTATAAACATTACTTTTCTGGTATAGACTGTACACTGTAACTGTACCTCCGATGCCCATGAGCTTGAGGGAATCATTTTCAAATTATGACTTAAATCTCATTTAATACCCCACTATACCCAAACAATAACGCTCAATGAAAAAATAAGAAAAAATATCAAGATCATTTTGTATGTCAGAAGACATTCATTAGTTCTAAAGGTCCAACTGATTCCAAATGGAGGATCAGAGGTCCTGAAGCATTCATGTGGGTTCAAATACCAATTCATGCTCAGAACTAATATGATACAATTTCAAGAGTCTTTGCCAATAGCACGCAATTTGACTTTCTTGGGGTCAAGCCTGCTTAATTTCTGTATAAAGTGCTGAATTTGCTTTCTAATCCCAAAATCATCTTCCACTTTCCACCGCATCATACGAAACAGCCAGAGAGAGAGAGAGAGAGAGAGAGAGAGAGAGAGAGAGAGAGAGAGAGAGAGAGAGAGAGAGAGAGAGAGAGAGAGAGAGAGAGAGAGAAATAGAACGGAAGAGAGAGTTGAAAGCGAGGGGATCATAACACACTTCTACAGGAACATTTCCCCTTGGAGAAGGAGAGAGTGTTTACTATCAAACACATCTGTGTCTATTCATCTCAGCCAGAGTGTCATCCCTCGCTCTCAACTTCTGTCCAAACACAAACAAACAAACACAAAAACAAACACAAAGACTGCAACTTCTGAGTATGCATCAGCCACCAGACTGCGCTTCTGCGTAACTCGTCTTCACACGCAAACACACTCTCTCTCTCTCTCGCTCGCTCTCGCTCTCTCCATCTCCTTTTATATCATCTTCTTTCTCTCCCTTCTCTCCTGAAACCTCTCGAACTATCTGCAATATCTTCTTTATAATTCCTTTCTTTCTTTGTGATTTTTCAAGCGAATCCAACAATTTTACAGTGGCTTGGCATCAGTATCTCCCATTCTTTCCCTCATTGTTCTGAACCGTGGCTTAACTCAGTTAAGAGCCCCGATATGATAGCCAACCTGGTGACTCTGAGGAATTAAAAGAAAGGATAAAGGAGAGAGACAGACACATTAGACACACATCTAAAGAAAGACGTATATCTACTAAATAAGGTCGGCCTCTACCTGACTGGCAGTAAACTGTGCGTTTTGTGCAGGTCTGTGTTCCTCTGTAGAATTTAATGAAGCATATACGCGGTGTTTGTATGCTTATCCACAGTAGTGATTAATCAGTCATGGTCTGTAATTCCAGATTTTATTCCTCTTTCTTCAGCCGCTTATCACGTTGATCAAGGAGCAAGCCGGAAAAAAAACTGCAGAGTAAATAAATAAATAAACAAAGCGCTTAATAAACCAAGAGTGTGAGGAGGGTTTCGGGAGATAAGACAGATCAGGCATTATAAAGCACTTATTGGTTTTCTAAGAAAGAAAAAAAATCGACTTCAAAGAGTTCAGCGGCTGTCAGACAGCGTCTGCTCAGGCACACACAGAGTTACACTCAACACCAGAAGAACAAGACTAAACCGTCTGCACATAATCACGCACATGACAATACTAAAAACTAGACCCAGACCGCGTTAGCACATTCTCTGCTCTAAAATGGTGTGGAATTTTGTGGAAATTGGAACATGATATTAATATTCTAATGGAGTGCTACACTCTTATTGGTAAATAAAACAAATCAAATTAGCAAAATTGGAACATACACATGGCCAAAGTTTGGGAATGATTGTCATTCCAAGCCTGCATACATTTCCACAAAGTGCTGTGCAAGCAGAATCTGTGTGGGCCTACTAATGACACAATAACGGGAGGTAAAACACCAAAATGTCCGTAAATTGAACCATTAAAAAAACAAACTATATTGCTCATGCTTGTGTTGTGCTTAAATTTCTTCTCCAATTGACCATGTTAATAGTCGTACTGTATATGTGAATAAACTGCAGTTTGGGGTCAGTACATTTAAAGAAATGAATAATTGTACGGATAGTTATTTATTTACTTATATAATACATATTAAACTTGAAAACTGTTCAAACTGATATACACACAGGTCCTTCTCAAAAAATTAGCATATTGAGATAAAAGTTCATTATTTTTCATAATGTAATGATAAAATTAAACTTTCAGATATTTTAGATTCATTGCACACCAACTGAAATATTTCAGGTCTTTTATTGTTTTAATACTGATGATTTTGGCATACAGCTCATGAAAACCCAAAATTCCTATCTCAAAAAATTAGCATATTTCATCCGACCAATAAAAGAAAAGTATTTTTAATACAAAAAAAAGTCAACCTTCAAATAATTATGTTATGCACTCAATACTTGGTGGGGAATCCTTTTGCAGAAATGACTGCTTCAATGTGGCGTGGCATGGAGGCAATCAGCCTGTGGCACTGCTGAGGTGTTATGGAGGCCCAGGATGCTTCGATAGCGGCCTTAAGCTCATCCAGAGTGTTGGGTCTTGCGTCTCTCAACTTTCTTTTCACAATATCCCACAGATTCTCTATGGGGTTCAGGTCAGGAGAGTTGGCAGGCCAATTGAGCACAGTAATACCATGGTCAGTAAACCATTTACCAGTGGTTTTGGCACTGTGAGCAGGTGCCAGGTCGTGCTGAAAAACGAAATCTCCATCTCCATAAAGCTTTTCAGTAGATGGAAGCATGAAGTGCTCCAAAATCTCCTGATAGCTAGCTGCATTGACCCTGCCCTTGATAAAACACAGTGGACCAACACCAGCAGCTGACATGGCAACCCAGCCCATCACTGACTGTGGGTACTTGACACTGGACCTTGATTTCCGAATGACATGCACAATTTGAGCGACAATCCAGTGCTGCTTCTCTGTAGCCCAGGTCAGGGGCTTCTGCCGCTGTTTCTGGTTCAAAAGTGGCTTGACCTGGGGAATGCGGCACCTGTAGCCCATTTCCTGCACACGCCTGTGCACGGTGGCTCTGGATGTTTCTACTCCAGACTCAGTCCACTGCTTCCGCAGGTCCCCCAAGGTCTGGAATCGGTCCTTCTCCACAATCTTCCTCAGGGTCCGGTCACCTCTTCTCGTTGTGCAGCGTTTTTTGAAAAAACGTTTTCCTTCCCACAGACTTCCCACTGAGGTGCCTTGATACAGCACTCTGGGAACAGCCTATTCGTTCAGAAATGTCTTTCTGTGTCTTACCCTCTCGCTTGAGGGTGTCAAAGATGGCCTTCTGGACAGCAGTCAGGTCGGCAGTCTTACCCATGATTGCGGTTTTGAGTAATGAACCAGGCTGGGAGTTTTTAAAAGCCTCAGGAATATTTTGCAGGTGTTTAGAGTTAATTATTTGATAGCTCGTTTAGAGAACCTTTTCATGATATGCTAATATTTTGAGATTCAATTTTTCATGATTTTTCATGATATTGTAATTTTGGGTTTCATGAGCTGTATGCCAAAATCATCAGTATTAAAACAATAAAAGACCTGAAATATTTAAGTTGGTGTGCAATGAATCTAAAATATATGAAATTTTAATTTTATCATTACATTATGGAAAATAATGAACTTTTATCACAATATGCTAATTTTTTGAGAAGGACCTGTATATATAGATTAATCTCACTGTGATTTTGGAATTAATCTAGATTAAAATGGCTCATTTGAATTCTGCTGAAGGCACTCAGAATATGTGTCCTACCCAAATAATGACTGGTGCTTTCACACTTGGTTCGATTGCTTGGACCGTGTTCATATGATTTTATTTGGGTCCGAAACCGGGTGCGTTTGCGTCATCAAAGCAGCAGCTGTTTACCCCGTTATTTGGTAACGACGTCGAGCGAGAAGGTGGCAAAATGAATAGCGTTGTTCATCTAACTTTTATATTTTTGTTTTTGAACCGTTAGTTTTGTTACCAAAACTTTAGTATGTAATGACACTTGCGTCTATCTGCTGTGAATGTACTGCAAATGCTCTAAAGAACGCTGACGACGAGCAGAAATGAGATCTACAGCTCTCTGTTTACAGTACATCAGTCACGCTCGTCAGGACTCGACGGCCCACCATTATATCATTACATTATATATATATATATATATCAGTTTGAACAGTTTTCAAGTTTAATAAGTAAAAATATTAGAAAAACAAACAAACAGACAAACTAAAGTATATCAAGGACATTGGATCTTAAACGGGTATACTACCTGACAAAACTGTCAAGTCTGGCCTAGTCTGGATAAGAACAACATGTAAACGATCAACCAAACATCATGTAGGCTAAGTAAATCCAGTAAATCCAGTGATTAGTTACACCTCTAAATATATTATCAACACAGTAGTAGATTCACTATACAATAGATTTCTTCAGCATTGTTGGTGGGATATAACGTGCTGTATTTGTCTGTTAGCCGATTGTGTTTAACTGGTCTTGTGGGGAGCCGTTAGCCTCGGTGTGTGCACTTTAAAAAAATCCAACAATATTTCTTCCTAAAGATTCCATCCCTGCCACCAAAGAAAAAAAATAAATAAACGGCCCCAAAAAAAACACACACACACAAACAGACCCACCGGTCCCCCTGCCTGTCCAAAGAATCTCTAAAAGCGTCTGTATGCAGGTACAAAGCCAGCCACCACTCTCTCTCTCTCACGCTCTCTCTCTCCCTGTAGGTAGAAAACACAAACACACAGACTGCAAGTGGCATATCAGCGCATGAAATTCTCTAAAGGGGTTTAAGTATTTACCCTCCCCACTATGACGGCCTGCTAAAATTCAGCTTACCCTGTTCAATAAGGACTTCAAAGGGAATCCTAAATACCTTTTGCCCGCAAATTCTACTGTACAGTGTTTTTCTCCTCGCCCCCCTTTTCCTGCTTCTTTTCTTCCCATTTTTCTCCATTCTCCAATATAAACCGCCCCTTACTGTGAAATTTATTAGAAGCCTTTTATTTACAGTTTATAAGTGTAATAAGAGAAATTGGGAGGTAATTTCTGCTGTTATTTAAGCAGGCGAGCCGAAGGAGAAACACAGGTAAATAGAGTGGTTCATTCTGATCTGACAAGAGACGACGGCTCAGAGAAAAACAGAAAGCGAAAGAAATGGCCTATGAAAAGAGAAAGAAACTATGGGATCGTGCCTTTGTTTTGGTGTCTGACTGCTGATTTTGAAAACACTCAAAGATGTATGGATCAACATATGGTATTATTGGTATTACATATATTATTTATACATATTATTATTACTATAGCCATTATTAATATTATGATACATTATTTAATGCAATATTTTTTGTTAAAACTATTTTGAATTACAACACTCACAAACAAAACTATATACTACATATAGGCCCCAACATGCAAAAAAAAGCCTGAAAAGAGCTACTTAGTTCAGTACACACTGGCCCTGCGAAAGGCATTCTGGAATATTATTATGATGAAAATGCACAGCAAAGCCATTACATTTATAATGTTTTACAAACTCATCAAATAAGTGAATAGAGATTAATTGCCCCGGTCGACCTTAAAATAATTATCAGAACGAGGCAGCTCTAAACTAGATGAAATTGATACACTTGAATAATTAGATCCTTGGCACTGACCTAGTGAAGTCAATAAAGGTTATTAAGGCCAATTGCTGTCTAAACGCATTAGAGACAGAGAGAAGCGCTCCGCACCACATCCAGCATTTCAGCGGCTATACGATAATCCCCTCACTGCGTCCGCCTCTCTCTCTCCACTGCCCTCACACACATATACACCCCCTACCCTCAGACACACTAAACCAGATTGGATTCGCTTAACCTTTCAGTGGCTTTGATCAAATGAGCTCACACTGCAATAACATTTACATTGACCCTCACTCTCACTCTCTCGCTGGGGAGAGAGGTCTTTACCTTCCTGTCTGCCACACACACGCGCACGCTAGGTCAATAACGTAATCAGATATCAATGGTGACCCCTGCAGTCATGATTGCTCGCTTTCTCTCGCTCACTCGGTTTCTTTCATTGGACGGAGAGGATGAACTTATGAAACGGTCACTGTGCACGAATTGACACGCACGCAAATAAAGACCAACACAAACACCCCCGAAAAGGAACAGAAGATGCATCTAAACGGCTCACTGTTCCCATAAACGCATAATAGTTTCTATTCAGTCTGAAAATAAATGTTTCAGCACACAATATTTGATGACGGCGTACGTGGAAGAAAGACAGAATAGATGCGGTTAGACGGGAAAAAGCTTTTTGATGTGACGCTCTGAGCGACACAACTGGAAAAAGTGACAAATTAGACCTAAAACATCAGAATAAACCCGTGATATTGTTAACAGACCTGTCTCACTCTCAGCCGTCTCACTCTCTGCCCTGCAACCACATACAAATGAAAGAAAGAATTAAAAAAAAATGCTTGGATGGTATTTAAAATATTTTGCATATAGCCAACTATCTCTCCTGTACCAGGATAGACAGACTGAGAGAGGGAGAGAAAGAAAGTGTCACTGGTAAAAGCCTAAATAAATGTCAGTGGTGTATGAGGAATACGATAGCTTCTCTGTAGGGACCCGACGTTCACCCAGTGTGTGTGTGTGTGTGGGGGAGAAATTGAGGAGAGGACCTGAGACCTGATGTTTGATAACATTTACTTCATCTTATCAGAGCACATTTAAATGGCTATCTTTCTCCTTTTCTTTCTTCTTTTCTATTTTCTTCCATTTTTCCAATGTTGTTTCCACTAAGCAGTTCACATTAATTCATGAGGTACAGGTTGGAGAGAGAGAGAGAGAGAGAGAGAGAGAGAGAGAGAGAGAGAGAGAGAGAGAGAGAGAGAGAGAGAGAGAGAGAGAGAGAGAGAGAGAGAGAGAGAGGTTGAGAGAGACTTGTTTTATCAGGATGTCATTCAAATGGAGGGGTGAAAATTTGCATCACAACAGCCTGAAGAGCAAGAGAGGGAGACACAAGAAAAGAGAAAGAAGGGAAACGAAAGAGAGAAACCCCCATGGGAGAGGAGCGGTTTTAATAAACAGCAGGAGAAGGGTGAACACACAGAGAAACACACGGACCAGCCAACCCTGGACCTGCTCAGACTGCAGAAAAATCAAGAGAAGAGCAGGAAGGCCAACGAGACAATTCCCAAGAATCTAGATAAACACATGTCCCAGTTAAATGCCATGACTGTCTCTCGAAAATCATTCTTAAATGAATTTAAATCAGCCATGAAAATATCAGATATTAGGAATTCAAATGAATATGCATTTTGTAAAGTGCTTTCACAGTCATGAGCTATTTATTTAAGCTCTAACAATCCTACAAATTCAATATTTGCACAACTAACAAAACGCAGAAAATAACGCAGAAAATAACGCAGAAAATTGATCAGGTTGAACGCAGGTAAAAAGCACCCACAATTTCAGCATAAATACGATTTAAAAAAAAAAAAAAAAGATAAGCATAGTTTTAAAAAATTTCTTTAAATGTTAAGCTGAATGAATATGGCAGGTATTGATAATTTCTCTCCTTTTCTCTCGTCTCCTCTTTTTATTTAAATAATAATAATATATAATCAGTAATATAGCATTAAAAAAAATAATTGAGGAAAAAAAAAAGTTGAACTTGGTATTCACAGACACAAAAACATGTGCATCTTTGAAGGGTGGATGTCAGCGCTCTAAAATTGTGTTTCTGAACAGAAGGAGGACCGGTATCGCACAGTGAGCCTGAGACTGTCTCACCCCTTCATACACACACACACACACACACACACACACACACACACACACACACACACACACACACACACACACAGGCTAGCTCAAGAGCTGGTCCTTAGCCCCAGAAGCACATTAGATGTGATTACTGCTCAAAAAAGCGAGAGACAGACAGACTATGATGATACAACAGTGCCCCCTACTGAAAGTAACTACAGCACTGAACGCAGAGCTGTGTGCTCAACACACACACGGATCAAACATGTGTCAAACAGACAGCACTGATCAGCTGTGATCGCCTAGATTTAAATAACCTCGGCCGCATCCTCTCCAGCATGAGAGAGCCCTGATTCCGTCCTGCATACTGGGGTCATCAGCGGGCAGAAGGGTGACAATGCGGACAGGTGGGATCCTGAAAAAGTGAAAGTCTTCAGGGAAACATGTATTATCTTCTGTGGCTTCCGAAGGGCAGTACTGAATGAAAAAATGTAACGTTTGAACAAAATAAGAAACATTCACACATCATCTTGTTCAAAAGTTTTCACTCCCGGCTCTTAATGCATCGTGTTTCCTTCTGGAGCATCAGTGAATGTTTGAACCTTTCTAATATTTTTGTTTGAGTCCCTTAATTGTCCTCAGAGTGAAAAGATGGATCTCAAAATCATACAGTCCCCGCTGGAGAGGGTTCAAATATGCAAAAGATGCTGAAGAACGGGACAAACAAGAGACTCATGAAGAACCATCACAAAACAGCTTGACCAGTGTTGGCACTGTATAAATAGCTTATTTTCTAAATTCACCACCCATTGACACCCATTGAACCTTTTATTCTAACAAAAAAAAAATGCAAAAGAGGACTAAATTGGATGACTAGGTGGTGATGATGTTAACACAGATTTTCAAAATCTACTTCATACTTTCTATTCTCTCCATCGTTCTCTACGTCACTGATTCTTGTATTACAGCCAGCCACCCACAGAATCTGAACACTTGTTTCACATTTACCACAAGGAATGTGGGTTTAAATATTGCAAAATGTGTTAAGCAGCGCTGGGATTACAACACCGTAATGGTAGCTGAAAGCAAAATCAAATTAGCCAAAATATTTCATAAACAAACATGCATATGTAGAGCTGAAATGTCAGATGCTGAATTGAGCAGAAATCTGGGCGCAGATTCTGTGCAGGCCTGCTTACAGTTCATTCCATCACTCTTACCATTCGCTCCATTTCCTTCCAGTCTTTCTCCATCTGTTCCATGGGTTTAGTCCACCAGCTGCAGAATCGAGCGTAACGCCGGCCCTGGAACCAGTATTGCCTCAGCCACTCAAACTCCACCTGAAACGAGCAACACAGGGTCAAGACGTTAAAGCTGCAGAGTGTCATTTCCACACCACTTGAGACGCCAAAAAGAACTGCAAAAATAATGAGTGTTTTCAAACAGGTTTCCCAAGTTGGTCTCCATGTCTCCCATTGTTTGGACATACAGGTAATACTGGCACAAACTTGCACAATTGGTTGATCAAATGACTCTACACAGAGATCAACAAATGTTAAAAAAAAGAGCCACAGTGTTTTGACTTTTCAGGGAAAACAACCTTGAATAGCTGTCCCTGCATATTAAATGTGATTTAACTGGCATTCATTTTTATTTCTTATGCATCTGTTATGACAAAGTAAAAAAACAAAACAAAAAAACAATCAACCAATAAATTATAAGCTTTTGTGTCTTGAACCATCATTCATTACAGACATTGGGCTGTTAGTATTATATAATAATATTGGTTTCTAAACACAAAGACCATTTAAAAAGACCAAAAACTAACTCCAAAGCATTTTGCCTTTCTGCACCAGAGAGGCTTTTGAAAACTAGGCGGTGAAGTCCAGTCCTTGAACAAGAGGTCAAACCATAGCAAGCAGCTGACATCTACTTAACAACGTCTGAAAAAGCAGCAGTCAAGTGTGTTTGATAGTCTGTAAAATGTGGTTGTTGGACAAAAATGTTTTGTGCTCTAGTCATTCTTCACTATCCAGCTCTCTGGCCTATGTGTACTGTATTATATCAGCGCGCTCTGAAACAACAGCAATCCAGACGTCCATCCATTTATCAAACTCCATCCATCCATCAGTGGGCAATTTAGCAGCAGAATAGAGCAGCAGAGGGGACTGTGTGCTAGTCACCTGAGTCAGTGAGGTGGGGAGATGGGGGAAGGGCATTTGTATAGGGTGGTGTGAGTGATTTTCAAAACTAAACACCCACGTTAAGGTCACACTAACAAGGGAACGCAGGTAGCCGCACATACTCTTAGAGGACGACAGATGCGGAACAAAAACACACACACACACACACCTCTGTAACCACGTACATACACAAGCCGCTTGCTTTGTACTTGACATCTTTGCGTCTTTGTGTGGCGCTGATCATAACGGTGTCATCACAATAGGAAGGAGGGTGATGACATCTGCATTTCCTGTTTTCCTGTTTGTTGTTTTGTTTCCTTTGTTTATGTCTGCTGCTACGTTACACCCAGGAGAGACGTAAAGATTTATCACACACGCCAAAAACATTGCACCTACACACACTTCTCTTTCTTTCTTTTCGTTCTTTACTTCGTTGCTTTCATTCTTCATCCCATCAATCTCGCACTTTTTCTCTCTACAGGGAGCAACAGAATCCACCACAGGCTCTCAGCCTTTCTCCTCTGGGAATCTCCCCATCTTTGACTCTTTTGAAGTGATGAGTTAACCCTCCTAATGATGCTTAATGTAGCCACGTGCACGTGTGTAGCTGTGTCTGCCCCACATGTAAATGTAAGCGCCTCACATTTGCCCTCCCACAAGCTATGAACAAAGCACTGCTCCAAAATTCATTCTCCAAACAACAGACACCCTCTACACCTTAGCTAAGAGTTACAACTAAACAACAGCACACCGACAACACCACACCAGAACAGCCACTACGTCTCTTCACTGAATGTAACTGTAAAGTTGCCTAGTTTGATATGGGGCAACTGCATCACATGAAAGAACACAATATTTGAACAATATATATACTTTTTTTGAGTTTGTTGTTTAAATTTAAATTATTAGCACAGTTGTGATTGTATTGATATTTCTGTTCAATAAACAAGGAATTAATAAGAGTAGCTTTTATTTTAGATACAATATTGCCTGTTGTTGTGTTTATGAAAGTGTGTTTATGAATTTATGGAGTTATATTACACACACACACAACCTTGGGGTCTGTAAGAATTATTTTATTTAGAAATAAATGGTGCATAATGTATTGTTTAGAAGATATGAGACTCTTCCCTTTTAACCCTTTTCAATCGCTCCATGGGCACCACAGCAAAATGACCCAATGCTCCTGGTGTGTGTGTGTGTGTATGTCCATGGCATGTTTAAACTTGGATGGGTTTAATGCAGAGGACAAATTCTGCATATGGGTTACCATACCTGGCCTTCACTTTCATTTATTTGATCAAAAATACAATAAAAACAGTATATAAAATAACTATACTATCTGAATATATTTTAAAATGTAATTTATTCACGTGACGGTTAAGCTGTCTTCACAGTGTCAATATTCGGATTTGGGGCTCATGTAACATTTAATGTATACTACTTAATATTTGTATTTTATTAAAATTTATCAGGATTCTTTGATGATAGATTTTTGTAACCTTATAAATGTTGTTACTGTCTGATCATTACTATTTGATCAATTTAATGAATACTTGCTAAATAAAACTAGCAATTACTTTCAAAAATGTTTTAATTATATTTAAAATATAGACATAGCTAGTTTTTCTTTCTTACATTATAGCTGGAAAAAATGCATTGTAACATTTAATGGAAAATATATATTTTTTAGATGTATCCATTTATAAAAAAAAAAACTGACATTCTTTCAGTGAAAGCACTAGTAACAGGGCAACTAAAAATATTTGTGGCTCAGCAGGATAGCAGTAAAAAAAAAACATCTAAATAGTATGTTTAGTATTAATCACGTGTGCATGTATGTAGTATGTGCATGCATTTTTAAATCTTGTTGCACCAAAAAAACTGATGTGAACTGGTCCTTTATTTGATGGACTGCAAAACTACACACCTGACTCTCTTTTTTGCTTTATAAATACCTGTGTTGGCTATCAGTCTTTAAGCATTCAAACTGGCTTGAACAGGTTCATCTTTAGTTGGACTGCGATCAGACACCAAGGGTTCCCTTTCACATATGGCCACCTTCAAAGAAATTCTACACTTTGTGCTGGTTCAAACCTACAATTGCTTCAGACCAAAACCGACCGCTGACAGCCTCTCAACAGACGCCGGAGGCTACAAATGCTAGCAGCCACTTTTGTGTCTGTCTTTCCCCCCCGCGCTGATTGTCTGTCTGTCCTTCTGTGTTGAAAGCCCACACAGCGCAGAAAGCTTTGAGCCAACATGGAGGCCAGTTTCCCGCAGAGCAGGCCTGCAACAGGCACAGAGCTGGAAACTATGCGACTGGCATTTAGAGCCAAGCGTCTGCTGCTGTGAGGTACTGAGACTAAATGCCACCTGCATATGCTGGAGGGGAGAGAGAGAGAGAGAGAGAGAGAGAGAGAGAGAGAGAGAGAGAGAGAGAGAGAGAGAGAGAGAGAGAGAGAGAGAGAGAGAGAGAGAGAGAGAGAGAGAGAGAGAGAGAGAGAGAGAGAGCAAACACACAAAAATAAAAATGCTTTCAGTGACAGGTGGAGAGTCTTTCGGTCAATATATCCAGCTAAACGTGGCGGTACGTCACAATGACATGCATATAGCAATGTGGCATCTTAAATATCAAATAGCTTAAGGTTTCTGGACATCTCTCTCACACAGCTCACTTGTTGAGAGAACCAACCAATTTCATCAGAGCACCCTCGAGTCCAGAACTATTGTGGCTCAATCGATAAAGGCCAGTCTGTGCTGTTTGCTCTGTAAACCCACATATGCACACCCGGTCATACAAATAAAGAGCCATATTTGTGCACACACATCAGCTCAGACAATGAGAAATGTAGGGATGCAAAACATAAGAACACATAACTAAAGCATGCAGTCCTATAACTTTTTTTGATGCACATCTAGGATTTTTTTAAATAAATGTAATTTTTTTTCAAATTGTCATTTTGTCGCATGTTTTTTTTGTGCTGGGCAATCGATTAAACGTGATTAATCGCATCCAAAATAAAAGTTTGTGTTTGCATAATATATGTGTGCGCACGGTGTATAATTATTATGAATATAAAATACACACACATGCATGTATATATTTAAAAATAATGTTAAATTTATATATAACATTTTTATATACAGTATAAAACAAATTATAACTATATTTACACTATATTTACAGTATATATATATATATATATATATATATATATATATATATATATATATATATATATATATATATATATATATATATATATATATATATATATATATATATATATATATATATATATATATATATAGTAGTATATACATGCAAATATTTCTTAAATATATACAGTGGGGCAAAAAGTATTTAGTCAGCCACCAATCATGCAAGTAAAAAAAAAAATGAGATAGGCCTGTACTTTTCATCATGTACACTTCAACTATGAGAGACATAATGAGAAAAAGAAAATCCAGAAAATCACATTGTCTGATTTTTAAATAATTTATTTGCAAATTATGATGGAAAATAAGTATTATGGGCCAAACTACCAGGTAAAAATCTGATTTTGGGAAAGTGTGATTTCAATTTGAAATTTATATACACTTTCATTGAATAGAAAATGCAACTTAGTTTCTTACATGGAATACAAAATAAAATTACTAAGTCATAAAGGTTTGGAATGACATGAGGTTGTGTAAATGATGACAGAATTGTTAGGTGAAATAGCCCTAATTCCACAACAATGCAAGCTCAACATCTGTTCAGAATCTCTGAGGGCCAAAATGCTGGAAGTGTGAGATACAGAGAGAGAAAGAGAGAGGAAAGGATCTCTTTCCCAACAACCTCTCCAGCAAAAACACCTCCTGAACCTCCATAAACATTGGCCTTTATCAACATCAACGGGACTGACACAGTACATTATTCCTGCACCCTACAGATCCTTTACAGATCCCCCCCATCAGGGGCTGCTTACTGCAAACTCCATGCAGTCCACCACGCTAAACAAGAGGTAGACGCTGAGCTCTGCTAAAACCGTGTGCTGGGATAAATACACATATCAATAATAAATAATACAAATAATATATCATTCAAGAATGCACACAGGCCCTCGTGGGCAGTTTCAACAAAATAGCCTCAATCAGGTCAGAGTGTTGAGGTCGGTAACCTCCGGGGAGGCTGCCGCCCCCGGGTAGGGGTGAACACTTTATATTTTCAAGGGTTTTTTAATCCAGTTGGAGTTGGGGCTCAACAGAGACCTATACAAAGCCACACTGATGGTTAGGCCCTCTGAAAGAGCTATTGTTTGGGGTTTGAAAAATTAATGGCAAGTAGAACCTTTAAAAAACCTCAGAGCAACCTCATCTGTTATGGCCTGAGACACGCGTTTGGGATTTGGTGTTATGAGTACACATTTTACAATGCTTAAAAAACAGTTCACATACACACCTCGTTGTGAATGTCCTCAATGCACTGGAGGGTGGAGGGGAGGAGAGAACTCAGACTCTTGGTGTTCTTCTCAGTGTCTGTGTGTAAATGTTCCAAGGCCTCAGAGCAGCGTTTCTGTATGTACTCCAGCGTACCTGTAGAACACTGAAGGAACATGACAGATAATAGTGTGGTATTTACATATAAACCAGAAATGAAGGGGTTATTGGTTGAGAACATGAAAGTTGGTGATTTTACAGGTGCGATCAGGACAAGATGGCACTCACCTGTATGACTCTGTGAGTGGAGCTGAATCTAGCCGTGTCACCAGCCAGCACGCAGTGCTGATGTGTCCGATTCAAATCATCTATACAACCACACATGCACAGACAGCAATAAGAAGAAACATACTTCAACATTATTATAAACTCTGTGAATGAGCATTTGTTGGGGTCGATCAAACTCTTAAGGCCCAGATACTCTTAAGGCTAAATCAAAGAACAAACTGGTGGGAGTCATTTTGAACCAAATGAGGCCAAAACTAAGTTTGGAGCGTTCGAAGTGGCTTGCTAAAGCGAACTTCCTGGAAAGGATCGCTCTGGCTGGTAAACACCTTCAAACTACCATTGGTCTGTGGTTTACATAATAGGTAGCCTGGAGTCCCCCTTCTTTGACTTTGAAATCTTCCCTGGTAAATTTTTTCTGTTCAATCCATCGAGGTCAGACACCAGAAAAAACGTAAACCCACTAGAGAGCTGCTTTATAAATGTATAAATTGGTTAGTAAACCGTATAGTAAAACAGTACGGTTTAAAATACCGTTTTCTCACTTCTGTCATTTTTGTTGTGTTTTGATGGATTCAAGACCTCCTGAGGCCTGTTGCACAAAGCTGGTTTCAGTTGCTACCCAGGTAAGTTCGAGATTAGTTTGAGCAAACTCAGTTTTTTTCAGGTTCAAGAAGGTGGATTGTTTTTTAGCATTATTCATGATCATAGTAACTTAGACTACACGGCTAACCTGCTCTGCAGCAGGTTTTATTCTGGGTTAGAGATCGCAAACACAAACTGGACCAATCAGCTGCAAGTAAAGATGCAAAGAAAGCCACACCCCCTGTATCTTTTGTTCCAAATTAAAGAAGTTTATAGTGAAAAAAACTCATCTTTTGGTGCTACTTATTTATTTTATTCATATTCTATTAATTATGATTACTTTGAATTGATATAATATATTCATATAACTTTTATATTCATTGACAAGTTGCCAAATATTAATATAAACATAATGCATTCATAATTCTTTTAAACAACGTGTATTAATTTGAGCTCTTTGTGAACCTATAATTATTAGGCATATTTCTTTGATTCACATCATTCATTGATATAGTCAAATAATCTTTCAGCTGCCAGTTCCTGCTGTGTAAACGCATTTAATTTCATGATAATTTTCAATCTTCAGAAGAGAAGTGAATTGCGGCATCTCTCTTGTGAGAAGTGAATCAAACAGACATTGTGATAAACTCTGAAGCGCATGCACCTGAAAATGTGACACGTGCGGCAAACAGGCAATCACAAACTCTGGATTAAACCCGAGTTGACAGAGAACGTTTATACCAAGCTTTGAGAGACTGAGACTCAAGAAACTTGATCTAAACCAGGTTGGATTTATCTGGATTTGTCACCTCTGAGTTTGTTCAGCTAGCTTCATGCAACAGGCGTCAAGGAAGTTCATATTTACAAGTCGTAATCACATTGTCAGGTGCGTCCAAGTCACTTACATGGGAGAAAACCTTTTCTTAATTAACTACTCCTAGAAACTACTGAACAAAGAATGCACATCAGGTGTGTTTTGCTTTATGATTTTAATAATTTTATGAACATTAAGCATCCACTTGAGATGTTGCATCTATTTATTTCGAGCCCCCTGACACACCCACAACTCGAAACCAGAGTTTAAAGTAAATTCAGTTTCCCAAGCATAATTACGACTTGGTTGAGGCATTCAACTTGTAAATATGATTTCCTATATAACTCGAACACAACATTTATTTTGTTAATGAAAGGAAAAAGCAAAGCGTGAAGCACATACAGTATTAAAAATTCATCTAAACACTGCTCAGGTAAATATAACTATTTAACCGAATATAAAGAACAAAAAATTGCTTTGCTGTGTATATTGGGTCCTTTATTCAAATGTTATACATGTCCAAATAATGTAAATATACTAGGGAGGCTCTAGTAATGCAAGTCCTGCCTTTTATAAAAAAATAATAAAAAGAGACAATGCATCTGCCATGAGAGACTCACACTTAGGACTGCACACTGGCCAACCTAAAAGATATGCTTTTTTGAACACTTTTTGAGCAGTATAAACAACATTCAATAAGACTGTTGATGTGTTTGGCCAGCAGTTTGAGGTGTCATCATTTACCTATTTAACAAATAAGTGTTGGCAAGGGGCTGAAAGGAATATGTCCCATTGAAATCAATGGATTCACCACATTCTCTGACGTACATCAGCATAAACTAGAATGAGCACAACAGTAACATTTGTTCATTTTCTCTGTATACTATTATTCTTTCCTGTCACATTACATTGTCTCTAAAACACTTGCTATCTAAAAACACTCAGCATCTCTCAACCTATAAATGTATCACGGACCGTACCAAATTCCTCTAATAAATATTTATCATTATTCTCTCGTCGTCAGGTGGCTGCCTCACTTGAGTTAAAAGCGGGCTTTTAAATCTATTGGGTCAAAACCTCTCCCTAGGTCTGTCCTGTCCCTGGAGCATTGAGCAAAAGAAATCTTATTAGCTGCTGGGCCGGTGTCGGTCCAACAAATTGCTCCCGCTACCCATCCCCAAATTCCATTTTTGAGAATCCACTGATTAGATTTGCACACAGAAGTCTCAGGCATCAGCGGATGGCAGGGAAGAGCTGTGACAGCGTTAGAGACTGATGGGAATGTGGAGTTAAATATCTGCAAGTCATTTACTGTATGTCTTCCTTCATCTTCCACTCTCCATTCCTTCTTTGCTTTTCTCTCTTTCCTTCCTTCCTTCTACTTTTTTTCTTTTTTCTTTCCTTTGCCTTTCTTTTTTTAAACTTCTTTTACCCATCTTCCTTCCCTTTAATTCCTTTTCCTTTCAGTTTACTTCCATAATACTTCATTTACCATCTTTCCCTTTAATTAATTTTCCTAATACCTTACCTTCCTTTTTACTTATTTTCTCTTTACCTTCTTCCTTCTCCCCTATTTAACTTCCTTTGCCTTCTATTCTCTATGCTATTTTACTCGCCTGATGTGACGTGTGGGTTGTTCTTCCATTCTCCTTTTCTCTTCATTCACCTTTTTTACCACCTTTTCCTTCACTCTTGCCTTTTCCTATTTACTTCCTATTATTCTAATTTCCTTTGAAAAAGCAGCTGATGTGTCCTTCCTTCCTTACAAAAAAATCTGATTCATCCAGCCAGAAGACATAGTATCATTAACAGTTCATGAGGCAGTCACACTTTCACCCTTGTCCTATGCCCAGAAAACCCATTATGACCCATTATGTTTATATTGCTTTAGCTTTACACTTAAAGTCACTTCACAGGACTGAGAACACCATTAGGTAACTATAAATAACTCTAAGTTTAGAGCAGCCTGCAACAAAGAGGCACAGCCACTGAAAAGACTTTCCAAATAGATGAAAATGTCCAAACAGGAGTGATAAAATGTGTGCAATGGAGGGGAGGCATTAGTCATGCTTGTACACAGAAATCGGGAAATAAATGGTGTCCTTATCAAAGTCATCAAACACACTTTATGGGATATTTAGAGGAGAGGGTTTGTGCAAATGTGGGGTCGTAGATGGGGGGCATCTGTTGTAGCCATCAGTAATAAAAGTCCTGATTTACTGATTCTCCCTCCGTCTCAGTCCTACTCTCAGACAGGGGTCATATCGATTCATAAAATAGCATTTGGTTTTTTTAACCTCTCTGATACACGTGAAGGAGGAACATGTGGAAGCAAAATCCTAGGAAAACAGACACACACATGTATATAAAAGGATGTCGATGTGCACATCCTCTGGGAAAGATAATTCCTGGTCTAATGCATTTCAACACGACCGAGACGGTACAATCCTCTTTACACGTGTACTTGAGTCTACCGTTTTTGGACACAGATGAATGTGATTGTGTACCTGTCATATAGTAGCAGTCTCCAGACTGTAGAGGCAAAGCAAGACCTGGTGTGTGAATGTCCCAGGCCACCTTCAGGCCAACACGCCAACACACCTTCTGTTTCTCCACTTCCTCCTTTCCCAAACCTTCTCCTTTTTCCTTTAGTTCTTCTTTACTTGTTCCTTCACCCTCTGTCTCAGTTTCTTTACCTTTACTCTGTTCCTCACCGTCTTTCTCAGTCACCCCTGTAAACACAGATGTAGTTTAACATTTAGAGTAGAGATGTACCTATATTATTTATAAACAATACCAATAATCTGATTATTATTTGTTTGTTATAGCCAATGACCGTTAAATGGTCAATATTCATACACTTTATTTTAAAGTGTTTATTTTATGTTGAATTATATATTAATATATGATGAAGTACATAATATAATGAAATATTACAATATAAAAATGTATAAAATATAATTAATTCCTGTGATGTCAAAGCTGAATTTTCAGCATCATTATTGCAGTCTCACATGATCCTTCAGAAATCATTCTAATATGATGATTTGGTGCAAGAAAAGTTATTATTATTAAATGTTAAAATAGTTTTTGTTCCTTAAAATATTTATGGAAACGGTGAAACACTACAAAAGTTTGGGGTAAATAAAAACTAAATAAAATATTTTTACTCAGCAAGGACACATTCAATTGATCAAAAGAGACAGTAAAGACATTTATGATGTTACAAAAGATTATTATTTCAAATAAATGCTGGGATACATTACATTTTTACAAATATATTACAATAGAAAAAAGTACTGTCATAGTATTATACAGTATTATAATAATATTTCACAATATTACTGTTTTAATGTATTTTTTTTATCCAATAAATGCAGCCTTGATGAGCACAAGAGACTTCTTTCAACAACATAAAAAATAATAATATTTTCTCATGTAGCCAATGTCGTTCATCTTCCACCAAAGATCTGTGTCATTCAAACAAACAAAAACAGGTAAAAAGAAAATAAAGAATAAAAGTGTAACTGATGAGGGTAGGAAAAAAGAGAGGGCAGGCTGACACCTATCAGTGAAATCAATACTAAAGCACTCTTGGAAGCATGAGCCCTGAGCAAGGATTTCTCTTCGCTCAGCAGGGATGAATAGTAACTTAATTTCAGCCTGTGATTTCTGACACAGCTCTCAAAAGGCCAGCTGCAGCTAACACAGCAGCAACGGAAAAGAGTCCTTCAAAAACACTTCAAAATCACAGTGGCATTAACCAATGCCTGTTAGAAAAGGAAATGAGCTGGATCTAGTCAGTGTTGGATGAAGAGCTGAACGGATTTGTCACTGAGCGACTCCCCTGCAGCACGGCCAACATACTCTATAAACCCATCACAGATGTGTTAAAAGATGCGGGCATCATGAAAAGCATTCTCTTCAAAGCGTGTTCAGGTGAAACACAAATCTATACAACACACAGATGTTATCCAAAGGGACAATAAAAAATAAACCCCATTCATGCAACACACACTCACACACAGAGCAACAAATAAATGATGTACAAAGTGAAATTCCTCTGAGCAACAATCCGTTTCAGCTGGTCTGCAGAATTTCATAGCGATTTCTCTAAAGTGAAGGCAACATTTTGTGCGATGCTCTGCACGGGTGCGTACGCGCTGCAAAAGCGTTCCATCAGGGGAGTCTCTCTGAAGTCTGGAACTGAGGGGTCAATTTTACCTCCAAAAGAACAGCTGCGGAATAATTCCACACAAACTGACACATTCACACACAAAAACACACACACAAACCATTCATGCACTGTTTGAAGCGGGCCCTGGGGAGGTCAAAGGTCAAACCGGTCAGTAAGAGATTGGCGAAACAGAGCTCGTGAGGCAGGTGGTTCTGGTTAGCACACCACGCTCTGTTCTGTCCAACTGACACACACACGCACACAGCTGCATGCTAAGCTGTTAGGCTGACGTGAAGAGAGACTGATGTCCAGAAAAACTTCTCCAGTGAGATTCGTGTGAAATATGGAAGATCTGGCTCCTTCTTCATGGAGCAAGTTCATACAGTGACTGCATGAGCACATTTGAGCTATCAGTGAAGGATGGTTTTGAACTGGCTGGTGTCATAATAAATGTTTTATGTTCTCAGCAGTGGTGAGCTAGAAAAATAAAGAACTGTTTTGTCCCTTCAATGAGAATGGGATGGGGTGGGAATGTTAAAAGAGAGAGTTTACTCCAAAATGAAAATTTATTAAAAATGCATTTTTTGATTCTGCAGAATATAGAAGATATTTTGAAAAAATTTTACTGGACCCCACTGACATTCACTGTTTGGATAAAAAAAACTATTTTTGTTTTTTACAGAAGAAAGTCTTACAGGTTTGGAACAGCATAAGGGTGAGTAAATAATAACCTTTTAGTTAATTATCTATTTAAGCGATTTAATTTCAATCTACTGGGTTACCAAATCCAAATCCAAATTCTAAAATAATCTCAATGTAAATCTAAGTTTTATCCTGTATGATTTTTTTATTTTATTTTTATTATTAAGGCCCAGTTTGCTACAGTTACACTTGTTGTCTACACTACTTTGTAGTTTTTGATCCTCAAAAACAGAAACTTTCAAAGACGCAACAGACCCCGTTTTAGTTTGAAAACTCAGGGGTTGTTTCAGAGTAAAAGGACCAAAACTGAGACTTTTGAAAACAATGGAATATCTGCTCACTTTACGCTACCTGACCAAGACAATAACAGACCAGAGCTCCGTTTCCAAAAAGCATTGTACGCCTAAGTTGATAATAGCGACCGTTGGTGGTTATTACAATGCAGCCCAGAGCGTCTCTCAGCAGGAAAAAAGAAAAGACTGCATAAATTCATACATTAAACAATGCATTATTAAATAAATAATATTATTTCATGAGAAAAAAATCGTTATATATTTTTGTATTTCTAGTTCTGGGATTTATTGGACAAAAAGAGTGAAGTGAAATGTTTTGAGAAGAAAGCCGAGCACAGGTTCAGAACACAGGTTGAGTCCTGTGTCATCTGTTAGAGCAGTGGTTCTCAACCGGGGAAAGGGGACCACTAGGGGACCCCTACAAACTTCCAGGGGGCAGTTATATTAACAATGTAAAATGAAGAAGAAAAAAAAAAAACTATAACAGATGTAAAATCCTAGACATATCCGCTTCGATGGGCCTTTAAATATAGTATTGGACAAAGTGGAGCCTTGGAGTTAAAGATGTTGAGAACCACACTGTTAGAGCCTCATGATCTCACGGCTCTGATATATAATATTATTTTACATGCTCTATCCTAGACTTCTGACATCTCACCTTCATTCTTTGGTTCTGCTGGGCAGCTATAGCTGTAGACAGCAACTGGTGACAGAGGAACCAGGTTCTCGTCATGATGCCAACCGACTGCCATCTTGCCCATGCCGTAATATGGTTCTTCCTTCAGTTGGGTCATGGCGGTGGGGTCCATGTAATTGATGAGGGTAACGTTAAACTGGCTTGATAGAGCAGGTGTCGGTGCGGATGAAGGAGGTGAGGAATGAGAGCAGCCCTGACCGCTGTCTTCCTCATCCTCTTCTTTCTCCGGCACTGCAAGTAACCTGTCCTCAACACTCTCTTCGCATGTCCCCTCCTCCGGAGTGTCTTCGCTGTTTTCAGTTTCACTGCGGGAACGCTTGACGCCTCTTGCATTTGTCTGCTGCTTTACGTCTGAGCAAAAGAACTGATTGAGCTCCCACAATGCTTTGCAAGCGTCCCTCAGGTCAGTCTCACAGCACGGTTTCCCTTTCTCATCTTTCTGACTTTCCTCTCCCTCACAGTGCCAGGGGATGGTGAACAGACGGGTGTCCAGATAACGGTACGTGTAGCCCGGCTGACCCACGAGAGCACGCGAAACGGCTGTGAAGACATCCCGGTCTCGGACTCGGACGAGATCTCGGAGGAGACATCCACGGCGCTGTAGAGTTATCAAAGCAGACTGCACCCTCTCATGGAGACCATCTGGCAGGGTAACAGATTGCCGTAAAGCCAGTCCTGCATAACTGGAGTCCCACTGTCAGAAGCAAACAATGTAATTATTAAAAACAAAACAAAAATATTAAAAAACATCATGAACAATCTGTCCTAATGTCAATGTCAAGATCTTTATGGGAGTCTCCACTTCTTTCCATTTTGTTCTTTCCAAGGATTTTTTTTTTAATTGATAAAAATTCAGACTGATTTGTCAATTAATAAATTTGATTTGTGAACCAATTCATAGAAAAGTGATTTATAGTCAGTTAAATATTTTAGAGCAGAAAAAAACATATTACCAAAAGAAACTCCAAAACTTTTAAAATATGAAGTGTAATTTCTGCACTACAATCGGCATTGCACAAATTACACTCCTTACAGAATTGCAATCTGTTTGAACTACCCAATTGGGCCGGAGATTGGCATTACATTGGGTCAACCAAACAGTGTGTATTACCTCACAGAGCTTGTATTAAAACAGCCACACTAGTTTTAGCAGTTCTGTTTGATGATGATTGTGGTACCGAAATTAGGGGGCAGTCGTGGCCTAATGGTTAGAGAGTCGGACTTGTAACCCGAAGGCAGGAATTGGCGGTGGGGGGAGTGAATAACTAGCGATCTTTTCCACCCTCAATACAGCAACTGAGGTGAGACCCTTGAGCAAGGCACCGAACCTCAAACTGCTCCCTGGGCACCGCAGCAATATGGCTGCCTACTGCTCTGGTTGTGTGTTCAAGGTGTGTGTGTTCACTTCTGTGTGTGTGCACTTGGATGGGTTAAATGCAGCGCACAAATTCCAAGTATGGGTCACAATTTGGCCACACGTCACTGCACTTCAATTATCTATAATTTTCCACAACTTTTCCAAGCCTTGAAAACACTAATTATGATTTGAATCTTTGAATATGATTTCATTTTCTATGACAGCGGAAATCCATGGAAATCTTTTCATTACATACAACCGTTCAAAAATTTTGGGTCAGAATTTTTTTATGTTTTTGAAAGAAAATCTGTTAAGGACTTGCAGCACTAATGCTGCATTTATTAGTTCGAAAAAAGTAATGTTGAGTAATGTTGTAAAATATTGAATTAAGGAATATTAACATTTAAAATTACAGTTAATTATTTTAATTTATTTTCAATTGTAATTTATTCCTGTGAGGGCAAAGCTGAATTTTCAGCATCATTCTAATATGCTGATTTTATGCTCAAGAAACATTTCTTAATGTTAGTGCTGAAAACAGTTCAGCTGTGCTGCTGGGATACATTGTGTGCAGAATTATTTGAGGAATATAAAAATCAAAAGAACAGCATTGATTTGAATCACTTATCTTATGCAACATTTACTGTCACTTTTAAACAATTTAATGTTTCCTTGTTGCTGAATAAAAGTATTCATTATTTGTATTTTTTTGTACTGAACCGGCAGAGTATATGTGTAGGCAGAGTATGAAGTATTGTGGAGATGTGTGAATTTCTAACCAGTTCCTGAAATCCTGGGTCTGTAGGAGAAAGGTAGGGAATCCTCTGCTCCCCTAGTTCCTGTAAAAGCCTCCGCCTCTGTAGAGATGACAAAAACCACAAATACACATAAATGAAGACTTTTATTCACATATTCTTTAGTGTTTTCATCAGGCAGCATATTGGAAAGTCCACAGTGGGCTTTATTAACCAATAGATTAACAGCTAATTAATGCAAAACTGGATGTACAGTAAAAGCATTTATTGAGTCACACATTCACACATATACACAATTAAAGCGCTACAAGAGGAAAAGTTCACGCACTTTAACAAGTGTCTCTTCCTAGTCCGAGCACATTTCCCATGGGTCTTCTCAAAGCCACATAAACTACGGCCTTCTATGCAATGCTCGTCTGTTAAAACTCAACCTGCTCTGCCCATCAAAGAGCGTTTCATTGGGCTGCATTCCATTCCGACCTGTAAATCCAACAGCAACCGGTGTAAAACTCTGATACCCAAATAAATTTCACAAGTGCACCCACTCTCCCCCTTCTCCGACATACACACGTCCTCTATTTCTTTACTGCAGGTGCAAGAGAGACGGCTTTCTCTCACCCCGTTTAGGTGGGACGGTGGGGGTGGGGTTACATCATTGACCCCGATCCGGCCTCCGTGCCCGAGACCCCCATCAAGCGGTGTGGCAGAATGGTCACGCTGTTCCCTTAAGAACATAGACACACAGCCGTTAACGGAGAAAGAGGGCCATATATATGCCCTATATTCCCTGACATTTACGGAGACTGAGTTTCACATTTCAGCCATGTTAATAATGGCAGTGTTTTCACATGGGAAGGGCTTTTTGTGAGTGTGCAGAGCGGCTAGACCTCACTCAAATGGGTCTTGACTTTTAGAGTAAAATAAAATGTCCTGTTAATAACATTAAAGTAACAGCATTAAAAAGGTTGCGTCCTGATTTGAGGAAGGACATGGGTGGACAAGAGAGTGTGCAGGTGTGTTCATGAGTGGAAATAGGGCTGTATAACCGTTAAAGTTACGGCAAGGTTTTGCAATAACGGCACAAGGAGACTTGAGAAAAGACGCTTGGGAGAGCTCGGTGCAGCCCAGTCTGGATCTGATTCTTCCGGTTATTTCCACTAAATCAAAACAATAAAAAGAAAAAAGGACAGACGGACTGTCAAACCGAAAACAAAATAACATGCACTATTCATAGACAGTCTTGACTTAAAGGCCTGAGAGAGATGGAAAGAAGGGAAGAATGAGGCAAAGGAAAATGGTGAGAATGAGACAAAGTGGATGCGTAGAAGGAAGAGAGAGAAATAAACTGACAACTTGACACACATTCATTGTTGGTGTCAAAATTTATCTCATGACAGAAGCGATTTAAAAAAAGGGCCAGTGGATGTGTGTGTGTGTTTGTGTGTATTTTTTTCACCAGTGGCAATGCTTGGCTGCTCTGATGTGCAAACACAATACCATACACACACACACACACACACACACAGCTGGTCTGGACAGCGCAGTTTCTGGGCTAGTCTTGAGGAGCAGTGGCCTGTCATGCAGATGTCAAATACATCAAGCTGCTCACAAATTCCAAAGAAGAAAAAAAAAAAAGAGAGCAAGACAGACCTATTCTACTCCACAGATGAGCCTAAACGAGCACTTTTTTTTCTCTCACACACAACATACACACACATAAACAAATAAAGGAGAAAAAAAGGTGCATTTACACACACACACACACACACAAACACACACACACACACACACACACACACACAAACAATCACTCAAACCAAACTAACAGCTCTCTTCATAATATCAGATATGCTAGCCAGTCAACAAAAAACCAAACATAATGTTTGCCTTTTAGTTCCAAGTAGAAAAATAAAGTAATATTTGGCTATTGCAAGTGTCCTTTTGTACATTATAAAAAATTATATATACAAAGATGTTAAAAAAACAGGACAATTTTCATGGGGTGTACAAACTTTTCACAGTACTAAAGGTGATCATTCTTGCAATGTTGTCAAAAAAGCTTGAAAGACTCAGTTAGAATGGGTTAATTGATGTGAAAAAAGAGATACATTGAATAGTTAATGATGGAAAATGAAAACAAATGTAAATTAAGATTTTTTTAAATAAACATGAAAACATGCTATTAAAAAAAACGGTCTATGGTGCGGCTATAGTGAAAATAGAGCAAATACAAATCAGAGCGACTGATTTGAAAAAAAAACAAATTCCTTTCAGTTCAACCGTGTAAGAGTGTGTTTGCCAACACATCTGAGAGTTTCACTGTGTGTATATGTGTCTGGAGGTATTGAGATTCATGTGTATAATAGAGCCCGTGTTTGGCGAGTACACGTTTGGAGCTTGTGTGTCACCAGTTCCTGAGCTCCTCTTCGCCTGCTGAATCAAACACTCCGACAGCTAACCTGTACAACATCTAACGCAAACATGGCGGCGGACACACACATCAAACACACTTCCTCCACGTCTCCTATTTGTCAAGGAGTTGCGGAATGTGTTCTGTGGGTGACGGCGGTACGGGCGGACAGAGTCAAGAGGAAAAGCAGGGGATGTCCTCCTTGAAAGGAAGGGAATGAGAAAAAGGACACACCTGAGTAAACAGAGCCGTTTACCTCATGCTGAAGGCTTGTGTGTGACTGCATCGAACCTGCCCGCGAGAACACACCACATAGGTGCCATGACACACGCCCGAGGACCCGGTTCAAACAGACTCACAGCCCTGCTAAAGTGGAAATGTAGTCAGAGTGTCAGGATCTCTAAGTAACAGGAAAGAGTTTCCATCATGTTAAAAAGATGTGAACACCGCCGATGAGGTTTAGCTGACAGCAAGATGATCCATGAGGCAAACTCACGGTTAGCTCACCTCAAACAGGACGGTCCTATGGAAACAGGCACCACATTATTGACCATTTAGGTTTGGCCGAATAGAGTGAGGTTGATTGAAAAGTCTGGAAACAGTTCCATTGTCCCGAAGTCATGGGTTTGAATGGGTTTTTGGTTAAACACCCGAAATAAGGTCTGTTACCAGAAGCTGAAGATATTTTTATACTTTATTTTAAGTCTGCCGCCACAAGTGGCAAAGGGGGCATTGCCCCCTCAGATTCGATTTGTGGGCATTGCCCCCTCAGATTCGATTTGTGTCTCCTCAGTATCAACTTAGGTAAAAGGTAGGCACCTATACTAAAGTTTACTTTATTCTTCTCCCAGTTCACACTCCCCTTACTTTTATGTGTTTCAGGAGAAGGAGATGAATTTGCGTGATCAAAACAGTTTAAGATATAGTTTACAAGATTGTGAATATTCTGAATTAAAAAAAAAAAGCCCAAAATCTGTCATACAGCGCTATCGTGGCTGTGGTTCCCTACCAGTATGGCCCCCTCAAGAATTATGCTTGCCTATGTGTCTTAAAAAAGGCAGTTGCTAACAAATGGCTAAATACGTTACACATTAGACAGAACAGTAAAAAAAAATCACCTATTCAGTCCGCTTTTACAGCCTCTTTGTCCTTATACTTGTATATTTTAAATAAAGATTGAAAGAGTTGTTGGGAGTTTGACGTTGAAGTTATAGCCTAAATTGTACTTTTAACTTCTGGCGATTGTATTTAGGCTTCAAACGTTTATCTAGAACCAAAACTTGTAAGAAACAAGCAAAAAAAAAAAATCTTATCACTCACAGAACCTTTTCTGCAGTAATCCAAAAGCCATTGAAAAAAACAACAAAAAAACAACCTCCCTTTGATTTTGGAACCAGGGCAATGCTAACTTCTGGGTTTGCCTACAAAATGTCACTCTGCAGTACTTTACTTCTGTTGTTATTAAGCAGTTAGTTATAAACAGTATATTACAGTTCCTGAAGAACAACTTTTGCTGGCCTACCTAAAGTCAATGATATTCTTACTCCTAGATTTGGTCTCTTCTGTGATGTATAACTATGAGGCCATGCAATATAAATCACGCAAGTATGCAAATACAGGTGCGAGGGCTTTGCCAATGCACCGCAAACATACAGTCCGGTTAAATATTTATTGTGTGCTCTTCCGTTGGTCTAGAGGTAATAAACCTGAGAGGTAACAACTTTGTGACCATGCACAAAGAAAAAACTGACAGCAAACTAATACATTTACCATAATTCCTGCTAGAGCACCCTTACGACAAGTGATGAGAATGCAACATGCACTTGCCATGCATTGACACATTTGTAACACTGCACAAATATAAGGTTGCACAGATAGACATATTTGCATTGCACAAACTATACAAAATGTAATAGTAATCGTTTTTTCTCTTTCTTTTTTTCCCAAAACTCTAACCCCAAGTATGAGCATTAATTATAGCCCCACAAATTACTTTAAGAAGAACTTCTGAAAATGTGGTTAATATACAACTAAAATAAATTATAATAATTATATATTTAAAGTTAATAATAAATAATCACTTTTTTTTAGGAACAAATTTGAAGAAAATTACTTTAAAAGAAGAGTTGGTAACACTTTAGTTTAGGGTCCGGCTCCCAATTCTCACTATTAGCTAGTTGGTTATTAGCATGCATATTACTAGGATATTGGCTGTTTATTAGTACTTATAAAGCACATATTAATGCCTTATTCTGCATAAATATTTTGCATCCCTTAATCCCAATACCTTAACTTAACAACTACCTTACTAACAGTAATTAGGAGATTGAGGTAAACGTCGTTGTAAACAGCTCTAATCTAAATGTGACAGAAGAAAACTTAAAATAAAATAAAAAAATAGAAAAAAAAACAAGCTGTCACCCCACGGCTACAAAAATATAGAATGTATTGACAGACTCTCACAAAGATTGATTTGTTATTCCAACTTTACAATTTCACAGTGCCATGTTAGTTATTTTGTCTGAAAATTACAGCTAGGTCAGAAACTGTTTAAAACTACTAATGTGTCAACTAAGACATGGATCATCCATTAGCTTTAAAAACAGTACACATATTACACCTGCTTAAAGCACACACCCAGCAACTCGCACTCTCACACATCAGAAGCTTTAATGTCACACGACACTTCGCATGTCTTTTCCAGTTACTCTCATTCACTCTCTCTGGTAAGGTCTTTAGCAGGTGTAAGCCTGCGACTGAAGCCCAGGTTCTCAAATCAATCACTTCAAAGTATTTAAAAATGCACACATGAGAGTTCCTCCGCTGCCTGCCTGATGCACAACACACAGCCCTTGAGCTTAAGTGCTTTTCAGGGTGTGTGTGTGTGTGTCGACATCTATTTCACACCCGTCCTCATCCAAAAGCAGAAAAAGATGTTTCTGTGACCGATCACGTCACAAGCTGCCAGGACAGGAGAAAGAGGAGCGAAGAGAGGTGAAAGGTCGGACGCACTGATGGAGCTACACTCACACAAGCAGAAAAACACACAGGCCCTGGGTTAGTCTATGACACACTAGTCACTGTGTTAGTTAGCAAACATCAATATTAGGATTATGTTGATGGAAAGGATAGTTTAGCATTAACCTGTAGATTAGACTACACACATTTCTGTGTCACTACATTTTACTGATCCAAGTGAAACTTTCATGTGCATTACTGTTAAAAAGATGGTTTTTGTATTATTATTAAAGGAATTTATCGTTTTATTTATCAAGGATACATTAAACCAATCAAAAGTGGGAGTGAAGACATTTATAAGGTTATAAAAGGTTATAAAATGCTGTTCTTTTAAACTTTCTAGTCATTAAATAATCAGTTTCCACAAAAATATAAGGCAGCACAACTGTTTTCAACATTAGAAATCTTTCTTCAACACCAAATCTGCATATTATAATGATTTCTGAAGGACCATGTGACAAGACTGGAGTAATGACGCTGAAAACAGTTATTTTAAAATGTGTATATTTTTATTATTTTAAGTCAACAGTACAAAGGGATGAAAATGAGTGGAATGAATGAGACGAGTGTTTTCTCACTAAAAAAAAGAAAGAAAAAGTGTCATAAAACAACCTATTCTTTACATATGAATCTTGCAATGAAACAAATTCTCACATTTTGCAATACCAAAAACAAATAATTTATTTCTCATTAATATTTAGCTTTTCAATAATCAATTTACTTTTATGTACCATGGCAGATGAATAATGCGATTATTCAGCACTAGGGCATGACTTCTGCAGTATGGTTCTTTGTATCAGCTGAAAAATTATCATAAAGACGTTTCAGATTGGTTTAACTCAATCTGTCCTTCGTCCTGAGGAGCCCATCAACCCTCATTTCTGTCTCAGTCTCTCCCTTTCCATCTCTCCTGTTTACCTGTTCAGGCTTCCAGTGTGTCTCTTTTACTTTCTTTTTCTCATCCTCCTCCTCTCTTTCACTCTCCCCCTTCTTGCATTCCTTCTTCAAAATCAATATCCTGCTGTAAAGTGCAGTGAGCCCCAGGGAGGAGGCTGCTGTTGTGGAGAGCAGTGGAAGTGGTGCGTCCTCCAGGGCTCTCCAACGGACATGGAGTCAAGGACAGTGTCCGGCCTAGACCTGCCGCCCCTTTCTCTCTCTCCTCTGCAGGAAGGATCAATAAGCGGGTGAGGCGTTAAATTTCAGCCAGCGGGAGCGTCACGCTCATTTGGCCCAGCTGAGTGATGGAGCATGCTTGCCCTGCTCGGAGTGTTTCAAGCTGAAAAGAACAGGAGCTGGGATCTTTCTACAATAAACAACTCAATAACATTTAGGCACACTGGTGTATGATGTTTTAAAAGCGTTCCTGTCAACCTAAGCTAAAGAATGTGTTTCTGTGTGAGGGACTGTGCTGTAGACTTGCATCAGAAAATCCCAGCGTGACACCGATTACTCCGTTCTTGGTAGTTCAAACAATAAATCTGATCATTTTACCACTGCTGTCAGCTGTTCCCTGGCACTGTGAATCAAGACATGGGTATCGCTTTGGTATTAAACGGAACAAACAGAGCTGTGCATGTGTTCAGACTGTTTCATGGTTTAATTTTAACGTGTAATTTATTTAAAGTGGAATCACATGATGGCAAAGATGATTTTTCAGCATCATTACTTGATGTAATTATTCTAATATGCTGATTTGGTGTTCAAGAAACATTTCTTATTATTATAGCAATATTGAAAACAGTTGTGCTGCTTCATATTTTTGTGGAAACCTTGAATGGAAAGGATGATTTAATGATTAGAAAGTTTAAAGGAACAGAAATCTTTCAAATATTACAAATGGATCCCTGTATGAATCAACAGAATTTATACAGCAAATATTACCCGAACTGAGAGTCTGTGAATCAGAACTGAATCGAACCAGGAAATGTGTATACCGATATCTAAAAAAATGCTAGTTCAAATTCCACAATCTATAGCCCAGGCCGCTCTCTGCTCTTTCCCAGCACTGGACTCCTCTCGCGTTTTGATGATTTCTAAACAGATTCTGGGGAGGACTACTTGTCTGAACAGCATTAGCCAAATCCAAGAGACATGGCAGAAGGAATCTTCCTTTTTTAACTCGTCAGGGAAGAAATCTTGTTGCTTTATTTACTTCTCCTTCAGTCAGGGTGAACAAAGAGAATATTCTACCAGGGACTGAATAACTTAATCCTCTTTCCTCCCTCCGGCAGAAACTCGGGCAGTGACAGACAGATTAACACAGATGATGTTTGCAAACCCACCCATTTGAAAATGTAATTGCTGGTGGCATATTGAACAGTCTGCTTAAGCACTTAAGTTCATATGAGACCAGTGAAACAGAAGTGACACTAACACGATCCTGTATGTGTGTGTGTGGGAGAGAACATGTGGGGTGTGTTTTGAGGGGGCTCGCTCACCAGCGATCTGGAACACCGTTACTGTCATGTGCCCAATGTACTGTGCCACTAAGAATTAGAGCCAATCAGAAGGGTTAACAGGGCGGAGCGGGGCGGGTCATGCTCATGGGCTCTTTACAGCATCACAGAGGCATGAGAAGCCATCATAGAGCAGCATCTCCCTATAAAACACTAAACTTTAACATCTGCTGAGAGAGGGGGGAGGTAAAAACAGATACATTCATGATGTCCAGCTGCCACCTAGTGACAAATCTCTGGCCCTATAGTGAGTGCGAGATCACAGCAGGAACAGGTGGCTTGTCGTCAACTGCATCTATTCCTCTATTCATGTAGTTTTGCAGGAAGATTTCTTCAACTGTCCTGGAGACGTTGCCACAGTTCTTCTGGATTTAGTCCATCTCAGTTTTTTCTGTTTCTTCATGTAAATACAGACAGACTCAATGAAGATGAGATCAGATCTCCATGTGGAGCATAGAGACTATTGTCAGACTCTTTATGCGTACGGAATTATCAAAATGAATGGCAATTAATTTATAAATGTAAACTTATATTTCCTACTGACACACTACAGCAAAATATATAAATAACTGGCTTAAACCCACTTTTTGAAAGTGTAAAAATACTAGCGAGCCTAAGACTTTTGCACAGTACTGTATGTATAGGTTGGGGTTAGTGGGTTTGAACTGAAAGTATTTTATGAACGTATACAATATGCGGAGATCATTCACTCCGTGTCGTCATCTAATTTTTGACCGAAGTGGCTTAGAGGCTTTTGCATCTGAACTATTAAATTAGAAATAATAATACATTAAAAAATCATGAACATTTTAAGTCGGCATGAAATAAAAATGTGATTATTTTCTAAATGCATGTTATTGATCTTATTGTGAACAAATCATCCATGCATGTTTATTTACCTTGTCATTTTGCAAATAAAAATGTCATAACTTAATTGTCCAGTGAAACAACAGACTTAATTCTCTTTGGTGACTTCTCCAATCATTTAGTCCACTTAAACCTCTACCCTTTCTTGCAATCGACTTACATTCACTTACAAGCTCACATTCAGATCTGCTTCCATTCACTCAACAACAGATGGAAAGAACCAAGCACCGCACTTTGTTTTCTATAATCCATTCACTCAGATGTACATCACAATACACAACCTGATGCTACTCCCCTACATCTCAACTTAAATAAATCATAAATGATAAATAATAATACAGGTACATTCAAAATGTGGAAATCTGCACTTTCCCACAATACAGCCCATATAACTATTTAAAGTTTGAGCTCTTTGAATTCAGCCCAAAGGAAAATCTGTAACATTTAGATCCTGTCAAATTTGACTCCACTAAATTAGAAATTTACAAACACAACAGAATGAAAACGTCTTCAAATAATGAGGCGATGCTGCTGATGACGAAATAAGTGACAAACTATAAATAAACCTCAACATGCAGGCGTTTCTTGAAACTTGTGGTCAAGTCTACAACAGAGTTCACAAGACACTGCTATGTTCAGACTGCAAGCAAAAGTGGCCCAAATGTTTTGCTCATATGCGATCTGTTTTCTCATAACAGTGTGATGAGCAGCACAAACCACATGGAAAAATATGTGGTCCTAAATCAGACTCAGGTAAATCAGATATCTAATATAAGATATCTAAAATACCCTGATACAATTGACCTCGATCTGAACAGACATATCAGAATTCATGCAACTTTTACGTCACTAGATCAATATTCATCACAATGCTGTGCTGATGGGAGGTGTGTGTGTGTGTTACACTTACCATTTGAAGTTACATCCTGTATCATCTCCTGCAAACCTAAGACTGAAGCATTATACGTGCACTGTGCATTGTTTGTGGTCTATACTCACCTGTTTCTGGACAGTGTTCTCTCAGACATCTCTCTCTTATATATATATATATATACACACATACATACATATACATACACACACATACATATACATACATATACACATACATACATATACATACACACACATACATACTGACAGAAGACCAGATGGACCCAGTGGGAAAGGTGCTATGCTTCATCTTTCAGAATTGCTGCAGCATCGAGGTGTATGTAGAGAAATTGATACAATATAGCCACCTTTCAACCCGGGAGGACCATTTGTTAATGGACCTATTTTGGAGTGGTTTGGATAATTCTCTCTGGATACCAGCTAGGAGCCCAAACACTTCATTGTAGCAGTATTTGAGCATAGTGCTATGGATGTGTGGCTCTCCCTACACATTGGGTGAGGTTAGTGATGAAGACAACATTGCTCCTCAGTCACAACCACCCCAGTCTACTCCAGTCCTCCAGGTGCCAGCGGTCATCGCCACTGAAAAACCATCTGTCTCGAAATCCACCCAAGTCATGCCTCACACCTGATGTTCCTAAGGGTTCCCCCTAAGAGTTCAGAGTCCCTTTCTGCCCAAGAGTTAGCTTCAAAGTTCCCATATCCAGGTCCAGGATGCCTATTTCTGCAAGAATCGATCTGATTGAAGAATTTTGACAAACCTTCCAATAAAGTCAGTACGGGTGGCAAAGAGAAGGGGCTGTGTTTACCTATGCTTGACAGCTCCTGCCACGACCAGTGAAATCATACCTGATCCACTGGTATGGGCCAGTGAAATAGATCCTGTAGTTTTACCCTGCCCAGAGTCCGCTCCAGCCCGAGCTCAGCCTAGACTCTGCTCAGAATCCTCCACTTCCTTCTGTTTGGCCACCACATTGATCCCCAGCATTAAGGATGAGGCAAAGGAGGAAAAAGGGGTTCTCTCCTACATCCCTTGATGGGATCTCAAAGCCGGTGGCTCTGGAGTCTAGTCCAGAGGTGTTCTCTACCTTGGCTAATCATAGCTCCCTTGTCATGGCCATGGGGCAAATCATATCTCCCTTGTTATGGCCACAGAGGCCAATCAAAGCTCCCATGTCACGGCCATTGAGGTTGCTTCAAGCTCACTTATCTCCACCATGGTGTCCGTCCTAGAGTTCTCTGTTTGTGTTTCACCAGGTCTGCTATGGTTGCCACTCCAGACACCAAGTTGGCAATCCAGATTAAGGATGGCCGATATTTTATTTTTGTGATATACTGGTAAAAATTTTCCCCATGATAAGATTTTGTCTTCCCACGATAAAAACGAACGAACGCTGATAACGTGAATAATTTTCATGAACCCAGAAGCTCATCAATCCTTAGTGAGGTTTATATTGTTATTAGTAATATCATTTGTAGTATTATTATCTTATCAGTAATATGTTTGTTTTTTTTAGTTTTTTTTTTAGAAACACTGAAATGACCAACCATGTCTTAAGCTCCACCACCAGTCCTAAGTTCAGTTAAAATAACAAATATGCATTCATACATTTTCTTTCGCACATGATTACCAAGTTTTAGTTTAAATTACTAAAGTAATATATCATTAAATAATTGTTTGCATTTTTAGACTACTACTTTTGCTGTTTGCACTAATTTTGTGGTTTGTTTTGTTTTATAGGGTATGTTTATGGAGATATTTTTGAGAGTATGAATAAATACAGTCTGTGTTTACATTTCAAACTAGTCATTGATTTTAATTATTATTACTTGTATTGTCTGATGTTTTTCACCACCGTTGCACGTTTTAAACATTACCTGCACTTTTACAGAAGAAAAGTATATCTGCAACTTTTCCATTTCTGAAAAAGGCTGGTGTGGATTAAATTCCCCATCCCTAATCCAGATGCCTAAAAGTAAGCCAGCAGTCCAAAAGCCCTTCTCTCAGCCGGCAGTAAGTCAGCTGGCCCTCCAGACATCAGCAGACATTCAGCAGCTATCCCTCAAACCCTCATGTGTCCCAGAATATATAAAACCAGAGAAATCTTCTGCCTGCCCTGTCCTGGTGGTTGCCTCTGCTACCTGATCCGTCCTGCTAGCCACCTAATCAGTGGGGTTTACCCTGGCTCCCCGAATTGTCTGCTCAGATGTCGTGGTCTTAATCTCCGCCATGGGGATCTTCAGTTTGTCTGCTCGGCTGTGGTGGTCGTCTGCTCCGCTGTGGGGATATTCAGCTCTGCCCTGCATCCTGGACAGTTTGCTGGGGGTTCATGGTCCCCTTTTTTTTTTTACAGTCGACTGTGAGCTTGTATTCAGATCCATCCACTCAACAACTGATGCGTTGTGCTTTATTTTATATCTCATATAGTATGAGAGAAACTTTGCTCTCTCTCATCCTCGTCTGCATCCTCTTTACTAGTTCAGTACTGTGACCGGTTACATTCGAATCTGATATTGTTCACACTTAAAAACAAATGGGAACAGACACACAAAGAAATCAGCAATAAATCAGAATTGAGCATAGACATAGCATTTGTACACCTGTATATAGTACTGTCCACTTGTAACTGGATCACTTAAATCAAATGGTAAAACTAGGGCCAGATGAACTAATCATATTTTATTTGAAAACAATGTACACTGTCTGTGGGCTACAAGTGTCTCAGCATCTCCTTGCTTTGAGAGTCAGAGACCAGACATAAGTGCCTTATATGAGGCAGCAGAGAGATGAGAAAATGATGATGAGTGCAACGGCATCCCCTTTAGCCTCTCTCTCCCAATTGTCTCCTATGCTCCATGATGAAGATGGAAGTGAAGCTAAGAGTGCTGTCAGCCTCCTCTGGTTAACACACACACACCGAGGGGATAAATCACAGCTGTAGAGTCGGAATGAACCAAGTGTCAGCATGGGTCAGCCACACATTACACTCTCTTCAAAAACTATTCATCTTCAGTGTGTATTCAGCGGCTAGAAATAATTACTCCTACTGACCCGCGTAACACCACATGACCAGTGGTCAAACCAGCTCAAGCGGAGGAGTCATCTGGTTGGAGAGGGGTGGGAGTGAATTATGGTCCTGTGGAGAGCAAAGGATGTGCCACTCAAACACTGTGTGTCTGTGAGTGTATTACATTGTGGGGACCAAATGTCCCCATAAGGATAGTAAAACCTGAGATCACCTACATTGTGGGGACCAGCCAGCAGTCCCCACTTTTCAAAAGGCTTATAAATCACACAGGATGAGTTTTTTTGAGAAAGTAAAAATGCAGCATGTCTCATGTGATGGGAAGGTTTAGGGGCATGGGCAGTGTAAGGGGGATAGAATGTACAGTTTGTACGGTATAAAAACCATTATGTCTAAGAGTCCCCACAAAGACAGTGAACCAGACTATGTGTGTGTGATTTACTTGTTTGTGTGTAGGTAAACAGGAAGATTTGCTGGTAAAGAAATGTTTTCTTTGCAGTATGTTCTTTAGTTTCAAGACGATAAGTTTTTGCGGGTTATTGTTGTTTACTGCTACTAATAGCATTACATCTTCAAACATTTTTTATATATATTTTCAACATTTGTTTTCCACTGGCATTATGTGTTACTGTGATTTTACTGGTATTGAAAAATTGATAATATGCTAGTAAATCTTATATTTTATTAAAGTTCTGCTATGAAACATGATGTAATATGAAGCAATAACTTGTGTTGGTGACAATATTACTGTAAAATTAAGTAGTGTAGTTAGTTTAGTGTTTTACTATGGTATAAAATACAAGAATGTCAAGGTACAGCGTTTCAGAGGAAGGGGACAAATAGAGAGATTGATTACTGCAAATGTAGTGTCAACTGTACAGTCACCTCTTCAGCCCTTGTCTAACAAACAACCTTTTTATTTTTTTATTAGTGCCAGAACAGTTTTAAAAAAAAATTATAATAAAAAATACTAGATTTGCAAATATTAATAACTGTGGAAATAAGAAATGTCAGAACAGCGTCACAAAAAGCAGGTATAGCATGACATAAGTAGTTTCTGCTTCCTCTCGGAGCTGACAGGCCATGGTGCACGTTTAATTAGCACAGGGGAAACTTACACAAACACACACACACACACACACACACACACACACAGCTAATCAGTTGTCACTGCACTGTTTGATCAACACAAGAAAAGTTGTCACAAATCCTGACAGAGAGGGAAAAAACTAAGTTAATGATAGCGAGCGAGAAACAATGCCAGTTAGCCCATTAGCAGATATACCTGCCCTCTCATTTCAACACACTCACTATAGGTGTAGAAGACTATGATGCACGGACACAGAATGTTACAGTCTTCTTCCTGCTCACAAACCAAAAGAAAAGAAAAGAAAAATCTCATGCTCACCAATGCTTCATTCATTGGACTAAAATAGTAACAACTGTAATATGAAATATTACTATACAATTTAAAGATATCGGTGTTCCATTTAATATATTTTTAAAAAGTAATTTATTCCTGTGATCGAAACTGAATTTTCAGCATTATTATTACTCACATGAAGTAATATTTCTAATTTCCTTCAGAATAAAAATAGAGTTTTCAAAAAAAATTAAATCCTACTGATATCAAAGTTCAAGATTTATTTAGCCATTTCAACAATACAGTTGATAGGAATTTGTCTTGGCATGATCACGTATACCACATAATTAACAACAATGCACTGACACAACTGCACATTGCACACATATTCCGCACTTCTCACTGATATGTCACTAATATGTCACGCATAATAATTTGGAACAATACATTTACATTTAAGTAAATTATGTGTAAATAAATAAGTAATGTTACCAAACTAAATAAGTCTCAGTAGCACAAAATAAACAAAGAACAACTAAAACAAGTAAACCAATTTTAACAAAGATGGCCAAATTAAATAACTATATGTACTATGACTATATCTGCCAGTAATAAGTTCAGTGATGGAAACACATCACACAGCAGACCACTCACGGTCCTGTCAGAGGCGCACATCTATACACACAGACTCAATTTTCTAGCGTTTACCTCTCATTTACCATCTTCCTGAATACATTAGCTAACTGAACCACTGAAACACACACTGGAGTGACAGCAGCGACACTTCCTCCACATCGCCATGGCAACCCAGATTATCACGAATGAGCGGGAGGGAAGAAAGGATGATACATAAATTAATTAAAGTTAAAAAAACACACAAGTAGAGAATTAAAGTTGGTACATCTGTCAGCGACTCAGCTCTGCTCGCTAATACTTGTGTTGGAACATTTATACCCTTGAAGTAAATGATCCGCTGTGTAATTGGCAGCGGAGGAGAGGAGAGAGGGATGATGGTGGATCCTGGAAGAGCTGATAAGGAAGCTTCTCTTTCTTCAGAACCAGGAAAAGAGAAGAAATACGTTTTAAAAAAACCTTGCTGTTTAATCCCCATTGTCATCATGGAGCAGGGGACGCCATTACAAACAGAGATATCCCAACCGAAACTGTCTGAGTGTGAGGAACAGAAGACAGTGTGTGGCATGTGTGTGTGTATGTGCGCGTGTGTGAGGAACCAGGTTCCTGGATTAGTCCAATCCATATGTGCCATCAGTCAATGGCGAGGAGGCCTGTCAGAGTGTCAGCCACACAAAAACACACACCACGAACGGAGAAAAATGTCAGACAAACTATGTGTGACAATGCGATTAAGTGAAAATGTGTTTAGACACGTATATACCGCTCAAACACACACACATACACAGTAAGAAAGTATCAGAGAAGGATTATGTTCATAATCACTGTGTGTGTGTCATACTGATCTCGCTGTTTATAAGCAAAGATTACTGTATACGTCAGCTTTAAGTTTGTGACAATGGCCTGCAGAGTGAGTGTGTGAGTGTGTGAGTGTGTGTGAGTGTGTACTTGTTTTCTTATTCTTGAGGGCGTAATATTGTGAAACCTCTTCAGACAACTTGCAAGGCTGTAATAAAAATAATGTATAACGTTTTACATTTACACCAAAAACATAACACCTGGGTTACATTTTTGAATAAGTAATTTGCATTTTCTTCACATTTTTGGATCTATTAACATAAACACTGTAAAATCCTTCCCTATGCAAACTATGACTGCGAAATATATAGGCCTATATATATATATATATATATATATATATATATATATATATATATATATATATATATATATATATATATATATATATATATATATATATATATATATATATATATATATATATATATATATATATATATATATATATATATATATATATATAATTTTTTTTTTTTTACTGAAACATAACTAAAGCATTATTTTTCCATAAACAAAATATTAGGAGTAACGTAACATTACCTTTAAGAAAGAACATTCATCAACATTGCTCTCAAATATATTGTTGCGTGTGTGGTAGCATATTAAATATCTAAACTAGTAGTTATGATGGGTTGTGAGTGTGACCCATATATTGTATTGCATGAATTAATTAAATTTGAGTTAAATTTTTAATTTCAGTCCAACAGGTTCATATTTTATTTTGGATCCTGAAGTAATTTAATCAAGAATAATACATCTTTAAAAAAAACAAAAATTAATACATAAAGGTGAATTCAAAAATATCCTGACAGTGGGACAGAGTTGGGACTCCTTTGCAGACTGGTTTCTTTTAATCAGGCTCTAAAGTGTTAAAGTACGTGTACAATTTCAAAAGAAAAAAGTTACTTGAAGTGTTAATGCATTTACACTATGGATTATAGATTTGAAATCGGTTTAAAACTTACTTTAAAAATTTGAGAAAGTTTGGCTTTTGCAGTTTACCAAATGCAGCAGCAGCAAAAAAAGAAAAAGAAAAAGAAAAAGGCAGTGCATAAACACCCCCTCAAACAAAGCATGATGGGACAGACATCTTCCATCCAGCCAGTCTCGCTAGAAGAACAGGACACTGACGTCTGCTCATCACCATAACAACTGAACTTGAACCACCAACCTTGGCTGATCTCATCTAAATAAACAACAGGAGAGACGAGAGGTCTGGCCCTATCACAAACACACAGAAAGAGACAGAGTGGAGGAAGAGGAGCATATGATAGACAGCAAAAACAGAGCAGCTTTCTTTATGCAGCCCTGATCATGTGCTTGACAGTAGTTCAGGGTGAACTTACAGCTGGATGACCAGGGGCACAGAGACTGAGAGAGCGAGAAAGACAGCCAGAACAGAGAGAGAGGGAGTTTTGACAGTAAAATTACCACAAGCATACCAATGAGCGTTCAATAGGCCACCGCTCACAACCAAAACTGTATGTGTGTGCTGGTAGAGGCAGAAGAGACAGTAATGAGAGGCCAGTGTCATGCATCAGTGGCCATTCAAGCGCTCTCTCGCGCTCTCACTTTCACTCCTCCTGCACCTCACCTTGAAACAAGAGCATCACAAACTAGACATTTGACAAGGTGTCATTTAACCTGTTGGTATGGTGATGCCACTCTTGAAAAATGCCAACAAAGTTGTGACCACGTGAAGAAAACAATGGCCGTGTACATACTGCAGCTAAATATGGATGTCACTCCTTTTCCTGAAATCTTAATTGCTGTTCAGTGCACAAAGAGTTTGATCAATTACAGAAATGACAACCACATTTTAATGACTCTTTCCACCATGTGCTTCAGTACAGCTCAGTATCGATGATCCAGGACCGTAAACCCTGATCCACCGGCAACAGTATACGCTTATGATAGACGTGGTGTAGCGATCAACATCATTCTCACGCTGAGAAGAATGCGACAGTAATCAACAGAGGACAGCAGATCTTGTTCTTAGTTCTCAGCATGTGGATGTTGTCACAAGATGACACACTTTGTTTGAGCCAAGGCTGCAGGCCGCAAGGAAAAACACCAACAAGTGATCAACAACTAACCATTGTTCTGCAGTGAGTCTAGCTCCACCCTTTAGTACCGGACTGCTAGGTACCTTAACAGAAGGGCGCCAAAAAAGTAGTACGGTACGGTTCGGAATTATAGGGTACCGTTCACAATTTCTGACAATGGAAACGGCAAAATTTGCTTATAGTACTGAACTGTACTGAACCGTACGGCTCGGTGGAAACAAGCCATAACTGAAATTACTACTCAAATATTCAGAAAGTGACATGTAGTAAGTGATAAAATATTCAAAGAATTTTAATCCCACTATTTAATAAAAATTAAAAAAATTAATTGACAAAACAGCTCAAAACCGGTTAAACAATTGGCATCCAGGTTTCTAGTTCACAACTGTGAGAAGTAAAAATGTTGCAATGGCTATCACTGTCAATCATCCCCATTTTGGGAACTCCTGTATTCCATATGTGCACACACACACATTTTAACAGCATTTCTGCAGTAACATTATATTTTGATCATCATATTAGATGATGATTTAATTTCAACCACATTAGCCTCATTTTCAATCCTAAGCCTAAAAATTTGAAAGATTTATTTTCCAAATTGGTTAAAGACAAACTCTGTCTTGCAGTCAATTTCACTGGTCAGCTCAATTATGCAGTCACCGGTCAAGATAAATTCCAGAAAAATCAGGATGATCAGGATTTGCTACCAATGCAAACCAAACCATTTTGTTGACCACTGACATTTTATAAACAGTCATTTCTCAAAATATCATCTTTTATGTTCCACAAAAGAAAGACGGTCATACAGGTTTGGAATAACATACGGGTTAGTAAATGATGCTATTTTCATTTTTGGGTAAGCATGCATTAACTTCATGCTGATAAAACAAGATAATTGGTTAAAAAAATAATAATTTAAAAACTTTGGAATAATATTTTGAATGTTAGGATGAATTCCCTTTATACAAAATAAGCAACAAATATTGATCATGTCAATTAAAATTGTTTTTTACATTAAACAGCAGGTAAATCTATCAAATTAATCCATGAACCCTTTAAAAGCCGCCTGTTTCTCTGTCTAAATCCACTGCCTGTGCACACCCAGCAGTAGGTTGGCAGGGAAGGATACATTTTCCTGTCTGGCGCATGCAGACATAAGCATAGCCTTCCAACTGGCACAACTATGGGGCAATGCCTCGTCACCCATTGGGCATCCACACACACACACACACACACACCAGGTGCTCAGGCCCACTTTCACTCCCCTCATTTTTAGAACATAACTTATGATGTACAAATTAAGAGTTAGTGTTTACAGGCTCTAGTGAAAGTGGCCTCCTGTAGTTCCAGTGAAAGAGGGACTTTGGACTGGCAATAGGAAGCAGATGTTGGGCAAAGGGCTGCCATTAGCTAGTTTCCCTTTACAAGAAAAGGTGAGCTATTACACAAGAAAATAAATTCACAAATAAACAGCGAAGAAGAGGCCTGCTGTTCAGTGGAGCAGCCAGATGGAAATTATAGAGTGATTTTTCAACATTCTACATTATTGCATTATGTAATGTTAAATATTGTAATACAATGTAATAATTTTAATATACAAATGAATAATTTATAAAATATGATAAGAAAAGTCTATGAATAGAATTAGAAGACTGATCACAAGGCTCAATTTAAAACAATTTGAAAGGAAGCCCCTTAAGACTAAACTGATGATGTCTATAGGTTACAAGGTCAATCTTATGTTTATTCGAAGCTTTTCTTGATCCTACTGTAATTGATCACATTGATTATTGACTATACATCACCACTGATCAGCCAATAGCTGCCAAATCAACCCCTTTGAAAGTCCCAGACCTCCCGCTTGAGCCACAGAGCTGACTGAGGCACGTTTGGGCCTTCCGTCAAGCATCTTAGGCCCTGTTTACACCTAGTATAAACATGCATTTTTGGATATCATCTACAATATCATAACTGTTGTTTTAACAATGCATCACCTGACATAATCAACTATGTCCCTCATTTTGCGATCTCAAACTGTGTATTTTACTGATAAAATGCAGTAAAAATGGGGGTATAGTATTTGTCTTTTAAACTATATCACACGTTATAGTTAAACAATCACACAAACAGTGCCTTTTTAATAGTTTACTAAACAATTAAGTGACTTACATTTTATACACAATATTGCCTGTTTTCCTCCATTTTACAGATCCAAACAAATCCATTTTACATCTCTGAGCAACACACAGAGACGTGGTGTTTTGTTATTAAATGAATCAGTCCATTTGAACGAATCGGTTGAATAAATGACTCATTGATTTGCTCTAACAGTGACTTGGTTTAATCTTGGTTTAAAACCATTTTATATTTATCAATGTATTATTTTAAAAACATCAAAACATTATTTATGCATTTGTAACTGCATGTTAAACGTATATGTCACCTCTGAGCTTTGTAAATGCATCTAAATGCCACTTCAGATACAGCTTCTGTGTTTCCTCTGCACGGCAAAAATGGATTTTGTTGATACTGCATCATTTGATTGGTAACAGCCCTCTTATTCTAATTGAATTTACTGAAATGTAATGACGTGACATAATAAATTATGCACAGGCTACATTTAATTAGGTAAATTGCTGAAAACTAACCACCGCACAAAATATGAAGAACAAAAACTTTAGGAGTCAGCCGTCCACGGCAGTCCTAAACCTGCCAAGGTTCAGCACGGGTGTACTCACACTAGGCATGGTTGTCTTACAAAGCACGATTGAACCATGCTTTGGCCCACCTCTTCCAAGCGGTTAAACGAACCGTGCCTGGACGAACCAGACTTTGGGGGTCCAGGGCGTTCAGGCACGGTTCAGATCTCCTAGTGCGTACACCCTAACACACATCATTAATCGACAATAATCACAAAAAAAGAGAGATATTTTTTGTAAATATCCTATGGGGATAACACATTTCTGTTTACACCTGGTATTTTACAGGGTTCCCACACCTTTCAAGGAATTTCCATGTCTAATACTCAAAATCAAGGACCTAATGTGGGGACATTTCAAGTGAGAGCAATGTTACATTGTGGTACCTTATAAAATACATTGTTACAGTTTTCATGTGTCAAAAAACTATGCAAAAAAGCATTTTAAAAAGCGTATGTTTTGAATAAAACTTAAGAATATTCGGTACTTCCTATACTGTATTCTAAAAGTAGTAGTTTCGTGCACACTGAATGCCATGGCAACGTACAACACAAAGTACCTCACTCGGGAAACACTTAACGTGACGTGTAAATGCGTGTAACTAACGTAAAATCAAGCAAGCTAATATGCATAGGCCTCGAAGTGATGGCGAAATAACACATTAGCGGACGGGAGGGAATAATAAAAGGATTTTTTTCCAGAAAACTTCTTGTACCAAATAAATTCAAGCACTTTCAAGGACCTGTATCTGTAGCCCTGTTTCCACCGAAATTACCCAAAACATTTTGTCTCAGGAACTTTTTTCCCCCAGACCTGCTGCTGTCTGTGTTTCCATCGCGGTCTAAAGTACCGTGAAGATTAGTCTGATGACGTAGAATTGCATGCGACTTTCCAGTGCCCAATGGATTTCGTCCTCCGCAAATAAACTTAATAAAGCCTGAAACTCGTCGGTCCATTGGTCGTATTTTTTAAACTCTGTTATTGATTTGAATAGTAAAAAACTCTGCACGCACCGCAACAGACTTTTAGGTTGAAAATAAAATGCAGCGTGAGCTTAACCAATCAGCAAACAAGCCCCACCCCCGAAAGTTCCTGAACTTTGAAAAAGTTCTCGTGCAGGGCCGTTTTGAGGGGGACGTTTTTACCCGGAACTTCTTTTAGACCCCGCTTCCTGCGGTCGAAACACACGGGTACCCCAAAGTCCATAGTTCCTGGGGAAAGTTCATGCGGTGGAAATTATCAAGGATTTCAAGGACCCGTGGGAACCCTGTCCACTTTCAACCACTTCTGTCCTGATTTATTCTTTGCGTTTTCGAATACTTCTGGAAGTGAATATCATCTTAATGCCAGGTGTAAACAGGGCTGTTACCCAATTGGTTATAGCTGGTCACACAAATATGAAAAACAAATATAAATCCAACCTACTACTGCACTACATACAAATACAGTATAACAGCAGCAGAAAATGTAGCTGCATTTGACATTGCTCACAAACGTAACAATAAAAAAAATGTGAAAATGCATATTGGATTGCATTGACAATTCGCCTTTCTGTGATCGGATCTTGAGCATGCATGACCAAGAATAAATAACCCCTTTCAAGTGACATTTTAACACAATAAATGGATCTCAACAAGAAAACTAAATGTTATAATGAAGGTAAAATCTTTAGTGTCAGTGACAAAACCCTATGACTCATAAAACCAATTACAACCTTAGACAGACTATAAAAGAATATAAAAGCTCATAAAGCAGCCAGTTTAAGAAGAAACAATACTGAAGCCCAACTTTAGGAATAAATGTCTTTATAAAAAAAATGTCATTATTAAATAGAACCATAAAGAGGGCAAGACATCAAACGGGATGATCATATTGTGCATAATATGGGCCTATAGTACAAACCCACATGAATATCTGATAAACAAAGCATGAACAACAGCCTATAATGGTTATTTCAAGATCAATACTTATAATACATGCAAATAAGTTGTAATGAAAATGAAGGAAATAGCCATAAAAGGCATTTAGGGGATATGAGTGTGTGCGTGTTGGACCTCGATGATATAAAGGTGAAAAGCTTCACAACAAACAAATCAACCTTAATCCACACATTGGATCAATGCTGCTGCTATAGGCCTCAGGGTCGCCTTATATTACTCCTCAAACTTCATATTCACTCATTGATTTGCTTTTCAGAATAGTATATCACTGAGCTCCAATGGGAGAACGGATAGAGACAGGGGCCAGGGTCAAGCACAGCTCGCATACATGTTAGCGTAATATTGATGTCCCAGCAGAAAGAAATGACTAAATATCCAGATCAATATCTAGTTTCCCTGCAACAGCAGAGCAACGAGGTGGGGAATTATAAATATACATCTTTATGACCACAGAAGCCATCATAATGAGAGAGCTGAATGAATGTTTCCCTTAAGGTGAAGTGTTTGATTAGCGGAGGGCAGAGGTTACTGCCAATATGCTGATACAGGAAAACGAGACTGATGGCTGGGACCGGGCAGGGGGTGCGGAGATGACAGCAGAGCAGGGCTGAGCTGAAGTAAGGCCTGTTCGTACATGTTAATCGAGCTTTAAGTCATTAGTGATGAAGCGGATTTCATCATCAGGTGCTAAGGGCTTACGGAAGGAACTGGAGCATTCATGAAAAAAGTTCTGAAAGAACATCGGATAATCTAAGAAATGTAACTCTTTGCTCATTTAAAGGTTACATAAGCAAGCATTTTCAACTTAGACACAAACTTTAAAAGTTAATTAAATGAAATTTGACCTAAAGATGAACCTGGTTCATTTCAGGTACTTATACCATAGTTCAAAAGTTTGGGGTCTGTACAATTTTGTTTTTGTTGTTTTTTTTAATACTTAAATTAATACTTTTATTCAGCAAGGATGCATTAAATTGATCAAAAGTGACAGAAAATGTATGCATTTACAAATAGATGCTGTTGCTGTTTTTCTGGACTTTCGCGTTTCCAAAAAATATATATATAATTTGATGTTTCGCCATGAAACAGGAAACTACAATGTCCGATCTGCCCCAAACCAAATCAACATTTTAGAATGACCGCTGAAGGATCACATGACACTGAAGACTGGAGTAATATAAAATAAAAATAAGTGAGATTTAAAAATATATACTAGGGCTCCCAAGCGATTACAATTTTCTATCGAATTAATTACACAATGCGGTGATTAATTAATCTAATTATTCGCAAATTAAACGCACATTACATTTGTCTGAAAAAATGACTCCCAAAAAATCATTTTAAGTCATTATTGTGTAAAAAAAAAAAAATTAATTGACATTACAAAAAGCTTCAGAAAGAAATATTTTTGGGTAAACTATACTTTTAATGTTTATTTTTATTAATATGGAACTATACAATTATTTTCTAAAAGAAGCTGCCAGTAGGTGGCAGTAGCTAAATGTCAAAGTGAGTCATTCATTCATTCAATTAGTTTATTCAGGAGTGAAATAAATGCTTCTCTTTATAAAAATGGCAAATGTAGGCTAAATGGCTCTGGTACAAATCCGTGTTTTGACCCAATTCGGTCAAAACACAGATTCAGAAATGTAACGCCGTTTATTGCTTGGAATCAAAGGCGAACAGTTCTCATTTGCACTCGAGCTATTCTGGACAGAGAAACTGAACTTGTGATATTGCTTATAGGCCTATACTATACATCATGATGTAAATGTGAGGGCGTTTTCACACTGGCAGTTTAGTTTGAAACGGGGAACGGTTCACTTGAAAAACTGGTAATGTGAAAGCTGTCATGCGAGCTCGAACCGTATTCAAGACTGCCTGTTGATGATTTACCTTGGATACGAGCATAGCACCGACGGAAACAATCGTGCTCTTACACGGACCACAACAAACTGATGATTTACCTTGAATACGGTTCGTTACCGTGTTGATGATTTACCTTGGATACGAGCATAGCACCGACGGAAACAATCGTGCTCTTACACGGACCACAACAAACTGCCAAAAACCCCTAAGTAGGCTAGGTCTGGGGCGGGGCATGTACGTTAAAAATTAGCGCAAAAACACATGTGTGAAAAAATTGTAAGACTACTTTTTAAATTTTACTATTTGTATTGTATTTTATCAAATAAATGCAGCCTTGGTGAGCATAAAGAGACTTTTAAAAACAATTAAACTATGAAACACTTGTTACATTGCATGTCCTATAGGCCTATTTAAATCTATATAAAAACAATGACCATAAAATCAAATACAAAAAATCTCATAAAAATAATTATAATATTATATATATATATATATATATATATATATATATATATATATATATATATATATATATATATATATATATATATATATATATATATATATATATATATATATATATATATATATATATATTATTTTTATGATATTTTTTGTATTTGATTTTATGGTCATTGTTTTTATATAGATCTGAGATGAGTTAAGTAAAAAAAACAATAAAAATCTGCTTCCCCTTTTTTTTCTAGTGTTGTCAGATCAGTCATTCTTTAATTGAAAATGGTTTCACCAGGAGTCCAGTAAAACACTTGATCAAGGATCTGGCAAGGCAGGTGTTTTTACTTGCCATTTAGCAGATGGCTTCACCAATGGATATGGATCAGCCTAGACTTATTTACAGCTCCAAACCATTAGAAAAGACAGCGGCACACTCATGGTTCGACTCAAACACAGACTAACTACCATAAAAAAGGCAGAAGAGCAGATAATGCGTTACCTCTTAATTAAACAAACACCTCTGCCTGTACTTAATCACTCAGTCCACTCACTCTCCCTCTGTGTATCATAAAACAAAAGAGGCCTGACTAAGGGGACATTCAATGACCACCATCCAACCCTGGACCCTTAAATCACAGGCTTTGTGGGGTCTTGTGCAGGGCCTGTGGGAAAGGAGCGGGGTGGCAGCAGTGGAAAGACTGACACGGTGTTGTGGCAGTAAGTAATGCGCGTGTGGATTAGCGGTATGATGGCCTGATCAATACCAGCAGTTCCAGCCATTAGGAATGCAGCAGAAAACGACCCCCTATGGCAATAAAGCACAGTGTCCGCCTGCTACTTCATTTGCTGCCTCCATTAGTGTAATGGTATCATTATCAACTGTGGCAGTATTTTTTCTAACACTCCCTCCCTCGTTCCCTCGCCTGTTCTTTTCATCTTTTCGGATTTCAGGAATCAGAAGTCATGAGCTACACTACACTGCCTCCATATTTTCTTTCATTTTTTATTTCTTTTTACATCACCGGATATAAATCTGCCCCTAGCACAGCTTGAACACAGGTCTAATTATGTATTCCTGAGTGTGTTTTATGTGGCTGTCCGACACTGTTTCTCTATTATGGACTCATTAATAGGACGTAGGCGTACGGTGACGAACAGAGAGGGGGAAAACGACAAGGGGGGCAGAAAAGCTGCTGATTACGCCGAAAGTGACACCACCTCCCGCTAAAACAGCGGCTCCGACATGACAGCGGCTCGGCATTAGGACCTATAAATCGTTACTTTAACACTAATTTACAGAGGAACATTTTGTGGGAGAAATTGATTAATCAAGACTGGCTGTGTGGCCTCATAATCAGGCTTGAACTGAAGCTAGCTGTTAATTTAACAGAATCGCCAAGGGGAACACAAAACATTTTAATGAGTGTTCAGGAACGAAATAGCCTAAACAGCTTTCTCCAGCAAAACGCACGAGCCGAGAAAGCCAATGAGCCGAGAACTCTCTGAAAGATGGGCCGGGAGGAGTGAAAGCCTCTGAACATCTGGCAACCCTCTGTGCTCCTCACGTACACTGCTGCTGTGAAATAATGCAATTCATTATTTATGTATATTTTTTAATGTGTTTATTTAGCTACTATTTTTTATATAATTATTTAGTTTTCATCAAATGCACTATTCATCACAGTGCAAGCTAGACATAATACCATGCAGTCATCAACAAAGGTGTCAAAAGCCAACAGAGCTGTGAGTGTGAAGAAATAAAACATGCTCAACAGATGGAAGGGAAAAAAACAAGAAATCCCTTTTCTATTTCATTACTGTAGGAAAGAAAAACAACAGGGCCCACATCCCTCTGCAAATACAATAAAAAGGTCAAAATGACATTTATAATTGAATAATACTTCAGTGGGATATTTGTGGTTACCCTGGCAACGTAAAAACCAGCTACTCTGATTGTCCAATGTCTCTTGACTTGATCAAATATTAAAACGGTTGAAGGCCATGTAAGGCTACTTCTAAAAGCATGAAGTCAGTTTTTAATAGGCTATTAGCCAAAAGTCTCCCTTTTTTAGTACATGATAATAGAAGTGGTCTTTTTTATCCTACACATGTGCCACATATGGTTAGGAAATGCCTGGCAAAGCTGAACTAAGGATAAATATAATTCCTTTTTGAGACGGATAGTTCACAGGCCCTGTGCTGACATCAATCCACATCCTATAGTTATTGGGCATAAATGCACACATGTTTATGGCTGAGACAACAATGTACTCGCTTTTATTTATTATCATGATTAATGGACTTGCATTTTATATTAAGGAACTGCAGGAATACACACACCAGTCCCTCAGTCAAGCTGATCTGTGGTTTTCTGCCCTGATCCATTTATTTTTGTGAAGGAGAGAGATAAGATGTGGCAGGGTAGCGAACTTGCTGTACAGACCCAAAACTAGCTGGATCAAGTTCTCAGAGATTCATCTGGTCCCTGTGGCAGCTGCAATAAAGTGGAGGAACCACATACTACATAGATTCCCTGCTGTCAGACATGATCCAAAAGCATGCATCAGAGAGAGTGGACTAAAAATGAACAAAAGAAAGAAAAAGGAGTGGGAAATGAATTGCATGGTTCAAGAAAGAGAGAGCTGAAGAGAAATAAATTGCTGACAGAACTTCTAATAACTCAAATTCACTGAAGTCAACAACGAACAAATCAAACGCTTTAAAATGCAAACAAAAGACCAAATTATTATTTGCATTTTAGTGACATGTCAGCTAAGTACCATTATAAAAACATTAAAAAAATTTCAATATGCCAGCGTATGTTAAACATTAAAACGATGATTAGCGACAAGTGCCAGAAATGTTTTCTCTCTCCCTCTCATTTTTGAGACATTCTGTAACTTTAGGAGGACATTTCTTTTCTATCCATATAAAAACCCTAGTATGAAACATAACAAAATGTATGTATCAAAGTATTACTAGATAAGAAACTCACTTTAGATGTATTTGTTGCCTTGACTAATTTTCTGACCCTGAAAGAGAACACTATTAATACAGCTCTCTGGAATACTCGATTCTGACTGGTCATTACTTTTTACAGAATATGGTTCAAATGCTTGAACCAATAAAAGGTATACCTTAAATGCAAAACGCTATATGCTATTAATGCAAGCTAGATAAGCTGTAAAATAAAATAAGTATTTTCTATGTCCTTGTATCTGTTAAGGAGCCAAGTAATAAGTGGGACAACCCCCTTCAGCATCAGGGTTTATGTTGTGATAAAGAACAATATAAATCACTGTATATATTTTAAATTCAGGAGCAACAAGCTTCACGCCATGATGCGTCACAAAATGACACACTGAAAAGTAACAAGTTCAGACAGATACAGCTGCACCACGAAAGTTATTTCTATTACACCGTCTCTGCTCAATTGAAAACACGACCTGTTTGTTTACAGACCAGCTCACGGGAGAAGCATTCGTAAAGTCCGAAAACGGGTGAAAACCCAACACATGCGCTTCAATAAATTAGTAAAATGATTTATAAACATTTGGTTTAACAGATACACCTGCAGAGTGACAAACACATGGACACGCGTCTGCTCTTGACTTCATTCATTGGCACCATGATATAACGCACTGTAATGCCGACACACAAGCCATTCCAGCAAAGTCAGTGTGTGGCAGTCATGAGAAAACACTCCCCCCGCGCTGTGCCTCAACACACTCGTGTGCCGGATGACTCTGCACACACGGACAGAACTCTTGCGATAAAAGAATGGAAACATTAAAGGAGCAATCAGCATCATCACATGCGCACTTCAAATGAACACACAGCACCAACCAGTGCATGCAATACCGCAACGGACACACTGAACGGTGTATTATAAACTCCACAACTACATGTGGTGCTTGGCGAACTGAGAGAAAACTACAAGCGATACCTTTCTCCTCTTTTCCCTCTCACTGTCATCCGATCTTTTCATGTTCCTGAAGCACTGTTTACGCTGCCTCGGTTTCAAAGCGCGCCGTGCTGGGCTATGTAGTCTTCAGTTTGTCCCGTTAGCGTGTGACATTTTCTTGAGTGGATTTAAATTTACACTTAGCAATGTTTATGAATTTATAGGGAACGGGTACGGAAATAAACACTTTGTTGTTATTTTATAGTAGAGTTTTATTTTTAAATCGTTCCGAGCATTTCGGCTAGGACTCAATTTCCCAGAATCCTCGAGCCAGGAAAACCATGCTTGTAATTTGAGTAGAACCGGAAGTGGATATGGGCGAAAAGCTTCGCAGTTGTGTCGTTGAGAGAGGTTTGTAATAGATTTTATGCGCATGCAGTGCTAGATATGTTAAAATAATGATTGTTTTACTAAATGTGTAGAGTGTATATTAATAATGTGTTAAAGTGACTTTCCATGCATTGAATAATGGAAACTCAGCTTAGAATAGAGTTCAGGTAATACATAATAATATAATAACCAAATAATAACCAAGAGATTCGTTTGTTTTATGGACTTTTTTTATGCATATTCAGATAAAATACATAATAAATGTCACAGTATTGGGACCAGGTTTCGTGACCTTTCTAAGAGTATTTCAATAAATGCAATATAACGAAAACAGTTTTCAGTCTTTATTAGTGTTAAATAGTATTATAATTGTGTGTGTGCATTACAAAATATATTCTTAAGTTGATGAATGTGGACTACACACAAACACATAGGGAGAGGGAGACATTTAAAAAATGATTGACTTTTCTTTTTAAAACATTTAATCTGTTATTTTGGACTAGACTTTGTGGCATTAAGAATATCAAGACAAATACAATAAAACAGAAAACATTCTATATTAATTAAAATTTGAAATGTGAATCAAATTTGCCCAAAATATGTTGGCTATATAACACATATTAGGATCAAATTTTAAAACACATTTTCCTTAAGGGTTACCTTAGACCCCCTGTACTCTAATCTGATTATATCATTTCAAATTTGACTCAAGGATCACAGGTGGGTGCACTTTCTTTGGACAATAGGCTAAATAACATCAGAGTGTAAATTAATAATAAATGATTATACCATAATTAGATTTAATAACACGTAAGTTAAAACAGAGCAGCTTAGCCACTGTTTGTTCTCTCCTGAGGTTCGCCCTTGTCTTGAATGAATGGAAATCAGAAACAGAGCTTTGCAGCTCCTGCAAAAAAAATAGTCATCGTGCTTTGAGCATATTCCAAAAAGTCAGTCTTTGCCAGGTCTCTTACAACCTCTTCTCCAGTTTTTGCCCAGGTGCTGTACAGCTGAAGACAGAAGGGCCCCAAAGCAGGATATTCCATTTTACAAAAACACCACTTTGAGCTGTAATAGAATATGTAGCAGCATTTGTGTGTGACATGGACATAACCCCCTCTGAGCATCTGAGGTCAACAGATATCTCGTAATGCATGTGAAGCGGTGTTGAAAAGCGCTCTGCTGGTTCCCAGTTTCAGCCGAGGACAAAAGGACCCGCTCTGTGAAAGATATACAGGCACGAGCCCCGCGGAGGGCCAGGGAGGCATTAAAAGGTTTCAAAACACCTGCTATGTATTAGCATTACAGACTTTGATCAGTGTCTTCATTAGACTTCTTTGTAATCTCTTCTTTTACGATATGGCCGACCCAGGCGAGCCTGGTACGCAGATTGAACACATGTGTTCTCTTCACCTGTCTTGTAAAAAGCTCAAAGCACTCATACTTTCAAAGTTTTCAGTGTCTCTGTCATCTTGTTGCAATAAACAGGAGGGCTCTTTTGATTCCTATTTATAACCTACATTTCCGCCCTTCTCTTTTAGCTTTGGAGGGAAATATGTGTTTGAAAAATACCTTGAGCAAAGTGGCTCCATATGGATATAAGAGTATAAGCACATGTGTCTATGGGGGATTCTTTTGTAAGCTAATGGAAAGGAAATTATTATTCTGTCATAGCTTTATTAGGAAACAAAAGTTCATGTCTGTTTATGCTTCACATCCAATCATTCAATTAACGTTTCTTTCGTGTGTGTTTGCTAAACCATTCTTCATATATTACATCTGTCAATCAAGGCTTGTTTAAAAGCAGGACTTTTCAGACCCATCAGCGGCGGATTGTGTCTTCGAGCCGGTGCCTGTCAGCCTGCTCTGCATCCAATCATCCCTCTCATCATGTTCAAGAATACTTTTAATACGTGATCAGCAACTTAAACGCAGGTTGAGGGGCAGCGTGCTTTCAGATGTGGTTCAAGCCCGGGTTGAAGAAAAAAATAGAGCGGGACGGAAAACTTTGAACTCCTGCAGCTCATCAAACCCTCCTTGTCTTTTGTCTGGCCAATTCTCTGTTCTCACTTTTCAACATGGGGGATGTTATGTGTTATTGTGCAGCACATCGACAGCGGATGACCCTCCAATGGGCCTGTGTTTTACCCCCACAAATATAATACGCATGTAAGAGAGAGAGAGAGAGAGACTGCACTGGGCTGAATTCAAAGGTGAAAAAGAGCCTTGTGCCAGAAAAACAATAAGGAACATTAAAGACAAATTCAGTGACCGTTGTGCTCGGCTCATATATTAGAACCAGAACATGCTACACGGTTTGGAAAACAGCTTGTAAGTAAAAGCAGTCTCTCCTTTGAATAATAACAGGTTTCCCTTTGAGCGCATACAGTATATTGGGCCACCTATACTTTAATGTAGCATTATCAAGTTGTGATGTGGTTTATTCTAAAGAGGTGGTAAAGTCTGGTAAAAACACAGTAATCGGGGTCAGACACTGAGGCTGTTGTTCAAGATTGCTAAAGACCCATTTTTTCCTCCCCACATCCTGTCCGTGACTATTTTCTCAGTGTCCTCCATGGTGTGCCTGGCAGAAAAGGGAGGCCTTTTGAGTTTTATTTGTATTGAGTGGGCATATGGAACAGGCATGTGCCTCCCCGTGCCCTAACCTTCAATGATAAGCTGTAGGAAACTGTTATTTGTCAGTGCTATAAAGAAGATTGCTGCCCAGTGGTTTCAATTAACTTCAAAGCGCTCTTCCCAGGCAGTAATAGTTATATCAAAACCTGAACTGTATTATTTAGGTTCCACACTGGAGCTCTCAGAATGATTATGCACCCTTTTCAAAAGAGATTTTCTTTTCTTGCTGACTTTATGCATTCTTGCCTCTAAATGGGATTCCCTCCCACCCCCACCCCCACCCTGTTCTCAGTTTTATTTTCATATTCTTGTTTGTATGACCCACCTTTAAAGTTCTTGGACGTCAGAGGGTCTGTGGCACTAGAAAGTCTGGGTACAAAACTTTCATAGTCAGTGTTTTAAGGACCGTAAACTCTCAGAAAAAAGGGACAAAAACTGTGACAAGGGCACGACGGTCGCGACCCTATCAAAAGATATTAATATGTACACTTCAGGTGCTAAAATGTACTTTTGAGGTATTGCAATGTACCCTTACCGCCCCAATGACAGCTTTTGTACTTTTTTTCTGAGTCTATGAAGCTCTACAAACATTATTAGTCTCTGATTTATTGCGCCTTTAATAGTTTGTGAAATAAGGGTTAACAGCCCCTTCTTTGAATGTCATGGTGGCCCTTTTTGTTGGATCTGTGTTCAGATCTGGCACAACCTTTGGCTTATGTACACAGAATCGGGCAACCAGGGCCTATAAAAATGATTCACAAAATACATGCACTAAATACATGTTGATTAAGCCCCCTATAAATGATCACACACGCACCACAGGAAAAAGCCTGATGGTTACTGAAGGAAGAGCGTGCAGCCTGCCGTTAGATGTGGCGTACCTCCTTGACTAGGATCGCTTCCAGACGCCATCAGAGGGGGCAGTTTTGCTAGAGCTGTGATTTGAATACCATGATCGGTGAACAGTTTTATAGGAAATCCATTTAAACGTGAGGTTTGACATACAAAAGAGCCCTGTTTTAAAACTCATGCCCAATGTCAGGCTGAAAGACATTATAAAATTCTATATACAGAAGCACACATCTTTTCTGTGTGTCTGTGCCTCGTATGCTAGTCCTAATGGTGAAGGTTAAGCCACTGGAGCGGTCGTTCTGGAATGACTGCTTTTATTCATGCATTACCGCAGAAGGTTGAAGTCATCTGCCTTCCACACAAAACATTGTTCTGAGCTTTCAAAGGGAAAGTAAGGGCACATCACTGCAGATCAACAAATGCCATCCTTTTGCTTGATCTCTTTGTCCTGGCAGCTTCTACAAAATATTTGAAATCTCAGTTCTGTACAACCTCTTCAGATCAAAGCCTCTTCAAAATAAAAGCTGAAGAACAATAATGGAATAATTATAAGAGGTAAATGAATATTAAAAGCAAACTCTTTGAACCCAAATGGTTTGGGTTATTTTTACGAGGGCTTCTCTGGACTGGATTGTGCATTTTTCCCATGATGCAGTGTGCACAAGCCATTATCATAACTGCTACAGAGGGCAACAGTGAAGAGGTACTAACAAATTTAATTTATTGTTTTTGTCATTAAATAGTACAAGCTGGTGACATGTTTTTATTTTATTTTTATTTTATTCAAGAGCAGACCATATTAAAATCTACAACAATACATCTGTCATAAAGTCAATGACAAGTGAATTGCACATAAAAAGACGTTATTCTGCATTCTGACTGATTTTTTACTTCCACTTAGCTATTTTTAAATTTTGCACTAAGAAGCAGATTTGGTAAATTAATGTATACAGACTATAAAAATCTAGATAACTGAATATAATAACACTTTAAAAAAAGGTTTCATTAGTTAACATGAACTAAAAATGAACAATTTTTCTACAGCATTTATTAATCTTAGTCAATATTAATTTCAACATTCACTAATACATTATTAAAATCAAATGTTGTATTTATTAACATTAGTTAATGCACTGTGAACAGCTGGATTTTTATTAACTAATATTAACAAAGATTAATAAATAGGCTACTGTAACAAATGTAGCCTATTAACTGCTCATTGTTAGTTCTTGTTAATAATACATTATCTAATGTTAACAAATGAGACCTAAAAAGTGTTACCAATAATTATGTCTTGATAAGACATTTCATATTATAATATTTGAGTTACTACTGATCCTTCTGTCATTTAAATCACTAAACATATCTCAATCATACACACCAGAGAGCAAAAGTGATGACACACATGCTTGGTAGAGTCTATTCTCTGCCTGCCTGCATAGGGAAAAGAAGTGTGATTGATTCACATTTTTTTTGTTGTTGTCTGTGTAATGAAATTATTTAGTTAAAACGATGACATGAATGGCAAAGGTCCTTAGGCCAGAAAGGTATTTTACCGTGTGCTCTAGTGTTGATCTGAAGAGAGAGAGAAAAAACGCAAAAAACAAAACAAAACGTACGTGCTTTTAGTCGGCGATAGCATGTCCGCGTCGGTCAGGTAAGTTGCTATTATCTTTTCATGTAACTACCTTTGCATAGTAAACTTCTGTTTTGATCTACTATGACCATAGTTTGCTTCAAATGAAACACTGAAAAAAAAAAAAAAAAAGATAATACCTGCGTAGGCTACTCGCTACATTACTTAACGTTTGCTGGCTGACAAATTTCACAACACGCACGTCCTTTCACGTATTTGCGTTGAAAGTCAATTTCACAGTTGTCGATATTTGCCCTAAATAATGGGTATGCTTTAAAGAAGCTTTTCGAAACTCTGAATAAATTAAAGCAATTGGTTGGTAAAACGATTGTTTTCAAAGCGTTAAAACCGCCAAAGCCTTGAGGCACCTGCTGGTCAAAACGGTGTTGGAACGAAATCTCAGCTCAATTATTACCCTTCTCAATTATTACAGTGGCATCTTACAAACCAAATGCAAATGTTTTCATGAAAGTGTAATCTATAAGTAATCTACAAATAATTAAATACCCTTCAAATTAAAGAATAAACCACAGAACTCTTCTACAGCCACACTGTAGGCCTACTCAGCAGATTATTTATTTATTAGCTTTCCCAATAAATGATACTGCCCCCATGAGGGTATAAAATTACATGCTTGTGTGTGGATAAAGGAATATTGTCTTCAGTTTGAGGAGGATCTAAGCAGTATGAAAGTCTCCCTGCTCAAACAGTATGTGTTTAATTGTGTATTTGGTTTGGTGTGTATATGTGTGTTTGGCCTGGGCTAAAGAGTGGCTTCTGATTATCCATCGTTTATTAATTACTTTGATGTTGAAACCCAAAAACTGCTTGTTTCCATTTAGATGCAGTTGTTCTATGACTCAGTGGAGGCGATGTGTCGTCTGCGTGTTAAACAGGGCGCTTTATTAGTGGGAGATGACAGTTTAGGGGATATGTGAGTGTGTGTGTGCGTGTCTAATGCGTCTGACAGTCATCAGCGGCTGTTTCCATCATTACTGGCAGCATTGTTTTCAATTTCTGCATCATCAGCACACCAGCTACATCATCATGAGGCCTTTTGCCCTTGTCCTGAAGCCTGATTATTACAGCCTTCACAGGACCCTTCAAACTCACACACATCAACTACAAAAGCGCTCACAAAAGCAGCGAGAGGCCAAGGGGAAGAAAAACAAGCATTCTGTGATGTTTGCTTAATTGAACACCACTGTAATTCATGATTTTCATGATGATATCACCATGTCAAACAAACAATCTGACCCCTTTCGACATGTAAACACACCCTTCAGGGGAAAAAAAGAGCACATGCAAAAGGCCGAAAAAGACAGAGGCCTACCACACACCTAGTGCTGACACTTTCCATAACCCCCATCCTCCCCCTCTCTGTCTCTCTCACTGTCAGAGAGACCAAAGCTGTCTGGGTAAAACCTTTTGAAGCCATCAAGTGGTTTTGCAAATTATGTTGTTTTGCGGCGCAGCGCTGGGCCAGATTAATGAAAGAATGTGTGACTGTATTAGAATGTGGAAGACAAGCGCTGCCGTCCTGAAACCGCCACATCTTTTAAATGCATGTTGATCGCATGTCTGCCGGCCAAGTGCTCGTTTCAACATGGTGTCATAGACAGCTTTTGGATGGCGGCCCGAGGTTTGGGCTTATTTGTCTTTTATAAAAAGGACAACTATCTGAGCAGTGCCAAGGCACCCTTAGGCTCTTTGATATGCTGAAGCGGGAGGAGTTGGACCGGGTAAGAACTCTTCGCTCAGCTGGTCCGCAGATGTGTTGGTGGTGGGCGTCCTCTGACTGAACCAGGATCAGATTAGTGACTTCTCTTTTTTTTTTGCTTGCCCCAATAAAAAGCACACAATGCATTTGTATGTGTTAAAGGGAAAAAAATCCCTCCACGGTCCAATAATTTGCAGGTGGCATTCGAATATGTGACCACATATAATGCTCCTCTTATCATTAAAGAAAAAGGGCCTGGCTAGCTGACTTTTAACTTTTATTGTGGTTGCAGGCTGAATTTCGACTGGATTTTTGGGGGTTTTCTAACAGCGGAATATGTGTCCAAGGCTTTAATAATCTGTTTTCCCTTTGTTTCGACTGACATGGCAATTGCAACCGAAATGCTGGCAAAACAATATTTACTGACTTATCAATTAATTTTTTTGCAGAAACTGCTTCCAGACGTTCTCATTAGTCGCTTCTCTCAGCCAATGAATAAAGCGTGTTTGTTTATCCTTAACTGGAGAGGTGACAGAAGTGCTGGCGTTATTCCGGGCCGCTGTGAAAGCCCAGGATGACCCCAACAGGCGGGGTGAAACATCCTAGCACTGTCCAGATCAGACAGGAAGAGAAAAACACTGCCACGTTTCACACCAGAAGACCATGAGTTGTTCGATCAACATTAACTGCACATGTGCAAATCGCACAATGCCGGTTCTTTTGACCCTTCGAACCCATAAATCTGTTGACTTACAGCCCGGACGAAGACTATCTCCTTGAGCCATAACCCACAGGAATGTTTAGTCTGAATGTTTTTTGACATCGTTTATCACATACAAGTGCTACGAAATGTTGACTAATTACATGCTTTTCAGTGCTAACTGTCTGACTTGTGCAAAGGATAAGGTTGTGCCAACGAATGTAGCAATTAGAGATGTCTTAACATGTGGTTACGCCGACCTGATGAGCGGGTGAAGGGATGCGTATAATCATGCGTTTAAGCAGTAAACAGCACTTGGCCCTAAGCAAGCTTGGATACAATAGCGCTCCCTTTGTCTCCCCCTAAATTTACATAGTAAACTGTTGACACTCTTTGGCTGCGTCAGATTTTCGGAGCAGTGAAGCTGTAAACCTAGTGCGACCCCTTTTTTATACGCCTCTGACCTCAGCTCCCTGCCTCGTAAATCAGCCGTAATTAAAAACGCTAAGAAAGGACGTTATTGCGCAGTTGTACCGCAGAAAACATAAGACAGCCATTTTGAGGCTTTACCCGGCATGCTTTGCTGCTGGTAATTAGTCAGCGATGGCAGATTAAACATGTTTTCAAGAGACAACAACATGCGGATGGCAGACTGTGGTTTTCTGAATCCCAGATTCCTCTGGAGAGAGACAGGAGTCTGTCAGAGGGGAAACGCTTGATTTAGAGCATTATTTCAGTAAATTACAGTCAGCTTCAGGGATGGGCCAGGATGTTTTAATTGCGAACATGAAATTATAAAGTGAAATAGCTGAGCGAATGTGTTTAAAGAGAGACAGATGCGCAGAAGTGTATTTTTGGGTTTGATGATGTGCATATTTCTCTCTCTCTCTCTCTCTCTCTCTCTCTCTCTCTCTCTGTCTTCATGGTTCTTTTTTAAACTCATCTCTTTATGTCTAATGGCCAATTTACTGCTTGAGTGCATACTCTGTGTCTCTTGCTCATGCTCTATGAGACATTATCATGCTTTGATTAAACCGTAGTCTATGCCAGAACGGACAAATTTCTGTATTAACAGTTGAAGAGGTGACTGAAGTTTTTTTTTTTTTTTTTTTTTCGGGATAACATCTTGTCAGATTTCATTATACACAGTCTTGAATAAGCCTTGTTTTACAGACCATATACTTTGGCCTTACATAAACCCCGGTGCCTCTGAATCCTATAAATTATACCTGTGAAGGGATATAAATTGTCCTAAACCGGCCTCCCTCTGTGTGTTTGATAGTGTGACATCCTCAAAATCATTTGCAGATGTAAACTGAAGTCGGTGGCCATTCGCAATATCTTTTGCGGTCGTGCGGATGAATCGAGTGTCACCAGAAGTCATTTTCTCTCTCGACTGCTGGTTTGGCAGCGTCAGACTGCCGTTTTCTGCTGATTCTGTGGGAAAGATGTGCCTGTAGCAACTGTATAACTGTGTGTTTGTATGTAAGCCCTTGTTGTGAAGGATAACAACAAAATGACGGCCACTAACAACAGCGGCAGCCAAATCCAATCTGGCCCTGTAGCACAAAAGAGGAAATGACAGATGCGTATATAGAGATGAAAAGAAAGAGAAAGCAAGTGAGAACGTGAGAGATGGAAGCCTGGTTTGATTTCGGTCACATTTCTTTCTCTCTCTGTCAGCCACATGTCACAGTGGTCCGGCCATGGTCCTGCAGACTGCTTTACAGATGTGTGCGTGTGTGCCTGAGACACATCTTGGTATGATTGATATCGGGCCTGAGGGATGGACAGTTGATTCTTTTGTTTGTGTGTGTGTGTGTGTGTGTGTGTGTGTGTGTGTGTGTGTGTGTGTGTGTGTGTGTGTGTGTGTGTGTGTGTGTGTGTGTGTGTGTGTGTGTGTGTGTGTGGACTGGTAATCCCTACGGTATGGGGACAAAATGTCCCCACAAAGATGGCAATATCCAAATTTTTGTCCTTGTGGGGACATTTTTTGGTCCCCATGAGGAAAACATCTTATAAATCACACTAAGTGATGTTTTTTGAAAAAGTAAAAATGCAGCATGTCTCCTGTGATGGGTAGGTTTAGGGACAGGGGCAGTGTAGGGGATAGAAAATACGGTTTGTACAGTATAAAATGCATTACGCCTATGGAATGTCCCCATAAAACATGGAAACACAACATGTGTGTGTGTGTGTGTGTGTGTGTGTGTGTGTGTGTGTGTGTGTGTGTGTGTGTGTGTGTGTGTGTGTGTGTGTGTGTGTGTGTGTGTGTGTGTGTGTGTGTGTGTGTGTGTGTGTGTGTGTGTGTGAGAGAGACAGAGAAAGGCAAGAAAGCAGAAGACTGTGAGAGTTTGATGGGACGCGGCATATCTGTCGGTCTGTGCTGCCTCCTACTGTCTGAGCTTATATTTTAGCCATCTCATTCAGTCAGACGAAATGGGACTGGTGGCCAGGAGATCTGGTGGAAGCTGTAATTTCAAAATCATTATATTAAAGAAAAGCTTCTTATGCATATGAAATTGCTTTACATTAAATGCCAATTAAATATTTAATTTGCATGTAACAATCAAATTTATGGGTTTTCAAACTGGGTACCATGGAGCTGTAAGGGAGAGACTAAGGGTCACGGAAAACTTGAGAGATAAAAATGAATTTACAGAATTATTTTTCTAGGGTTGTCGAAGTTATCATGCTGACTAAAGATATTCATTATGCTTTACACTTTATTATTATTATTTTATTTTTTATAATTTGATTACTATGTCTCTGTTATTTCATACCCATAATAATTTAGTTTGCTTTAAAAAAAAAATTTTTAAAGATCTTTTAAAGGTTTACTGATTCATAGAAAGTTGAAAAGGAACAGCATTTTTATAAAATTAGTTTTTTTCTTCAAATTTCAGAAACTCATTGTTTCTTTCCTTTTTATCCTCATGTATTTGCACACATAAATAATTACACTACATCCTAAAATTAATGCAATACAGAGTGTCAAACAATAACACTTCACAGATTTGGAAGGTTCCTCTGGAAAATCGAGAAATTGTTATAGCCAACCATTATCAGAAGAGGTTTTGCTGAGACAAGCAGCCTTTTCTGTGTTTCCATTAGTAGAGGAGTGACAGAGGGTTTCCTTTGACCTTTTTACTGCATCGGTCTCTGTTCTCACCCCCTTCACCAGTCCAGCTGACCTCTCAATGATAGATATCAAATTTAACCATTTAATTGGCCGCAATAAAACAAAACACAAAGACAACTTTGTTAAGAGAATATTATGGCCAAATGAGTGCCGAGGCATGCCAGGGTCAGTGTGTGTGTGTGTGTGTGTGTGTGTGTGTGAGAGAGAGACTAGAGAGTTATTTTCCCCCTCTGGAGAGAAGAAAAAAGAATGAAGGAGGAAGAGAAATGGAGAGACAGTGATTCCATTGTGAAGCCTTTTAGATTTTAATTTGGTCACCTTTCTCAGGTGAATTTGTGCTCCAAGTGTGCGTCTGCTAATTTGTGTTTGTGTGTATACTTATGTTTGTTAATGATTTAGTGTGTGTATGGACGTGTGTGGACAGAGTTGTTTTGTCAGAAGCCCTGTTCTCGGGGGATTGTTTGGAGTTGTGGTTCCCTTCTGGAATATAGGAGTGGATTCCTTCCGCGGGCTGCAGAGAGAACACGCTGCCAAATTTCTCTGGCTAGGAGCAGCGCGGCGCTCCAGGGGCCAGGCCAGCCCTCCTGCTCATCCCACAAACCCTTTCATGTTCCCCAACCGCAGGCCAAGAGCGGCGCCTCACTCCTACTGCAGCACCAACGCATGTGTCTGCCTAATTCCTGAGACATGATGACAGTGGCCTCCCTGCCACGAGTGAAAAAAAGAGCGCTCTCACTCTCTCTTTCACTCTGTTATGTCTTTTATTGATTTTCATCTTAAACTTTCTTTGTCTGTCATGTTTGTCTTTCTCTTTCTCTGTCCTCCTGTCCCTATTCTGGTTTGTGTATCTTTAATTATTTCTTTCTGTTACTTCCAGAAGTAACAGACCACAGGTTTTCATGCCACATGTCTTTTTTTTCGCTCTCTTTCTCCATTGTTTATCACGGTTTCATTTGTTGCCCTATACGTGACTTAGGGTGTGGACATATTGGCAGCATCAGGGAACTAGGTTGATATCCCAGAGTTCTAAGAGTAATGCAACAAGTAATGTGGTCAACACAAAAATGCTAAAGCTGCCCTGAACACTGTGTAAATACGTTAGTTTAGCAGACACGTTTATACAAAATGCAAAAATTCTGAATTCTCCAGCTGGGTTCTTATTCAGCAAAAGAAGCACACTTTCTCCATCTATAGATAAGATTTGAGAGCAAAATTTTGCAGACGATTATGACCTTTTCTCACTTTATCAAGCTCTTTGTGAGAAGTTCTATTTTTATTATGTTTTATTTTAAGATGTACCTTAAAATCAGAAAATAAGGAAAGTTAAAACAAAAAATGACATTATCTTGGCCTGGCTAAGCTGGCTTAGTCAACTTTAGTTGCCATAGGGTAGGGTAGACACCTATTTTGTTCACATCAAATTAAATATGGCTCCAAAGTCCACAACAATATTTGAAGGCCTGACATTCCAGAAATGTTTAAGTGATGAATAATATTCAATGTTCCCATTCTTTTTTACCAATAAAATTAGGCCTACGTGACTTTTCTATTCGTGCAAGATTTACTGGATAAAGATTTTTAGGCAACTAGATTTTTTTTAATTATAAAAATAACTATTCATAATGAAAATTGCATTTTGAGTTTAATACAAACATAAAAGGAGAACAAAACAAAAAAAACAGTTGTTAAGGTGAATTAAATTAATAAATATAAGGGATGCACTGATGTGTCTGCCAATAATCGGTATTGGCCAATAAAAGGACATCGCTTGATTGTTTAAAATAAGCTAATGAAGAGGGTTGATTATATCCTGTCTATCAAAGGGGGTAGAAAAACGTCAGACACATAGTCAGCAAAGTGTTAAGAAAATGTCTTGTGTTGAATTTAGTGCTGTTCAGGTTAGAGCATGACAATTGAAAAATAGTGACGTTAAAGCTGTGGTGGACGAAGACAAAACAAGTACTTCAGTAAAAGTCAAGATACGTATAATAAAATATTACTACATTAAAGTATTGAATACTCCTTTCCAATTTTACTTGAGTGAAAGTCCAAAAGTGCTTGATTTTTTTATGTTTTAAAAACCTACTGATTGAGTTTATTTTTTAATTTTATATAGGCTACTTATATTATTTAATTTTATATTATATGTTTTATATAGGCATAATCCTATAGCTAAAACATAATTATGAATGATTATGAATTGTCAAATAGCCAGCACTAGTCAGTATGGAAGATTGGATGCAGATACATAATATGTAATGTGTGTTTACTGTTGACAAGCAATATAATGGTTATGAATGAATGAATGAATCAATGACTCACTCATAACTACTTCACTTGTTTGATTTTTGGATAATTCAATGTTTGAACAAATCTTTTAAATGAATCATTTAATGAAAAATACACTTTTAACAGTCATTTGTAGCCACTTAGTTTAAGTGATTTGTTTTTAAGTGGTTTTGATCGCTAACGTAGGCTTCCATGTTTATATCCATACTATAAACTGTAGCGTGTTCCTCAAAAGAGGACTTACAGAGATACATAACAGCTACAAGTGTATGCACTATACTTGCTTTACTATATACTTTCTAGACACAAATTGATAGGACACACTTGCCCACCGCGTTCATTTTCAGAAAATCAGTTCCGTTAGAGACACTACAATTAAAAACTGAACGTGTCTGTTCGATATAATGTGAGTGAGCCGATTGAGCATCACAGCACAAACGCAGCAGGATCGGATTACATTCATCATATGAGCGGAGGTAATCGCGGGATTCCCGGCTGCATTCACAGCGCGTGATCAGTCTGGCGCATGTTCAGTTCATGTCTTTGGAAGCTTAACTTTCATAGGAAGTTCATTTTAAAAGTTAAAACACTTACTTTGGTCTCCACCGCTCGAGCCCGATCTCACGAAAATGCGAATAAATAGTAAGAGTGTGCAATCTCGTAGAATGTATACGCCAAAACTCATTTTGGCGTGCATATGGTACGCCATTTTTGGCGTGCATATGATCACTTTATGGCGTATTATATGTACGAACCCCCACCCCTCACCCTACCCAAAGCGTGTCATATACACGCCATAAAGTGCGTATCATATGCACGCCAAAAACGGAGTACCATATGCACGCCAAAATGAGTTTTGGCGTATGCATTCTACGAGATTGCACACTCGTACTATTTATACGCATTGTCATGAGATCGTGTTGACCGCTCCGTTTACATGAATCTCCGCAGCTCCGCGAGCCGAGTGCTGTGAGTGTGATGTTGAAAACATGTGGAAATAGCACAATAGGAAGTAGTCTTCAGCCTCTGGCCAAAAACTCCTCCGATGACGCAAAATGATGATATTTGCGTCATCGGATGAATTTTTCCAGAAATAAAATACATAATTCTCTTGTCTCAGGGTCATATGAGGGGGGAAAGTACGATAATTTGAATATACTCCCGGGTTTCTACTGATACAAAGCTTAATGCTAATCGCTGAAGTAACCCTTTAAATAGACTGGAACGCTGAATTGCAGAGCTGGTGCAAACATAATTCACATCGCTATTAATTCATTCACTGCTGTCATTTTTATTGTGTGCACATATAGAAACATCTCTCTGCAGCAGAGTGGATGGTGTCGGACTCAGGATGTTCACTAGTATATTGCCCAGCAATAGTGTTTCCAACTTTTTAAGCAAAGAAGAAAACAAACTTCACAGGAAATAGCCTACATCGCCTTGAGTCTGTTTCGTCTGATGCCTTTATGTCTGATGCCCTTTAGTCTGAATCCGTTTCTTCTGATGCCTTTTAGTCTGAGTCTATTTCTTCTGATGCCTTTTAGTCTGAGTCCGTTTCGTCCGATGCCTTTGTGTCTGAGTCTGTTCCGTCTGATGCCTTTTAGTCTGAGTCTGTTTCGTCTGATGCCTTTTAGTTTGAGTCTGTTTCGTCGGATGCCTTTTAGTCTGAGTCTGTTTCGTCTGATGCCTTTGTGTCTGAGTCTGTTCCGTCTGATGCCTTTTAGTCTGAGTCTGTTTCGTCTGATGCCTTTTAGTTTGAGTCTGTTTCGTCGGATGCCTTTTAGTTTGAGTCTGTTTCATCTGATACCTTTTAGTCTGAGTCTGTTCCGTCTGATGCCTTTTAGTTTGAGTCTGTTTCGTCTGATGCCTTTTAGTTTGAGTCTATTTCGTCTGATGCCTTTTAGTCTGAGTCTGTTTCATCTGATGCCTTTTAGTGTGAGTCTGTTTTGTCCAAAGCCTTTGTGTCTAAGGCTGTTTTGTCTGATGTCTAATTGTATGAAACCTGACACCTGACGTGTCAGGCGTGATGCCGTTTTGTCCAATGACTAAAGCCTTTTAATCTGAAGCATGTCGCCTTTTCATCATATCACTGAGGTCTGAGGATGTCCTAAAATGTACACCATACTCCGAATTCAGGCCAGGGTTGCCAGGTCTTTTCTCTACACCAAACATGATTTGTAGCACGCCTCCCAACCAATATTTGCAAAGAGCTTTGTAGCTTTGTGCTTTGATAGATCTGATAAAGAAACAAAGTCTAAGTTTCCAATTTCCTCATATCATGAAATAACAACAACAATAAGTTCCAACTGCTCAAGCAGCAGCACGGAGCAACAATCTTTTCTACCATTTTTCTAAGTTATAGCATGAAAAAACATGCCCGAACGTCCAAAGGTAGATGCAGTAGCCCTACAATTTACTGAAATGTATCATGTGTCATGTAATCAATCAGTGTTTTAGTATGTTAGCATAAAAATGCTATAGAGATGAGCTTAGTAACTGTTAGTTATATATGAATGTTTAAATAAATTTGTCATGGAGACAAGTGTTTATGAAAACTACCTTATGTGCAACTGAGTTGTATATAAACATTTCAGTTTTTACTTGAGTGTAATTATATCTAAAATACACAGCAGTTGATAGTAGTTTGGGCTCTGCCGTTAATTATACATTGTAATATTATAGTAATGTACCAAATGAGAGGGTTCCCTATATAGTTTACAGCATTAGTGGGGAGAATTTTTTTCACCTTAAAGCTGCACTATGTAACATTTCCGTACGCTAGAGGGCATCTATTCGAAACAAAGACGTAGCTTGATGACGCCAAGCTTGAGCTCAGAATCTTGGGACATGTGGTCTTCACCTCACAACCGGTGGAAAAGAATCGGGATAGGACTCGGGCAGAAATCATGTTCATGGATGCGGTTATTAACGTTACTGTAGTATGAAGCAGAGCAGGGGCGAGTGTTGAGGGAGCTGAGCAAGGCCGCTGGAGCGATTGTTATGCAACACACTTTTATTATGACGGGCCACAGTCGCCGGCACCATTTCCGCTTTCCCGGTCATGAGTATGAGGTAACACAGCTCTGTTTATCATTTTAGATACATTTAAGCGTGTTTAAAATTATGTTATGACATCACTCTGTGCGTTCGCTCAGGGGCTGCTTTGACACTTGTTGCACACTGCAGTAAGAGTTAAGCGTTTCTGCCAAATAAAACCGGAAACCGAGGGTAACACAGATATGACGCAACTGACAGACAACTCCCTCACACGTCCCGGGTCCTTGGTTAAAATAGCAATTTTCTCACAATTTACAAATAGTTGGAAACACTTGGGATATTATAAGAACTCGACTGAACAAAATATATAACACTGGCCTGGTGGTTTTTGGATATTTTACTGCAAAAATCCTACATAGTGCAAGCAAACCATCGGTATCGCCAGATATTATTTTGAATAATCAGTATTGGCTGAGAAATTTAGTATTGGTGTTTTTCTAATAATTATATGGTTGTTTTAACTTAATTTAAAGCATGGTTTGTCTTCATTTTAAATAGTAGTTTTAAGTCTCCCTTGTTATTCATGCCCTCCTGGTTGACAGCCACTGACATAGACACAATGAGGGATAAAAGCACAGTCTCTTCAATGTCCTTCTGTTTCAAAACATTAAAAGTGCATCCTTTTTAGACAAAAATCTGTTATAATTCATTAATCTACCCAGACTAAGGTCTTTTGGGATCTAGCTGAGTATTTTAAACCCTGCCTTAAAATAATTTTACACCCAAACCTACCTAAGCAACTTTTGCCATCCGCCATTTTCTCAGACAAGCTTTTACTCTTTTCTAATGAAAGTCTGTGGGGGTCTGTGTGCATGGATAGTTTAAACTCAATAATGCAACAGTGTTGCCAGTTCACTTGTAATTGTTTACGCTTCCTGCTTTGCTACTGTTCGACGCTCTTGCTTACTGCTCCGCGCTTTGCTCTATCGCTTCTATATTTTATCTCGTAATTTCGTAATTTCAACTTCTGTAAATCAGCACAGTGCTCAAACAACAAAGCTTGACTTCAATGATAAAATTTGAAACTCTGGTGACTGGATTACTACAAAAAAGCGGAATATTTCATCCAACCAGCCTCCCACTGCCATCAGCTTACATTCCGGAGAAGGGAAAACACAGCTGCCTACATTCAAAAGGATAAGAAAATGCCTCCTCTAGAATCTACTTGCTGCACAAACTGCCACAGACTTTTACAGAGGATTGCAGTTCTTGAAACAAAGTTATTTGGAACCACCGAACCAGACGAATCACACAGAGCTTCAAAATGAACGCCTCAGCACACTGCCGGTGAGTCCCATAAACATAGTGCTACCCAACAGGAAACAAATAACTTATCAACACACTAATCGATGGCACAAACAGGGAGCAAGACCCAAAGGGACCCGAGACATCAGATTGTCACGAGCGTCACATACTGCAACATTAGCATGCTCTACCCCAGACACAAGGATTGCAAATGCTGATTTCCTACCACCAACTATACAACTTGAAAACAGATTTGAAGTATTAATGAATGTGGGTGATGAATCCCCAAATGTGATGAATGTAAACGAACACAGATCGTATCAGCCCGCAGCTAACACTGATACCAACAGGCGCTCAAGGTCGAGCAGACAGCGGCACTCAGCTCAGAGTGCAGCCGAGCCCAGGACTCTGATAGTGGGGGACTCCACAGTCAGAAACATTAGCAGCAGGGATACAACTACATGCTGCCTTCCACAAGCTACAGTTTCTGACGTAAACAGGGAAATTCAGAACATTCTGATGAAACATAAGACTGCAAATCGACTTGTCATTCATGTGGGAAAATCGATATTCAGAGAGAGCAGTCAGAACTCATTAAGAGGATTTCAATGTACTTTTGAAACACTTAGAAAACTAAAAGTTCAACCGTTCATCAGTGGACCACTTCCAGCAAGAGGAACAAATAGGTTTTCACGGTTACTTGGGCTTAATACATGGCTGCAAAAACCTGCAACATAAAGGAGTGAACTTCATCGACAACTTTAATCTATTCTGGAGCCAGAGACAATTGTTTACATCAAATGGCCTTCACCCAAACAAACTTGGTGCAAGAGTGCTAAAGGACAATATTCACTTTTCCCTACACCATCCCTCAGCTGTGTGTGCTAACTCACTCGACCTGAATGGCACACACACACTGAACAGACTATGGACGACTACAGGACTTCATTTCAGCATCTGAATGGACATGCAGCTGACACACTCCACAAGGACACTGATAACATCACGCAGCCACAACAGCCACTGCTCACGGACACACTCCCATCTGAGTCCCGCCCACAGTGCTCACCACAGACAGACTGTGACATATTAGAACTAACACAGATTGAGGGACTGAACAGTAACATCTCTGCCCATACTGTGGAGGTGCACGAAAGGGTGGGCTCTAAGGGGGTCAGACTAGTGAACTGTTACGCTTTATGACTAGTCTGAACAGGAAACTGCATGAAATGTCTAAGTCACTCCATGAAATGGATGATAACATAATTCAGCCTCCGATAACACCAGAACAACAGCCACCCTCACCAGACATGTTATCCCTCTCACCAGCATCCCCGCTTCTGAGCTTCTCAGAGAGAATGGAGCAAATGGTCTATGCTGGAACCAGACTATCACACTCGATTTCTGCGAGCCCCCAGATATCAACCAAAGAGCGTCGAGCCCCACAACCATCAAAGCCTGTGGGCCCAGCTCGCTCTCAGCCTCCTCCTGTGAGATTTCTTCGGTCACAACGCCAGGCCAACACCCTCCTCCATCTGTTGTAGGTGAACCCAAAACAACTGATACCAGCTCTCAGTGATGTGTGTTGGGTCCCCCATGATAACAGTAACTTTATCAAATGTTTACAGAACGAGCGGGAACCCAGTGTGCCTGTCTCTTTCTCTATTTCAGTTCTGTTACGTGATAGAAAGTGTAAGACCTTCTCAGACCGTATAGCAAACCCATCTAATCTGCTGCCTATTACATGTCAAACTAAGATTACTGTGGGGAAAAAATTAATACTGTTAAGTTAGCACTTTTAAATATCCGTTCACTTAAGAACAAATCATTTCTAGTCAATGACTTAATAACCACAAACAACCTAGATTTTTGCTTCTAAATGAAACTTGGCTTGAAGAAAACTGCAGTGCAACAGTCCTCAATGAAACAGCTCCTCCTAACTTTACTTTTATGAGTATGTCCAGAGCGTTTAGAAGAGGTGGGGTATTGCTGCTCTTTTTAAAGATGTCTATCAATGTAAGCAAGTGTCATTTGGTGACTATCTGTCTTTTGAATATCTGGGTATTGTGTTAAAAGGTGCTCCACGCATCCTGATTATCATTGTTTACAGGCCTCCAAAATACTCTCCATCCTTTACTGAGGACTTTACAGAGCTGTTATCAATAATCTCCTCAGAGTTTGATTGTTTTGCCATTGCTGGGGATTTTAACGTTCACATAGACAATGCTGAATCCAGTACAACAAAAGAGCTCATGACTGTTATTAACACTTTTGATTTGACACAGCATGTACATGGTCCCACACACAATCGTGGACACACTCTAGACTTACTTATCAGCAAGGGTCTAAACATTTCATCAATTGTTGTTAAAGATGTAGCATTGTCTGATCATTTCTGTATTTTCTTTGATATTTCAATCTCTCCTGCCATTGAAGCTAGATCTGTCGCTGTCAAAAAGAAGCTTAAATGAGAACACTAGTGAGCTATTTATGAAGGCTATATCTCTAACACCAAGCATATCTGCAGACTCTGTTGATTCTCTCCTTGACTCCTTTAACTCAAAAGTTAAGAGTGTAATTGATAATATTGCTCCTGAGAAAGTCAAGAAAAGAGTGGAAGACAGAAAGCACCTTGGAGAAACTCAACGGCAGTGCAAATAATGAAAAGACAATGCAGGAAATCTGAACGCATGTGGGAAGACAAAACTTATAATCCACTATAACATCTATAAAGACAGCCTTCATGATTTCAATGTGGAACTAGGCAAGGCTAGACAGACCTTCTTCTCAAATATTATAAACAGAAACATAAACAACACGCGCACTCTTTTTGCTACTGTAGAGAGACTGACAAACCCCGAGTCACATTCCCAGTGAAATGCTCTCTGACAGCAAATGCCGTGAGTTTGCTTCCTTCTTCTCAGAGAAAATAAATAATATCAGGAAGGCGATCAGCACATCCGTGAGTTGCTTTGTCAGTCAGATCAGACCACAACCTCGGAAAGTTACTATGTCTGATTTTGAAGCAATTGATTATAAAATTTTAGAAGAAACGGTGCAGCACCTTAAAACATCAACCTGCCTCCTTGACACACTCCCCACTTCTTTTTTCAAAAGTGTGTTTAACTGTTTAGAAGCAGATCTGCTAGAAGTGGTAAACTCATCACTTCTCAATGGGAATTTTCCAAACTCCTTAAAACCGCAGTAGTTAAGCCTCTTCTGAAAAAGAGAAATCTGGATAACTCCATATTGAACAACTACCGACCAATCTCAAATCTCCTTCATAGGCAAGATCATTGAAAAAGTTGTCTTCAGTCAGCTGAACAAATTCTTAAGCTCAAACGGATACTTTGACAATTTTCAATCTGGTTTCCGACCACATCACAGCACAGAAACAGCGCTCATAAAGATCATAAATGATATTCGCCTCAATACAGATACAGGCAAAACATCAATTCTGGTGCTACTCGACCTCAGTGCCGCATTTGACACTGTTGACCATAACATACTTCTTGACAGGCTGGAAAACTGGGTCGGACTTTCTGGGATGGTCCTTAAATGGTTCAGGTCGTACTTAGAAGGAAGAGGTTATTATGTGAGTATAGGTGACCATAAGTCTGACTGGACATCCATGACTTGCAGTCCCACAAGGGTCAATTCTAGCACCACTCCTATTCAACCTGTACATGCTGCCACTGAGCCAAATAATGAGAGAGAACCAAATGGCTTACCACAGCTATGCTGACGACACCCAGATCTACTTAGCACTATCACCTAATGACTATAGCCCCATTGACTCCCTGTGCAAATGCATTGATGAAATTAACAGTTGGATGAGCCAAAACTATCTCCAGTTAAACAAAAACAAAACTGAAATCATTACATTTGGAAACGAAGATGAAATTCTCAAGGTGAACGCATATCTTGAGACAAAAGGTCTAATAACAAAAATCAAGTCAGGAATCTTGGTGTGATTTTGGAGTCAGACCTGAGTTTCAATAGTCATGTCAAAGCAATAACTAAATCAGCTTACTATCATCTGAAAAATATTGCAAGAATTAGATGCTTTGTTTCCAGGCAAGACTTAGAGAAACTCGTTCACGCTTTCATCACCAGCAGGGTGGACTATTGTAATGGTCTTCTAACCGGCCTTCCCAAAAGACCATTAGACAGCTGCAGCTCATACAGAACGCTGCGGCCAGGATTCTGAGCAGAAAAAGAAAATATGACCATATCACGCCAGTCCTCAGGTCGTTACACTGGCTTCCAGTTACATTTAGGATCAATTTTAAAGTATTATTACTTGTTTATAAATCACTCAATGACCTAGGACCTCAATACATTGCAGATATGCTGATTAAATACAAACCCAACAGATCACTCAGATCATCAGGATCAAGTCAGCTAGAAATACCAAGAGTTCACTCAAAGAAAGGAGAGTCGGCGTTCAGCTATTGTGCCAGCCGTAGCTGGAACCAGCTTCCAGAAGAGATCAGATGTGCTCCAACAGTAGCCACATTCAAATCTAGACTCAAAACACATCTGTTCAGCTGTGCCTTTACTGAATGAGCACTGTGCCACTGTACGTCCGACTGATTGCACCTATTCTAATCTATGCATCATCTTAATTTTTATTTTTATTTTATTTTTTATCTATATATACACTGTAATAATTTTATTCTTTTTAAATATCTTTACAACTATATATTTCTATTGTCTTCTTATTTTAAAAATTCTCTTTACAACTGTTTTTAATTATCCTGTTTTATTTTTAAGTCTTACACGTGGTATTCTTAATTCTTATCACTATTTTAATTTCATTTTCATGTAAAGCACTTTGAATTGCCATTGTGTATGAAATGTGCTATATAAATAAACTTGCCTTGCCTTGCCTTGCCTTGTAATCGTTTTTCCCCAATATTTTTCTTAATTCTGTGAATTTAACAATGTGTCCATCCTCATTCCCAAATACACGTATAGCATCAGTAAGCAGGGCTTAGCAATGGGTCAATTGACATCACTGTTTCCAAGGATCTCTACAGACTTAAATTACTCTATTTTTCCATAAATTTGCAAGTAGGAAGACATTATGAAAATAAAAATATAAATGTATATAAAAGGAATATCTTCAGAACATCTATGATTCTAAAGCAGACTAAAATTCAAGAAATCACAGATGCCCTGCAGACTTGTGGGATTTGTCTCTTCCAGAGGAGAGGCAGCATTGGCTGGCATTACTAGCCTGTGGCTGCCATTACATGTGTTGAGTTTCACCACCAGTTTCCTATGGCTTACTGTGATGCAGTTATTCGTGGAGCAGTGTCTCACGGCACACACTTCTCCTGTGAATATCCGCCGCTCCATTTGCCAATGCAAACAGCTCTTGAAAGCTGCTGACGTCCAATCCAATATCCTTAGGCTTTTTAAGATGTTTGAGTGTTTTTGCTCTGCCTTTCTGTAACATGTTCGAATATGACCAGAGCTTGAAATCCTCAGTCATTAAATCCTCAGCGAGGCAGTTTGAAACATGCAGAGTTTATTTTATTATGGGATGTTCAGACAGCCACAGAGCAATTTTAGTAACCGTGGCAGCAGCCGTGTGTGTTTTAGCATTGGGGCCTTATGTGGCACTGACCCCTAAGATAAACAGAGAGAGAGATATGTGTGTGTGTGTGTGTGTGTTTGATGGTTGTCTGTGAGCGTTTATTGTATTGTGTGTATTTGTGTGAATATATATGCTGGAAATGAGTAGGTGTATTAAGGCGTCTTTCTTTGAATAACAGCGGGCAAGACTTGAAAGTCGTCTATTGTCTGAAGTCCATCACAGTCATTTTCAGAGAAGGGCCATTAAAATGCCTCCTCCTCACTGACACCAGAGAATGGGACTAAATTTATCTTCAAACAGCCTCTCTGTCAGAGCCATCCGACTCCGGCTCTAGATGCATGTTGCCTGTAACAGTGTCTGACCCTTGACTTTAAGCCCAGATCCTGAGAGGAGAAGGGAATGAATTGAACTTATTTTCACTTTGTCCATCTCTCTTCAGGTGGACCTCCTCTCCTTTTGCCGACCCCTAATTGGGCATTTGTGCAGACAACTTTTAAAGAACATTTAAAAATAAACAGTTAAAATTTTTAGGGTCAGTAACAACATTAGTGTGAATGAGCCCCTACAGTAGGTCCCAGCTTCTGTCTCTGAAAAGTTTTCTTCTTTCTCTCTCCTCCCTCCTCAAAGCTACCAAATACGTAAGGTTGCCCTTTACAGGGGGACAAAACTACATTCCCGAACTGACCAGTTTAGAAGCGGCCACCCACATCTCTCAAGAGCAGGATGGCTGAGGCTTTTGAGTGAGTGTTGGCTTGGAATATGAGAGACAGGATGGGGGCTGGGGAGGAGAGTGCTGGTAAGACCATCTTTAAGGTAATTGTGTATTTGTGGGGTAGGGGAAAAGATTGGGGGGTACCTTAGTATGTAATGAATGTTTGATTGAGCATTGACGCCAGTCAGTTGGGTGGTCCTATCCTGAGTCATGTGCCCCTTTAGCCCTGACACTGATCCCCTTTCCCCCTCTGTCCTGCTCCGTTCAGGTGGAACTCACCTGTTCAACTGTGACTGGGTCAGAACAAAGGGATGGCCAGAAACCCACCAGCATTGGCGCCCAACTCACTCTCTCTCGCTTTCTTTCTCCTGCCTCCAGAGACTCTGTAACCCTCTCATCACATTACCTCACATCAAAAGCTATAAGCTAATTACAAACGACTGAGGGCATGCACGCAATAAATACAAAATCAACATAATTGATTTAATCCTCTCAGCACTCAAATGAAAGAGACAGAGCGAGAGGAAAGAAAGCGGGAGAGAGAGAAACTTGACACAGTCAGCCAGAAGTTACAGCTCAGTTTCGTTGGCATGAAAGTTGGATGAATGAAAAGGCAAATGTCAATTTTGTGAACAAGAAATGTGTGACAATAAATCCCTTCATGATGGAAGACAGAAGAAAAGAAAGAGGAAAAGATGGCACTTCCAACTTGTAACTGATGACATAAAGGCTCTTTTTTTCTTTTTTTTCGGCTGTTACTTTGACTGCTGTCTAGGTGGAAAAAATATATATGCTGCAATATGCATCTTAAAAGCAGAGGGGATGCTACTGGTGTGAAATTGACATTTATTCATTCATAACATGTTTCATGGGCTAAGGGCTGTTCAGTGTGCTGTATACCTTTACAACAACTGAAAGTGCAGAACTTTGATTCAGAATGTGATGCCGCCTAATGCTCACAGTTAGATTTCTAGACGAAAGCAACCTCATATCAAATCAATAAAGCATTTGCATGTGAGAGGACATTGTGAAGTTCTTCTCCATTGGCTCTGCACCGTTTCTTGCTTCAAAAAGTTATGTATAACACTTCAATTGATCTCAAAGTTATGGTTGCCTTTGAGATACATTCTTGAATTAAGAAGAAAATTACATTATATACACGTCATTTCCAAATCTGTACAGTATATGGTTATTTTTCCATGGAAAACTAAAGAAGAATATTCACCCAGCTCTTCATAGTGCACAGAAATACATCATGAAACACCGTAAAAGCTGAACTGTAGCTTTGCACGAGGAACAGACCAAAATTTCTTCAAAAATCTTCCCCTCCAAATGTAGGTGTTAAATCAAAAAATTGTGCCAGGCATTGACAACACAAAAAACAAATGACTGACAGAAGTGACTGTCCAAATCTGATCTGATGGCATCAAGGGTCAAAACTGTCCCATGACGTCCCAAACTACTGCTAGCTGGTGTGTGAGAAAGACTTTAGCATTACTTTACAAGTTCACGTTTATCTAATCTTTGACGGTGATAAACAGGTTTGACTTGCTGTCAAAATTATTGAATTAGACGTAAATGTCATTATTTATATGTCCTTTCCAAATGTGTGTGGTTATTTTTTCCATGGAAAACTAAAGGAGGATTTTTGACAATGATGGTGCTGGGTGTTTGATATTGACAATACAAGTATGACAAGTGTGAGTATCAAAACTGACATATGGCTTCAGAATATAATAATTGAACATGTTATATATAGAGAATACTGTTGTGATACTTTTTGTCCTTTTTAAGGTTGACATTTTTTTGAGGTTTGTGCTCACTATGGAAAAGATCTGTGAGATGACTCTTCATTTAGTTTCTTAAAATAACCTCTACATATAGGTTTGGAATAATATTAAGATGAGAAAATAAGAGAATTTTCATTTTGGGTGAGCTATCCATTTAGGATCATAGATGTAATCATTTATCTCTTTCATACTGCTACTGCAGGAAACCTAGTATACACTTGTCATTTTGAGCCTGTGACTCAGATGTTTGTGTGTGTGTCTGATTTGTGGTGACAGACCTCATTCTTACTCCCCATTCAATTTCTGCTTTTGACAAACTTTTGGTAAGTTTAATGTTATTAGGCTGTACCTAAATTGTGGCTCTGTGTGCAGAGAGAGAGAGAAAGAAAGTAATGCATGCTGTACAAGTCAGCCACCTAATGGACAACAAAGGAACAAGAGCAGTTTGGTTTAAACGCAATGTGTCATAGCCAAGAGGATGACCGTCCAAATCTGTTCTGGTGTCACAGAGGTAAAAATTATCCCATGATATCCCAAACTAGTTGTAGTCATGAGAAAGGCTTTAGCATTACTTTACAATTTCAAACTAGATATGCTTGAGGTGGAAACAGATAATAGTGGATTGTCTTTCAGGAGTCAGAATTGAATGTTGGCATTAGGATGTTCAAATCCTCGAGAGTTGTTGAGTTAAACAGGTTTGACTTTCTGTCTGTAATAGAGGAACTCTAAATTTCATTCCAGTCCAGTTAAATTTCATTAATGGAAATTAGTGATTTTATGATTAAGAGATTTCAAATGAAAAAGAGATTTTTGATAGAGTTGAATTAACGGCATTTTTTTGTGTTAAATGACAGGGTGAGATGTGCAAGCTCATTAAATGCATGTGTATAGCTGGTGTCTTACGTAAAAGTCTCTGTCTCTTTTCAGACTTGGTTAGTGACTTGTTATTATCTCATTTATTTTGTGTAAATAACCTCAAATTATCCATAAAACAAAGATGTTTGAAATCTCTCCCACTTCATCTGGTCCTAATTAATGTTTTACAGCAAACAATTACAGCCTACTGGAGCCTGGGAGCAGGGGACACAAAACACACACACGCACACACGCATACACACACTGGTTCACTATCTTTGTGGGGACTATAGACGTAATGGTTTTTATACTGTACAAACCTTATGTTCTATCCCCTTACACTAACCCTACCCCCTAATCCTCATCACACAAAATATTCTGCATTTTTAAATTTTTACAAAAACTCATTCTGTAGGATTTATTAGCTTGTTTCCTCATGAGGACCTGAGTTAAGTCCCCTTGAGTCAGTGTGCATTCAGGTTAAAGTCCCCACCGGGATAGACAAACATGAACACACACACCACTAGTTTATAAATGACATGACAATCAAACTGATATGTTTGAGGTGTAAACAGATAATAGTGGAATGTCTTTCAGGGAATTAAATGTAGGCATTAGGGTGTTCAAAATAGTTGTTATTCAGTATAAAGCAAGACGGAGCGAGAAAAAATGGAATAGAAACCGTAGAGCGTGGAAATGCTGACTATAATGCAGTTTCATAAGCGTATAATAACCGTTCGTTTGAAAGACACAGTAACAGGTGCTTAATGCTGCCATTTCGGTTATATTTCACCAGAGAGTCTTATAGTCATCCATCCAGGAGAGAAAGATGAAATCTTTCATTTAAAATGGCCCATGATATCCCTTTCCCTTTTAAATGGCGTAAAGATAGAATAAAACATCAGGGCTTTTGAAAAGCACATTACGCAGAAAGCAATTAACAGATACATGGTGTGGTTAATTTAGTAATAATACCTCAGCAGCTGGAACTCGCGTTAGTTCAAGCTGTTTTATCCTCTCTCCAGCTGCTTCTGCACTGACAAGTGTGCTAAAGCTGAAGAGGATTTGGTCATAATGAAGAAGACACATATAGATTTGTCTCCTGGAAGAGCACCATTGGGGAATTGAGATTATCATATGGAAGAAAAAGCCAAACCCGAATGTATTTTGCACACTGAGTGAGTGAATGTGGCCGGTGTATCTGTAGGAGGGGATCTGATTTTCTTAGGTTTGATTTCAGTCTGGTTTTAGTTTGGTTTTAAAGCTGTTTTTAGTCTGTTTTTTTTTATAGTGGTGAGCATTGGCATGCATTTAAAGCCATCTTATTGCTATCCACCGCAGATGTGCGGCGAGCAGGAAGCATTTTTATGCTATGTGGAGAAAAGAAAATGCTTGAACCCTTACGATATTTGACGGATGTATGAACATATAAGCCTAATTTACACATTTGTGTGTTTTAAGCACTAAATCAGAGCTTTTCCAAGAAACGGAGAGACAGCGAGGTTATAATGGGCTTATATGAGCTGTTTTTCTTTCATTTCTTCAGACCGCAAAGTTTTAAGCAGTATGTGGATTCTATTTCTATTTTTATAAACCAAATGTGTTTTGTTATTGAATCTGCTCTCAACCAAATCTGAATAACAAGCAGCATCTCTGGCCGTTACTGGTGAATGTCAAAATAAACACACCATGAACAATTCAGAGAAGCTGCGTCTGATTCCACATCTGGCCTGTTGTAAATCAGAATTCACCACAAGATATGTACTTATACAGGAGTGTGTGTTTTTAAAACTTCTATTGGTTAAATATATAAAATGTTATAAAATCAGATTGTATCATATATATATATATATATATATATATATATATACACACACACACACAGAGGTCCTTCTCAAAAATATAGCATATTGTGATAAAAGTTAATTATTTTCCATAATGTAATGATAAAAATTTAACTTTCATATATTTTAGATTCATTGCACACCAACTGAAATATTTCAGGTCTTTTATTGTTTTAATACTGATGATTTTGGCATACAGCTCATGAAAACCCAAAATTCCTATCTCAAAAAATTAGCATATCATGAAAAGGTTCTCTAAACGAGCTATTAACCTAATCATCTCAATCAACTAATTAACTCTAAACTGTTACGTCCCTCAGCTCTAGTGTTTGTTGCTACACGTGTTTGAGTGAGTCCATGCAGTGTGTGTCTCTTGATTGCAGATGAGCCACACCTGAGCGGAGCCTGAGGTAGCGCTATAAAAGCTTTCCTGGAGCATTTCAGAGCGCGCACGGATCCTTGAAAGTCTGCACAATCCGTGCTCACCTGCTGGCTTTGGTTGCCGTTCAGCCGTCCACCCAGAAGAAAAAAAGGCGTTCCGTATTTATTGTTGTTTTTTGTTGTTTATTGTTAAACTACCTTTAAGGCCCATTCTGTTAAATAAAACCCTATATTATTTTGATACGAGCTGGTTTGTGTATCTCTCCTTTATGTTAAGGGTGGTGTCCGACCGCCCGTAACATATTGGAGGCTCGAAATCCGGGATCTAGTTTTGATATAATCGGACTTTAGTGTTAAATTATGAACTTGAAAGCTACAACATTTTGGTGAGTATTCTGGTGGGCAATGATGTTTGTCTGTTCATTTGTTTAGTCGAGGTTTATTTTATTTTTGGTGGATATCTCAGGAGGGGGCACTCGGATGCCTCGAGCTGAGTAAGCCACTGAAGATAACGTGAGGTATCTAGGATTTTGTTTTGGTTTTGTGCATAGCTAGTAAGAGTAGTTGGACAACATTTTGCCTATCAGAATACCTTTCGTTTAGTTGTATAGCTTGTGGTATATTGTGGCATATCGCCTATTGAGTGGCGCTCGTCTTCTGATTATACTGAGCGTATTGAATAGAATTTGTGGGTGGACATTAAATATCGTGGTCGTTTGTAGCCTATATTGTGCTTTTGTTTGACCACTTTAGATATTTGCTACCTTATACTGTAGCTTTGTGGCAGTTAGACTGCTTTGTTAAGGGTTTTCTTATTATATACTTTTTTTCTCTTGACTTTTGAGTGCGCTCTTAGGCGTCCTTTCGGTTTAATTATAATTTTGGTACTTGAATTTGGTGTGCGTTTTAGCCGTCGTTTCGTGTTAAAATGGCAACAGAGGAAGCTTTATTAAAGAACCCTCTAATGAGTTACTTTTAAATTTTCGAAAGAGCAGTTGCTGAATTTGGCAGTAACTTATAAAGTTGAGCTCACTTCGGCTGAAAAGCGCACCAAAGACACAATCAAAGCCGTCTTGCAAGCTGCTTTGGTTAGTCAGGGCATCTTGCCGATAGAGAAACAATCTCCGAGTCTACAGAGGCATTAGAACTGCAGATTCGATTGAGAGAGTTAAATATCAAAGAGAAGCAAATTGAGTTTGAGCGGGAGCGTATGCAAGCACAGGCCCGTGAGACTGAACTTGAAAACCGACTAGCTTTAAGAAAGTTAGAAATCGAGGCCCAGAGGAAGGCGTCATTCCTTCTGACCCTAATTCCTTTGATGTCACTCGCCACATTCGACTTGTGCCACCTTTTAATGAAAGAGATGTGGAAAAATATTTTCCACACTTTGAGCGTGTCGCAACCAATTTAAATTGGCCAAAGACTGCATGGGCATTCCTCCTGCAATGTGTTTTAGTGGGAAGAGCGCAGGAGGTTTACTCATCGCTAACAGTGGAGCAGAGCAGTGACTACGAGGTGGTGAAAGCATCAGTTCTGAGGTGCTATCAGCTGATCCCTGAAGCATATCGACAGAAGTTTAGGAACTTAAAGAAAACTGAGCGGCAAACTTTGTTGAATTTGGTCGAGATAAAGCTGCTCTATTTGATCGCTGGTGTTCATCACAGCAGGTTGATAGTCAGGAGAAATTGCGTGAGCTAATTCTCTTAGAAGAATTTAAGAACTGTCTTCCGACCGCTGTGGCAACCTATTTAGCTGAGCAGAAGGCCGAGTCTATTTCTGAAGCTGCTATACTTGCTGACGAATATGCTTTAACGCATAACGTGGCCAAAGAACGCGCTAAGAGTTAACCCTCCATGACCTCTGAGGTAGACGTGAAAAGAATGCAGTAAAACAAGAAGACAGACACTGTTTTTATTGTAAAAACCTGGGCATGTTGTGGCAGACTGCTTAATATTGAAGAAAAAACAGTCCTCGAAACCAATGGGTCTAGTTAGTTCTTCGAAGAAAATGTCGCCTGTCCTTCATGCGGAGATAAAGTCAGAGAAAACCGAGTCCACGTACGAGCCCTTTCTGACGAATGGGACCGTATCCGTGCCTGGTGAAGATGCCGTTGCTGTGCGCATCTTGCGAGATACGGGCGCTGCGCAGTCTTTCCTCCTCCGTGGCTTGTTGCCCTTGTCTGAAAAGACTGCAACAGGTAGCAGTGTCCTTGTTCGAGGAATCGAGATGGGTTTTCTTGATGTTCCCTTACATAAAGTACATCTTGATTCAGATTTAGTGTCTGGTAATGTAGTTGTTGGCGTTCAAGACTCTTTTCCAATCCCTGGTGTCACGTTTCTCCTTGGTAATGATCTAGCCGGTGGAAACGTGTGGAGCCGTGGCGATGTTCCACCTGAGGTTGTTTCTGTGCCGCTCACTCAAGAGGGCCCTGATGAGTGCGCACAAAAGTTCCCTGAGGTATTTCCTACTAGTGTCGTCACTAGGTCGCAGACTCAGAGGTTGAGGGATGCAGTACCTCCCAATAACGTTGACCTGAGTGACAGTTTCATTGCTCATCCTGCAGAATGTGAGAGGCTCTTTGAACCTCATTTCACTCAACGCTGCAGTAGTCCTAGGCCTGTATTGAATGAGAAAGAAGAAAAACAATTAGATGTCTCATTGTCATTAGAGAAACTTATTGCTCAACAAAAGACCCCACTCTTGTTTCATGTTTTAATGCAGTTCAATCTGTTTCAGACCGTGCAAATGAGAGTCCGACCTACTTCATCAGAGATGGCCTACTTATGCGACGGTGGAGACCTCAGAAAAGTAATGAGTGGAATGACATTGACCAAATTGTTTTGCCGTCTGAAAGCAGACGAGTTATATTGAGTGTTGCACATGATGGCGTTTCTGGTCATTTAGGTGTGACTAAAACATTCAACCGTGTTCTCCGTCACTTTTTCTGGCCTGGGCTGAAGCGTGATGTGCGGCTGTATTGTAAACGTGCCATGTCTGCCAGGTTAGTGGGAAACCAAACCAGACAATTCCATCTGCACCGTTGTACCCCATACCTGCCATGGGTGAGCCTTTTGAAAAGGTAATCATTGACTGCGTTGGTCCTCTTCCACGGTCGAAAAGTGGATATCAATATCTGTTAACCATTATGTGTACTGCTACGCTTCCCAGAGGCGGTGCCTCTGAGGAAGATCACTGCTAAAATTGTGTGCAGGGCGTTGTTAAAGTTCTTTTCTTTTGTTGGGCTACCAAGAAGTGTTCAAAGTGACCAGGGAACAAACTTTACTTTGCGTGTCTTTTCTGAAGTCCTTAAGTTGCTCCAAGTTAAGCACTGCATTTCAAGCGTTTCATCCGGAAAGTCAAGGCGCTCTTGAGCGTTACCATCAGACGCTAAAATCTATGCTGCGTGCATATTGTTTGGAGGTGGGTACAGACTGGGAAGATGCAATTCCCTGGATGCTTATGGCCTCTAGAGAAGTCGTGCAAGAGTCAATCGGTTTCAGCCCTGCAGAGCTAGTGTTTGCTCACAACGTTCGTACGCCATTGAGCGTTATTAAAGATCAGTGGCTGAGCAAACCTACTTCGTAGTGCAATACAGTTTATATGTCACGTTCGTAGCCGACTTCACAGAGCGCGTGAACTTGCAAGAGCGAACTTGGAAAAGACCCAGGTTAAAATGAAAACGTGGTATGATCGTAAAGCTAGAGCCCGTTCGTTTAAACCAGGAGACCAAGTGTTGGTTCTTTTTCCTGTGCCCGGCTCTGTATTCCAGGCACGATTCAGAGGGCCATATACTGTGGAAAAGAAAATATCTGATCTGGATTATGTAATTTTAACCCCAGATAAGCGTCGGCATTCTCGCGTCTGTCATGTAAACATGCTCAAGCCATATCATAAGCGTGAATGTGTTAAAAATGACTTGAGTAATCTTAACTTACCGGTCGGTCGAGTCGTCCGTGTTGCTCTCTTCACTGGTAGAGGACGATGACACAGTGACTCCTCCGTCGCGGTGCGTGATTGAAGGTCGACTCAATAATTCTGCTATGCTATTGGACATTGCAAAACATTTGCCTCATTTAACTTCCGCTCAAACGACTGACCTGTTGTCTGTGATAGATGACTTCCCAGAGTTATTCGGAGATGTTCCAACCGTAACTACAGTCCTGGAACATGATATAGATGTGGGTGATAAGGGACCGATTAAACAGCACCCATATAGGGTAAATCCAGAGAAGCGAGCTATCCTGCAACGGGAGGTTGAGTACATGTTAGAGAATAATATTGCTGAGCCTAGCTTTAGCTCTTGGAGCTCCCCGTGCCTGTTAGTTGGCAAACCTGACGGCACTCACAGGTTTTGTACGGACTACCGGCGTGTTAATGCCATCACTCTGCCAGACTGTTATCCGTTACGCGGATGGATGACTGTGTGGACCGTGTTGGCTCAGCCACGTTTGTAACTAAGGTCGACCTCCTAAAAGGTTACTGGCAAGTGCCCCTTACACCTAGGCGAAACAGATATCAGCTTTTGTGACCCCAGATGCATTTATGCATTATAGGGTTATGGCTTTCGGAATGCGAAACGCTCCAGCCTCGTTCCAGCGGTTAGTAAACATTGTTTTAACGGGAATGTCAAACTGCGAGGCGTATTTGGACGACATAGTCTTATATAGTACACACTGGTCCGAACACATAACACAACTTCGAGAGCTTTTCCGTAGGCTGTCCAATGCCAATCTCACAATTAACCTTGCAAAATGTGAGTTCGGAAAAGCCACTGTCACTTACTTGGGGCGGATAGTGGGCAGAGGACATGTTTTGCCAGTAATGGCTAAAGTAGCCGCTATTCAAGAGTTTCCAGTGCCTTGTGATCGCCGCGAATTACGCCGATTCTTAGGAATGGTAGGCTACTATCGGAGTTTTTGTAAGAACTTTTCGACTGTGGTTGGTCCCTCACTAATCTTCTGAGCCCCAAAACTAAATTTGACTGGACTGAGTCCTGTAGTAGAGCGTTTGAAAACGCGTCAAAGCTCTCTTGTTGACTGCTCCCGTGCTCGCTGCGCCAGACTTCAACAAACCGTTTCAACTTGCTGTAGACGCCAGCAATGTAGGTGCCGGAGCCGTACTTTTACAATCGGGTGCAGACAACATAAACCATCCCGTAAGTTTCTTCTCCAGGAAGTTTAATGCTGCCCAGAGAAATTACTCCACTATTGAACAGGAGACTTTGGCCTTAGTCCTAGCCATTCATCACTTTGAAGTGTATTTAGGCTCTACAGTACATCCAGTTAAGGTCTATACTGACCATGACCCACTCAAATTCCTCAGTCGGATGTACAATTCAAATCGAGGTTAATGCGCTGGAGTCTATTGCTTCAACCGTTTAACCTCCAGATTGTGCACGTCCGGGGCATAGACAATGTTGTTGCTGACGCGTTGTCTAGGTGGATGGTTAATATTAAGATGTAAATAGAGTTTTGCCGTTTGTAAAAAAAAAAAAAAAGTGTTATTGCGAATAATTGCATGTGACCCTTGTTAATTGGAAAGTCCTAAAATGTTCTGGCCTGTGTGGCCTAGAACTAAGTCATAATTAATAGAAAAGTTATCTTCACTAGTTATCTTCACATGCAGGTATGTCTACCATCGGTGGTAATGATTTTTCTTGTATTTGGAACTCTATTGTCTGCGTTGGTTCGAACAGTGAGCTGAACACAGAACAAAAAGAGTTCACAAAGTATGGCGACAGGTCACCATTTTGTGGTGAGGGTGTTACGTCCCTCAGCTCTAGTGTTTGTTGCTACACGTGTTTGAGTGAGTCCATGCAGTGTGTGTCTCTTGATTGCAGATGAGCCACACCTGAGCGGAGCCTGAGGTAGCGCTATAAAAGCTTTCCTGGAGCATTTCAGGCGCGCACACGGATCCTTGAGAGTCTGCACAATCCGTGCTCACCTGCTGGCTTTGGTTGCCGTTCAGCCGTCCACCCAGAAGAAAAAGACGTTCCGTATTTATTGTTGTTTTTGTTGTTTATTGTTAAACTACCTTTAAGGCCCATTCTGTTAAATAAAACCCTATATTATTTTGATACGAGCTGGTTTGTGTGCGTCTCTCCTTTATGTTAAGGGTGGTGTCCGACCGCCGTAACAAAACACCTGCAAAAAAGATTCTTGAGGCTTTTAAAAACTCCCAGCCTGGTTCATTACTCAAAACCCCAATCATGGGTAAGACTGCTGACCTGACTGCTGTCCAGAAGGCCATCATTGACACCCTCAAGCGAGAGGGTAAGACACAGAAAGACATTTCTGAACAAATAGGCTGTTCCCAGAGTGCTGTATCAAGGCACCTCAGTGGGAAGTCTGTGGGAAGGAAAAGTGTGGCAAAAACGCTGCACAACGCAGAAGAGGTGACCGGACCCTGAGGAAGATTGTGGAGAAGGACCGATTCCAGACCTTGGGGGACCTGGAATATGAATGCAAAATTTGCTTTCATCCGAAAAAAGTACTTTGGACCACTGAGCAACAGTCCAGTGCTGCTTCTCTGAAGCCCAGGTCAGGCTTGACCTGGGGAATGCGGCACCTGTAGCCCATTTCCTGCACACGCCTGTGCACGGTGGCTCTAGATGTTTCTACTCCAGACTCAGTCCACTGCTTCCGCAGGTCAGGTCACGCAAGGTCTGGAATTGGTCCTTCTCCACAATCTTCCTCAGGGTCCGGTCACCTCTTCTCGTTGTGCAGCGTTTTTGCCACACTTTTCCTTCCCACAGACTTCCCACTGAGGTGCCTTGATACAGCACTCTGGGAACAGCCTATTTGTTCAGAAATGTCTTTCTGTGTCTTACCCTCTCGCTTGAGGGTGTCAATGATGGCCTTCTGGACAGCAGTCAGGTCGGCAGTCTTACCCATGATTGCGGTTTTGAGTAATGAACCAGGCTGGGAGTTTTTAAAAGCCTCAGGAATCTTTTGCAGGTGTTTAGAGTTAATTAGTTGATTGAGATGATTAGGTTAATAGCTCGTTTAGAGAACCTTTTCATGATATGCTAATTTTTTGAGATAGGAATTTTGGGTTTTCATGAGCTGTATGACAAAATCATCAGTATTAAAACAATAAAAGACCTGAAATATTTCAGTTGGTGTGCAGTGAATCTAAAATATATGAAAGTTAACTTTTTATCATTACATTATGGAAAATAATTAACTTTTATCACAATATGCTATTTTTTTAGAAGGACCTCTGTGTGTGTGTGTGTGTGTGTGTGTGTGTGTGTGTGTGTGTGTGTGTGTGTGTGTGTGTGTGTGTGTGTGTGTGTGTGTGTGTGTGTATATATAAATATATATATATATATATATATATATATATATATATATATATATATAGATATATAGATATATAGATATATACATATGTATATTTTATAACTACATGTAAAGGGGAAAAAGTATAAATGTATAAAATATCTACTAAATCTAATAATGATCCGCAGGGAAGAGGCATTAGTGAGAAGTTTTGCTGATTGTTTATGTGTTATTGTGTAAAAAATATGCTAAATGAGCTAAAAAAATAAATTAAAATAAAAACCTCGTAAGAAACGCACATGCCATTGTCCTACCACTTTGTACACACACACACACACACACACACACACACACACACACACACACACACACACACACACACACAAAACACTCACTCTAAACTTTTTTATATCCTCATAAACTCTCAGTATCATTTAGTGCACTTACTCTCAATGTGTTTAGCAGTGAAACCCAAATGCACAGAGCAAAGCCATTCCACATATGGCACATTTGTTTTGTTGCTTGGAAACTTATTGTTAAATGAGAGAGAGTGAGACAGTGAGAGAAAAAGAGAGAGAGAAACATGATGGAAAGAAAATAAATAGCACTGCAGTTTGCAGCACAAAGTAAGTGGCAAACATTATGGGAGTGAAAATCATTAAAAAAATCTTAATTTATGGCTGTGGTCTGTTTGTCATTTGGCTTGGCTACTGCTCTGTTGCATAAGTTAAAAACGGATAATTATATTCATGAACAAAGAAGTTAAATGTGCTCTCTAATAAGGGGCTGAGCAATAGAACACACACACACACACACACACACAATGTCATGGCATTCAGCTCCAGATGTGTCCAGTCCAGCATCACATGGATCCACTTTAAACTCAGTAGGAGAGAGGGAGAGACAAACCAGTGTTTCTTATCAAGATGATCTGATGTCCTATGGTTGTTTCAGACATCACCTGCCTACACATTGGCATTGTCTGCTGGTCCGGTCCTGATTATTTCTTTCATTAAGTGTGACCAAAAAAAAAAAAAAAAATTATACTATTGCTCTCTTCTAAACACATTTCACCTACTCACCCGTGTGTGCCCTTTAGCACAACATCCGTCTGTTATAAGAACATTGACTCTTAACTATTGGGGTGTGTGTGTGTGTGTGTGTGTGTGTGTGTGTGTGTGCGTGTGTGTGCGTGTGCACGTGTGTGTGTGTGCGCAGCATGTGTGGCTGATACAGAGACAATAATATGGTGAGTGAAGGATTGGGAAAGTATATTTCTACTGGTCCATGCAGGAAACTCTTCCCACCTCATAAAAGAAAAAGAAAGAGTTTTGGAAATGGAGTGACAGAGAGAAATGAAATCAAGGTAAGGCAGGTGTTACTTCCTTTTTTTTTCTTTATTCGTCTTTTTGCTATTTCTGTTCGCAGGTGTGATTCGCATCCTGTGGGATCAAGAACTTTAAAGGCAGAAACCTGACAGACCAAACCAGCTGTACTGCAGGCCGAGAGAGAGAGAGAGAGAGAGAGAGAGAGAGAGAGAGAGAGAGAGAGAGAGAGAGAGAGAGAGAGAGAGAGAGAGAGAGAGAGAGAGAGAGAGAGAGAGAGAGAGAGAGAGAGAGAGAGAGAGAGAGAGAGAGAGAGAGAGAGAGAGAGAGAGAGAGAGAGAGAGAGAGAGAGAGAGAGAGAGAGAAAGAACCTGAAGTTATATCAAACGCATAGCAACACATATACGTCCATTTCCCCTTAGAAAGCAAGTGAGCCTAAGTTCATCCCAAAATAATAAAGCCCAATTTGTTTTTATGTGGACTTTATTTGCACATAAACATTTTGTCAGTGATGATGGAGGGTTGTCTTTTATTTAAAGTACAGTACATTTATTACAGAGACAATCCTCCTACAGCATCCTGATGTTTCGTGTCTTGGCCACAATGGTGCAGCAAGGTTCAAAACTACAAGCTCTGATATATAGTTACTGACACTTTACTATACCGTAAAATGATTAGGAAAAGTAAAAAAAAAAAAAGTGATTTTTTTTTTGCCAGTTTGAATGTTATTAGATTTTTCATTTAATTAATTAGCAATTAGCTATTCATGTGTTTATATTTGTATCTGCAGGGGCTTGAGACATGTGACCCAGGCTTAAATCGGATTGGTCGGTGCAGTACATCACTGGACATACATTAATACAGTTTGAGGTTGTATGATTTATTTTTTTTAATGTTATGCTCACCCAGGTGATCCAAATTACAGATAAAACAGCAGTATTATGAAATAGGATTACCATTTTTTTCACTGTTTGTATTTTAGTATATTTTAAAATGCAAATAATGCTGCTTAATATTTTTGTTTGAATTGTGATAAATTTTTCAGGATTGTTTAATGAATAGAAAATTCATAAGAACAGCATTTATTTGACATAGAAAACTTTTATAATATTACATTTATCTTTACTGTCACTTTTGATCAATTTAATGCATCCCTCAATGCATTAATAATAATATTAATATTACAATGATTATTGTAACAAGAGTTGCATTATTGGTGCACATTTAAATGTAGTCACTGACCCCAAACTTTTGAACGGTAGTGTACTCAGCCCAGAATAGCTTTTTTAAAGTGTATTTTTCATTTTAACCATTTTAAAATGTTGTTTTTGAATATTTTTGGGCAGTAGTCGGTGGTATGTTTGATTAAAATGAAGCTAAACCAAACCCAGAGCTGTCGGTCTTGCAGACTGCTGCTTTTATTTCTTTCAGCCTCTTACAAGGCCTCATGCCACACTTACAAGCATGGGGCACTGGTGTGCCTGTTGTCTGTTTTGGTTTTGGCTTTGTTGAAACACTAGAACACAACAGAGGCACACTAGCAAACATGGTGTCACTTAGCCACAAGCACAGACTGAAAGCAGTTGTGGTCTCTCTTTCTCTCGTGCGCTCTCTGTTTTTCCCATTCGTCTCCGGCATTGTTTTATGGCCTAGTTCACATCTTTGCGAACTTGATTTTGACATGGCGGAACATTCCCTCCTCGTCCATGTGCTCTGTCAGCGAGTCGTCACATCCTCACTAAGCATCATTTTGAGAAACTCAACTCTGTCTCTCTCTCTCTCTCTCTGCCATCGTGACAGGACCAGGCGTGTCTGCTAACAGCTGTCAGTATCAGTGCGCTGTAGCCTGTACACTTTATTCCCGGAATGATCTAACAAATGTAAAAATCTGAAAAAGCAATAAAGACACAAGAAGGGTGAAGGCGTACATTTTAGTAATGCACGCTGCGTCTTTGATGTCGAGATCTTTTCCTCGCTGCCGCTGCTGAGATTATGTCTCTCTTGTTTTATACATGTTGCTTCCATCAGAGTGGGGAAGAAAAGAGCGGCTCAGTAATGGTTAGCACATGGCTAGCTTTTGTCTGTGTGGTTTTTGTTCTGGTATCAGATCTCTCCCGCTCACTGTATTAGATCGAAGTGCGAGGCAGGTTTTAACGGGTGTAATTTGGCTTTGATGTGACTGAGACTCATTAAGACGTGCTTGTGTGCGTGCACACATGCTGCCGTGAGTTTTGAAATGTTTCAACTCGGTTGCCTTTGTGTCTTTGCCTTCGTAGATACATCTGGCGGCCATTCGGCCATCCTCTATGTGCGCCAACATGAGCATGTGAGATGTTAGACCGCTGCTTTTCACTGTACACTAACACCTCGCACATGAACACATTTGGTTTCGGTAGAAGCCTGATACCTTGTGTAGTCTCATAATGTCTCAGATCAGGCCACTGGAAACAGGTCCAGTTAGGAGATTAAAGGGGTACTTCAGCGCTGGGAAGATGAATCTGTATTTAAACTCGGTCATTAATGTAGTAGAAATATGAAATTATTTTTAATTTGGTGCCTTCTAGAATGAGAAAACAGAAAATGTATTTTGTCTCATGGGGATGAAAGACAACAATTCCCAGAATGCACTTCACTAAGCTAGGCCCACCTCATTCATTTTCATAAAATCAGTTTAGTTTTAGACGCTACAGTTAAAAACTGAACATGTGTGTTCAATATATTATGAGTGAGTCGACTGAATGTCACGGCCGTCACGGCACAAACGCAGCAGGATTCGGATTACATTCATCACATGAGCTGAGCTGAGGTAATCACGGGATTCGCGGTTGCGGCTGCATTCACAGCGCGTGATCAGTCTGGCGCATTTTGAGATCTTGTCTTTGGAAGCTTAACTTTCATAGGAATTCATTTGAAAAGTTGAAACACTCACTTTGCTCTCCACCGCTCCGTTTACATGAATCTCCGCAGCTCCCTGAGCCGAGTGCTGTGAGTGCTGTGAGTGCGATGTTGAAAACATGCGGAAACAGCGCCCTCTGCTGGCTGTAGTCTTTAGCCTCTGGACAAAAACTCCTCCAATGACGCAAATATCATCAAATATCAAATTTTTCCAGAAATAAAATACATAATTCTCTCATCTCAGGGTCATATGAGGGGGAAAGTACGATAATTAGAATATACTCCTGGGTTTCTACTGATACAAAGCTTAATGCTAATGGCTGAAGTAACCATTTAACATGCTAACCTGGAGAGCAACATTCCCCCTTTTTTTTTCAAGAGAAAATCCCTCCTATCCATCCTTTCCACAATTCTCCATAACTCTGCAGAATTATGGGAGAACTGATGAAATTATTGTTATAATTTTAAGATCAAATAATCATCACCATTAAATCCTCAATAAATCCACTCCAGCAAACAGTATGGTGAACCAGGTTTGGGAATGGCATGTGTAATAAAATGGTAATGGTTCAGTACCCAAACGAGTCAAATCTGCTCCGTAAAGCAGTCGTTTCCTGTATTTTATTCAATGTTTTCAGACAAACTGGGACATATATAAGAAATATTCAATTAAAAAATTAGCATCCTAGTCTCTCAGATGTCTCTCATTTTTTTGCAAATTTATTCTGAATATGGGTATGAATATGCAACCTGCTTTCCATATCTCATGTTATGCTCTCTCTCTCTCTCTCTCTCTCTCTCTCTCTCTCTCTCTCTCTCTCTCTCTCTCTCTCTCTCTCTCTCTCTCTCTCTATCTCTCTATCTATCTATCTATCTATCTATCTCTCTTTTGTTGATCGGTTTTGCACATGACGGCAAGGAATTATAAAAACAAGATATATAACTAATAAATATTATTATTTTTAGCCAGAAATTGCCATCTGTGGAAACAGCAGCCTGTTGGAAAAACGCAGGTAATTGCTCTATTTTTGCACCTTTTCTTTTTTGACATAATTGGGAAATAACAGACATATTAAAGCATTTATAAATATTTTCGCTCTATGAGGTTTAGAAGTGTATACCTTATTGTTTAAGCTCTCTTATGAAACCTTTCAAGGAAAATACTTTTGCAACATGTCTGATGGAATTATGATTGTATGGCTATGAATTATCATAAACAGCCACAGATGAAAATGTTTCCATGCTTGCAAAACTCACTGTGGTTGCATACTATGCCTTGCATGAGGTCTGACTGACTGTGAAAATGAAATCTAAAGCCTTAGATAAATAATTAACTTTGCATTATGCACCACAAAACCTTATATTTGCTGTATACTTTCTATATATTTACACACTTTTTTTTTCAAAGAATGTAAAAACACAGACCTGGTGGCAGTTTTTTTTTAATGATTGAAATTACATGGACTAACATAAATATTATCATACAATTTACTACTGAGCTAAAACCAAATGTTTCTGTGAGTCGTCTCCAAAAAACACTTACACAAAAATCTTGCAGGGAGACTTTGTATATATTACTTAATACACACTATACTGATATAATTATAGGTGATATATGTTATGTGAGGAAAATGTTTATGTCTTGCTGAGTAATGAAGCGCCTCATGGCACTTAGGTCTGTGATAAAGCTTTTTAATGCTAAACTGACCAGTGGTTGACACTAACCGAGGCCTGCCCTCATCATTTTTAGTGTGCTCATAAAAAAAATGGTTTTGTCTTGAAACAGTTGCATCTGGCAGTCACAGCTTTTTGACTGATAAGCTCTTACTTCATACACTGACTCATTTCTGATAAAAACATCTGTGTTTTTTCAAGTGTGACCTGGGTCTCTTTCTCTACCCCCTCCATCCCAGATCTCAATGTCTTTTATTCATTGCCAGAAAAATATCAATAACATAATGCCACAAAGCTGTTACCAAAAACCAAACCATTAAAATGTCTGTTTTATGATGCCGATCTTATTTTCCCCAAGTATGCTACACATCTTTTGTACATTTTAAGATTTTTTTTTATTATCAGTTATTAAATGTATTCATACATTGACATATTTCTGTCAAGGAAAAAAATAACTGTTTATCTTAAATTCACCACAGTACGACTTAATTCATAATTTAATTGATTTAATACACTAAACCACATGGAAAAAAGCAAATGTAAAGATGGCACTGTTTCTCTTTCAGGAATTCTCGATTCTGATTGGTTAATCTCTCCATACAGCCATCTGAAATAGAGTAAAACATTACATTTCAAAACATTAAAGTAAAAATAGGGGGATTATTTAAACCATAATTTATACATTTGTAATCTTCATCAGACCTGTTATGAGCTACGGGGTTGTTAATAGATAGAAGTTTTTTTTGTTGTTTTTTTAAGCCATACACATGCGTTATTTCAACATACGTATAAAAACAGTAGTGTAACAGCAGAATTCCTTGTGAAAACTACATTAGCCATAATTCTGCAATGAGCAGCAATGACCACTTCCATTAAGCAATGTGAACAATGTAATAGTCAGTAAAAAATGACCTTATACTGTAAAAAATAAAAACGGAAAATGTGTTGGTAATTTTACACCAGGACATTATCCAGTAATTTACGATAATCTTTGTTTACCTTTAAAACACAACCTAATGCAACAAGCAATTCAAAAGTCAGGTTAAACACCTGTAAAATATGTATACAGTACATTGCGCCCTATTTTATGGACTTTTTCTTTTTTTACAGTGCAGACGACTTAGTAGGCCCATTAAAATAACTGTAATGTTGATGCAGTGTTCATCTTGTTACTAGACTGATTGATTTGTACATTACTATTTTTAGTAAGGGATAGTTCACCCTAAAATTCTTTCATCATTTACTCAACCAAACAGTTCACGGTAACATTGACTTCCAAAGCATTTAAAAAAATGGGGTCCCATCAACTGTTTGGTTACCCACATTCTCCAAAATATTCCCGTCTTGTTCTTTGTTCATACAAGTTTGGAACAACTTGAGGGTGAGTAGATCATAATTTTCTTTTTTGGGTGAGCTGTCCCTTTAAAGTATATCTATATTTATTTTTATGGTATTTGCGACTGACATCCATTTCCATTTCTAAGTTAACAATTGGTTAAAGGGCCCTCTGATGACATGTTTTCTCTTTTAGTATTTAAAGGCAACCATTTTATTTGCAGTAATGAGAGGAGAGAAGAAGCAAATACCCTTTTGAGAAAAGAACAAGAGTGGAGCATTAACGTGATCTGCCGTGACATTTCCCCAAATCAATCTGGACTAAAAAGGTTTAGTTCAATTGGGTGTGCATACTTAAGTTAATTATTTTCCAAGGATAAAGTGGAATTCTGGAACAGGGAACCAACAGATGTCACTGAACCTCTACATCCTGAAAGCTCAATAATCTCAAATATCCCTTAATTAATCAACAACGGAGAATAGTGTTGAATTGCCTCCCCCTTTTCTTTTCCTCACAGGATTTTTTTCACCCCTGTTTGCTTATTTGTTGCCTTGCCATTGCCTAAAGAAATTTAAATTTTTTGGTGATTGTTTTCATGGCACAGAAGTTGCTGCCTCGTTGCAGTTAGCATTTAATCATCTTGCTTGCCTCTGTGGAATTTGTTAATGACAGTCCCCAGAACAGCTCTCTGGGCATGCTCAGTGAAGAGAGCAGAGAACTGCGAGCATGTTTGTCCTATGAAAAGCTGTTTCTGTCACCAGCCAAAGCTGTTGTTTAACAAGTGGAAACCTCATCACAATTAAGCCTTGGTGGTTATGGCTTGGCAGTGCGGAGATGGCAGAACCCGTTCCCTGTCTCTCACAGTTTTTCCTCTTTTTTTGGCATCACTTTTTCTTGCCTGTGGCTTTTCATGACTAAACATGACAACAAACAAACAAACAAATACATAAAACTGTGGTTTTACAACCTCAAAACAACCAGAAAAGCAGCAATGTGACAGTTAAACCTTGTTAGATCCCTCATGATAATCGACAGGCGACCCCCTGTGGATAATAAATATAGGAAGAATGGGATCAAAGTTTTTGTGTGTGTGTGTGTGTGTGTGTGTGTGTGTGTGTGTGTGTGTGTGTGTGTGTGTGTGTGTGTGTGTGTGTGTGTGTGTGTGTGTGTGTGTGTGTGTGTGTGTGGACTGGTAATCCCTACGGTATGGGAACAAAATGTCCCCACAAAGATGGCAATATCCAAATTTTTGTCCTTGTGGGGACATTTTTTTGTCCCCATGAGGAAAACATCTTATAAATCACACTAAGTGATGTTTTTGAAAATGTAAAAATGCAGCATGTCTCCTGTGATGGGTAGGTTTAGGGGCAGGGGCAGTGTAGGGGATAGAAAATACGGTTTGTACAGTATAAAATGCATTACGCCTATGGAATGTCCCCATAAAACATGGAAACACAACGTGTGTGTGTGTGTGTGTGTGTGTGTGTGTGTGTGTGTGTGTGTGTGTGTGTGTGTGTGTGTGTGTGTGTGTGTGTGTGTGTGTGTGTGTGTGTGTGTGTGTGTGTGTGTGTGTGTGTGTGTACGTGTGTGTACGTGTGTGTGTACGTGTGTGTGTACGTGTGTGTGTGTACGTGTGTGTGTGCGTGTACGTGTGTGTGTACGTGTGTGTACGTGTCTGTAAGTGATTCGCGTACATGTTTTTTCTATCCCGGTGGGGACTTCAACCTGAATGCACACCGACTCATGGGGACTAAATTGAGGTCCTTGTAAGGAAACAAGCTTATAAATCATACAGACTGAGTTGAACATTTTTTTGAAAATGTAAAAATGCAGAAAGTTTTGTGTGATGGTTAGGTTTAGGGATAGGGTTAGTGTAAGGTGATAGAATGTACAGTTTTTACAGTATAAAAACCATTACGTCTATAGAGAGTCCCCACAAAGATAGCGAACACACCAGACGTGTGTATGTGCGTTGTGTGTGTGTGTCAGAGCAAAATGCTGGACAGGTTGTATCTCTGACGGGGCAGTCTGGCAGGTGCGGCTCTCTGGTTTCGTCCAAAGGAGTGGAGAGCTTTGATCTCTCTTATTTAGGTGTGACAACTTTTTAGTGCCGTGAAGCACCGGTCAGATGGCGGCCGTCTCTAGTTAAGGCCCGTATACATAGTGTGAGAAAGGGCAGAGGTTTCCATCAAAGAACAATGACGAAGCTAATGTAAGCTGCAACATACCGCAGTCTGGAACCACAATCTGGAAAATCGTTGTAAAAATAAATGTGGCATTTACTTTAAAGAGCTTGTTCAACCAAAAATGAAAATGCTGTCATTATTTACTCACACTCATGTTGTTCCAAACCCGAACAAACTCTTCTATGGAAAGGAGATTTTCTATTGAATGTTCATGATGCGCTTTTCCATACAACCAAAATGAAAGGTGATTTAATCTGTCAACTTCCAAAAAGCACATTGAAAATCTATAAATGAATCATCTGAAGCTATACAATAACAATGCGAGACGGACTAACCAAAAATGTATTTATACACTGAAAATCTCATAAAAGACATATGAAAAGAGCAGTATGTCTGATTTCACAGTATTCAGAAAACAGTAATTATAGGCAAAAATGATCCAGATGACCTACTACTTCTGGGTCTGGTTTCCCAGATGGGACTTAGATTAACCCTTTCATGCATGGCGTCCACAGTGGACAGATATTTGGAAGCCATTTTGAACCATTGAAGTTTTATTACCATCAAGTGGCGAACCCCCAAAGCATTGTCTACGATTCCATTTAATTAATGTCTTTGTATCTCTTTGTTCTTTTGAGATATTGCATCATACATTCAAAATTAAGAGGAGATGCAGCAAGTACCTCAGGAATAAGTGTTAAATCATTTTATTCTCAGACCAGACTGGAACAAAAATATTTTCAGCTAAATAAGATGTAAGAAATACTTATATCCTAATTGTAATCATATTCTTCTTGTACATTTTTTTCTGTGACAGAAAATACATCTGTCCACTCCAGTGGACGTCATGCACCTCCAAAGGTTATATTGTGCCTATTGGGCCTATATTTAGATTCCACCTTATTTTGTATGTTTTAGTTAAAATTATGATATAATTTACTTTTGAATAGTTTTATTAAACAGCAATATTAAATAGTCTTCATATTTTATAATTTATTTTAATGCTTAAAGTCTATATTAATTTATTAGGTCATATAAAAGTCTATTACTTTATATAATTCATAATAATTTTATTAATAGTTTTAATTGGTGGAAGAAGGTAAATCAATCGAGATTAATTATGATACTGGTTTTAATTGGTTTCAAATAAAATGAGTTTCCACTCAGGCGACGTTACGTCAGGTTACGCAGTTTCGAGACCTATTGATATGTTTTTCAAATGTCCTCTCTATTGTTGTTGTTATTTAATGTTCTTATGTGTATTAATACCATTTGCTCTTAGTAAATGTTTTAAAAACAATTCTATTGAATCACTTTTTATACCGTTGATGCATGGTGTTCACTGCAGTGGACAGATATGTAACTCCCTAAAAACAAAATATTTTTGGGGAAAAAAATATTGGCATGATTTGAAAAAACAAACATTAAAAAAATTACATTGTGATTCAATAATTTATGCATGAAAGGGTTAGGCCAGGATTAGGCCTTAGTTCAATTAGGACATTAAGGTCGCTTTTATAAACATGCCAGTAAAAAAACATCTGGCACTGACATATTTTAAGATATGTCAGTGCAAGTAAAACTGCATTTTAGTCTGGGACTAGCTTAAGCCTTATCTGTGAAACCTGGGGCTGGTGAATTTCTTAAGTGTACATCTGATGGACACTTTACTATCCCATGAGGCCATGTGAGAGGATTTGTGAATGGCAGTGAAGCGATGCAACTGACGCCGGTATAGGTCACATGATAATAACAGCATGAAGAATGCAGTATGTCCGGATTGCATTCAAAGTTCACACATTTGTACAATATAGAATATACTTTTTTAACAGTCACAAAGTAATTACTTACACAAAAGAAGCACCTATATGATTTCGGATGCAGCCCTTTTTTGTTCCAGTGTGTTGAACTAACACTTGAACCAGTTGAACTAACACTTGCTTGTCTCCACCTACTGGAGTAACAATTTTTTGCAAATAATAACTTCAATTGTGGTCTGTTCCACACATCCACAGTTATGTTTTTGTTAAATAAAGGCATAAAAGTGTTTGTGTTAATTTTTAGTATTTACATGTCTGACAAACAACACCTTAAAATGGCATTGAATTAGTTTGGTTTTGAGATTTTTCTCACTGCCGTATGCTGCAGTCACCGAGAGGTCATTTGTCCAGCCATGGCCATTTGAGATGTGTTTTATAGACCTTGTTTAATGATCACACTGCACTCTTAATACCCAGAGAATTGCTATTCTGCAAAACCACATTCTAAAAACACTAGGCCAAGAGTAACCATGCCCAGTCTGCAAAGACCTTCATATATAAACCATACTAAAAAAATCTCTTATCCTTTAATCCAAAATAATATTTATGAGAAATGTGGCTGCAGGGCACAGAAAGGTCAAACTATATTTAACATGTTCCTTTATTGAAAAAACATAACTGTATTTCTTTAATTAAAGTTTAATGTGACGTTACAGTAATGGGATGCCTTCATATTTGAGTGCATAAAAGGAAACAAAATATAATTTTATGTGCTGTCTGTCGGCCACACCCAATCTTTAATAAAAACGAATAAACCTTGTCTGCAGAATAGGAAATTAGCCTATTACCCTTTCAGTTAATGAGCTGCACATTTTTTTAAGAATCTGCAGGGGTAAAAAGTTATTGCCGTTTTGTCATAATTTGGCGGCCCCATTTTTTTCTGCCTTTTATTATTTCTTATGGGCTAATTAAGCTATTAGCCTCTTTAGAAAGTCTTGCGCTTTCATGATACAATTGTAATGTTCTTTAGACTTCTGCCAAGCACTTAGAGCTGCATTTTAGGGGCATTTCAGTTCTGTGGTTCTGCTCTGTAAGGTGTCTGAGAGGTGACAATGTTTGTCTCTTAGTTTGTCAAAGTTGAAAACCTCTGCAAAACCTTTGCTATATATACTGTAAAAATATATAGCAAAAAATATTTGGCAAACACTCCAGAGCATATGTGTTTGCACTCAGGGGAACGTCAAATGTATCTATTTACAATGTGTTTTTGCTATCTCACCAACAAACAAAGTAAAGACATGTTGTAAGTAAGATAATTATTGTGCATTGTTGACAGCTCCATTTATTATAACAGAACTTTGTGAGATTGCGATGAACTTACAAAGCAACAGCATTTTAATGATTGCACGCGGTGTTTGCTCGTCTATAAAATATATTGAATAAAACTTTTGAAAAAAATATATAGTTTTTAAAGCTGCTAAGAGGACAGATGACCAACTGCATGCTGCAAAGTTTCGGTAATGATGTCTACATATAAATGCTAAATTCACTCTGCATGGGACAGAAATATCCTCCTGAGATCCAGAATAGACGTTTTTTGCCTCTGTAGAGGACATTATATTTTTTTGAATTTCTCTAACAACTGTCACAGCTTTAAAGGGTTAGTTCACCCAAAAATGAAAATTCTGTCATTAATTTCTTCCCCTCATGTCGTTAGACACCCATAAGACCTCCGTTCATCTTCAGGACACAAATGAAGATATTTTTGTTTGAAATCTGATGGCTCAGAAAGGCTTCCATTGACATGTCATTTCCTCTCTCAAGACCCATAAAAGGTACTAAAAACGCCATTACAAAGTCCATCTCACTACAGTGGTTCTACAATAATTTAAAGAAGCGACGAGAATAGTTTTTGTGCATAAAAAAAAACTAAATAACATATACATATAAATATATATAAACACACATACATACATACACTCACCTAAAGGATTATTAAGAACGCCTGTTCAATTTCTCATTAATGCAATTATCTAATCAACCAATCACATGGCAATTGCTTGAATGCATTTAGGGGTGTGTTCCTGGTCAAGACAATCTCCTAACTCCAAACTGAATGTCAGAATGGGAAAGAAAGGGGATTTAAGCAATTTTAAGCATGGCATGGTTGTTGGTGCCAGAAGGGCCGGTCTGAGTATTTCACAATCTGCTCAGTTACTGGGATTTTCACACACAACCATTTCTAGGGTTTACAAAGAATGGTGTGAAAAGGGAAGAACATCCAGTATGCGGCAGTCCTGTGGGTGAAAATGCCTTATTGACGCTAGAGGTCAGAGGAGAATGGGCGGACTGATTCAAGCTGATTGAAGAGCAACTTTGACTGAAATAACCACTCATTACAACTGAGGTATGCAGCAAAGCATTTGTGAAGCCACAACACGCACAACCTTGAGGCGGATGGGCTACAACAGCAGAAGACCCCACCAGGTACCATTCATCTCCACAAATAGGAAAAAGAGGCTACAATTTGCACAAGCTCACCAAAATTGGACAGTTGAAGACTGAAAAAATGTTGCCTGGTCTGATGAGTCTCGAGTTTTGTTCAGACATCCAGATGGTAGAGTCAGAATTTGGTGTAAACAGAACATGGATCCATCATGCCTTGTTACCACTGTGCAGGCTGGTGGTGGTGGTGTAATGGTGTGGGGGATGTTTTCTTGGCACACTTTAGACACCTTAGTGACAATTGGGCATCGTTTAAATGCCACAGCCTACCTGAGCATTGTTTCTGACCATGTCCATCCCTTTATGACCACCATGTACCCATCCTCTGATGGCTATTTCCAGCAGGATAATGCACCTTGTCACAAAGCTCGAATAATTTCAAATTGGTTTCTTTGAACATGACAATGAGTTCACTGTACTAAAATGGCCCCCATAGTCACCAGATCTCAATAGAGCATCTTTGGGATGTGGTGGAACGGGAGCTTCGTGCCCTGGATGTGCATCCCACAAATCTCCATCAACTGCAAGATGCTATCCTATCAATATGGGCCAACATTTCTAAAGAATGCTTTCAGCACCTTGTTGAACCAATGCCACATAGAATTAAGGCAGTTCTGAAGGCGAAAGGGGGTCAAACACAGTACAAGTATGGTGTTCCTAATAATCCTTTAGTTGAGTGAATATATATATATAATATATATATATATATATATATATATATATATATATATATATATATATATATATTTTTTTTTTTTTTTTTTTATTCCATTTGTTTCTTATGCTCTAAACAATGTAATGACATAAAAATGTAACTAAATTAAAATCTTTTAACCTTTTTCTTACTGCATCTTTTTCTCCTTCTCTTTGCTATTACTGTATTTGCGTATTCTTTATGAACGACTTTATTAAAGGTTACTATCCTTTTAATTCTTCTTCTGCTCTGTTAGCGCAAGTATCATAATGAAAACACATTGCGTCGGCAGATCTGTTAAAACATTACTGGTGTCAGCAAACGCTGAAGCTCGATGACACATAAATGTCATTTTTCAGCATTTTTGTGTTAGCAATTTTGCAGCTCAATTTTTAATGCCTTGTCCTAGCAGAGATGCTTTGTCTTTTCAAAACGACAATGTCAGTCTTAATAATCCCTGGATCCCTGATCGCAGCTTCATACTAATAAACTGGCACCAGATTATCTGTGTGCTGAGATCTTTATTCAATGGCTTGTGATAGTAAAAAATGACTTAAAGCCCCGTTGCAGTGAAACAGGCCCTGGTGAAGTTGATCAGGTCTTTGCAACTGCTGTTATTTCTCAAGAGAGTGTTTACACGCCTCTCTGCCTATGCCGTTTCCTGGCCGTAGATGTTGAATGCCAGAGCTCAGTTCAGATGAGGCAGCTTTCAGTCCCATATGGGATTTATTAGGGGAGGTAAAGCGGCCAGGCGTCCCTGATATGAAGAGATAAACCATGTATTTGCCTGATGATTAATGCAATTCACTGTGATGTCATCTAAAATGGCCAACACAAATCATCCTTTGACGTGACCACCCAGGAGTTAAAATGGCACGTCACACGTAAACCTGTAGGTTTGTGAAGAGAATGCGACCATGTGTGGATGGGTTAGAGCTTACATATGTTGGAGACAAAGAGCACTCAAAACCATTACAGAACTTGGCCGTCATCCGTCCCTGCATTCTGTCTCCTTCCAACTCCTCTGTGTTTGCCTCGTTGTTTTCAGTCTTTAACATTTATTGGCCAAACATTTAACAATGTGTTTCTATGAAATTTTGGATCCTGCTCTCTCCCACATAATAACTGTAGCAAAGGCGAGAGGGACGTACTCATTTTGCTCAGCAACTGTAAAAATCTCTTGGCTGCATTTTCTGCATGTCTCACTCTCCCCAAAATCACATTGGTCCTTTGATAGCTTGGCATTTTGTTCAGTTGTATCATTTGGTGTTTGTCAGGAACTATTAGTTCGCCTTCTGACCTACCCCAAGAGAATACTGTCATCCAACAGACTAACTGTACAGTTCAGAATTTGTCCTGTTAAGCATCCTGTGTATTTCAATCTGCTCTTCCTTATTAGAGGCTGATGGTGCTGAAATGTGCCTCATTCTCATTGTTCAGAATGACACGAACAGCCAGTAGATCTGTAGTAAACACATGTTAAAACCAAGCGGCAACCTCCCCCAGTTTCTCCTTTGAAGCCAATACTGAAGTGACTTAAGCTGCAAATCATCGACTGGCCGCTAGAGACAGGCTCCAAAAGGGAGCTGAATCTCATTGAGCCACATTTTAAAATGCCTAACTTTACAGCAGAAAAAACTGCCACTTTGAGTGACAGGTGGATTGCCATTTGTCTGCTGTCTGTTAGTCACACATCACCTCAGCTCTGCCCACGTCCCAACTCTCCCCATTTTCTGTTATCCGGGAGTGACGTGCGGTGACGTCAAGGACACTACGTCCATATTTTTTACAGTCTATGGTTAAAACACAGAGGTAATAAAATGGCAAAAATTTGAATGATGTTAATGTTGGCTATGGCCAGTCAGAATCTGAACTTGTTATTAGTGAATCTTCTCTAGTTTAAGAGATGGACAGGGCCCCAGATGACGTTGTTTCATGAAAAAAAGAATGTTTTCTTTGAACATGTACATTTATAAATTTAACATTTTGCAAGGAATAATAATAAATTAATAATAATAATAAAATCATATTTTACTTGAGCTGTGAATGTGGGTTTGCTGTCATTGTTGAGTACCTGTAGTGCGATTCACAAACAAATGACTCTTATGAGCCAAATCCTTTAAGTGAATTAAAAACATACAGTTTGTCAGAGCAGAATCCTTAAAGGGGACCTATTATGCCCCTTTTCACAAGATGTAATATAAATTTCTTGTGTCCCCAGAATGAGTCTGTGAAGTTTCAGCTCAAAATACCCCCAGATAATTTATTATAGCTTGTCAACTTTGCACCTATTTGGGTGTGAGCAAAACACGCTATTTTTGTGTGTCCCTTTAAATGCAAATGAATGTTTGAACAGGAGTCGGACACTGATGGAGGGGCTCAGGAAGAGGTTGCAAATTTTAGACTGCACCTGGACGTTTCTGAATGGTTAGTGGATACATTTACGTAACGTTAATTACGTTGATTCAACTCATCGACTAGCGTTTACCGTCATGTTAATCTATAAATTGTTGTATAGGTGCTTGTGTGGGAACGTAACACTTCCATCACCCACAATGCATAATACATGTTATGAATTAGGCAGACGGTATAGCTCTGTCAGAGACTATGGTAACTTTACCCATATTAGCTGTACAGAATTCTAGAAAGCTCATTCAGAAAGAAAATTTGCTTTCACAAAATATGAACTGCCATCCTTACTTGTTCTGGATATGAAGTCAGAGCACGAAGCGTTGGTATGGACCCATCCTTCGGAAACAACTAGTGAAGCAGTCATGCGTGAAATTATTTGTGCAAATATATAACATTTTACGGACATTCTTTGGCACATTTTCTTAAAAAATGAAATTTAACCACGGTGTCCTCAGTGGCTAGGATGCCGGGAGTCTAGAGACTCATATGTTCGTTGGTACATCCAACAACAGAACATTTGTAATGTTTTTGACGCAGACATTGTAATACTCTAACTAGCTAATAGAGTGACAGAAATGGCGGTCTCTGTGCTTCTCACTCAGGGGTGTGTCTATGCTAAAAGGGCAGATCATCAACAGACATGGGCGGGGTTTCATTACTCTTATGTATGAGTAGGGGGAATTATAAAACACTGTAGACACACATCTGTGTTCAAACACTTTATAAAAGTGAATTTTGCATAATACATCCCCTTAAAGAGCCGTTTAAGCCAACACAAGTTTGAATCCCAACTCGTACTTTCTGATCCAATCCCTCTTTGTCCTCTGCTTCCTCTCCAATCCCCACTATACTATCTGAGACAAATACTCGATGTCAATGAAAAAAGTATTCAGTTTATTTTTAACGAAAATAAACAGCGCTTATTTTAATCAGCGCTGGCTTGCATGTTTGTACTGTACATTTTACCAGCAATTGTTTTGAGAACAAGTCGCAATACAATACTGGCTTTGCCCAAAAAACTATTGCTCAAAGGTCAGGCTGTGCCAACTGCTCTGGAACCAGCAAGGACCCCGCAAACTTTAAGTAACGTACACTCACCTAAAGGATTATTAGGAACACCATACTAATACTGTGTTTGACCCCCTTTCACCTTCAGAACTGCCTTAATTCTACGTGGAATTGTTTTCAACAAGGTGCTGAAAGCATTCTTTAGAAATGTTGGCCCATATTGATAGGATAGCATCTTGCTGTTGATGGAGATTTGTGGGTTGCACATCCAGGGCACGAAGCTCCCGTTCCACCACATCCCAAAAATCTGGTGACTATGGGGGCCATTTTAGTACAGTGAACTCATTGTCATGTTCAAGAAACCAATTTGAAATGATTCGAGCTTTGTGACATGGTGCATTATCCTGCTGGAAGTAGCCATCAGAGGATGGGTACATGGTGGTCATAAAGGGATGGACATGGTCAGAAACAATGCTCAGGTAGGCCGTGGCATTTAAACAATGCCCAAATGGCACTAAGGGGCCTAAAATGTGCCAAGAAAATATCCCCACACCATTACACCACCACCACCACCAGCCTGCACAGGTAACAAGGCATGATGGATCCATGTTCTGTTTACGCCAAATTCTGACTCTACCATCTGGATGTCTCAACAGAACTCGAGACTCATCAGACCAGGCAACATTTTTCCAGTCTTCACCTGTCCAATTTTGGTGAGCTTGTGCAAATTGTAGCCTCTTTTTCCTATTTGTAGTGGAGATGAGTGGTACCTGGTGGGGTCTTCTGCTGTTGTAGCCCATCCACCACAAGGTTGTGTGTGTTGTGGCTTCACAAATGCTTTGCTGCATACCTCAGTTGTGACGAGTGGTTATTTCAGTCAAAGTTGCTCTTCTATCAGCTTGAATCAGTCGGCCCATTCTCCTCTGACATCTAGCGTCAACAAGGCATTTTCGCCCACAGGACTGCCGCATACTGGATGTTCTTCCCTTTTCACACCATTCTTTGTAAACCCTAGAAATGGTTGTGCATGAAAATCCCAGTAACTGAGCAGATTGTGAAATACTTAGACCGGCCTGTCTGGCACCAACAACCATGCCACGCTCAAAATTGCTTAAATCACCTTTCTTTCCCATTCTGACATTCAGTTTGGAGTTCAGGAGATTGTCTTGACCAGGAACACACCCTAAATGCATTTAAGCAACTGCCATGTGATTGGTTGATTAGATAATTGAATTGCATTAATGAGAAATTGAACAGGTGTTCCTAATAATCCTTTAGGTGTATGTATGTATGTATATATATATATATATATATATATATATATATATATATATATATATATATATATATATATATATATATGAGAGAGAGAGAGAGAGAGAGAGAGATATTATATTAATATACTGTATACACACACTCTCTTATGCACACACGTCGTTCCTCCTCGCCATATACATCCATAGAAAGCCTTTGCTTTAAACTTAGATTTGTGGTGTGGACTCTTTCAGGGGCCTAAAACCACAGGATTAGGTCCATAACACAGAGGAAACAAACTGTGAGAGATCCAGTATTAAACATACTTTCACATGTTTTCTCTCACCGCAAAGCCCGCTGCCTCCAGCCAAACCCTCCATCTTTACTGACCTCAAGGGTATGAATCTCCCGCTCTCGTTTTATTTCTTATAATGTGTGCTTAGCTAAACGGATGGCTATGGTCAGCAGAGTCCAAAGATCCACCCTTGTATAAAACACTGCATCATGTGGTTGTTGGCTGTCCTTTGTGTTTTGTGTTGTAAACACTGTCAGATTGAGTCTATAAGTACATTGCTAATTGTTTTTGCACTATGGTTGTGTTCTGTTTAGTTCTGCCCACATACTGTAGTGCTCTTGATCCAGTTGTTTTTCTTTTAACAGCTCAAGACCATCCAGCATTTGCTACGACAGCTGTCGATAAAGTGATCTTTATCTACTGACAGCAGTAAGCATCAGAACTGCTGCGGGACGGCCTTTTACAAGAGCATCTTCACGTGTAGTTGTAATACATCTCATTGTGAGTATGAAGCAAAGCCACGGACACCAAGTGATGGATAAACCATAAAAGAAGAGGGCAGAGCAGACTGATGGGATATTGCCCACATCAGTATTTATCGGCTAGAGAGAGAGAGAGAGGGAGAGGGATAAAGGAGGACAGATTAAAATGAAAAGTGAATGAAAGAGAAGTTAATCACAATCGAAGGACTGTATTTAAAAAAATATATAGTTATAGGGTCATATAGTTGAAGGGTCAATTCACCCAAAAATTATGTAATTATCATTATGTATTTACATTCATGTTGTTCCAAATCTGTATTACATATGTTATTTGTGGAACACAAAAGGAAACATTTTAAATAATGTCCATATGACTTGAATATGTGCACTATATTTCAAATCTTCCGAAGCTAAATGATAATACTCCTGCCAATCTTCCTCTCCAGTGGGCTGTGAACCACTATGACTGGATTATTGAGTCAGTGACTTGAACTCGAGAACTGAATCAGACCAATTTGTGAACAAACCATGCAGACCACTTTTATGAACTGAATCGATTAATTCCTCTCTCATAAACTCTAATTAACACACAAAGAAAAGCCATGGTGACTGTTTTCAGTGAATAATAATTTAAATTTCAAGCTTCTGCTTAAATGTTATGGTTCTTTCAAGTAATTTTTGACTTGACAGCCCTAGACATCATTTACTTTCAATATCATAAAATGAGATTATTCACAAAATAAAACAAAACAAAAAAGTCACCTGTTGTGTGCAACTGAAGAACAATAAGGGTGAGTAAATGGTGATGATCATTTGGGTGAATTATTTCTTTAACAGTCCCCATGACCAAACCCCCCACCAGATTCCATTCTCACACCCCTAATTGCTCTCATAATTATCAGCCATTCTAATGAGATATGCTGAGCACTGATCTACAGCAAAAAAAGCAACTGAACCATACTGAACAAATGTTTGTTGAAAAAAAATATTTGCGTTTAGATTTAATGTCTTGATTTGAAAGATCTGTCAGTTTATCTGAAATGAGTGCTTGGTTAATGTCTTAGTGTCATTTTACGTTAATCAGTCCAGGTTCCGTAAAGCTTACCGGATTAAACCATTCCCATAACTACACATTAAAAGACTAACAGAGTCCCTAATTTGCTATCTACATTCACTTGATTATTTATTCAGTGTGTTCTCACCAGCCCTCGGGACGAGCTCAGTAAATCTGACATCAACGTATCGCTCCAGTACAGGTTTATTCACTAATAACAGATGGATTGTGCTTGACCTTCAATCGACATTACTCTGTAGAGGGTTGTATGTGTTTTCCAGCATGTTTGCTTGATGCTTGACAATAAACCAGTATAATGTGTGTGTGTGTGTGTGTGTGTGTGTGTGTGTGTGTGTGTGTGTGTGTGTGTGTGTGTGTGTGTGTGTGTGTGTGTGTGTGTGTGTGTGTGTGTGTGTGTGTGTGTGTGTGTGTGTGTGTGTGTGTGTGTGTCTGTGCGCAATGTTCTGGCTACTCACCAGACTAATTAACCAAACAGACATCGCTCAGTGCTGCAACCCAAGACAATTCTAATTTGAGCCGCCCTAATTGAAGTGACAACTTAATTACAGCCTGATAATATCAGGCTTTCCTTGTAGACCCGTATATCTCTCCTTCTCCTCTTCCCTTTCTCCCTCACCTCTCATCTTCCACTGTCTTTATTTCATTCCAAAGCTCTAATTAATGGAAGACACCCAACAGGTTCGATGTAAAAGCAGGAAACTCCGCCCCATAACCTTTTCCCCACTTCACCCTGTGTATAATTAAACCCTGATAAGTGAAAGTCACTTTGTCTCATTTTCGTTGACAGTGTACACAAGAGCCTCTTCATTTAGGCAAAATAGTAGCTCACCCCCGCCATTTCCTCTCTGCTAGAGCGGCATAATTAGCATTAGCATCGTTTTAAAGGTGCTACATAGAGTTTAGCATCAGGGCTAAATCACATTATTACCATAACGTGTGTGTGTGTGTGTGTGTGTGTGAGAGTGTGTGTGTGTGTGTACGTGTCTGTAAGTGATTCGCCCCAATCTATCTCTCTTTCCGCCACATCAAAGTGAAACGGAGCGTCGCTGTAATTGGGCCATGCCGTCCTGTCAGGATGATTCAAGATGATGTCTGTTCTTCTCCCTCCAGAGCTCAGAGGCTCACTAATTAACACTCAAAAAGTCTCATAAATGTGAGAATAAAAAGTAGGAGAAAAAAACTACTTTGGAGACTCCATTAGTAGTTCATGGTCCTGACTTATTAGAGTTTGCAATGTCAATTTAATGTATTATACAGTGATTAAAAGTCTTCTTTTTTAGGGAATCAAAAGTGGATATTTTTACTGAAAATGATTTGTGTGTGTGTGTGTGTGTGTGTGTGTGTGTGTGTGTGTGTGTGTGTGTGTGTGTGTGTGTGTGTGTGTGTGTGTGTGTGTGTGTGTGTGTGTGTGTGTGTGTGTGTGTGTGTGGACTGGTAATCCCTATGGTATGGGGACAAAATGTCCCCACAAAGATGGCAATATCCAAAATCCTTGTCCTTGTGGGGACATTTTTTGGTCCCCATGAGGAAAACATCTTATAATTCACACTAAGTGATGTTATTTGAAAATGTAAAAATGCAGCATGTCTCCTGTGATTTGTAGGTTTAGGGGCAGGGGCAGTGTAGGGGGATAGAAAATATGGTTTGTACAGTATAAAATGCATTACGCCTATGGAATGTCCCCATAAAACATGGAAACACAACGTGTGTGTGTGTGTGTGGGGGCATGTTTTTGTGAAATATCAGGACACAAATGTGTATAATGACATGGGTATGACATAGGTATTACAAAAAGAGGGTGAAATATGAGGACGTTCCCCATGTCGTCACTTTTCAAAATGCTTATAAATCACACAGGATGAGTTTTTTTTCACAGAACGTAAACTGCACAGTCTCCTGTGATGGGTAGGTTTAGGGGCAGGGGCAGTGTAGGGGGATAGAAAATACGGTTTGTACAGTATAAAAACCATTATGCCTATGGAATGTCCCCACATTTCACAAAAACAAAAGTGTGTGTGTGTGTGTGTGTGCTTAAGCATATTTTGGGAACAAATTTTCACCCAGAAATTAGCAAAACCTGACAAAATCTCCAAAAACCTGTCCTCATCTGGTATAAAAAAACGATTTTAGGGTTTGGGTTAGGTTATAAAATGTATATACTTTTTTCCACACAGTTACAGTTATCGGGGACTGGAGCTTTTAGGTTTGTTCGTCACACAAAGCTTTTGTGGACTTGAACTTTTGGACATGAGTGGCTTGGATCATTATATGATAATTTTGTATAATTTTTGAGGGTTGGACTCTCCAGTCCCAGTTTATTGTAATTGCACATAAAATCATAATCAGCACATTCTTTAGTTCTCAATCTAAGTTTGGAATGACATGATGGTGAGTAATGATTTAGTATTTTCATTTTTGAGTACACTATCTGTAGTCTGTTTTCTCAAGTATTTTATCAGTCATTTTTCTCTCAATCTCTTTTTCTTTCATAGTCATTTTCTTTCTCTCCGTGGCGCTCTTCACTGTAGGTCACTCAGGGTTGTGTGCTAAACCAAGTAACCTTTTCCTTTGCTGGATTTTCCCTGGCCTATATTTGAATATGAAAAGCTTTCTCTCACACACTGCCTGTCTTTTTAATGTCATTTGGCAGTCATTTGATTTATTAGATTTTAGGACTGGAAAGAAGAGAAGAATACACTAAATATTTCATATATTATGATAATCCGTGTAATATTGCTGGCTGGAACGGGTTACCTCTGTGTGTGTGTGTGTGTGTGTGTGCGTGTGCGTGTGTGTGTGCGTGTGTGCGTGTGTGGAATGCACCGGTCGGTGGATGTTAAAACACCTGCGAACATCCTGAATAATAAAACAGCCTCTTATTGAAATATTTAGACTTTCCCATCAAAGAATCTTTAAAACATGAGATTTAGGTTCACGCTCTGTTTTGAGAATAAAAAATGGAGAGAATGGAGATGCAGAAAAGACAGGAATCACAGCTCTGCTAAATCGTAAATAGTAAAGTTTCCTGTACTAAAATGCAAAGCTTGAAAGTGCCTTTCTTTGTCTCTTCCCCTCTCTCTGTCTTATTTCCTTCGTCTCCCTGTTCATCTGAGAGTGGATTGCGGCTAAAAAGCGAGCTCTTTAGAAACACGACTTGTTATCCTCACGTAACACATGTCTGAGAAGGGCACAGCCGGGATGATCGCACAGCCTCTGCTTTCCTCTGATATGAGGGACAGAAAAATGTAAGGTGGGGAAATCTGTTCTCTTTCAAAGTGAAAACAACGACAAATATATAAAAGTTTGATTAACATAAGTAGCTTTAGAAACACAAGCTTCCTGGCAAACCAGATTCAGCAGTCTCGGCTCTGCCGTGAACTCCACTGACATTTGACATGGTGACTTTTTTATCGCCACGCTGTAAAACATATCACACATTCGGTCCCTGATGCTGAATTAGTGAGCGGCTTTAGTTGAGAGGTTGATTCTAAGCTGTTTTCAGGCTGTTTACGCACAGAAGTATCACAAAAATCATTTGCTTTTGAAAAAGCCTGCATCTACATTGTATTGTGTGCTGGCGTTACGCTCATCTGCTCTTGCGATGTTTAATAAACCATAACCAGGTGAAGCCTGAAATACAGAGTGTATGTCTGAGTATGTATTCCACGGTTGGTAAAATGATTTTGCCCACAAATCCTTGGTGAGCGCAGGCCTCGCTTTCATGTGCTAGATTGACCCTATGATGACATCATTGTCATGGAGATCTTTGCATGATGAAAGCGAGACAGGCCACCGTGACTACACACACAGCAAACCACTGAAAAACGTCCAACATTCTCCTTTTGTTTTGGGGTTTATGTGAACAGGGATGGCAGAGAAACAGCTCAGTGTGTGGCAGGAGAATGAGAGAAAACACATTTAAAGAGCAGGTCACTAAACGGGCCTGCAGGAATGTGGGTTTGCAAATGAAAACAATTTTCGAACAATAAATGTTGCAGTCCCAGCATCAGAATTAAATGGTTTACCCTTCGGTTCCACGAAGATCTGACCACATTTTCAGTGGCTCTGCTAGATGGCTATCATTCAACTGCTAAAAACAAAACAACACAAATTAAAACAAGATCGTCTCATGCAACAAGGTCAGACGTGTTACACAAGGTTATGAACTTAATATGTGAAATATTAAAGGGATCGTTTACCCTAAACATGTAAATTCTGTTATTATTTACTCACCCTCATGTTGTTTCAAACCTGTATGACTTTCTTTCTTCACAAAAGGTACTTAAAAGAATATTCTGACCATTGTTTTCAATATAATGAAAGTGAATGAGGTATGAGAGATTGTTGCCACCACAGAGTAAAAAAATAAAAAAGGTAATTGCGTCTTATTATGCAGATATATACTTTTTGCAGATATAAAGTCGCAGTTGTGTGTTTTAAAGTCAGAATTGCGTGATATAAAGTTACAGTTGCATATTATAAAGTCAGATTTGTGAGATATAAACTTGTAATGAATTGGACTTTATTAGCCTGGATGCCAGCCAAACTTAGCCCCGCCCAAAACATTTGAGGTCGGGAAGTTCGGTCTGGACTTTATCCAATGTGGAGCAACTATGCTCGAACCAGAGCTTTTCGGACTAGTCAAATTGTCAGGGCGGGCTTTATACGATGATGGACAGATGATCAACAGTAACGTAATCATCCAAGTCACCAAAGGGCACTTGGGTTGAAGTCGTTCTAATCCTAAACGGAGAACTTGTTCATATATGCATTCACCTTTACTATTCCTCTAAAAATTATGATTGTGTTGGTAAGTACTCCGTGTATCCTTAAATTCTTTTTACAATGCCGGTAAACACTGTTTACACTCATCTTCTTCTTCTACTTCTACCAGAAATATTCGGAAGCCGGATGAAGTGCAAAAAGTAACACGTTTATTGATAGCCTAGCAAGTATGATGATAATTAGAGGTTCTTTGGCGTAGGCCCCGTCCTTAGCTTTCGTTTTGAGGGTAATGGACTCTGCATTTCCTGCCTGAAGATGAAGGCAGGGGGCGCAGGAGGTATAGGCTGGGACCATCCTGGCGGTGGTGGGGAGGCTGGAGGTAAATGTCGGCATCAGCATCTGCAAACTCAGACATGTGTAAGTGACCATACTCTGTGAATTAGGGCATGATTGGTTAGGTATGAATGTGACGAGTGACATAACATTGAATCTTCCTGGCAGAACTTACGCTAAAGCTTTAATTTCTTCCAGCGTGTGTGCAGTTGAGTTCTGTTGACAACTATCTGTCGCTCAAGTCAACATACTTCACTTACTCGTTGCTCTGATTGGTTGTAGGTCTATCCAATTGAATGCAGAGGCATTTTCTTTCCTGGTCCGGTTGAAACACGCCCCATAATCACAGCCCAATGGACTAGTCTGACTAGAATCTGTGTATGATGACATCAAGCTAGGACTTTATAACTCGCAATTGCGAGTTTATGTCTTGCAATTGTGAGATAATAAGTCACAATTATCTTTTAAAATGTTTTATTCTGTGGTGGAAATGAGGACTGGGGCTGTTTTTAAAAGTAAAATCTAGGTAGTGAACTATTCCTTTAAAGTATCTTTATTTTGTATGTTTACTTAGTGTGAAAGATACAGTTTTATGAATTGGATCAACTGATATATTCCACAACCCTAAACCAGTGTACTTGCAAAATAAAGCATAAAAAAGGAGACAAAATCAAATCCTCCTTTCTCTTATCTGCATTTCTCATTTGCTCTATCGTATCTCCTAATCTTTCTAATAAACGTGACATTGTATACTGCAAATACTGTTGTCTCTGTGTCTACTTTCTTATGCTACTCTATCATAAGTTGCTTTGGATAAAAAAACATCTGCTAAATGCAGACAAGATCCATCTCAAAATAACGATTCATTCTGAATCAACATCGCTCCTGCTTCATGAATGCGCCAGTGAGTGGATTTAAAGATTTCCAGTGAATAATGACATGCATTCAAAGTCTTGATGAAATGGAAATAGTTTCAGATCTTCTGTATTGTGACATAAATCAAAGTGAAATGAATTATTGAAAAGGAAAAAAGTAGGCCATGGACTTCTATTCATTGGTTGTTAATTTCTTTAGAAAATACTGTGAAATATAATTTCCATCCAATTAAATTGATAGCTTTGAAAACTTGATAGAGTGAATACTTTGGTATACAAGTATTTGGAGAGAAGTTCCTTTGGTTCCAGCTTGGTGTATCCATCGGGCCATTATTGACTTAAATCTGGGTGAGTTTTAATCACAGATTAAATCACATTCATTAATCTGTCTCTTCAGATGAGGGCGACGCTGATAGATGTGCAAAGGCCTTGGCCCTCACATCTTTCAGGACGGAACACAGACTGGGCTTCTGAGTGTGTAATAGTGGAGCAGATACATGTTCCCATTGCCACTAACTCAGCAGACAGGAGTGACGGCTCCTGCTAAAGAAAAGGGAATGAATGTTGTACGCTCTGAATCAGGAAACAGACCAATAATCTACTCAGATAGTGACACAAAGTGTGTACGTGCCCAGGAGTCTATATGTGAAGTTACAGCGCTCGTCGCAGCACTCCAGGATTTAATTGGACATAGCAGGCGTCAGTTCATGCAGAAGCATGCACACGCACCGGATCCTTGAAGGCCCGGTCGGGTGATTTTCACACGCCTGACAAGTGCAGGCTCACAGATGAGGCGACGGGAGGCCGGGTAGTCGGAAGCGTACCGCCTGATTTGCCACCGGGGCTCACGGTCATGGCAACAGCCTCAGTCTTGGTTAAATTGTGAAGAGTAAAGGAAGTGACATGCATAAGCTGGGCGTCACGGTAATCGGTGCTAAATGAAGGACTCACACCTGAGATGCGAGCAGGATGTGACCAGACCACGCTGTCAGCGCTGCTAGTCTCAGTTATCCACACTGCCTTCAGGAATATTCACACACATCATTAGAATATCCGTCCCCATTATGAATATGGAGATTAGCGGATGGGTAGCGAGAGAAGAGAAATCTAGTTTGTATAGTGGCAGAAATGACAGGGATAATGATTATGGTAATGATGATGAAGACAATGATGATGATTAGCGTTGATTTGGAATGGGGATCAGTGACAAGAGCTGGGCCTTATTTACCTGTGTCTGTCTGCGAGCAAGAGATGGCTCATGGGTAATGTGAAATGATGAAAGAATACGCGATATCGCCCTAGCCATGCATTAAAATAACACACACTCACATACACATACAGCACAGAAAGTCACATTGTGCTTTCCCTCTGCTAGAATAACTATGAGATTGGTACATCTCTATGAGCATCAGTGGTTCCTCCAAATCTGCCAAGCCCATGTTGATTGTTTATGCATAGAATAATATTTTAAGGTCTACACATATTATCGTGCATGGACTTAAATATTTTACATCAAAATTCAACAGCAGCGAACATTCTTTCATTGAGAATTTCCTTCTCAAACTTTGCCTTCACATTACTCACACAAGCACTCTTTAGTGTGCCAATTTAATCGTACAGCAGTGTTGTCTTTGGAGGATCGCTTTTAACTTCAAACTGACAAAACTCACATGTATAGCTACAACAGTTTTATTTCCCATGTAAAAGAGATGAATTTTAAAACTATAGTCTGCCCAGGTCAATCTAAAGTGTTTAACTCTCTGTAACTCAAAAGAGGAAATCTAATATTCATATAATCGGCAATTTTTTTAGCTGAGTTTAGAAGGATATTTCCCATTCACTCGTGAATGGTTTCTCTCATACCATGACTAAATTACTTAATTATCATAATTTTTGCAGTAAATATCCAAAAACCACTAGGCCAGTGTTATATATTTTGTTCAGTCGAGTACTTTAAATATCCCAAATGTTTCCAACTATTTGTAAATCGTGAGAAAATTATTATTTTAACAAAGGCAGGACGTGTGAGGGAGTCGCCTGTCAATGGCGTTATCTGTGTTACCCCACTGATCTCTATAATTGACATTTATATAGATCAGTGTGTTACCCTCAGTTTCTGCTTTTACTGCCGTAGAAACCATGGCAACAGACGTGGACAACTGCATAACGTCCCGTGGTGTTTTCGAGATGGCGAGAGCTTCGCAGCAAACTTCTACTTGACAGATATGCCATTCTTGCATGTGCTTTATTAGACAGGTGAGCAAATGTACATAAAATTAATCAATGTTATGTAGCTCAACATGATGAAATATTATAGTATCATCAGTATGATGTTCTAATGTTGATGTAGCTTACTGCTAGTCTCATACAGCCAACAAACTAACACACAGAATATAACTTTCAACACACTTAAATGCAGTTTCAATAATGTAGACCAAGTGAAACAGCATTGCGTTTCCTCACAATTTTAATTTGTCAAACTGATCTGTATAGTAATTCCACACTTGCGGGTAGTTCGGTAGATTGAAATTCGCTGGTATCTGTCTCGTATTAGTAATCGCGCCATGCTTCATACCACAGCCATGTTAAAAACTCATTCATAAACATTATTTCCCCATAAACATTATTATATCCATCGGATTCCACACTCATTCACTGCGTCATCAATCTACGCCTTGTTTTTGTTTCAAAGAGGTAGCGACCCCTAGAGGCGAAAAAATACACATTGTAGCTTTAATGGTAAATTGTGAATTCCGCTCATAAGAATAAAGATGTTGTCACATTTACCACTCTTCTGCTCATTTGTGCGGGCAAAATCCAGTCATTTTCTGTAGGAATCCATGCAATTGGGAATTTCACGTGAGGGTGAAAGATTTCCCCACTCAGATTTTGCAACGGGTTCAAGTTGGTCATGTGAATCCACCGCAATGACCAGAAATCTATTGGTTTCTTACATGCGCAACTGCTGCCATCTTGAATATCATATTACCTGTATGTGATAATGATCTTAGAGGAATTCAGTATTAATATTGTTTCAGTGTTCTCTACGATTCTTTTGGGTTACACTTTAATTTAATGTGTCCCTGTTACTGTCATATACTGCCTGTTTTGGGACTTTTATTATTTTCCTTCTTGTGTGCCATGTTTGTAGTCCTTTGTAGTATTCACTGTTGATTAGTCTTCCCAGGTGTTTCTTGTTACCCCATTCTCTTGCTTAGCTTGTATTTCCCGTGTTGTTTATTATTGGGTTAATATTATTATAGTGTTGGTTATTGTTGGTTATTATTACTGGGTGTTATACCGTGTTGTTCACCTCAACTGAGTTGAACTATATATATATATATATATATATATATATATATATATATATATATATAAGAGAGAGAGAGAGAGAGAGAGAGAGAGAGAGAGAGTTAAAAGTAATTATAATTCATATAATATAAATATAATAAATAATTAAACTGCTTTAATTTGGTGTGCGATATACAGGGGGAGGGGCTTTATTGCATCAGATATATGTCACTTTACTCCTAGACGAAAGGTCCAGTTTGGGTTTGCGATCTCTAGCCAACACTGTAAAAAAAATATTGTTGGTTAAGGTCATTGATATTAAAAATTTGAGTTAATAAAATTAACGAAATTCAAAATATTATGTTATCTGAATAACACAAATTATCTAAGTTGGTTTGACAAAAGAAAACATTTTGTGATAACAAATCTCGAAAATATTTTTTACAGTGCAGAATAAAATGTGCTCTGGTGCAGATTAGCCATGTAGTGTTACCATGACAATAAACATTGCTAAAAACCAATCCACCTTCTTGCGGTCGAAAAAAACCAACAAAAAAAAAACACTGAGTTTGCTTAGTCTCAAACTTACCTTGGTAGCAACTGAAACCAGCTTTGTGAAACAGGTCACTGGTCTTTTACTGTTTTGGATTTGTTTCTGTTTGTTTATTAAACGTTCTCACTCCACTTAGATCCTTCCCATATATATAACGGTTTAATATTAGTACATGTAACGTGTAAGGACACATTAAAATAACGTTAGCCTACCTTGTTTTGTTGTTACAAAAAAGATAAAGATTATTTTGTGATAATGACTGACTGTACATTAACCCTTTACTTGTTTAAATGTTGTCTCTTTTTTTGTTGTTAGATGGTCTGTTTTCAATTTTGCCATCTGCACAGTTTTCCATATTACTGTTGGCATTATAAACTGCCTTTATTCCTTTAAACAGCATCTTCCATCCAGAGAGACATCAGGATTATTTGAGGAGAATTATTTCAATTTGGATTCCACTTAACTTAATGTCCTTGCAGCTTTAAAGGAATCCTATCAGTTTGTTCAAAGCAATTGAGATTTATCATCACTAAAGGCCGGTACTCTCTGCCAAGCCATGTCAAAAGACAATCTCCTCACTATGAATTTTATCCTTTGGTCTGTCCAACTACATTGGCTAATGCTCAAGCCACTAATGTACATCAGACAGAGAAGATAACCATAATTATGCACACACATACACAACTCTAAAAATCTGGAAAGGAAAATAACTTTTGGATATCGTTTCAAATATGAAACTATTATTCAGCCCCTGGGTGAAAATGTTCCTTTATCTGTATTTTTGTTTTCACAAATTCATAGCAGATTTTGATTCCAGGAGTTGTTAGACACAGAAAAAGTGCAGAGAGTAAGATTGTGATTTGGGAGAGGCTGGATTTCAGTGATTTATGGACTGATGAGTGATGTTATCTGCTGATACTTTGGAAGAAGGTTAACTGTGTTCTTCACGTGTTTGAATGAAGGGTGAACTCTCTGGGATGTGGTGATGCATACCACTGCTCGTGTCAATTCCATTAATGAAAAGCATTCATGATCCTCATTTTAAAACCACAATCCCATATTGCAAGCATATAGTCTACCACGCAGTTAAAAAAATCATATTTAAGTAAAGATACACAGTTTAAAGGTGAACTGGCCTTTTTAATTTTTTATACTGTTGTCTGAGGTCAACTTGTGACGTTCGTGTGGTTTTTTCATTCAAAAACATCATAATGAATAAGTAATTGGCTATTTTCTACCCTGGTTTTGAGACTCTACTGAACGCTGGGTTTTGATGGGCGTGCCACACTGAAGACTTGACAGTAAATGCCCACGACTAGAATTGGATAAGATTTGCATATTTAATGAGCTTCTACTCCCCCTTCTGTTCACATTAGGGATTGTTTTGAAAGCGGCAACCAGAATGATTCATCTCACAGGGCTCTCAAGACGTATTTATCAAACAAACACAATGATTTATCTCTCATCCACCGCGACTGTTTTGAATATTATTTTTGTAACTTGTTCTTGGCCTGCCCGATCGGTGGATATAAGCGCAAACCACACACATGTGCGAGCGTGTGCTCTTCAAATATCAAGTCAAGAGCGTGCGTGCGTGTGTGTGGTTAGGTTCCAGGGAGGATGATGGGAAATGCAATCTGTTCATTTCAGTTGACCTCCATTAAAGATGCTCTTTGGATCATTTCAAATCATGCTGGAGAACATGATCATCAGGTTTTGCATCAACTTGTGGAGTCCATTAAGACTCATACCTTGATGAAAAATCCAGCATTGCTGGTCACCAGCATAAGGTGTGATTTGGGACAAGCCTGGGATGCTGGTTGTTGGTTTGTTGGTCCCCAACATGGGAAGAAAGAGTGATGGTGGACCAGCTACACCAGCTAAGTTTTGCTTGAGAACAGCATAACTATGAACAGCATGACCGCCAGCTGGACCAGGACTATACCAGCTCTAACTAGCATAAACCAGCCTGGACCAACATGGAAATCATGCTGGTTCATGCTGGACTTTTCAGCATGGTACTTTACCATAATTTGTAATGAAAAAAAAAAAAAGAAGTGTATTAATTTTTTTTTTTATGTGTGGTCTCAAACATTTGGACCCTGCAATCTTGTGATTGATATAATGAGTTGAACAAGCTCCTCTTGAATTTTTATCTTAAAATGTATGGTATTTTTGTATCTCTTATTGCTTCTCTTGATTTTTTTTTTTTGATTTTTTTTTTTTCAAATGTTTGCTTTTTTCGATAAATATTTTTCAGGAAGTAATCCTAACTTTTTTTGTCATGTCAGTACTGAAAAAAGCTTTTAAAAAATGGGTAAATCTGGTCCCTTACCTTAAACAGTTTGTGGGTAGCTTAACTGTGCCCTCAGTGGCATAAAGTACAGTTTCACTTGTACATGCACACAGACAGAGCAAATTCAGTAGGTGGATAAGAGCACTCGTCTCAGTAGACTCCTTTGTGCTCAAATGTGTGTGTGTGTGTGTGTGTGTGTGTGTGTGTGTGTGTGTGTGTGTGTGTGTGTGTGTGTGTGTGTGTGTGTGTGTGTGTGGACTGGTAATCCCTACGGTATGGGGACAAAATGTCCCCACAAAGATGGCAATATCCAAATTTTTGTCCTTGTGGGGACATTTTTTCCCCATGAGGAAAACATCTTATAAATCACACTAAGTGATGTTTTTGAAAAAGTAAAAATGCATCATGTCTCCTGTGATGGGTAGGTTTAGGGGCAGGGGCAGTGTAGGGGATAGAAAATACGGTTTGTACAGTATAAAATGCATTACGCCTATGGAATGTCCCCATAAAACATGGAAACACAACATGTGTGTGTGTGTGTGTGTGTGTGTGCACTCTGCAGAGGTGTGTGAGCACATGTCATTATAGGTTGATGTGTGTGCACAGATGTTTTCAGTACCAGTCAAAAACATCAAGTTATTTTTTTTTGAGAGAGCCGTTCGATTCTGATAATGGTGAAAGGACAGGAGAAACCTCTCTGTCTAATGGATCTTTACTTTAAAATACCTCACCAGAACAATCTTACTAAAAGAATCATGATCCTCCAATAACACCAACTAATAAAAAAATAAGAGGATTTCTCCCTCTTAGAGCAATATAGTCTGTTGTTTATTAATTCTGAACAGTGTTCTGATTTTAACAATCCATGTAATAAAATATTCCTACACTTACTTGAGTGCAAACCCTTGTCTGTTGAGTGATGTACAGAGAGAGGAGAGGAGAGGATATTAATATTAACACACAGGTGACTCCCTAATGCGTATGATTTCAAACCAACCTAACAGCTCCTGCATCGCCTTTGTTTTAACAGGTTGTAAATGGAGTACTTGTTTATTTGTTTTTACTCAGCATTGTCATTTTCCATTTTCAGGTAGATTACCTGTCACCTGTTTTTTTTTAAAAAAGCCCACAAAGTTATGGTTCTGACCTGTCACTTGTTTTTGATGGCTAATGTCATGTTCTCCGTGACAAGACAAGCTATACATGAAGTTTGGCAAGGAGTATGTTGTGTGTGTTGCTGTGCTCTTGTTATGTCTCAATGGACCTCGCTGTATTTTATGAGCATGATATATTGACGTAAAAACCAACATGTCCTAGATGTTCAACATGTCAGTTGGACATCCTTTACACATAATCTGCTTTTTCAAAATGCAGATTAAGGAATTTAAGTGCAGGCTTTCATTTTTGGAAAAACTTCTTTTTATCCTTGTGAGTGTCTTTCAGTGTGGCAGTCGGTAATTCTCCATTAGGGGCATTTAACCAGAGACCATCTCTTCGGAAGAAGAGCTGTCTGTAAATTTGCTCGGATTAAGGTTTTAATCCGTCTTTTAAAAATGCTAATGTATGTTTTATGCCAATTAAATCTCAGTGTGCGTCTTCTTTCATGTAAGCAACAGCTATCAATTAAACGCAGTGGTCTGAAATAGGCGTGAGGGAGATTAGCCCGTTTTCCTCAAAGCCATTTAAATTGTGGAAAGGGTGTCTCGGAAATAACATTCATATAAGTAACTCTCTTGTGTACTGGACAAATCATTTGTTAGAGTTGTACAAAATGCTTACGCTATGTCTGATGAGTGTAACTGGTGTGCAATGTCGTAAGCGTTTTGAACTGCGAGAGGCGCTACACTTTTTCCTGTAAATTGAATACGGAAGACTATCGCCAGAAACTACACTCTAAAAAACCTGTGTCGGTTTAAATATAGACTAACCCAGCAGTTGGGTTGTTTTAACCCTGTGGTTGGGTTAAATGTTTGCTTAAGACAACCCAATCGCTGGGTTAAAACAACCCAACTGCTGGGTTAGTCTATATTTGACCCAACATTGGGTTGTTTTTTACCAAGGATTTTTTAGACTGTAGATAATTTACTTTATAAAGTTTTAAATGTGGATATTTTTCTTTCACAAATGCATCGATTCACTTCAGAAGGCCTGTGTGGAGCACGTTATTTGATGGAAAGATGCACTTTTATGGACTTCAAAAACAGAACAACAATCACTGCCATTATAAAGCTTGGATTAGCCAGGACTTTTTTGATATTACTCTGATTTTATTCGTCTGAAAGAAGAATGTCATATACACCTAGGATGACTTGAGGGTGAGTAAATCATGGGCTAATTTCCATTTTTGGGTGAACTATCCCTTTAAGCCTTGTCTATGAAACCAGGGGTATAAGTGTTAATACTGTGTACAGTATGTGATTATAGGTTGAAATAATTTTGTGCAAACAGAAATCTGAAGAAGAAGAAAAACACAAATCTGAACGCAAAAAAAAAGCTAATAGAAATAGTCTGCAGTGTCTGAGTTTCATAACAAAATCTGCCTTCAGAAGAGCTGAATGTCTTAAACATGTAGAATAGACTACTGGTGGTTTGTAATTTTTCAAGCAAGAAAGTAAAAATCAACCCTTTTTTAAAGGAGAGAGAGAGAGAGAGAGAGAGAGAGAGAGAGAGAGAGAGAGTAAAAAGTCCACTTTCATTATATGGAAAAGAGCATCTCAGACATTCTGGAAAAACTTCTAAAATATTTTAGCTCTATTGGTTTAGACTTGGTTAGTAATGGAAACCTCCGGAATGAGACGAATGCTGCGTCATAGAGCACAAGAATGATAAAAGTAGAGTGATGTTTCCTTATGAGAGTGTGTTGACAAGATCGTCATCCAAAAGCACTTTGAATTTATGATTGCGCGAGCAGCTTTCAAAGGACAGTTGTCCAGACTAAGACAAAAGAAAAGCTGGATGCAAAGTGCTTCCAGATCTGCCACACAAACACACTCCCACTCGAACACACTGCAGCATTGTTCGCAGTCAGAGTTATTCCCGTAAACTCACATTTTTCATGTGTGGACTGGTTTGAGGTAAGACGTCATGATTTATGGAGCATTTTCAACTCTGTATCTATCTTTCCTCTCCACCCATTCTGTGGCTAAAAACGGCCTTCGTTTTCCAATTCAGAAGATGCACATTTTATTTCACACACCTTTCCTATATTAAACAACCATCCTTGCAGCACATGTGGAGCATTCATTTGGATCTGTGCTTTATTAATACTGACCTAATTTTTCATGATATATTAAAGCTGTGGCTCGTGGCACATCTGACTTTCAGCGTTAAGTGAGTGGTCTGCGATGTGAGCATAGATCTGGAAAATGAGGCTATACTGCTCATATTAGCTTATGCTTTCAGTCAGCTAATGTCCAGGGGATGGGATAGATTAGCTGACAATTCATTATAGCCAGTGTGAGGGGTGGAGGGTCAGGCCTTTCGTACTAATTGGGCTTATTGAAAAGATTTGTCTTTGTAGGCTGGGTAAAATTAGCACATTATGGTTTTATTTAAATGCAATTTTGTTTTTCCTGCTGGGAAGCAACAAGGACATTCTGTACAAGACTCACACAATCCGCAACTCTAAGCCACGGAAATGTAGTACTTGTGATGTGTTTAGGCAAAATTTGTTGTACTACAAGGGTATCTCAGGGATAGTAATACAATGAGTGATTTGTATTGGCTTAGTGTAATTATGTCATTTGTAGTTGTTGTTCGTAGCAAACAGGATGTCCCCAGTTTTAACTTCTCTTGTGGTGAGAACCAGTCAAATCTGCCTGCCACACTGGTGAGCTCTGATAGAGAGGGACACATCCAACATAGTGTGGTTATCTGATGACTAGCCTCTTTCTGCTTTTTGTCTCGCTCTTCCCTTCTCATAATTGTCTGTTGGGAATTTTATATGGTAATTGGGTGATCATTCCATGCCAGTGGTTCACCAGAGCTGTTGTGAGGTCCTTTTCTGTATATAGAAAAATAAAAACTAGAAAAAACTTGTGCTTGTAAAGCAGCAAAAGAATAGTGTGAGGGTTTTCAGCTTAGGTTTAACTCTTAAATGCATGAATGTTTCGCCACCCATTATTACATATTCGGGTCTTTAGTGATCTATATCTAACACAGATGGATCTCTACCTGTCGTGGTGATATATAACACTCCTGTTATTAAAATAGCAATTATAGAAGAATAAAATAAAGCATATTTTGTTACCTTTCGGAGCTTGGAAATGTGTTTTATAATATCATCACTGTCTTCATCAGAGCTAATTTCCGAGTGCATTCAGCATCTGGCTCATATTCACAATCTCAAACATATTCTCAAAACTGCATATTCAAAATCAATACCAGACCGCCTTCCATATTCAACTTATGAAGAAAGTGTTACGCCTCTCTCAGTTCAAAATTCTTAGGCTAAGTCCGATGTCATACGTCAGTTACGTTTTTTTTGTAAGTTGAATACGGAAGGCGGTTTGCTAGATATTTTACTTTATAACGGGTTAAATATGGTATTTTTCTTACAGAAACCCATTGATTTGCTTCAGATGGTCTTTATTAACCCCCCGGAGCCATGTGGATTACTTTTATAATGGATGGATGCACTTTTTTGGAGCTTCAAAAAAAAGCTTGTGAGCCCCGTTCACTGCCATTATAAAGCTTGGAAACATCAGGATATTTATAAATATAACTCAGATTGTGTTCATTTGAAAGAAGAAAGTCATATACACCTATCATGTCTTGAGGGTGAGTAAATCATGGGGTAATTTTAATTTTAGTGAACTAATCCTTTAAGGCTTCATGTGTAGTCTTGTTTTCAGTTGGCAGTTATGTGTGAAAATGAACAGTAAACACAGCTATAAATGCCTATCCACACAACTATAGCGATAACTGTATTAGGATCCACACCATATTTCTGTTTTGGAGCATTACAAGTGCACTGTAGTTACAACACATTATAGCTCTTTAAATTCAATGAATTCTGTTTTTTGTTTTTTGAAGGTAATTTCAATTATATTGTTCCTCGATCTGTGTCGTTATTGTTATAGTTGTGGTATGGACATCGCTATTCTCATATAATAAGAGCAATAATTAAAACTGTATTATAGTTGTTGTAGTTATAGTCCTTAGTGTCAATAGGCCTTATATGTTTATATGAAAGTCAGATTTTCAGACTTTAATCTTATATTCCCTTTAAGATTTCAAAAATCAGATTAAGATTTCAAAAATATATTATTTTATAAAAAGAAAACAGTTTTTTCCCTTTATTGTATCATTCAAACCAAAACACAAAGACAAAGACACTCAAAAACACTCACTCACACACAAAGAAGCCACTGTTATCATGGAAATATTTCACAAAGCTTCATGGGATTCGTAGTTCACTCACTTACAAGCACTTTTTGATTTCATTTTTTTCAACGTTTTTTGCTTTGAATCAACTGATGTAATGTTGTGATTCAACTCAGATTTGGCTTGTTGAATAAAGTTCCTGTGGAGAAAATGATAGGAAAACAGTTCTGCAAGCAACCCAGGTCATCGAGAAAGTGGCCACCCACCATTGCGCTCTGTTCCAGGAGCCGAAAACCTTGATTCCTTGACAAAAAGCTCTACAGGAGGTTCATTTGCTCAGTATTCAAGTGTGTGTGTGGTGTCCAGGTGTGCATTTCTTTCTGTCCAAGTGTCTGATCTCACTGTAACGAAGGATGCTCTCATTAATATTCTGCGGGAGGCACGACAAGCCATCAGGTGCGATTCGCTATTTGTTTCAGCACATCTGAGACACAGCCACATCAATACAGTACATTTATACCCTAACAAGAACAACTGTTCTCCTTTCATCCCTCTCCTCAGGTTCCCATTGTCTGCTCAATAATGAAAAGCAATTAGGTAGGTATACAAAACCCATCGGCATGTGCTACCTTTTGTCTCTCTTCCGTCCATAGGCAAATTTTTCTGTGTTTATGGATGACGATGAAAATCTTACAGATCCTCTGGGTCACAATCAGGACAAAGTCCTCCAGCCCTGTATTTCCCATTTTGTCTGTGCTTATTTCCATCTAAATGAACGTGTTAGCGGTAACAGGTTTGTGTGCGAGCGTGAGCGCAGCCGGCCGTCTGAAAGCTGAAGGATATGAGAGAGGGCAGCTCAGATTGTATCTGCGGATAAATTATTCAGAGTTCAGCTTCTCTATCCAATGACCCCACTAACAGAGCACAAATTATTTAGCAAGCTGCCAGAGCGACAGTGATGCTACACACGTGAAGCGCGGCCTCCCTGAACAGAACCATGGGTGTGCGAGGCCACGGGGGGAGGGAGGGAGACAGAAAGAGAGGGAGAGCGAGAGAACCTTATACATATTCATCCATTGCATCAGCTCACAGATGTTCTGATTTCCCATTGTCACTAATGTCCTAGTCTCCCCAAGCAGCAGGTTAGAGTAAGGCCTTCATTAACACACTGATCTAAGAATACTTTCTTTGTTTTTCTTTCGTCAGCTGTCTTTTGAAAGAAGAGATGTACGGTGAGATTCCTGTAGCAGGTGATGAGATGATAGCAGCAGGACCTGAACTTGTTCGGGGTTGTTTAGGGACACTAGCACACCACTGATGTCTCAGGTGTCCGTTCCCCAGCATTCAACACCAGCACCTGAAAGCTGTCACATGCTGGGTTTGGTGGCAGACTGCCTTATAGTTGACACTGTATTCTAATTATGTCCTTGAATATAACAAAGTCTGAATTCAATGGACACAATATTGATATTTATGCCACGGAAAAAATGATGAACGAAGCATGGATAATTTTTTACACTGGGTTCATTTTCATAATGAATGAATTCATGGAGTAGACATGACAAAATTATTGAAGCAAGTCAGCGTTTGTGATTCACTAAAAAGAATCGTCTCTTCAATATTTAGTGCAAGTCTTATGTTTGAGAATCCAACTTCACTAGTTGCACCGTTTGATGTTGATTCTCTACAAAGAAGCGGCTTGAAATTGGGACTTCACATGTCATGCTGTTTTCAATCCACTAAAAAAACACATCATAAAAGTAATTTGCAATCAGATTACACTGGTCGCTTTGTACCTTTTTAAATCACTTTAGAGTACAGGGAAAGCATTTCCCGGGAAACAAACTTCACTAGTTCCACTGTAGTATTGATTCACGTAAAAGTAATTTGCTTGGGAATCTGAATAAACTGGTCATGCTGTGTTTTTAATTTCTTATAAATTGACCGGAAGTGCTTGGGAATCAGACTTCACTGATCACGATGTATGTTTTTGATTCACTAAAAGAACGGTTGATAAAAGTAATTTGCTTGGGAGTCTGACTTAACTGGTCACTCTGGTTGTTTCCCAATTCAAAGACTGCATCCTTCGAAGGCCGCATAGGTTGGACCGAGTGTTATTAAATGGGACAGTTTAGACTGTTCTTGTTGCCTAGCAACTGTGACAGCTGCCGTTAACGAGCGCCAGTAAAAGTACCAGACTTTTTTGAAAGTTATATTAAACAAAACGGTTTCATAAAACAAAATGGTTCATACGGTCTAAATATGTTCACCATGGTCCATTTCATGGTCCATATATATATATGATAGCATCTTAGTAAGATATGACATCATTTGAACCGCTTTATTTGTATTATTGTTATTACATTTGCATTATTAGATATATACAGACAGCAGACAAACGGCAATCCAACTAAGTGGCCATGTCCTTAATTATGCAGAACTTTAAAATGGAATTATATTTTGAAATTTACCTTTCATGTAGTGTGTAACATAGATCTAAGTGAACAAAAACATCCTGCAAAGTTTGAAATATGACCGTGCACCATATATAAAGTTATTGTCTTTCAAAAGTAAGAGTTGACTCTGAGTCATTTTTATGAATCGTTAGAAGACCGAAGCTTTTTCTCTGACTATATGACGTCAACTTCTCAAGTTATTTGAATACGATACGCCCACTTATTGCACTCCAAGACGCCTGTGAAAACTAGAAAACATCATGGCGACGAGACGCTGTGTTCTGAAGTGCGACTCAAAAGCAAACTTTTTTCATCTGAGCATTTGAAGTCTAAGTGGCTACAATTCATATATACAACTGTACCACAGAAGTCCGAGCCTTGTGCTTTGTTCACGCCATTTTGAAGACAATTGCTTTACCAACTTATTTGCAATTAAACTTGGATTCGCGAGCCGGCTGATATTGAAGGAAGGTTCAGTTCCAAGTGTATTTGCATCAGCTTCCGTATCACAAACTGTAAGTGTTATTAATAATTGTTGCTTTTATGTTTTATGTAGCATGCTTAATAATTGTTTGGTTTGTTGTGTAAGCACCGTTTAGCTTCTAGGTCTTCAATGACAATTGTATTGAGATATGTGAATTGTTTGTTTGTTGTTTGTTGAGTTTTCTTAAAGAATAGAGTCATACCTCGTAGTAATGTAAAGTTACTGCATTTTTATTTATTTTTTGGTAAAAACTTTATGTTTATGCATCGAGTTAACGCTCCGTTGGCCTGAAGTGACAACTAACATTACATGCCATTGAGAAATATCCTGCTCCAGTCGTGGTGTTTGCGATTGAGTTTGTTGATCATTCGCATCTCCAGACGTTTCCCCTTCATATTCAGGCTCGAATTGATAGGGTAAAATTAATGCCATCTTTGTTCATACACTTTATATGTGTTTAAACTTGTTAAACTGAAAACCATTTATGGTGATGGGTGTTCCGTTTCCGAAAATATCTGCACAGACTATACCAATCACAACTGACTGGGTCATCGGACCAATCACCGCAGATTAGCGTCACGTAAAGGCGGGGTTTTGAAAAGTGAATCACTAAACGGATCATTTGAGAATCGCTGTCAAAACAGGTAAAAATAAATGCATATTATAAGAAAACTAAAGTCTTTTTTGTCATTGCATGCATGCAAAACTGTTGTTGGGGACTTCTAAAACAATATTTGGAACATTTTAAATGCCATAATAGGTGCTCTTTAAGGCTTTTTATCATGTAAACGAATGAATTATAAAAAATCCTGTCTGTAAAGTTGAGCATTTTAACATGGGACTCAATGAGATTCTGCTCCCTTCTGGAGCCTGTCTCTAGCGGACAGTTGATGATTTGCAGTTTAAGTCACTACGGTATTGACTTCAAGAGAAACTGGGGGAGGTTGTTTGAGACACAATACTTGCTTTTAAAAGTGTAATTCAGCTATTTTTCACTGGCATGCAATGAATTTCTTTGTTAGGCAAGACAGCCAAGGATCCATCATTTGAAAGAGCCTTCGAATTGTGCCACGGTGACGCAATCAGCCTGCGGATGCGACCTTCGAAGGACGCATCCTCGGAATTGGGAGGCAGCCGCTACACTCAAAAAAATGATTCAGGGCCTTCATAGATATGACACATTTAAATTGTGTTCACTTTACTTAAACATATCTAATTTTGAAACTACTTAATTTAATTGTGTTCAGTCAACCTAATATATTTAAATATGAAGTTTACTTAATTATTTTGTGTTTAAACTACATGAAATATTTGTGTTGACTTAACTAACTGGGCAGTGGATCTGTAGTTCCCAGCATGCTTTGCAAGGGACTGCATTAGGAGAGTAAATTTAGGGATTAAAGTGCTATTTTATGTGTTTTCTGTAAAGGGAAAGTTGTTGTTAGTTAATATTAGTGTTTAATGCTCAGTTATGTTGGACATTTAGAGGAGTTTCTGTAATTTTTAAATTTTGTGGTTACCATTGTGCTGAAGAGTGGCGCCTGTGCTTAGTCTGTGGGCACTCAGTGATCAATGCCAATGTCAGGAGTTACACCAGCCTTTTCTTAAATTTGCATCATACAATATTGTGTATGATGATGAAGTCTGGCAAATTCAAAAAGTCATGTTATAAGTATATAAATATAATATAAACTGTATTTGATAAAATTGAGTTGGACCAACTCAATTACATTGTCAAAAATTGAGTTGGACCAACTCAATTATATTTCATTGCATGAATTAGATTTTTATGAGTTGGGGCTACACATATTTATTGGATGGAAAACCTGCCCTCAATTAAATTGAGTTTGTCCAATGAGTTATTTTTGAGTATGTGTTTTTGATTAACTATAAAGAACCAGAAGAGTCGAGATTGGGATTCTGACTTTTCTGGCCGCACCTGTATGAAAATACAGGGTATAACTGGCAACATGTCTATATGGCCCATAGTGCTTAATAACCTGAATCAGAATAATAATTTTAAAAAATTTGCTCATTTGAACAAAGTTTGACCCTGGATGTGAAAAGCCCATGCTATAGCATAAAAGAAGCAAATTCATAAGTTTTGGTCCACTGACAACATGAGCATAAACCTTCAATATTTAGTGGAAATCTAGAGTAAAAATAACAATTTATAACTCTCCAGTGTTGTGAGCAGACATGACCAAGACACCACGAAGGGAGAGAGAGCTGTTGGAGGGTGGTAAGGCATTAGGTCTTGATCTTATTAGCAGTGATTGGTTCTCTCAGACCTCACACTTGTTAAGGGTTGTAATTGCCTCTGGCAGGATTGGGGCTAAAACCGTGGCAATCGGAGAGGAAGCCGCCACATGGTGTTGTGTGTGGCACCAGCTTTGGGGAGATGATGGCTAGAACCGTGGTTCTGCCTTTTAAAATCATTTTAATAGGGAGTGTGTTTCACAGGCATGAGTTCCGAGGCTTGGGAAAGCAACATCACAGAGATCGGGTTTAGAAGTTCAGCCCAGGAGAGAAACACAGAGGCAATGATGGAGAAAGGCTGCCATCTGCTGATTATGTAGGCTACTGAATTACTGCAGGCGAAAAAGAGTGTGTATCCGTGAATATAGGCTAGAATATGAAACGGCTTTTAATTCTTTAAGACTAAGATTTTGTTTTTAAATTTGCTAAGCAGCTTGGCAGCTCAGAGAAAGTGGCCCAGAAACACTGAATGTCATCACTATTTTTAATTCTCTTGTTTTATGAATATACAAAATATGTCAATAGCTCAATGTACAGTTAGTCGCCTAAATGCTTCTGCAAATCGTAACTACCATGCAGTCTAACTTAGGCCTATATCTGATCCTATCAGTTCTTTCCCTCCTGTCAGACACATTAAAGTGGCCGCGCCCGTTTACCTGAAAAATTGATGTGGTTGGTGTAACAAAAAATAATCGCGTAAACCTTCATTTCAACGCACCTTCATTGATGAAATGTGTGATTTAGGCAAAACCAGTTGACTGCAGATGCCTCTCAAATAGAAGTCGACTGCCTTTGCCTAAATCACACTTAAGTGCAGCTTTAAGTAGACGGGTTCGCCGTTCCCCGTGTCTAGTTTAATTTAATTCAATAATCCCGATAAATGAAATTAATCCCTTTTGGGACACCCATCTTTGGTTAGCGAGATAATGCGAAATGAGGTTCGGAGAGAAAAATTAGGACATTATGCTTGATTGAGCTTTAACAAAAAGAGGAAATATTAATACCGAGATATCCTTTATGTTTATAATTTTAGTTTAATGAATGGGCGCATCCGTGTGGAAAAAATAATCAGAGGGAAAAAATGGAAGCGAGTAGATTGTTAGGGGCTTAGTTTGGGAACGAATTAACATTTAATCCAATCCCAATGCAAATTGTTTCACTTAAACTTTTCATTTCATTTTGTGTTATGACTTATGCTTTTGCTTGTGTTTTAACAGAAGTCTGCGGATGAAGCTAATAGTAAAGTGTAAGACTGGCTACTAGCAGAGGAGCTAGCCTCTAACTTTAGCTAAATGAAATGTCTAGTAAAAAAATAAGCAAAAAAAATTGAGACAAAGCAGACTATAATAGGCTTTATATATATATCAAATAGAATTTAGATGTAACTTCATACACATAACTTTGACAATTTGAGTCGAATTTTGCTTTTTAGTGCAAGTCTACATTAATTCTCATGTTGCCCCATCCTTTACAAATCACATAGCCTAATCATAATCCCAAGCCCCCTACCTTATATTATGAGCTAAAATAATAATACTGATATTAAGCCTAATAGCCTATTAATCGGTTATGCAGTCAAACCCATAATAAAACTGCAAGAGAATTAAGACCAAATGCTTTAAATATGTCTTTTGAATTCAGTTAGGCTATGTTAAGGACCTATTTGACATAAAACTGTTATGACTATATAATAGACTAAAATAGGCCTAAATATAGCCTATAAAATAGCTACAGGCTATATAAAAATAAATAAATAAAATAAAAAAACAATACAATTTGGCATGTATAGCCTAATCCATGGTAAATCTATAGGCCCTATTATGTTAGGATATTACGAGTGCACATGGTTTTAAACTGATTTTCACCATATGATGCTCATATGGTTTTCGAAATAAGCAGTCGTAGCTGTGCAGAATGCTGTGCTTGGAGCTTGAGACTGAGACATCATCTACACACGGCTCAATGTGGAAATAATAAATGCTGTATTAGAGCGCCCTCTAGTGCCCAAAAGCTTTTCTTTCAACTCATATTCACGTTCAATATTCGGTTTAAAAACAATATTTCCACCGATTAATTATATTCCCAGAGTAGGTTACTTACGACATAGTTATTGATTAAGACTGGCAAATATTAACGACGAATAAATTAAAGTGCTTTGTTGTTTAGGCATCTCATCCGCTCACACTGTGGACAGGTGCTCTCACTAAGTAATATTGAATGAGCTGTCCTTGAGCATCTGTTGTTCCACCAACTCTCAAAGGTAATCACAGTAATGGACGTCTAAGTTATCTACATACACACATAAATAAATATGTTTCCGAAGAGACTCACTCGCTAATCAATCGCGCGGCTGCATCTGTTGATGGAGGTTTGGGGAGTGAGTGCAAGGGAAGATGAACGCGCTGATCGATGCATGCAGCCAATCAGCGGCAGCTACACTCGCTGCTGCAGCGGGACATGCTCATTAGCTAGCTAACCGGATCTGGAAGAAAACATAGATAGATAGCTAGATAGATAGACAGATAGATAGATCGATGGATGGATGGATGGATGGATGGATTAGCCTATTATGTGCTCACCGTTACAGGCATAACCACTAAGTTACTTGACTGGCCCACCAGTAAAGTCACAGTAATCCAGATGTCCAGTCCATCCCTGATAGGTTGGCAACACCTTAAGAAAAAATATTATTGAACATTATTGGAACAACAGATTTTATGTGAAAATAAATCAAGTGTTTTGCTTGTTTAAAGATCTTATACATGTATATGAGAGGCCAAGATGGGCATTTTACTCTACACAGTAGCCTACTACACGGTGTAAAAGACTCACCATTATAGCACAAAGTACCTACAAATACTTTAGCTAAAGTAATGTTTTGCATAATGTCTAAGTTAACATTTGTTCAAAACAATCATTTAAGCAAAGTTTTACTATTTTCTGTTTATTTCGATAAATAAAATAACGTATTCCCTTTCAGTCAGTCACGTTCGACGTACCTCGGAACTGACCGACGAGACCAATCTGCTTTCAGAGACCAATCTGCTTCGAATGTTTCTAAACGAGCCAAATGGCATTGGCATGCGCTCCACACTCCGCCCACAACGCGGGTATAAATTCGGAAGTGAAACACAGCATACTCGCTTTCTACTTCGGAGCCAAACATTGAGTTTTTCCAGTGTTCCTGCAAAGAGTGTTATCGTACGGCGGTCGCGAGTCTGTTGAAGAAGACGAGACAGCTGTTCTGACAGCTCGCTGGGCGCTGTGTGCTCGCAGTGGGCTTGCACCCTTTAAACCACTGTGGGCAGCGCCCACCTCCCGTGTGCCTCGGCACAAAAAGAGCGTTTCCTTTCTCTTAAAAGAGCTACACGGTTTGACCCTGCGTCTTTATCAAGATGTCATTCAAACTGTGTGTTTCTGGATGCAGCCGGTTTCTGTCCCCAGCTGACGGGCACAATCGCTGTCTCACGTGTTTGGGCGTTCAGCACGGTGAGGCAGCGTTTGTGAATGACTTATGTTCCCACTGCGGGAACATGACCATCGCAGTACTGCGGTCTAGGCTCGATTTCCTCAAAAGACAGAGGGCTGCTACTTTGCGCCGGTTGAGTTGCCGAAGGAGCGTCCCGGTCCTTCCCACGGGGGGCCGGTCGTTACTTTCGGGGCTCCGGTTAAGGATATGGTGTCGGTTGCTGCATCGGGGGACGAGCTAATGGACTCCGGAGATGAGGACTCGGCTGCTTTGCCCCCTTCGGGTGTGGTAGTGTTGCCCGAGCCTGATCCGGAGCTCACGGCTATGAGTGTTGGGCTCGAGTGGAACCCTCCACCGGGACGTCCTGTGCTGGTATTCAGCACCCCGCCCCGGTACATTTCTTTCCGGAAGTGCATCAGGAGCTCACAAAATCGTGGATGGCGCCCTACAGCGCCGGACATCGAGGAAGTGGCTCCTCCGTCCTCACCACCCTTGACGGTGGTGTGGCTAAGAGTTACGTGGAGATCCCGCCAGTCGAACGGTCGGTTGCGATGCAACTGTGTCCAAAGACCGGTATCGACTGGTGTGGAAATTCGCATCTCCCCTCTCGGGCGTGTAAGTTCTCGTCCACTCTGACGGGCAAGTCTCCGCCTGTGGAGAAGCCGCATCTGCCTTGCATGCCATGGCGTTGCTGCAGGTCCACCAGGCCAAAGCACTCAAGTACATGCACGAGGGTGGGCCTGACCCGGCAGTTCTACAGGAACTGCGTAAGGCGACGGACATCGCCCTCCGGGTGATGAAAGTCACCACACGCTCCCTGGGTCGGGCGATGTCCACTATGGTGGTCCAGGAACGCCACCTGTGGCTGAACCTGGCAGATATGCGGGAGACTGACAAGGTGCGGTTCCTCAACGCCAACGGCCTTTTCGGCGACGCCATCGAGAGCTTCGCCCAGCAGTTCTCGGTGGCCCAGAAGCAGACGGAGGCGATCCCAACCTGCTCAGGGTCCCGCTAAGTCCGCTGGCAAGCGCAAGGGCAAGCGACTCTGAGACGGGCAGCCCAGGGAGAAGAGAACCACTCCTTGCCACTCCTTTCCTTCCCTCTTTTCGCCAGGGGGCAGCACCGTGGGCACTGAGGACCCCAACAGGTCTTCTCACCCACGGTCTGCCCCACCCTGGAATATTCGGTCAACACTCCGGGCCGCCCCCGGGCCTCCCAAGTCGGGACCGAATGTTCCATCTCTCTGCCTTCAGGCAGTGGGCAGCAGAGTGGGCACTGGGGACGCCACCAGGCCTTCCCACCCTCTGTCCAAACCAGGAGTGCTCAGGCAACACTCAAGGGCAGGACGGCGGTCCCACTGAAATCTTTTCAGAGGATCCTGGGGCAAATGGCATCTGCAGCCGCGGTAACGCTGCTCGGATTGCTACATATGAGACCGCTTCAGTACTGGCTTCACGGCCGAGTCCCGAGATGGGCGTGGCAGACCAGCAGGTACCGGGTCCCAGTCACCCCGTACTGCCGCCAAACCTTCACCCCGTGGTTGGACCCTTCGTTTCTACGGGCGGGAGTACCCTTAGAACAGGTGTCCAGGCATGCTGTGGTCTTCACGGATGCCTCGTCAATGGTTTGAGGGGGCCACGTACAACGGGCACGCAGTTTCGGGTCTGTGGACGGGGCCCCAACTGCGTTGGCATATCAACTGCCTGGAGTTACTGGCAGTACATCTCACGCTGGGCCGCCTCAGAAAGCCGCTCCAGGGCAAGCACGTACTGGTCCGCACGGACAGCACTGCACGGACAGCACATCAAGAAAAGATTCTGAAAGCATGAATATCCCATAATAATTTAATATAAGTTTACAGTAGTAACAATAAATAATAGTTTATTATATTATATAATTGGTAACACTTAACAATAAGGTTGTATTAGTTAATGCATTAGTTAACATTAACTAATGATGAACTGCACTTATAAAGCATTTATTAATCTTTGTTAATGTTAATTTCAACATTTACTAATGCATTAATAAAATCTTGTTAACATTAGTTAATGCACTGTGAACTAGCATGAACAGCTTATATTAACTAACTTTAACAAAGATTAACTAATGCTGAACAGAGGTGTTGTTCATGGTTAGTTCATGTTAACTAATGCGCAAACTTATGTTAACTAATACAACCTTATTGTAAAGTGTTACCATATAATTAATATAATAAATATGTTGGTTTCATATTATCTCTAAGGTGGCCAGTCAATTTAATATTTGATATTTACCTGAATCTATATGTCATGTCAAGAAATAGAAAAGTTAGCCAGCTGTTTATTATTATGTTAATTATTGTGCCTTTCGCCCAAACAGCAGGGTTGCTGTTTACCCCAAGTACTTTTACATATCTTACATTATTGAAAATGGTTGCTTTAAAGCTACACTGTGTGATATTTTCCCCGATCTAGCGGTGAAAAGGTATATGACCATCCAGTGAATATTGGTTTCTGTTCCTCTCAATTCCAATTTCGTTTTAACTCCTACGGTGGCCGATTAACATGGCTTCCAGTTCGACCTCGTCCATGAGTGTTCCTTCAGGTGATGAGGTTACTTTAGAAAACGATTATAATTTGCAGTTATTTAATTTGTCAGTTAACATGTAGGTTATGACATCTATGTAAAATGAATAATAGTTTTACGTTTTCGTTATTTTTTACCATTTCATTGCTAACATCAGCTATCAGGTTCCCAGACGAATGCAAGCTAATCTTAGTAAAGTAACTTTTATCAGTGCTATCGTTATTCTGTATATTGTACGACATCACTAGCGTGATGCAAAGTTTACATTGTATGCTATATCAGTCTCAAGCAATCCCCCTCTTCACATTCGACACAGTGCCATCGAGTGTTAAAAAGTGAAAGGCGAAGCTTGAATCGACGCGCATTCGAACCCCTCACCCGTATGTATTTTCAATGGCATATTATACACTTACGAAAATACTTTATTACTTGAAAGAAGTAAATATACATTAATGAGCACATATATTTTTGAAAGAACTAATTGTTTTTATCTAAGAATAAACTAAAAAAGTTACACAGTGTAGCTTTAATTACCTTCAACAAACTGAAAATCATTAACAAGACCTTTGTCTAAAAATATTCTCATTTGCTACATAAATTAGCAAATCAAAAAGCGGTTGTTAAGAAAAGTGCTGAGCTAAATCTTTGTGCTATCTAGTGGTATAAAAGAGAATAAAGTCAAATCTACCTTTTACCACGGTGCGCCTTTAGCCCTGTTGTATCCTACCCTACATGTCAAAATAAATACAATTAATAATATACATTTAAATAAATAAGTGAGAAAAATAAATTTGTTTTACAAAAATGCAAAAATGCACATGATTTAGAGGTATACCAGAAGTCAGTAATTTGTCTGCCCATGCATTGTCAGTTGTAGTCTTGTTGAAGTATGCACAGCAACGCTATCTCATGACCAATTCGTACATATTTTACGAGGTGGCTAGTTTGTACGAATTTGTACGACCTCACTCGTACGAATTTGTACGTTTTGCCTAAACCCAGTGACGGGTATGTTTAGGGGCAGGGTTGAGGTAAGTAATTCGTACGAATTCATACGAATCTGGCAACTCGTCAAATACATACGATTTAGCAAAAATCGTACAAATTCGCACAAGTGAGGTTGTACAAATTTGTACAAATTAGCCACCTCGTAAAATAAGTGCCAGGAGAAGGGGTTGGGCACAGATGAACCATTACAAAGAGGATGGATCAGTGCGTAGTAATAATAATGCTAAGAATAATGGTGATTTGTGCCATTTAATATTATACAGAATTTATCTTTAAGTATCTTTTTTGTCTTTGTTATAGAATAAATTAAACGATTTCTGCAGACGAAATATTCCACAGATACAGGCATAAATAAAGCTTAACATGACATATGACGTGATCTATCCTCTAGCATACATAGACTTTTGTGAATTTACACAAGGAGCATATGTTCAGATGTCTAATTCACTCCTGTTTAATATAGTGACATGGAGACCTCAGATAAGTCACAGTGCTTTCTCTGCTCCTGCTTTTGAAGGTTGTGCCAGAGTGTCTCCATGTTCCCTTTAGGAGCCTGTCTGAACCTCATAAGAACTCATCTGCCTCAAGACTGACAGCTCAAGCCTGCCTTTTTGGGCTAACCCCTGCTGCTGAGCAATATTCATAAATTTAATTTCCAATCTTCTCTGCCTTTTATTAGTTTGGGTGTTATTAAATGAGATTGCTTCATCTTAATATATATCCAGCGCCAGAGAACGTGTCTGGGAGTCGGTACTCAAATCCAATAACATGGCCTGTACTTAGTGCACAGCTCTAATAAATGTTGGCGTGTGTGATGCATATGCGGACATAGAGCCCACATCACTTACTTGCTCATTCACATACTGCAGACAATAATGTGTGCACTGTCTTTCAAAGCAACTCTGCCCGAGTCTAAAAAAAGATGGACGGGAGCATCCGACCTAAAGAGAGAATTCTTCACATCAACTGTGCATTGGTTATTAAAAGTGAGTTTGCCTATGTTTTTGATTAAACCTGTTGTGTGGACTAGTTTCGTATAGTTATAGAGTTATTCTGTGAACAGATCAGTTGAGATTAGCCTTGCATACAACTAACAATAGTGAAATATGAGATCTATCATTCATGCTGACCATACACAATTTGATTATATTTCATTTTATTTTTAGGCCTATTTATTAATTAGATTTCAATTCACGATAATCTCTTTAGGAATGATATGAAATGTAGTAAGATAAATTCAGTTGTTTCAGTTTTGTTGGAAAGAACTAATTTTAAAGTAAGTAAACTACTTTCTGTTTATGTGTGAGATGTCTGTTGCATTGGAATTTGAATCATTCTGGATTCAATTTCATTGAATCTGAATCATTTCTGTGGGTTCAGGTCTTTGCACCTGTTTGTTTCAGATTTGAATCAGTATCGGTGGCGCAGACCCAACAACATTTTCCTTGGACTGCTATCCAATCCTGTGTGTACGCTTTCATTGTGATTGGCTTGAAGAGAGTCCAGCACTCTTTAAAAGAAGTTATAAATTATTCTTATAACTGTTTTGTGAGTCTGGCCCCCTCTCTGCCATGCAAATTCTTAAGGTTTGCATGAAATGCAAATATCAATAGTATTTTCTTCCCTTTTGTGATGTATATCTGAAGTTTATGGGGAAGTCTTCCGCTTTAATTTCGTTTTGTTGTTTGTTTGTTTTGTCATTGTGGCTAGCAGTTGAGGCTGAGGGACCGTGAGAGACCGGCCAATGGCGCTCATTATCAATCTCACGATCCCTCAGCCTCAACTGCTTGCCACTTGCCGGTTACTGCCTCTTTCTTCCCCTATCAACGAACAGAAGAAGGAAGAGCATGCTGTCAAAGAGCCCTCGCCGCTGAGGGAAACATATAACTAAACAATCAAATTACACTTCAAATAAGTTTCTGTCATTTAAGCAGTTTTTATCACGTTGATGTTAGTTCAAGTCAAGATTTGAGCTTTACATTTGCATAACTGTTTATTTCACAAAAAGTTGTTGATTAAGCGGGACTGTGGGAGGGAGCTTGATGTCGCGGCTCCACTTTGCGTACAGCAATGAATGTATGTGGCAGGGTGGGGCCGAGAGCGGTGGGAATGGAGCGTTGCCGGTGCCGCGAGTGTTAAGTGCCACACCAGTCACAAGCTTCACGGAGCAGGTCCAGAAGGATAAAAGTGACCACAGTGATGGACGAGCGAGGACCAGGCCCGGGACATTTATGTTGTGTTTTATTATGTTTATATGTTTATCTTCACTTTTTTTTGTTGTTTGTTTATTTCTTGATTAAAACTTTAATGTTCGCCGGTTCCCGCCTCCTTCTTCCCTGAGCCTTTAACGTTGTTACAAAATAAAAACGATGTGCAACTGATAAATCATTTGCAATAAATACTGCAATATTGCATTAAACAAAAGAATGCCGATTTTGATTGCATGGCGACTTTACCTTCACACTACTTTCCTGTTTCTAGTATCATACTGCGGATTCTCTCATGTCATATGAACATCTTGAATCTCGTCGGTTATCAATTGTAGGAAAACATGACCTCAGAGGACTTCATTATTAACTTTACTGTAATACTGCAAATCATACCCTATTAAAGTAGTATTAATAACAATTTAAAAAGTATTAAATATTGTGAATATTAGTGTAGTGTTCATCTTGTTGCTATGCCGGTTGCTTTGTAATGGACACATCTAACAGAAGCTTAAAGGTAATGTGTAAGATTATAAAATAATTTCAACTCAAACTATATCATGTCCATGTATTTAATGGCCTGTGTAAGGTGGAATAATGGTCATTATGTCAAAATAAATTCCTTATACGTGAGGTTTTGGTTGTGCTTAACCACAGCTGAAGAACAGTACATTGTCTCCCCCCTTTGTCCATACTAAGACACAGCACTCTCTCTTTCTTTTCCTCTTCATCTGCATCACAGGTTGTCTGCTCCTGTAAAGGTTGCAGCTTAGGAAAGCTTAGTCTACTCTGTGAATGACCTTTGCTTTTAATATGAATATTTCTCTTTCATTATTACTATCATATAGTAAAATCTATGCACATGATCGGGCACAATAGATCTCCTTTTCATTAGTGCAGTAAAATGCCAGCCAGGCAGTGTAAGGGACTTCCAGCCCTGCCAGATTATATGCTTCTCCGTCTGCCCTTGCTCCCTTAACCACCTCTTGACAATGAGAATTAATATGCGTGCAGTTCTGCTGCTCTCTATTCTCGCTGGAGTTCAACAGGCAACTTTATCAGGGGGAACATTATTGAGAGCTTTGCAGAGAGATTCTTCATCACACTCACATCTGAGCCGGCCCAACACTTGTCACTGTCAATCACAAGGTGATAATACACTGAAGATTTCCTCATTTGGTTTAATAAAATCTCCAGGCTTATTTGAACTGTAGTCATTATAGCAAATAATTGCTGCATTGAGGTGCTAGCCGGGCCATAGCCTAAGGGATAAGACAAGACTATTGCTGTGTGTGGGACTCGGTTGATGTTTTTTCCCTCCTCTTTCCTCTCCCCAGTTGTGCATATTCCAACAATGAATATTGCATCTGAATCCAGCTCTGGCTTTTCTTATTCAAACTAACATTGTTATTACTTATTATCTAGACGTGAAGTCATTCGTTCTGCCTCCTTTATGGCTTTTGCTGTCGTGGCATATTTCACTGGGGGGCTGCCAATTGCAATTTTTAACTGTCATTTAAACCAAATTGCAGATCAGAATAAGCAGGCCTTTGGTGTCTCAGAGGAGACACAGAGTGATGGAGAGGATGAGCTCAGGATATTTTTCATCTACAGTTTGAACACAATGGCCTGAGTGTCTGCTTTTTAGGAAGTTTGGTACATTAATCAATACTGACAAAAAAGGTATAAAACAATAACCCAGCCACTCATTAAGTTAGCTTTTTTTCGCTTCAAACAACGATCTCAGGAAGCAAAACTTTGCCTGTTGGAAATACATTATTTTAAAGACTTCTCGAGTTAACATTCAAAAAGCATTTTAAACGGGTCTTCCCGCTCATGTCAAGGTCTAAATGGAAGCACAAAATATTGAAATATTGCAAATGTTTTGCTCTGTTGACCTCTATCTGTCAGACCTCATTATAGTTGAGCTCAGACGTCACAACCCATGAGAGATAGTACCAATGTTGACTACAGAAAAAATACTGTTTCATAGCAGAACATATTAAAAATGCAGTGTTATCTTGTTTTTACTCAATGTCTGGCTTTCAGGAAAAAAGATCAGGCTGAAACCAGATTGTGCCATATTATTTTATTTGCTAGACAAAGCGAATGGTCATTTTTAAGCTGTTAACATTATTTACACATCCAGGTCAGGTAGGCCAGAGTGTATTAGCATTTGGGGCAGAGTGCAAGCACCTTTTTCATGTCCAACATTTACATTTTGGAAATGCCACTGGAATCCAGTCAAAATCATTTTGTCAGTGTGTCAGTGACCTTGCTTTGTTTACTGGCTGCATCAAGACACCACAGGCCAATTACTTTTATTAACAGACTGTGTTGAAAAACAAAATGGAATCAGATAATTAAACAATAATTAAGTCAATAATTAACTTCCACTTTCAGTCCTGGACAATGTAATTTCCATCAATTAGGTAAATCAGCGAAGCAGTAAATTATTTTTTTCTTTCTTTTTCCCCCCTCTATGTTCCTCATAAATTATTATTAGGCATTTCCAAAGTCCATTTAAGTATATAAAGTCTTTGGACATATCCCTCAAGAAATCAATCAATCAATCAATCAATCAATCAATCAATCAATCAATCAATCAATCAATCAATCAATCAATCAATCAATCAATCAAGCAAGCAAGCAAGCAAGCAAGCAGGTATACTATAGTAGGGCACCATGAAATCTTCATCAATGACAGTCTTGACAATGACACGACTACTTTTCAAAGTAAAAGCCTATGTGCCTATTTAGAGAGGATATACTTGGGTCATTTGGGTAGATTTCTAATTCTGAGTATTTGACTCCCTCTGTTGTCCTAAAGGGGGCATTGCAAAATCAGTCAAATCTCTTGCCAATGCCAATGTATTCTGAAAATGTATTTCCTTCTTTGCTTTACCCTAGAACCCTGAGTGTGGAAACTTTCTTAGTTTTAGTAAGATAACTGATCCGTTAAAATATTTCACATGCAATCAATGATTTTTCGCTGCTTATTCCTAAGCGTAGGAATATTTAAAGTATTGTTATATAAAACTAATATAAAGAAAGAAAGAAATGTATCCCTATTATTATAACAAGTCATTTATATGAAATTAAATTAATGTTTAACTTTAAAAAGTGCACTGAGGCTCGTAATAAATTCACCTCTTATTATGTATTAGTAAAGCTACCCATGCATCTGTTTTATACATTCACATAAAACCATGATTAAAGGGACCAATCCGAATGAACTACCTTGGTCTGATGTGATAAACAGGGAAACGCACCAATAGAATCTACCGTGCGTCTCTATAATCCAATGACAGAACGCGAATCCATTCAATGCCGTCAACTGGGAGGGTGGATACTACGTGTTTTAAAAACGTGTGAAATGTCCTGAGTTTAAGCACGGTAAGTTTCTCAAAGTCCATTCTAATGTAGAAATGTTTATCAAGGTTTAACGGAAGTATCATACTGTAAGATCATATTTACAACACGCGTCCGTTAAAGCGCTCAGCTCACCTCAACTTGAGGTGACAACACAGGAAGTATTTTGTGAGATGATTTAGAACCACTTTCGGCTGATGTCATTCCCAGATTGTTTTCCAACTAAAATGATCGGTATGTGCCAAATATTTGCTGTCTAAACGTTAACCTGGAGACATTTAACCTTGTGGACTGCTGTATTGAATGTTTGATAGGTTGAAGTGCTTATCACTCACAATGAAAGCCAATGCAGTCCCTCGGTTGTGTTTTTGTCCCGCCTTTTCCTGTCAAGTTAGTTAGAGGTGTGTTCGGTATTTGTCTGAGATTACTCGGATAACAGTGTCGTCGGTGGTTTAGTTAAGTGTGCAGAATTAAAAAGCAGTCTCAATCAAACGATTTCACATCTGGACAAGTTACCGTGTAACATGTCTTCAACCAGGTGACGTTATTTTTCGCAGGTAAGTGGAAACCCGTTAGTTACGGAGGTTTTGCTAAATAAAGGCTAGTCTAATGTTAGTCCAGTGACAAAATACCGCGTCAGAAACTTGAACTCACCTAGAGAACAATTTATTTAATGCCAAAGTATACATGACATAAAACAAGTCTGTCTGCTGTTGGTGTCAGGTAAAAATGAAGGCTATTATATTTGTCTTATGAGGAGTCAGAGCTCTTGTTTTCTTGTTGAAGCGGTTCTTCCAGTGTCCCAGGCGTTGACATCTGTCATGTTACTGCTGAAATATAATATTAATTTTATATAGAATGCTCGTGTTAGGTAATGTTTGCCTTTTAAGACCCTGCTAGATCTGGCTATATGTGAAATAAGTAAAACATGATAAAATAATAAAAATGATTAATAAGTAAGTTACTTTTAATAAGTACTATAGGGAGTAAAAAAGGTCCCTTGCATAAGGATGATCGTATTTTGGTGTCCATGGCATCTAAAAGATTGAAAACCCCTGCATTACAGTACACTGTAGCTCACTGAAGTTCTCACTAGCGCCGGCAACAACATGGTTATTGGGCATTGGATTGCCACCAGCTGTCATACAGCATCAGGTTGCCCATTGTGTTCTCCAAATGTACAGGCTCTCATCAGCTCTCTCTCTCTCTCTCACTCACACAGCAAATTCTTCGGATGCCACCAAAAAGTGGACAAGCATACACCCATCAAGAGCTCAATGAGTAATGAACCCATTCTGGAGCATGTCGACAAACGCTGGTCGTAAGGTGAGTATGGCTGTTCTAAAGGTCTGCACAGGCTTTAAATTTAAGTCCAGTCTGTATCCGAGAACATTTGACCCAATCCTACCTGACCGTACCATGTGTTGTTAAATTTGAAGCCTGAACCCAACCCAAACCCAAAATAGTTTTCGTACGCAAAGTGCAACTGTCACTACATTGAAATGTAAATGAGCACAGTTTCATCAAGGCACAGCGGTCTATGCATGTAGCCTATCTGTCTTGCTATCGTAAACTAAAATGTCTTGTGTGTAACTGTTGAGGCTAAGCTCTTTGTTGGTTGTACCAAAAAGTTCATAATTCTTCCACAGTGCAGCTTTCAAAGCATCATTTGGCACTGTAATAAGTTCTCCCTCATTGTCCGTCGTGCTTTCTGTTGTGTTGTGACCGAGGACGTGCGAGAGCACATGCGTTTTTTGCATGTTTTTTGGGTCAGGTAGCAGGTCAGGTAGCAGAACTATAGGCAGTCCACCTATATGTCTTCTCATAAACACCTTTGTCCTCTTAAACCTATCAGTTATTTCTTGCCTATTAAACAAACTTGTGAATTACTTTTGAGTCTGCTGAGGTTGTCAAAGTTTCTTTTGTCAGACAATGTGATGCAAAAGCAGTACTTTTCACATGTAATGCGCATATACATTTATATTTTATTTATCTTGACGTACTGCCTGTGCCTAACATTCTACATGCACAAGCTAAGAGCAAGGACAGGTTTATTACAGGTGACTTCAATAAGGAACTCACGTGGGTGGCTCCTGGTTTAAAGGTTATTGCACACAGATCAGCAGCAGTCTCTCCAAAGTCCCAAGCCGTTTTTCCTTAAGAACAATGGAGGCTAGTGACTCATTCTCCTAGAAAAAGATTGATTCGTTTTAAGTTATGGTGGTTTTAAACTCATGCTGAAGTCTGAGAATTGCAGTGAACTAATGCTTTTAAACTTAAAAAAGAAGTAACAGTTTGTTCATTGCAAACTACAGAGGTGTTGTGTCGCCCTGACTTTGGTGTGGCGTGGCTTCGCAGCTGTCATAGAGACGTTAAATTCAGCTGTTTCTTAATAGATGCTGACTCATGACCCAACTGCTTTATTTCATTGATCTATGGTAGACCCTTAGACTAGCTGTTTGTAATCTGTTTAAGGTGTGTATTTTACTGTATTCTGTGCTTATTCAGCTGTACTTTGTTGTCATTGGCTTTAATTAGAGGCTATGTGCTAAATAGCTGAATCGGTTTTCTGTGTTTGATATTCTTTTCATTAAGCCCCATTCCTCTACTGCTTGTGAATTTCTGGCATCTGATATTTACCTTTTGTCTCTTGAATTGTAGTGAGACCCCGGTGGAGTCTGGATTTTTTTTTCTCTCTGTGCTAATATAATGAATTTAAATAAGGTATAATATATTAGGCAGGTGTAACAGTTTTATATAATGATTATGCGTTCATCTACCAATAATTAGGAAAAAATGTATAAGAAACAAATATTCAATGGGTTCTCCAATTCTGAGTTCTTTGTGGTTTATAATGGATGAATAGCATGACAAAACATCATATTTCTCTCAAATTCAAAAGTAAAAATAAATAAATAAAATTTTGTCAGTTTGGCCAGTTTTACAGTTTTTTTTTTAAAAAAATTTTATCCTACAAGTATGACTGCTTGTTTCATTAACTACTGCAATGACAATGTATTCCTTTGACGAAATGGTCCGGACCAGTGTTAGGCAGGTTGAGTACTAGATGGTCATTGATTTGGCCCTGGGAATTCCAAATGTTTAAAACATGATTAACACAACTATTAAATAAGTTTAATTTGTTTGTGCATTTAGAGATCTGATGGTGAAGAGCAGAGTGGTGCAAGGGAGCAGAGAGCTAGTCCAGCTCGTCCTTCGTTTGGTAAGAAGCAGCTTCCCTCCATCCCGAAGAATGCCATCCCCATCACGAAAGCTGCCTCTCCGGCCTCCTCTACACAGTCTGCCAATGGCACCCATGCCTCGTACGGCCCTTTCTACCTGGAGTACTCGCTGCTTGCTGAGTTGTGAGTGATGCCCTGTTCTTGTTGATTGGCTTTCGTGGGTAATTGTACAGGAGGAAGTTGGCACACCACAGCTCTATAAATAGAAAAGTAATTTATTGCAGGGCCTTCATTGGACAGACTTGCAGTACCTGTCAAAAGTTTGGAAACATTACAATCTCTCTTTTCCAAAGTCTCTTATGCTCACTAAGGCTGCATTTTATTTAATCTAAAATACAGTAAAAACAGTACTATTGCAAAATATTATTACAATTTAAAATAATTTCCTATGATTACAAAGCTGAATTTCCAGTCTTCAGTGTCACATAGCCTCCAGAAATCATTCTAATATGCTGATTTGCTGCTCAAGAAAAATTTATTTTATCATTATTATTAGGCCTATTCAATGTTGAAAACTTTTTGCTGTTTAACATTTTTGTGGAACCAGTGATGCCATTCAAACATTTGTGGTAAGATTAAAAAAAGAGAAACATTAATACTTTTATTAATCAAGGATGGATTAAATAAATCAAGTGACCTTGTAGAAATGTATAATGTTGCAAAAGATTTCTATTTAATAAACAATTTAATGAATGCAAATAAATGCTTTTAATTTAACTTTCTATTCATCAAAGAATCCTAAAAAGCATTTCATTCAAACCATTTCCACAAAAATATTAAGCAGCACAACTGTTTTCAACATTGATAATAATAATAAGAAGAAGCTGTGACTATAAAACATCCACAAATTGTTTGTTCATTTTATAACCAAATGATCTAAGAATATGCATCACATCTGTAATTCACATTTATGCAACATCATTGGGTTATGCAGTGTTTTTTGAAGTGTGTAGTTGAAATGGACCATAATGATTATGTCTCTGTTGCAGCACATTGGTGATCAAGCAGAAGCTCCCTGGTATCTATGTACAGCCTTCATACAGATCAGCACTGAGTAAGAATGTCTTCCTCCACTCTCCCACAGAATGTTCTTATGCTGCATTCCATTCAACTCCAAAAGAATTTCCAACTTCCTGCTTGGGAAAAGTGCAACAGAATGTGCGGTCAATTAACTTCTACTTGGAACCTTGTGTGGAATTCTACAAATACGTCAGGATGAGGATGCAATGTCACGTGAATATGCTTTCGTGATTAATGATAAATGCACTATTCAAGTAAATAAAATGCAATGTGTTCTCACACATGCAAAACAAATGCTAGCATTGGTGGAAATTTGTTTTCGAATGAAATGCAGCATTAGTCATTGTTTTTATTGCAGTTTTTGCATCAAATTGATCATTGTGGAATTATCAATGTTCAATAAATGAGCTGAAGAGTTAAATTGATTGATGTTTTGCTAATTTGCTCTGTCAAATGTCTATTTTTGTTGCAGTGTGGTTTGGTGTGATTTTCATTCGACATGGCTTGTACCAAGACGGTGTGTTTAAGTTCACCGTCTACATTCCTGATAACTACCCAGATGGAGACAGTCCTGTAAGTATAGTATACACTTTACGTTCATCTTCCCACTGAATTGTGTGCCATATTAACTTGACCAGGGTACTGCTTCTTGTATTCATTTTATCTATGTGATGTGGAAATGAAACAGTATGTAAATGTCATATCACGGTTATAGTGACCAAAATGATCATAGTTCAGGACTCCAGATAACAAAATATATTAAATTATAAGGAAAAAAAAAATTGGCAACAAAAGTGCCACAAAAAAATAAATAAAATAAAATAAAATAAACCGGTTTTAATTTAGTCATGTGTTGCTACGTCTGCATCAGCATTTTCATCCATCTTGTAGATGTCCTGCAAACTAAGATTCACTTAAAGCAAGAACTGAATTGCTTTTCCAACTATAAACAGTCACAAAGAATCATTCTTTACACAGAATCTGAACCAGTGTCACAGACCATAATAATGTCAGCATCACTTGGCCAATGAGTACGCTATAGTTTGGTGAAAGGCAGATAAATAGTTTGATAAATTTGGTGAAAGGCAGCTCTTCACATGCAATTATATGGGTTAACCCCTACGGGGTTCATTTTTAGCTCCTTCTATTCATTCTCAGGTAGACAACAGGTTAAGTAAAACAAAATAATGAATAGTGCATGATAGTGATATTTTTCTATAGCTGTTTTTAGCTGTCTAATGAGTTTGAGCATTGAATGTAACATCGAATTTACCTCAGAAAAGCTCTTTCCAAATTCTAAATGCTGATCGATCTGTCAGGCCGCATTAAAGAGCGGCAAATCGCTCTTTACCATTTATTGCTTGTATTTCGTGACTAAAATTAACAAACACATTTAAAGTGACAGATATTAAAGGTGACAGTTATGTGCAAATCTTACTGCAACGATGGATGGCTGCGCTACAAATAATGTGAAGTTCAGGCAGTAACAGGCAACAGCAAAGATTAAAAGATATTGAGAATTAGAATCCATATCAGTATGAATTAAAGTGAATTGTTAATGATTAGCTGTCATCCACACAGCTGACATGTTTATCTGTTGTAGTTTATACAACTCTGTGAGGTTTTTTTCCCATTGCGCGTTCTCATTTTGTTGCATCAACACAACAAAAGATGTAATGGGCTACTCATCACAGAACATGCAGGTAAAAAGGCACGTGATTTCTTAATCATAACATGTAAATTTATATGGTCACCAGTGGCGCTCTCAGCAAAAATGACCATTTTAGCAGTCTGGAGCCCTGTTAAGTTTTCAATATCGTCCGTGTGTCCGTGTGTGTGTGTGTGTGTGTGTGTCCTTGTCCTTGTTTATATTACATTGCGGGGACCAAATGTACCCATAAGGATAGTGACACCTGAGATCACCTACATGAGTAGTCAGCAATCCCCACTTTTCAAAAGGCTTTTAAATCACACAGGATGAGTTTTTTTGAGAAAGTAAAAATGCAGCATGTCTCCTGTGATTGGTAGGTTTAGGGGCAGGGGCAGTGTAGGGGGATAGAATGTACAGTTTGTACGGTATAAAAACCATTACGTCTATGGAGAGTCCCCACAAAGTGTGTGGCTACATAACATGTTATTTACCAACATGTACTACAAGTTGAAATAGTTTTATAAAATAATAAACCTTGCATTTCAGCTTTTAAACCAATTACCAAAAAAATAAAATAAATGAGCACAAGTGATAAATGATTATACGCATTTCATCTGCTCTGTGTATAATTCTAGATACATTATTATCCAAATAGTTTACATTTAAAAAATGCACATTAGCTTATTTTCCATCAACTGGCAGACCGGCTGAATGAAATGGTGGCACTTATGGAACAGCAGAAATAAAGCTGTTTACCTGGGACCCGCTGTACACAATTAAAATATGAAACCATACTGAAATTTTATTGTGGTTTATCGTCAAACCACAATATTTGGTACCATTTCATACCTACTGTGAAGGCACCCCACATTAGTTTGCTGGTTTTCCCTCTGTAGAGTAATTTAAAGTCATTGTAGAAGCTACAGACACACCATGAATCAGAACTGTTTGAAATGTTATACCATTAGATATGAGCCCAGTGGCCGATTGCAAAAACAGCTTAGACTAGTTTTAAAAGTTAGTCATCTAATATAATCGGAGCATGTGTTGCCTTCTCTGTTTTTTGACTACATCCCATTCTCACAGGCAGTAAATGTACATTTGTAATGTTATGTTTGTCATGTAAAGGTCTGTTTAAAAACAAACAAAACAAAAAAAAAAACAGCCTGAATGATAAACAACATTTCTACTAGAATTTGCTTTCTACACAGACGACAAATTTCAACTTTGCATGCAAATCCATTGCCTAAGCTAACCATAGTAAAGTCAGACCTTGCTGTAGTATTTTTGTTTTTTCAATATCAAATGGAATGTTGAAATACTGCAATCATAATTCTGTAATTATATGATGTGACGTCAGGGTGTCTAGGAACAGAACAAACACATTTTACAGGAACAGAAACAAAAACAGAATCAAGTTTAATCGTTCATAACTGAAATTCATTTTAATTTGGCAGTCAAGCATTCATGAATCCAAATTAAAAATGTTTTAATAATTAACTATATTATCAAAGTTAGTATTGTGGCCAGTATGTATGGTCAGATACTTGCATTTGTCATTGTATTATTAACATTTGACTAAAATAGAGCTTAAAGTTGATTTATTGATTGATCTGAGATTTGTGTTTTGTCTGTCATTGCAATTGCCGCATTTGAGGCAGCAATTGCATCACATTACGTTTATCAACTTAGAGGTTACAAAGTTTCTTGTAGCTATGTGGGTACTCAGTTTTTCCTGTCATTTAATACTTATGGCCAGAATCTTGTGTTCTAAAAGATGGTGCTGTGCACAGGCTGTATTTGGTATGACTAGACAACAAATACCAGACTGACTCTCTTCTCTGCTCCTCAAATACATAAAATTATCCTTTACAGAATTCTTGTTTTGAGTAAAGAAAATGCAGTACTTGTTCAAACAAAGAAATGTGTGCAGCACTTAATTCACGTTTGAGCCCGGGGGAGCTACTGTATGAGGTTTACCCCACAGTTTGAGGATCCACTGGAGTTAGTGTTGGTGTTGTTTTTCTAATCCCATTTTTAAGCCCTGCTGGCAACATTAATAAGTCAGCAGAGGTGTGTTCATTTTATTTGTGGTTTAATTATTTGCTCACTGAGTTTATTTGCTTATTTTTAAATTTCCAGGTCTGAAAAAGTCACAGACATTATTAAATACTTAAGTCATGGAAAGTCTATTGAACATATTGGAATATATGTAGTTATGCTTATTCAGTAATCATGAATGTCTGGAAAAAAGTATCAATTAATTGTTCAAAAGGTTTTGGAACCCTTTGGAAGTTTTCACTATGGCCATATCTGTTTGTCCTCTCAGTTTGCAGTCATCAGAAGAGCTGATATGTTTTCTGTTGCATTTATTCATGTTCTTTTAGAGGGTTGTTTTCGACACCCCAGTTTTCCACCCACTAGTGGACCCGGTCTCTGGCGAGCTGGATGTGAGGAGAGCTTTCACCAAATGGAGGTCTGTTTGAAAAGAAGATTTTTTAAAAATTGAATTTAAAGAACTTTATTGGCAATCTTTGTATTTACATACAATATTGCCAAAGCATTATAGACAAAACAAATAATGACAGGAAAAAGAAATTTACAATATAGTAATTCATTTTATTAAAGTAAGGTGCTAAGTAATTAATAAAAATAAGATGATAAATATTTATATAGACATTTATCCTTTTGCCTCCATGGAGTTGTCAAAATCTAAAAGGGGCTTGAGGTTATTTTGACCATTTTTTTTTGCGACAATGGGGAAAGGATTTTATTTATATTGCTCCTGATTTTGCAGACGAAACCACAACCATATCTGGCAGGTCCTTATGTACGCCCGCACAATCTTCTATAAGATCAACACCATGGATCCGTTCAACCCAGAGGCTGCTGTGCTGTGAGTTTTGAATTCTGTATCATTTCACAGTCATCACAGTGTGAACTTATCCCAGCGCTAACACTTGCGGCAGGCACTAGATAAGAGTCTCAGCCACTGAATTTGCTGCTGCTTTACAGTGAAATTAAGTAACCACAATATCTCTCTCTCGTGCGTTTGGTCATTACCTCTGAGCTTATTTTGACTTCCTGTGCATCTGAAGACATATGGTGCTTACAAGCTTAGTCCAACCTCAGACTTGGCTTCACACATTAAGATGAAAGCTTGTTTAGCCCCCCACCCCCTGCATTCATTTCCTCTTAGCCGTGTCTCCCAGTAGTTAAGAGCTTGTTTTGAAGTTCTGTAAACTTGACTGCTTTTGCTTACTGATATCAATGCTTTCTGTGCAGGTATGACAAAGACGTCCAACTCTTCAAAAGCAAGGTGGTAGACAGTGTCAAGCTATGCAATAGTCACCTGTTCGATCAGCCCAAGATCGATGACCCTTATGCAATAAGGCAAGTATAACACTCAGATTTCATCCACACTTATGGTCTCTTAGGTTGTAAAATCGCACAGCTTCTTTTGAGGTGAACACGTGTTATATAGGCAAGATATTGTGCACACACAGAAACTTGTTGTGAGCCTCTTGACAATTCAATTTTTCAAATAAAATCGCTTTTCTACTGAAAGCTAAATTATATTTTTCAGCAACAAGGTGATCATTTTTGATAGGACTGACTCTGGCTTAAAATATTTTTTTTTGTGATGCAAAATTGTTTAAAAATATATGAATAAAAAGGAAGTAAACACTGTAGGCTAACAGGGCACTCCGTAGTCTGGTAAATTGTTGCGCACTGGTAATCATTTTTGTTTCAAATACAGACAAGGTAGCACTAATTTTACATACTGCACTGTGTAAGTGACATTTAATATGAAATAGTGGTCAACTGAATATAGCGCAGCATATTTTAAAATCAAGGATTTTTAAAGTTTGTCGCGTCTTCAATGAAGCTGAACTTCACCGTCATGCACAGAGATGCATTAATGCAGGCTACAAATGCGCACTTCAGAAGATCTCACAGCTGGATTCGATTCAATCTGAAGGGATTGGGAAATTCAGAGGTTTGTTTTAACGATATAGATGTGTATTAGCTGAATGTTGACAGTAAATGAGAAAGTATTATAGCCTTTTGTTTGCCTTTCCATTGCTAATAATATATAAAAGCAAACGCTATACTTTTTCACAACCAGTATACTTTCTTTAACAGGTCTATATAATAACGTATTAGATATGACTGTTTAACAGGCTGTAAACTAATGAAGACCGAGAAGAATGTGAGTGCTGTGTGATCAGTTGCTGCTGTTCTCAGTCACTGGCGTTTTCAGTGCCACCCGTCAAAATAAAAGTTCCGCTTCTAACACATCGGCCAATCAGAAAAACTGCTTGACAGCCGATGACGATATATTGGTTGACCACTACACTCCAGTTCACAGAGACCAGGATGGCTGAAAGCACATCCTTTTTATTTTCTTTATTTTACAAAAGCACAATGTGGTTGTAGCCCTTTAGATTGAATGATGTATTAATCTTATCTGTATCACCAAAAATGACATAGTATTTTAAGCTGTTTCCGCTGTTATCAGTAAAAAAAAAAAAAGTGATCGCGCCTGCGCCTCCATGTCATGCAGTAAGCACACTTATAGCTTCAACGCTCCTCACAAACACTTGGAAATGTGGCTAATAATAACATTTATCTAGGTTAATGTTAGAGCGAGCGGCAATATAAAGATGCTGCTACTTGCATGTTTCAAATGATAAGCATATTTGAGGTCGATGGATGATTCGATCAAACGTTTCTCCCCGACATACTGTAATTACATCAAGGACAAGCCAGTGATGATTTGTCCCTCACAAATTTCTTTTTTTTTTTTTGCAACCAGCCGACCTAATAACATTTTGGTCGACTAAGCCTCTTCTTGTCAACTAACATTAAGTTGATTTAATAAGGGGCAGGCCTAATTTTTGAAGCAATTAAACTCCCATTTTCACTATATAGAGACACTGCAAACGCAGGTAATTCTTTCTCAAATTCATTGAAATAAATGTAATCCCACTGTGCTACTTTATTTCACTTCTGAATTCTGTCCAACGACTTTACGAAACGAAATTACTAATGAAATCTACAAATATTTGTATCCGTTTAGTCTAATTTTATGCTTCAAACACCGATGACAGCGTTAACTTGTCCATGCTGGCAAGTGATCATGGTGTAAGTGGGATAATCACATCTGGTGTACATATGAAAGATAAAGAACCACCGGATGTGAATTATACCATTTGTATATATGGCCATTCAAAACCTGAGGAAAACCCGAAAGCGATCAACAGCTGAATTACGGTATTCTAGTTTGGTTGGGGATTCACGTAAAGGTAGATATCAGGTATGAGCCATGTCTTAAGTGTGTGTTAAAAGGCGTGTTAAAAGGCGAGACACAAAATCAGATATGGTCAAAAGATCTTACTGTTTGAAACTTGAAGTCAATTGTGAAAATGAAACCAGGAGTTTGTGTTCAGCAAGGTTTAAAGTTCAGCATTGAGTCATCAGACTGGACTTTAGCTCATTTGTTTTTCTGCATCTCATGTTTATGTTTTCTCTCTGCAGCTTCTCTCCGTGGAATCCAGCGGTGCATGAAGAGGCAAAAGAGAAGATGTTTGCACATAAAGTGAGTGTGACGCTCCCCTGACTGCTCCCCACAACCAAGTAAAAGCTGGCTTCTTCCTGGTATCTGATGCATGCCTCATTTAAATCATGAGCGTGTGTGTGTGTGTGTGTGGAACACTGTTTCTGTTCCTATGTCCTGTTGTCTTTTTCTGCTCTATGTACTTGTGGGTTGCTTAAAATGTGAATTATTGTAAAAATATAAATTACACCCTTGGTGCTTGTGACCAGTGACCTTCTCTTGTTGTTCTAGCGGCGGCCAGAGGATTATAACAAAGGACTGCCGGTGTCTGGGCTGTCTTGGGTGAAGCCTGGTTCCACTCAGCCTTTCAGTAAAGAGGACAACCCCCTTCAGACGTGAACCTTCAGTGCTTCTGTCTGTCCACCAGGAGAGGCGCTATGCTACTGTGGCTGCGCCGAACCACATGTATAGAATTCTGATGCAGTTCTATGAACTTCATCTTCATTCGCAAAACCCTCGCTCAGCTTTAAAAGAAAATCATTTTAAACTGCTATAATAGTTACAGAACTATAGACATGTTTCCGGTATAGATCTAAAGACCCCACTAGTTCATTTCAAAGCTGAGGCTTGAACGCACAGATGGCACAGAGATGGTTCTAATCAATAATGTTACTTGCACATGTTTTCAGGCACAACATACCACCTCACTTATTTGTGTAGTTCATGCTCTTCTAAATGCTAAATTTGGTTTTCTAACAAATAATTTGATAGATTTGATACATTTTCCTTTCCTACAAACTTGGTTAATAGTTTTAATATCAAACATACATAAGCAGAATGGGACAGAATGGTTTGGTTTTGTGTCTTGATGCATTTGTGTTGAGGTTGTTTTTCTTTTTTTTCGGTCTGTGTAATGTCTTGTGTATGAAATGGGTTTTAATGTAAAATACAGAGTAAGATAAATACTATTCAGTGAGACACCAAGTTAATCCTTATTGTTTAGTAATGTAATTCACTTTTTTTGTGTCCTAATGGTTTGATCTAAATGGGTTTGACGTGTAAATAGTGGAGCAGTTAAATTAAATGAATGGCCTCTATAACAGAGTCCATAGCTTTCATTTATTTATCTAGACATTTACGATGGTTGCAATTTTAGAACACCCCAACCCCCTTTTTTTTTTTTTACAATGCTTTTGTTTTCTTTTTTTATTCTCTATTTTGGGCAGTTTCAGTAAGAATACTGTTGTTAGCTCAGCTGTGTACGTAATAAGGTTTTCTTTTTTAAATCTATTAAAGGCAAATAAATGCATAAAGTATGAAACTGGTCTGAAATTGTATTCAGTGGCAATACATTTCAGTGTTGATATTTGCAATAAAAGGTTTTCATGCTCATGAAGAATACATAAATCAACAGAATAATCTAATTTCGTTCTGAATGGACATACGGATCACAAATTCGCTGCTGGTGTGGCATTTCGAGTAGACATTACTGCTTTATTACTGGGTTTGCTAAATACAGTTAAGTTACATGTGTGTCTACATATGGGTTGACAAATGCTTTTTTTTTTTTGGTAAAACACTTTTGAAGAAAATATGCATACTGTTATGTAGTGTGAAGTCTGATGTTTGAGAAAATTTACATGGGTCACTAACTTTGTCAATTCTTTCACTGTTGAACATTTTTACTGAAATGTGTTCTGTGGTGTGACAGTTTTAAGAATATAGAGGTGTCACACCAAAGGACAACAGAAATTAACACTTTTATTGTTCAAAAAAAAGTTAAATGTTTGAACAATTCTGAGAAAATCAGATGTCACACCGGAGGATGTAGTTTTCAGTGACAACATTTATCAAGTTCCTATGCTTTTATAAATATATGGATGAAAAAAATCTAATTTAGTAAAAAATTACTAAAATAGACACTTGTAAAATTATGCCTGAGTTATGTATTAACATTTGTATGCTTTCTTTTTAATGTATAAAAGTTGTAATTTATTGAACCATACTTGAGACAGTCCCATCATAGGACAATTTTGAGATTTGACTAAAAAATTGTAAAGAATCTAAAGACAAAGCAGTTTTTATATCAACAGGTCCATGTAAGGGCAAAGACATTTTTAACCATTTACTGCATTTTAAATGTGACAATACAAATTATATTCATTTTTATCCTGTGTGACAATGAAAATGTCATGTTACGTCAACAACCCATATACGTGTGTATATATTTATATATTCTATTTTGGTGTGAAAAGTGAACTGTGGTAACTGAAACTCCGCATTTTTAATATCATGCTGCGATATTAAATAGGTGCTGGGTAAAACGTGTATTTTTGTTCATACACCTTGAGCATTTGACATGTATTTGTCATGTCAGTGTTTACAAGAATCAGTTCCCAAAAGATCCGCCAGAGGTGATCAAATATCAGAGGCACCGACAACAACTTTTCTCCACTTCTCTCCTCCCACTGCTTCCACTGCCATAGGCTGATTCTCAATCAATGTAAAACCATCGCTGATTGGCTGACTTCCCGGCACGGCCATCTTGTTTGTTCAACGCTCTAACTTCATATTTTGTGTACAGTACAATTATGTTACAGATTACGAGTAACATGTTATGGACATGATGTTGGTCTTTGCTAAAAATTAATCTGAAGACTCAAACGGGCCTTCCAGTTATTCCAAAGAAACGAATTCAACGTTAACCAATCACAGAGGACTTAACATATATGCAAATTACTGTTTTATCATCATTCTACGTCAGCAGCAGCGCTGGAACCGCTGAGGTCGCCCAGCCGCGATATTAACTACGCCAAAACTTCGCTATTTTATTCCTCCGTAAATGGTCGCGCTGTCACCGTGGGATTTGGCTTTGTTTGGGTAAGTTCGTTATTTGTTTCCTCTCCTAGTCTAAAGATAATGTAGATGGTTATAGAGTGCGACAGTGCTGAAACTCAGGTGGCTGTCAGTCCTGATGAGAGAGAGAGAGAGAGAGAGAGAGAGAGAGAGAGAGAGAGAGAGAGAGAGAGAGAACGTTCAGCTGCCTGAAGGGATTCCCAGGCTGGATGAAACACTCGTAGCACCTGAACTTAGGTAGACTGTCACGATATGAGCTCCACGTGAAAAGCACGACATGGACAGGCAGCGCCGTGTTTTCAGCAAACGGTGGTTCTGAACTAACAGCGACCGAGTCCATTCCAGAAAGTAGACCAGATTGCTGTGCTGTCTCCGGACGAACGTAACAGGAAAATAACAGTTTGAATGTCAAGGATTATCATGTTCCTTCGCTCTCTTGACAAACATGGAGAGGACACACGTTTAAAGTTGGAAATGCTCCGGTGGCGAGGCTGAAACGCGCTTTCCAGGTGATGTTCTGTATGTTAAATTACAAATATTTCATCTATAATGGAGTGTAGTTTCATAAAGATAATCTACGAAGACAGGGGTAGGATAACCGACTCGACCATTAGAAGATAATATTAAGTAATATTAAGAGGTTGCTGACCTACACACAAAGTACTGTATTGTGGGATTCTTCAATTAGAGTCACTTTGGACAGATTTGTGAAACATCACCCACATATATTTTGAATCATTTACTGGAGAAAAGATTTGATCATGGATTTTTGTATATTGGTGGTGTGGATTTGTTGTATGCTGGTGATGTCAACAGCTAACAGCAATTTATCAGAGATGGATGGTTCGTTTTGAATTTCTAAAAATAAGTTTGTTTATGAATTAAAAATCTCAAATATTGACTGGTTTGGTAATGGCATGTTATAGATCAGATTGTAGCCTAAATGCTCTTATTTGTGATTATAAATAACTAACGTTTTTTTGTATTAAAAAAGTAGACAAAATATACACAAATAGCATTATTTTAGAAACCAGTATTAAAGCTTTAATAATACATTCTTTAAATTATATATATATTTTTTTTAGCAAAATCATGCTTTATGATACAAAAAACGTCCCCTAATTGAATAATGAATGTGCATGAGTATGGTATTATATGCAATGTAATGGTACTAAATGGTACCATATTCATGCACATGTACAGAAACCTGGTAGTACCATACATTGCACTTTCTTTATGGGTCCTCCAGACCCCCAGCTTATTCTTCTCTCTAACAGTGTGTTTGTTTCTGCAACATGCGTTTAGTCTAAATAACTCACTTAATATAAATATTCATTATTAGTTTCAGTTCTATTATGCACACGTCTGTTAAATATGATTGTGTGCGGGTTTAGGACTGCCCATAGTTTCCAAGCATAGTCCTCACAAGTACAGGTCGCAGGTTGAGGTTAGTAAAAGTTAGTGAAATCAGAATTCGGAATAGAGTTAATGCTGGGACTCTGGGGCCGGTTGCACAGTTGTGCGTACGTTACAACTTAGTCTAGTTCTGTCGTAATGGGGCACTAAGTGACAACTTGTGCACAACTAAATATTTTTGAGTTGCACCAATAAACTTAGTTGAAGCTTAACTACTCCACATATGAGCTTAATATTTACAGAAGCTTTTGATAAGGAGGAGTAACGGTTGGAATAAATTAGCAGATTGACTGAACTGCATCAATTTACACTTGCTTACATTTTAAAAGAGTGAACGTGATGTTTTAGTGGATTTAAACTGTCCTAAACAGCTTACCTCTGTGTGCAATGGTCCGTGTTGTGCATGTCGAATAAAATCAGTCATAATGAATAAATATAATTTCTTATATTGTTTTTTTATCAGCATTTATTTATTTAGTGATCCTTAATTTCAAAAACAGTTTCTGAATGTTATTTGCATATAAAATACCTAGGCCTATTATGTTATTCGTTATTAGTGTCGTATTTAATGGAAACTTATTTTTACCATTAGTTATGTGCGGCAAAACATAGTTTAAACAAAGTTAGAATGAAGGATAAACAGAAATTCACACATTTAAACAACTTCTGCTCACACATTTAAAGTCTGATATTGGATCATTGAGGGTAAACGTTATATTATGCATGCAATGCGTTATGGAGAGAACGACAAATGGTGCAACCAGTAAAAGACAGAGTTAGTTACAAACTAGTAATTGCTAAAGCTCTTTTGTGTGGATTTCGTTCCAATTTAAGTAAGAGTTTACAAATAGCTGGTGAAACTCTACCCTCGAGAGTGTTGCTTCCATATAGTCTTCAATATGTTCAGATAGACCACCTTGAATGCACTGTAAGGTGCTGTTCACAACTTCACAGGAAGTGGTCTTCCATTCAAAAAAAAAAAAACTAGACAGTGTACAGTGACGAGTTTTAAGTTACTTGACGCAGCATTTCAAATACATTGCCTGTGATGTCTGTCTAGAGCTGTGCATGTAACTGTTAAAAAACCCAGATTGACACAAGAAAGCGCCCTGTGTGAATGACCCCTAAGTCACTTGGATAAAAGTGTCTGCCTATAAATGCTCACATAAAAAAAAAAATTAAACGCTGAATTATATATGGATGGGGTGTTTTTTTTTTTTGTAGTATAAAGCAAGGTGGGATTCACAGTAAATAGATAGAGATGAACTTCAACTCCAAAAACGATAAATACCCTTGACACCCATCTCTATCTGAAGTACTGTTGAACTTACATCAGGAAGCAAAATGGTGTTCAGTGATGAGTCAATGGAAGCTCCAGCAGGGACAGGATAATTTGAGCCCACATACATTTTCCTCATGAGTCATGATGAGATAGAAGATAACTGAAGTACTTTTCCATTATATCTAGAGAAAATCTTGTTCAGCAAGATTTACATTAATTGATTAATTTTGTACATTAACTAAGAGCTGCAAACGGTGAATTGTCGGTAGTTGGTACAAAATGTGTATACTTAATGTCTTTTCTGCATCAGAAAAAGGGAATTTCATGATCGGATTATGCCCAGTGCTGTGTTGTGCACCAGCAAGCGGTTGTTTCTTTCTGCTTCTCTTTTAAAGGAGTGGCTTTTCTGTCATTCCACAATTGAAGCAGGTTCATTATTTGTCCACTCTTAAATAATATTACACTGGTCCATATTTTTGTTTAGAAGTATGCTAAGGTTTGCTGAACATTATAAAGATTACGCTCATCCTGAATTGTATCTGCAAGACCTGCAAGCCTTATTCTCATGCTGGAAGATCTACCTGAAGTTTTTCACTTTCATTTTTCACTCGGGATGCACAATATATCTGTATCAGTTATCAGGCTTTTTTTTTTTTTTTTTTTTACATTTATGCATTAGCTAATAATGAGTGTTTACTTGACCCTTTTCATAGACATTGATGGCACATTTCCACTGTTATATCATAAATCTTAGTTGTTGTTTTTTTTGGTATTTTTTATTTATTTAAAAATTTAATAAACATTTATAAATAAATAAAAACTAGTTAACACTGATGCAAATTGTGTTCCTAATGCATGGGAATGATGGTAAATTTAACATATTTCTCGGCCATAAACAATCTCTGAATATTTTTTCCTCTTTTGGAAAGTTGTGGAAATGCTTTCATGGATTTTTTTTTTCTTTTGCAATTGGAGCAACTGGGAAAGCAGAAATCATAACTGCTGTTGTCTCCCATTAGCCACTAGAAGTTCACCCAACTATGATTACTTGTTTCTGAGAACCCCGGAAATATGAAAAGGGTCCATTTGTTCATGTGCATTTATCCTATTTTTACATTCACATTTGCCGTCATTCAACATGCATCTAAACTTCAAAAACACTATTTCAATAAAACTATTAAGTGTAATCTTTAGCTAATTTCATAATAAATATCCAATATTTTTATATTATACATTATAATGTTGTGATGTTTAACTTGTAGCATTTAAAACAATTTGAGTTTTGAATTTTGAGTTTGGCAGTTTATCGTTTGTCATACATAACAAGCCATTTATCAGCTTTAAAGAAAAACATGAACTGTTCCTACAGGAATCAGTCCTCATCATGCTGCAAGAAATAGCAGAAAAATACATAGTTGTATCATCCTGTTGTTCCACTTTTGATATGGAAGTCGTTAAAACTTCACTCGCCACCTGTCATGTTGGTTAAAGCATGGCTGTGCTGTGGGAAAATGAATCACTAAAAAAAGAGGTTACTTGATAGGGGTGGTCCAGGATCAGCTTCACTCATCCAGAAAAAAACACCCTGACCATAGTCAAATACAGCTCTGAAACTAGTCTCAGGGCTCTGGCACCAGGCAACCACTATAGTACCTTCTCTTTAGATGAGTCACAATCCAGCATATATGACTTGGCTTCTGTCACAGGGCAATTTCACTACGGAAATGGGTTGACTTGTGCAGTCCAAGACCAGCAGCACTGACACTCAGCCGTGCCTCATCTTGTTGAAGTCACGCTCTCTCACTGACAGTACAAAAGCCAGTGGATTAGATTTGTTAAACACATTGCATCACATCACTGACTCATGTTAGTGTCTTTTTCATGAGCCAGGGCTGTTAGGCATATTGCAGAAATGTAAACTGAAAGAGACTTCTCTCTAAGATCTAATCTTTGAAGAGTGTGTGTTGGGGGGAGGGGGTCACAGTGTTTTTCAGTAGTAGGAAGTTGCACGTGTTTTTGCTTGTACAGATAGTGCACGGCTAATGGCCTGAGACGGCAGGGCTCTTATCAGCGTGTCTTTCAGCTGTGGACTGATGCAGTTTCTGGAAGACATCTCTGGCCTTTTTTCTCACAAGAAATGTTTCTGGCCTGATGGCTTATCCTAGGAAGCCAGTCGATAGAAATCAGTCCTCACAGCCAAAGAGGCAGATCAAAACTGGGAAGCTATCTGTGCTTGGAAGCTTGGCAATGAGTGTTTACATTTAATCTGTTTGGGTCTGTTGTGCCTGTGCCACAATGTATCATAAGAACCGCTTGTAAGCCATTGCTACTGCAGCAGCATTAACAGCCTATTAAAAAATAATGTCAACCTGGGCGCTTATTAGTTCATCCGGTATACCGGTTTAAATTTTGCGTACGGTATGTATTTTTCAAATACCACCACACCGGTGCGTAGCTGTCTGAAGCAATTGATACATCTGTTCATAGCCATAAACAGCGCTATGTAGTGTGTATTGGGAGCGGACCTCTGTTAACAGCATACCCTTTTTCAACACTATACACACACCTTTGCAATAGAATCACCATTGACTAGTGCATTTTTTAGCTTACTCGCCAGCTTATCTTTGTAAAAATGTCGCCTCTGGCTTGGCTTGCTCAGTTGGGGAAAAAACTATTTCTCAAATATATTTCAAAATAAATCTAATTATTAAACTAAATTAACCATATAGACCAAATTACTGATCTAATTACTGATATAAAGCCCACATTGTTACTGTATGATAAACAAAATATATTCTGTTGCATTATTTTTCTGTTTAACACTGTGAAGCTGCTTTGAAACAATCTGCATTGTTAAAAGCGCTATATAAATAAAGTTGACTTGACTTGACTTGACTAAAATGGCATAGCTTTTTAAATATCTGAACGTACACAACATCAGTCAATCAAGCATTATATTATGATGATCAAGCTTTATTTAATGGAAAGAACTTTAGTAATTTTAGAACTTAATTTATTACTACTTACACACTGGCGAGTAAAATCTAAGAATTGATTAGCCAATGGCTAATGATAGATGTTATTTAGTCAGCCAGAGTGAAGATTTAGTCACATATGGTAGTGATTTACTCGCATTCTAGAGGGCTGCTTCTTACTAGGGATGCACCAATACCGATACTAGGCTTGTGTACTCGTGTCGTACTCCTTAAAATGCTCCCATACCAAAAACCACACAGCATGTACAGTACAGTGCTTGTGAAAAAGAAACACCAACAACAGAGCAAACAGAGAGCTGAATGGATATATCAGAGAAGGATGTCTATTAAGTAAATGTATCAAATTATTAATAGAATGTTAAAATAATTAAATGCGGAAGTGGATTGAATGCGCAGTGGCACAGACATGCAATCTTGAGCACACATCCCTTTTTCACAGACATTGCTGAAAAGTTTGTAGTTCGGTTGGATATGGCAATAGCAAATACAGTAAATTGAGGAGCATATTACTAACATTAACTGACGATACAGAGTGAGAGAGAGAGAGTGCACACATGCATCATTTGATTTCAAACTAAAACGTATATGTGCAAGAAAAAACATGAACTGTTGATTTAAGTATAACGAGTGGTTCTCTACATTATTACAGGAAGGTGATACAGTAATCACATTACATTGTTCAAGAAGTTTTCAATCCGAAGTGTGAGCCCAGAAAAGCTACCTCTGAGACAGAACCACGATAAAATGTACTGACGGTTAGTATTATCGTTTAAAATTGAATTATCATTAAAACCGTCACGTGTTTGATTATCACGATTTTAAAAACTTGCAGTAAATACTGTCCAGCCAGCATCAGTCTGCCACAGACGCAGCGGACAATGTTGTTTTTTGAACAAGAAGAAATGGCGGAAGGCAGTGACAGTGCTCGGGAGATTTTTCAGCCTTCTAAAAGGACCAAATCTGAGGTGTGGTCATAATTTGGCTTTTACAAAAGTCCTGAGGGAAACTTAATTGAGGATGGCCTGGTCTGGTCTGCAGAACATGTAAAAAGAAAGTCGCTGCAATAGGGGGAAACACTTCAAATCTGCTGAGTCGTTTTCGTGACCATCACCCAATGTTGTATAGCGAATGCAAGGCAAGCTAACTTAGACCTCAGTACCAAACCTCCATCTGGGAAATAATTGGACACAAATTTTTTTAGGTGAAATATTTTATCTCACTCACTTGAAATTAATGTGACGCTTCTGCGAAGAAAGTGGCTTTGAGCCAAAGACGAACAAACAAGTCCAGACAAGACTATTACGGGTGACAATTAAGGGACAATAATGTATATTCATTGTACACTTACACAGATTTTTATTTTATTTTATTGAGATTAATGTTTTAAATCTTATCTGTTTATAAATCCATTTTGTACAGCGTACAAAACAATTGTCCAGACAAGATGATCACAACAATATTATAGTATTAATAGTAAAGTCCACTGATATCATTTTCAATACAATCAAAAACGGAGACGCAATACAGCAAGTTGTGTTTGAATGAAACGAGAGAGCATGTCCGTTGTGATACATGGATGTGTGCTGTTATAATACACTGCTATTGTCGACGGTCATTATGAGGAAGGAAATGCCACAGAATAGAATCTTGCTTTAAAAAGTGCAGCTGCTTGTTTATTTGTTGTTTGTTGATTCTCAAATATAAAACTTGTTGAAATGTTTTCAGTGTGTGCATCAGTTCTTTTTGAACACTTTCCTCTCATTTTAATAAAACCATGATAATATTGATAATCGTGATCATTTTGGTTACTATTATAATTGTGATTTGAAATTTTGCATGAGCATTAGCTTTGTCCAGGCTAAAAATTTCGAGCATTTAGAAACAAAATGTATGAGACAGTTGTTGTCAGATTTCATTGGTAATTTCAAATATGAAATGTAATCATTAGCTTGGCGAACAGTTTTGGAGAATTTGATGTTTCCCCATTCAAAGAGATAGGAGCTGCATTTGCATGCCCGAAAGACGTTTCAAAGATGGCCGCCGAGTGAAATGGCTTGTCTTAACGAGTTAACCCGCACCGGTTCGTGGGCGGGGGGGTTGACGTAAGTGGGCGTGTCTCTACTTTTATTCACTTTTGTTTTATACAAACTATTTAATCAACCATCACAAACTATGCATCATTTGAAAGCTAAAACACTCGAGATTCATGTTCTGAACTCGTTTTTTACACCAGAGAGGAAAAGGTTAAATGAAATGCTGTAGCAGTAGCTATTTAAACATTAGCATAATGAACGCAGTACTCATCTTTCATCTCCTATCGTGCAGATCAGATCGGACCAATCCAAAAACAACTGCATACATGTCCGTGTAAGTGTCCACTCTTCCAAATGCATCCCACTTTTTAATCCAAAACAACGAAAAATAAGGAAAAAACTAAAAATACTCCTTTGTTTGCTTGGGCGTTTTGAGTTAGAGTAATCAATCGTGTCCATTTTCAATGAAATAGTGATTCAAATCCGTTTCTGACGATCTCCCCTGTGCTGTGGACTCTTCCTGTCACGTTAAACCCTCCCAGGTCTCTCTGCTTCAATCACAGGCTCTCTGAGGAGTCATTACACAGAGTTGCCGCATTACTCGCTCCGCCAGCTGTCAATCAAAGCGCGCATGGTTTTCGTTGGATGAAGGCAATCAATGCCTAGCCAATGCCTTGCCAGCAAAGGTTTGATTGACGGACGAGTAACTAATCACAATGCATTATCTTACGTTGTGTTTGTAAGCATTATTGGTGAATATGCCTCTAGTCACCGTCTCCATAGCAGCCAAGCGCCTGCCAGTCAGATTGCGCAACACTGCAGTGGAGCGCGCAGGCTCTATGACAGACTGTTTTTATCAACTAAATGAGTTTTTTACACTTTAAAAATTCTGTAAATAGTTCATTTAGTTTTTCAGTAACTGTAAATTAATCATAATCAGCAGTTTATTGCAGATTTATTTGAATAAAAAACTACTCTTTGCAATTACAAATGTTCTAAAATAAAAGCCCTTTTGGAAAGGACGCCTAGTCTTTTCTTGATATAAAAGCTTACAGAAGCTACATTTTTGAGAGAATCATCCTCAAATTTGAAACAAAACATGATCAGACATTCAGTTTTATATTATGCTTATTTTCAGGACCTTAACATTAAAATCTCATAATTTTTCCCTAAGTGAATAATAAAAAATAAAAAACGTGAGTCACTTACATGTATATTTACATGTATATTACTCTGTTCATATACAACTTGGAGCTATTATGACTCTTGGGTAACACTATTTGAAGTGTCTAGTTTAAAATAAGACCAGATTTATGAATATAGACCATAGGGTTTAAGAGCTGCAGACATTTTCATTTGGGAATGTCGTTTTCAGAAAATTTCAAAAATTGGGGCGCTGGTTAATAGGTTAAAGGGACTTTAACTTTACCCTATTTATGTTGCAACTAGGGTTGTACCGGGGTATGGGGTGTGCGATATGACTGAATTCTTATTTAAGATATGAGACATTTTATTTCACAATAATAATAATAATAATAATAATATATATTACAATATAGTTATTTTTTGTTATTTAATAAAATTTCTTAAAATTAAGAAAAAGTTATAAAAAAATTAAAAAGCAAATTACAAACAATTGGACATACCATATAACAAAAATATGAAATTAAATTAAGTTTTTCAAATACAATAGGTTTATTTAACATACTTAGAATTAGTACAGAAATGTAATAATAAAATATAAAAATAAAATATTGCATAGTCTTCACTGCATGAATTAAATATATATTAATTCTTATTAAAGCTAAAAAAGGTATCTACAGTCAAGAGCAGTAAGTTATAATCTCTTTTTTGTTTTGATTCACATTAATGACACAGAGCAGCAGGTAGGTATATTAGGCTGCTGTCACTTTAAGACCAAACGCACAGATACATTATATTGATATAATGGTTTACACCCAACTGTTTACTTTCACCTGCAACATAACTCCTGGCTGTGTTTACATGAATATTTCACACGATGGGCATTTTTACATAGTTGTGTAATAAATGTATACGGCAAGATATACGGTATAGCAAAAATCTCTAATAATAGACATTTTATACCATGGTTGGTAACATTGCATATTGTTATACCATCCAACTCTACACAAATACAATTTTTTTCATAACGGATCCAATTCCGATATTCTAAATTCTGAGTACTGGCTGATACCAGTGCTGCTTTTTTTTCTTGTTCATTGTAGAAAAACTACACCTTTGTCTGTGTCGAACTGATGGTCAATCTTGTATGTGTTAACTACACTAAATACACACAATTTCATTAGAGAAAAACAACAAAATAATACAATCTATATAATATAATCAATCTATAACAAACATTGTGTTACAAGCTGAGTAGATAAATCAGCTGCAAAAGTTTTTGGTGCACAGTATTGTTAAAAAGTAACAACCAAGATTATACACAGTCTCAGATTTGGATTGGTCCTGCCTGACCGATACCCCATTCAGCAAAATTGTCAGTATCGGAGCCAATACTGATACTGAATATCAAATCGGTGCATCCACTGATTCTTTGCACTTTGGTTCTAAGCATATTGCAAATTTAAAGCTGTAGTAGATTTAAATGGATTTGTGTAATCAACACTTTTCACAATTACGAAATCAAGGCAGCATCCTTATACTCCAGTCCAGACTTCAAAAATCTTTAAGAAACGAAGTGAATTATATACATTCTGCAGAAGCTCGCCTCACTTATAGTCTGATATCATATCAGTTTCACACAGATGGCTTGACGTGACAGTAAGCCTTAATTACAATGTTCCTGCCCAAATGCTTCCTGGCTTGAGACAGGTGTACTACTTGCAAAACAGTTCACTAAAGCCAGCCCTAGATAATGGGAGGTGCCCTGTAATTTTGAACACTGGTGACAGAAGCAGATGCGGCTGCATTTATGATTAAAAATCCCCAAACAGAGCTGTGAGTTTGTGGTTGATATAATATACGACTCTTGCTTGACCCTCCATGTGTTTTCTTTCTTGCTTTTTTCAAAATTAAAATCAATATAAAATATTTCAAATGGCAAAACCAAAAGATACATCATAGTCAAGATGTGGAGTTATGCTTCCCTATGTAGCAGCTGAATAATTATTGTAGGTATAGAGGGATGAAGGATGAAACCACAGAATGGTATTATAGTTCTGGGCCATGGCTAGGTTTCTATACACTGCCATTTTGTTTATCTGTCTGTGTTGTGAGTCATCAGGTCGTGACTGACCTCCTCCACAGCCGGTGTTGGTCAGGACAGCCTGTTTCTCTCTCACCCTCTCTGTCCGGCTGCGTGTGTGTGCATGCGTGCATGAAATGGAATGAGCTGTCTGTATGTCCCACACAGCTCCTGCCACTCTCCTGACCAGGGCTTGTCAAAGAATTATGCAGTTCCCACACGCTCTCTCTTATCCATAGCTGAGGGAAATCTGAGGGGAGTGTGAAGCACCTGGTTTTTGTCTAGTGCTGAAAGCTCTTCAGCTGCTGTGCTTGTTGTAATGCCTCTTTCTGAGCTCCACTAATGGTGCCAAATGTTCCCCAGACATTCCTTCCCCTTTCACCTCTCTCAGGCCTCAGGGTGTTCTAGAAGAGTTTATTGCCAGAGTCTTACTTAAGGACATGGGCATGTTAGAAGAGCATTAATGTGGTATTGATCTTATGGAGTGATGTAACATCAGATTTGTATTTAGAGTATAACTTGCTCTGTGCTACTCCTAGAGGTCCACCTTCACCTTCTGCTCAGTTTCTCACTTGGACAAGTTCAATAGAACGCCACTTGATTGTGAACTTCCTACTTGGAAACTCTGACTTTGCTGAGATGTGGGTGTATTACGTCATACGATTGTTGTGGCAAGGAGATATAATGATAAACCATAACTTAAAACTGATCAGTGAGTAAATATTCTTATATAAATGATGATAAAACTTGCTTAGCAAACATTTCCAGAGTATACACCAGTACATTATATTCTGTTGATAGTCATACACGTCCAAAAACAAATGCTAGCAGTGCCATTTTGTTTCTGCATACGTCACCTGAACATATAGCATAGGTCTATATACCTGTTGTCAACTGGAAGACGTCAGAAATGTAAATCTGACTTGTCTTAGAGTTACTGCATTCCATGTAAACAGATTTGAACTTATTCGCAAAATCATTACCTGTTGAATTTCTTTGAATTTCAGTTCAACATTCTATTCCACTTCCTGTCATTCCAATTCAACTGTTCAGTGTGGCAAATTCAATTTAAGTTCACATTCATTATTGTAGTACTGTTACTGTACTGTAACGTTTTCTCATCAGTGAATGACACATGATCGTAATCCAATAACGTTGTCTCTGATCATCTCGCTTCTGGTCTGTGTGTGTGTTCATGTGTTTTGGAGGAGGCTTGGCTTTGGACGGCGATTTGCAGGGAGGGTGGGATCGTATGCCTTCAATGCTAGCAGGCTAAAGTTAGCATTTCCCAGATCACCTATTGCACCTTTAAATACTGAATTTTGCCCTTCCTGTTTGGAACTGAACTGTTATGTCAAAAGCAGTATACCTGAAGTCTTACGTTCTGAATACATTAAGTTAAACTCGACTTATATTAGCTAAGCTCAGTGAACTGTGATAAAATTATGTGGTATCAATGATGTTTTTGGATTTAAAACCTCTTTTAAAATGTGCTCAATGAATGAACTTGTAGAAGCGTATTGAAATAGTTCTGAATCCCATATTAAGTGTTTTGCATATCTGAATTTATGTGTAATTTTGTTTATCTTTTTCTAGAATGATGCCCTTCTTGGTGATGGACACACAGTGGTTCAACAAACTCTGACAGTCTTTAGCTCCCAGTTGCATTCAGCAGTCCTTGTGTTGGGGCCGCTGAGGGGGCAGACACTTCATGCACTGAACTCATACAATGACCAACCCCATCATGGACTTCTTTGATGACCCTAACATATTTTGTGAAGGGCTTGACAGCCTAGTCCAGGATGATCCAGGGTTTACCCCTGGGACAGTGTCCTTGGATGATGAACTTCACCTGGGTCCTAGTTTAGAGAATCTTCAGGTGGATGCAGGGTCCAGATCTTCTGCCATCCAACACGGGATACCCTACAGTCAACCTGTAGGGCATTTTGACACTGTGAAGGCACAGACTTCAATGGAACAGTCCTTTCCTGGTCCAGAAGTAGGTAGCAATAATGGAAGAGCATTTTTGCCACAGCAGCAACCATTTCAAGTGCCCCAGACAAATGGACTGTTTCTTCACAACAGCCCCATGTGGGGAAACCATGATCAAAAAGGGAATGACTACCATCAGCACCATCAACACCACCAACAACTTCATCAACAACTTCAACATAAACAATTTCAACAGCAACAACAGTTCCAGCAGCATCAAACTCAACATCAGCAGTACAGTCATCAACATCTTCAGCAGAGACAGCTCAGTCTCAATCAACAGCCAATCTCAAACCAGCTGCAGCTTCCACACCAACAAATAACCCATCAAGGCTTGCACCATATTGGAAAGACCTATCAGAACCTCAATTTTTACTATGAGGGCAGTGTCCCCCAAAATCATTCCCAGCAGCGCCACCATAACTCACACAGTGTAGAGGGTAGTCCCTTTCACCCTGCAGTTGCCCCAAGTGGTCATTCACAGTCCAAACAGTATATTGAGGCCTCAATGAGGCCTGTGTCTTCTCAACACAGTGGCTTTCAGGTGGCACAAGGGGTCCAAGGTTTTACTACGGGTCCAAGGTTGGAAGACAATGACCTGGCCTTCCCTGTCCAGTCTTCCCCTGCAACTCATTCTTTCCCAATTGACTCAGTTAGCCATGCTTCGTCCTATCCCACTGCTCGTTACGCTCCCCCTGTTGTAAATAAAACTCAGTCTTTCTCCTCACCCCCAGTATCTATTACAACCTCTTCTATGTCCATCTCATCCTCAGCTTCAAACCTGTTGGATACTGGTTGTCCTTTCCTGTCTAATTCAGGAATGGAACATCAGCAGCAACAAGTCAGAATACCGGGAAGTCCAGCACAACAGTGCCCCTTACGTAGCTCCAAATCAGACCAGAATCCCTTCAGATCCCCTGAGGTGTTCTCAGGTGGTCTGAACTCATTCTCTGCTGACCGTCCATTCTCTACGGCAGAGCGAAGGGCCTGTGATGTGCCTGGACCTTTGGTTACAAACCATAGCGTAAGCAGCATTAATGGGTTTCAGGCTCTGGAGGAGGTCTTGCTTGGAGAGCAACATGAACAAAGACTTGACGACCTGGGTGACGCTCCTGACCTTATTGGAGATGAGCTGTTGCCCCAGCTGGAGGCACTAGACCAGGAAGAGAACTCCAATCACTCTTGGATAAATGTAGGACTAGGGAATGACAGAGAAGAGGAAGTTAAGGAGCAGGAAGGCATGGAGGAGGTGCCAGTGGCATACAATGTACAGGTGAGAGAAGCAGTTCTCAGATCTTTCCCAAATGTATCTTATTTTGTTTGATGGCTTTAAAGGTTCAGTGTTGGGATGTTGGAGTGAGTCAAAGAGCTCTGCTTGGCTTATTTTAACAGGATTTTTGTAGTCATTGTTGGTGTATATCTACACCAGAACATATATCAGATTTGACATACATATGAAATGCAGAGCTATTGACATGGATGAGAGATAAATGAAAACTATTGCAGGAATTTTGCCAAGCAGACAATGGACTACTTTGACAACAGGCTACATTGTAGTGTTCAACTGTACTGGAAGAGAAGGGTCAAGACAGACAGGCTCCGTTTAAATAATAATTCACCACTCCTGTCAAGGGCCTTTAGACAGGTACTGTAGCAGCCGATTTAGAGTTGCAGTGGTGTTTAGGACTTACTGGGGCTAAGCATACTTAAGGCTATAACAAGATGTGGGTCAGGCCAACCATAGGATAGTGGGAGGTGCCCTCCGACTGACTAGAGTGGGTCTGGCTTGTGGTTTTTCTGACTGTGTGTGTTGATGTGAGATTAGTGTTTTGTGTGTGAGTGCAGGCAGAAGGGAGATGTTGATAATGAGGTTTCCTGAGGGAAATGGAGAATGAGAGAGAGTATGAAAAGAGCAAGAGTGCTGTCTAGACTGTGATCGCAAGCAGCAGGCAGTGCTTTCAGCAATACTGCCTGGCAGTGTCAACTCTTTCTCTCTCTCTCTCTCTCTCTCTCTCTCTCTCTCTCTCTCTGTCTGTCTTTATATCTGTCTCTCTCTCTCTCTCTCTCTCTCTCTCTCTCTCTCTCTATCTCTCTCTCTCTCTCTCTCTCTCTCTCTCTCTCTCTCTCTGTTGTGATGCATGAGCATCAGTCTTTCCCCTCAGCTCTTTGCTGCTGACACAGGGAGTTGAGGCTCAGTGATTCAGCTGCTACACTCTCACACACACACACACACACACACACACACACACACACACACACACACACACACACACACACACACACACACACACACACACACACACACACACACGCACGCACACACACATATATTGTAAATCCTTTCCACCAGTTCTACTGGGCACATGCAGTGCTGTCAGACATGCGCTCACAAATACACCTACCCACATACGTTTTCTGATTAGCCAGTGCTCTTGTTTTTCCATGAGGAGAAATGCAAACAGGAGTCTCCTCTTTGTTTGTCATTAGAGAGATAGATTTTAGTTAATTTGACCATATTGATTATTGGCAGATATAAGTTTTTTTCAGTATTGTCAATGTTGCATATAGGTCTGGGTGATATGGCCAAAGAATATCAGTCGATATTGGAAATTATGGTAATATATTTCAAGTTTAAAGGCAGATTTTTCCTCCTGAGGGAAAGTTGTGGAAACCAAACAGTTAATTGTGGTTTTATCATCTGAACAGTACAAACACTTGCCAAACAGATGAACATCTCACAAATTAATATTACATGTTTTGTCTCTTAGAAATGCACATTTGGCAGTAGCTTGAGTCAACAGTAGTAGTAGCGTGAGTTGAGATGTGAATGCAAATTTATGTTCGTTAGGGCTCCAGACTAACATTTTGCACTAGGAGCACAGTGGCCCCCAACTACAAATTTTAGGGGCACAACCAGAAAATTTAGGGGTGCGCACCGTAAATCAACATGCTAATTTCCGCTGTATTACTAATTAAGAAATCGACCGAAATTAAGTCACAATCTCGAACATCGAATTAAAAAATGGAATTGTCGATGCTGCCACGCCCCCACGTCACGTCTGGTTGCTTGCCAAGCTGGAAAAAAAACAAGTGTTGAATTGCTGCGAGTCAACCTCCTCTAACCTAGCTACAGCCACTCAAAAGATTGCCTGGCAACTGCAGATGCAGGAGACCTATCGACATAAATTGAACCCCCTCCTGTTTCACTGAAGCATTGTTAATTTCGTTGACGAATAATTTTCGTCAACAACCTTTTTTCAGAGACGAAAATGAGACGATAACTAAATAAAAACTAGTGTTGGATGACAAAAAGATATGATGAAAATCTACTGTCTTTTTCATCAACGAATAAAAACGAGATGAAAATGTTAGGGAGGGACGATAATGAATAATGACAATGTTTTCACAATGTTTGGTTATACGTTTAAGACAGTTGTAATGCATATTTTTTTTCACATTTCAAATTAAGAGTCAATGTGTATTTAGGCATTTAATTAACGTGCTATAATTACTTTAAGAAATCCCAAGTAGAACTCATCTCACAGATAAGGTGATTCCATGTACAATAATATAGTAGAAAGTTATTGAAGGTCTGAGCAGCACACATTTAGTTGACTTGACTACAGATTGCTGGGTTATTTTGCTTAAGTTTTCAAATGACTGAAGATATAAGTTATTGTTACATTATGTTGTTAATATTTTTATTTTTTATTTGACAATGTATTGTGGTACATTGCGAACAAAGGTCGGATATTATATTGCATTAAAAAAAAATCGAGAATCGAATCGAACCGTGACCTTAGAATCGAAAATGTAATCGAATCGAGGATTTGGAGAATCGTGTCGCCCCCTATTACTAATAAATACTCCAAGAATGACAAAACCTTGAGCCAATAGTCTTTTGAGTATGAGATGTTAACAAAATGAACCAGTTGTTGAATGATACTGATAGTGAACAGGTAGAGCTTGGCTCTTGTAGTTTGGCATATTTGCAGCAAAGAAAGAAATGTACACTTTACCATTGTAATGAAAACAGTGTAATAACGCAGGCTGGTGGTTAAATTATTACAGTACAGAGTATAAGCACTGGTATGTTTGAACAGGTTTTTTCTTTTAAATAAAAATGATTTCAATTACTTGACTATTACTTGTTATGACAAACAGTAGCCTAAATACATTTAGTATAATACAAATGCTTTTGCTTAATAACAAAAAATACTGCAATTATATTCCATGACTCTTTTAATACATATAATGTATACATTAATAATAGAATAACATATCCCACATTTCTGTCACAATCCTGTTACTTAAAGTTAATCTTTAAAATTGTGAATTAATAACTAATAACTAAGCTAAATGTGATCTTTATATTATTTATATCGTGTTTCAATTTGTATTTATTTAGACAAAATAGTATAACAGTTTAATATTGGCCATGTATTTGTTATCGGCCATAACATGAATGAACCAGAATTTTAGTTTTGGTGCATCCATCTACTGTTGTCAGATTTGTTACAAATATTGTTACAAATATGTGACTTTTCCAGTAAAGGTAGGATACTGAAAGCCAAGTCAGTCAAGATAGATTATGTTCTCCTTTAGTCAATCTGTCTGTCCTCGCAGATCCTTAATTAAAGCAGAGGCAGGATGTGGATCAGAGTTCATATCGTGTGACTTCCTGTAGTGAGTGTGTTTGTGTTGTCTGTCTGCAAGTGTGTGTGTGTGTGTGTGTGTGTGTGTGTGTGTGTGTGTGTGTGTGTGTGTGTGTGTGTGTGTGTGTGTGTGTGTGTGTGTGTGTGTGTGTGTGTGTGTGTGTGTGTGTGTGTGTGTGTGTGTGTGTGTGTGTGTGTGTGTGTGTGTGTGTGTGTGTGTGAGCGAGAGAGAGAGAGACGAGCCATTCATGTGCACTGGGCTGTGGAAAGCCAACAGATGTATAATGTGAGGCAGTCCCAGGGTAAAAGAGAGAGATGCACTCAACCTTCTCTCTCCCTGAGGGTCTCAGGGGCGAGTTTGTGCTTTAATGTTCTGAGTTTTTATAAGCCTCTAGACTACGAGTGGTTGGTGTTTCAGTACTGAAACTTTCCTCCACCTAGGTCTAGGACGTCAGTTTAGTTGCAGTAGAGGGGATTGGCTTTTTTGTGGTTTACTTGGGTTAAACGTTTGAGGATCATGGTTGAACATGTTCAGACAGAAATTTCACTAGTATGTTGATTTATTCACGATACTGCAAAGATAACCCTCCTTCAGTACATTCAGTGGTCAAATCAATGAGGGTTTATATCTAACTCCCATTAGACTAATACACTACAACAAAAACAGTCTGTACTTTTACACAGGTGTTTTTCACAAGTTTGGTTAGGTCTGTAAACTCAAAAATAAGGGGATTTTTCACACCAGTCTCTGGGAAATGTCAAATCATATAGCTACCTTCCCATTCAGATGCACCCCTCTTATTATATGAAAGACATATTTTTGCATGACAGCTTTGTTGATCAGGTTTGAAAATGTTTGAGATAAATAAATAAACTGCCATTTGATCAGAAAATTTAGGAATCGACCTAGTTAAAATGTAAAAAACAGTTTGCAATGAGTGACAGGGTAGAGCAGCGGCGGTCACAGTGTTACAGGGTGGTGTGATAGTGTGAGGGCCCGAGAGAGCGAGCGAGACCGGCTGACGGCATGAACAGAGCCCCTTTGTGCTGCTGCTTTGTGCAGAATGAACATTCAGCAACATAGATGCAAATACCAATCCACATCACTCACATGCACACACAAACCCCCTAACCTACTGTCTGGATGGGATTCAGATGATGGATCTGCTTTTTAAAGGGGTCTGGTTTTTTTAAATTGTTGTTATTGTTGTTTTTTTTACTCTGTGTTTTACTTGAATTTAGTTCATTATTATTTTTTATTGACTCTGACTTTTGGAATGATATTGGCTGTGTTATGATACTGTACTTTTATGGTTCTATCTAGATGCCTTCTTCACATTTTAAACGAGTATTAACTCTTAACTGTGACTTGTGGGTTTGTTGTTTTTCAATAAAGTTTTGTCAGGTTATCATAGCCCATTTAGCCCCTGCTGGTGGATGCTGTAACTACACAATCTGTCTACATAGAGGATCTTCCTTCACTGATGGCAGAAATACAGGTCCTTCTCAAAAAATGTGCATATTGTGATAAAAGTTAATTATTTTCCATAATGTAATGCTAAAATTAAAATTACATATATTTTAGATTCATTGCACACCAACTGAAATATTTCATGTCTTTTATTGTTTTAATACTGATGATTTTGGCATACAGCTCATGAAAACCCAAAATTCCTATCTCAAAAAAATTTGCATATTTCATCCGACCAATAAAAGAAAAGTGTTTTTAATACAAAAAAAGTCAACCTTCAAATAATTATGTTCAGTTATGCACTCAATAATTGGTCGGGAATCCTTTTGCAGAAATGACTGCTTCAATGCGGCGTGGCATGGAGGCAATCAGCCTGTGGCACTGCTGAGGTGTTATGGAGGCCCAGGATGCTTCGATAGTGGCCTTAAGCTCATCCAGAGTGTTGGGTCTTGCGTCTCTCAACTTTCTCTTCACAATATCCCACAGATTCTCTATGGGGTTCAGGTCAGGAGAGTTGGCAGGCCAATTGAGCACAGTAATACCATGGTCAGTAAACCATTTACCAGTGGCACTGTTTTGGCACTGTGAGCAGGTGCCAGGTCATGCTGAAAAACGAAATCTTCATCTCCATAAAGCTTTTCAGCAGATGGAAGCATGAAGTGCTCCAAAATCTCCTGATAGCTAGCTGCATTGACCCTGCCCTTGATAAAACACAGTGGACCAACACCAGCAGCTGACATGGCACCCCAGACCACTGACTGTGGGTACTTGACACAGGACTTCAGGCATTTTGGCATTTCCTTCTCCCCAGTCTTCCTCCAGACTCTGGCTCCTTGATTTCGAATGACATGCAACATTTGAGCGACAGTCCAGTGGTGCTTCTCTGTAGCCCAGGTCAGGCGCTTCTGCCTCTGTTTCTGGTTCAAAAGTGGCTTGACCTGGGGAATGCGGCACCTGTAGCCCATTTCCTGCACACGCCTGTGCACGGTGGCACTGGATGTTTCTACTCCAGACTCAGTCCACTGCTTCCGCAGGTCCCCCAAGGTCTGGAATCGGACCTTCTCCACAATCTTCCTCAGGGTCCGGTCACCTCTTCTCGTTGTGCAGTGTTTTTTGCTACACTTTTTCCTTCCCACAGACTTCCCACTGAGGTGCCTTGATACAGCACTCTGGGAACAGCCTTTTCGTTCAGAAATGTCTTTCTGTGTCTTACCCTCTCGCTTGAGGGTGTCAATGATGGCCTTCTGGACAGCAGTCAGGTCGGCAGTCTTACCCATGATCGCGGTTTTGAGTAATGAACCAGGCTGGGAGTTTTTTAAAAGCCTCAAGAATCTTTTGCTGGTGTTTAGAGTTAATTAGTTGATTCAGATGATTAGGTTAATAGCTTGTTTAGAGAACCTTTTCATGATATGCTAATTTTTTGAGATAGGAATTTTGGGTTTTCATGAGCTGTATGCCAAAATCATCAGTATTAAAACAATAAAAGACCTGAAATATTTCAGTTGGTGTGCAATGAATCTAAAATATATGAAATTTTAATTTAATCATTACATTATGGAAAATAATGAACTTTTATCACAATATGCAAATTTTTTGAGAAGGACCTGTATGTTACAATGGTAGACAATGTAAACAGACTGTGTGGTCACAATTATGAATATGGTACTACTGACATAAACTTCTTGTGTTTTACATTTACAAAAAGCGGAATAATTGTAACAATAAGAAAACAAGATAAGGTGAGAAAGCATGAAGTTTGCAGATGCAAGATGCAACAATGTCTCAGATAGTCTGACGGCAGATAAAAATAAACTTGAAAGAATTTTGAGTGATTAGTTACAAAAGTGTGCATAAAATATGTTAAACACAAAAGCTTGAACATTACATTACGCACTAGAACACTAGAACATCTAGCAATATTTAAATTATATACACTACTGTTCAAAAGTTTGGGGTCAGTAACATTTCTCTTCAGAAGAAGTGTAATACTGACAACCTAGGTGAAGACAGGGATTAATATTCCGCAATGATTCATTGAATTGGTCGAAAATGTCAAATTAATTTATTTAAAGGTATTCACTGGTCATTTATACTCTGGTAATTTATATGTCTGTATGTTTAAGAGAAAAACAAGGGGGGGAAATGCAGGTGTCTCAGTGCCTGAATGAAAATGGCTTTGTTTGTGCATCTTCTCCCCAATAACTGATGTGGCATGAAGTAAGGTGTGTATTGCTTGCTTGTAGGCCTTCTTCCATGTGCCGTGTGAATGCACTGTGTGAGTAAAACCGGTCTGTGTGTGTGTGTGTGTGTGTGTGTGTGTGTGTGTGTGTGTGTGTGTGTGTGTGTGTGTGCGCATCCGCCTCTTTGTGTGAGTGCATGCCTGTGTGTGGCCAACTTGCTTTGTTGCTTCCTGACCCTGCGTCTGTGAGGTTTATATAACTGGGCCGGTCTGTCAGGCAGAGTCTCCAACCAGCACTGTAACCTGATACCTGATTACCTCCCACTGTATGTCTGCATGTGTCTGTGTGTTTGTGCTCCCCATCTGTGTGTACAAGTGGCTCATACCCTTTTTCCTAATTCATGTGCATTCATTTCTGTAAGTCTGCCACCAGCTGACCCTGACAGACAGACGTTTGCTCATTCAGCCAGTCTGACGGTCTGTTTCTCCCTCAAGCACTAATCTAGGGTCAGTATCAAATGACGGATGACGTCAGGAGAAAAGCTGTGAGCGTCACAGATCTGGTGAGGGACATGAGAGGTTAAAGGTAAACAGGAAGGGTTTCTGAATGGCATTCGTATAGATACAGTGGGCGGTCTTTGCTGCACAGCGGAAGGGGAGGGAGGACAGGAAAGGAAGGACGTTGAGAAGAGGGCGGGGTTAGTCGAGTCATAAGGGGAAAAAAAGCATGTGGGAAGTTTGCCAGGCCAAACTACACAGTAGGTCTCAATCTCAAGCCCTTTTTTACTTTACTTAACTTTCTCACTATGCATGTGTTTGTAGGTGTGTGGCGTGTATTCAGAGCTCACTTCAGTCTACTGAAAATTTGCACGCTTGGACTCCTGTGTGTGTGTGTGTGTGTGTGTGTGACTGTCTGTAAGCTAGCCGGCCATTTTCTCAGCTCTCGGGAGGGGGGGTTAGAGGAATGTCAGGAGTTCAGGCCGATGACACTGTCTGATCTCCTGCCTGAGCAGTTTAACCCTTCACTCACACACACAAACACACACACACATACATACACACACACATACAGGACATGCAGGGAGCTTAACAGTTGTGGTACGTCGTCTTTGAGTTGGAAAATGTTTATTTCAGCTTAATTTCTAGTGTTTGCAGTTTGGAGGAGAAGTGTTTGATTTGGTTACTGTTGGTTTATTAGTTTTTGGTCTGGAAATGGCAATTGGTTTGCATGTTTCTGATTGGCCTGGAATTTAGGGCTGAATTTCTGATTGGTCAATGGATAAACAGGAAAAGTCAAAGCATGAGGTTTTTTTTTGTGCTGTTACCTTATTGATAGAAATTAAATTGTCTTCTTATCTTTTTTTATCTACATACATTTCCTCTAATCATTTGCTCTAACATAATTAAACTAATGAAAAGCACAGCAAGTTAATGTCTTACTGTGGTGACATCACATTTTTGATTTTTTTAGTTTGATTTTTGTTTTTTGTTAAGACATGCTTTTTGATGTATTACAAATTTAATTAAACCATTAAATATAATCCAGAAAATTGAAAAGATAAATTGTGCAATATATACATATTTTATGATCATAACAAGACTTAAGTGACATCAGCTGCATTGATTGCTAAGGGAGTATTCTTTGATTTGCTGATTTCAAGTTTGTGGGGGTTTTATTTTTTTTTAGACATGCTTTTTTGATTTTTAAAATTTAATTTAACCATTAAATAGCAATACTAGGAATTTGGGGCAAAATAAAACATTTCATAGGGCAACATTTCAGTGACTGTAAATCGTTCGATAGTACAGATGAGTTATAACTTGCATTTAAGATATGGACTCATTTCTCCCTGGTGGAGTCCCTCCAGAGTTTTTTTTTCTGGTCACATCCAAGAGAGACAAAAGATTGTACAGGTTCTTCCTCTGTATTTGTGTGTGTGTACTTACTTTGATTTGAGAATTTGCATTTTGTGAATGGTGTTCAGTGTGTTTGAGTGATGTTTGCATGTTTCTCTGACGGTGTTTTGTTTTTTCAGTCTTTCTCTTTTGCTTTAAATAATGAAAGAAGTGTAAAGGTCTAGTGGAGGCTACCTGCTGTGTGCTCTCTTTCTCTTCCCCCTGGCATGTATCTTTTTTCCTGGGTTGCTCATGGCTTATGATTTATTCCCTGTTCAGAAAATCATACAAACTATATAATATATGTATATATATATATATATATATATATATATATATATATATATATATATATATATAATATATATTAAAAAATGCATCTGTCCGTCTGTCTGTCTGTCTGTCAAAAGACAGACTAGCTAATTTATGTGTTTATCACTAGACATATTATTTTGTTGCAGCCTAATTTATTTGTCTAATGTATATTCATGTTTTTTCTCTTTATTATTATTATTTATATATTTATTTATTGTTTTGTTCTGTATAACCCTATTAGTGAGCAGGGAAATAGACTGAGGCTGGGGTTGATGGTAATTCTATGAGACAGATTAGGTCACCCAACCAAACTCTGAATTAGTGTTGTCATGATACCAAAATTTTGTAGTCGGTACCAATACCAGTAAAATTGGTAGGGGTGTGACAAGACACTTAGCTCATGAGACAAGACAAGACAAGACACGAGATGGGGTTCACGAGAACGAGACGAGAAGAGACAAGGTTTTTGCACAGTATTTTTAAGAACTCCTCAATGGCAACATTTATGAATGGAAAAATAGTTTGCAGGTGCTTTTTGAAACGCTTTAACTAATCATCTTGTAATAAATGTCATTTAAGTTCTGCTTTCTGAGAATGAATTATCATATACATTGAAAGACAACAATATACAAGCACGGACTGTAACAAACAAACTCAACTGACTGGCTTCTCTCCTGTATGATTTCACACGAGTCTCTTCAGATCTTAGTGTACATGATTTATGAGCATCCAGAACTTCTGTCTGAGGCTGTGTGTGACCTTCTAATTTAACTCCTTTCCACAAATTGAACATAGAAATAAAAACAGTAACAAAAATAAATGCAATTATTAAATACAAACCATAAGAGACACATGCATTGGTAACAATAACATTACTGTCTCAATATTCAAAGTGCAAAAAGAGACCAGAGCTAATGTGCATGTGGATGATGTAATGTAAACGTAGTGGAGGCATATTTTATGGTAATTTCACCCTCTCACTCTGTCATATCGCGTGACAGATTTTCATTTTACGAGAAATCTCGTCACATTTTCATTTTGCGAGTTCTCATGGCAGTCACACCCCTAGTACTCGGTACTAAATTTGATACCATAGCAAAAACTTTTTTTAGTTTTTTATTATTTGAAAATAAAAATAGTAAATAAATAAAAATTAATGCTATTAATAATTATTAGTAAATAAAACATTAAAACAGTTCGTATCCTTCAAATTTTGTTTAATTAAATACATTTATTTAAATTATTTAAATTTAATTAAATAATTGCATTAAAAAGATAAAATGAAAAGTTATAGTAATACAATTAAACATTTAATACACTTTAAGACTTAATGCAACAATCAATTTAAAAATATCAGATTTTTTTTGTCCTGTCTGTTGCTATGGTTATCACAATTTCAGATTCAGTCCCACATTTTACTATAGTTGCCACTTCTAAAACTTTGCAGTGTTTACTTGGCATGAAAAATAAGACTTCAAATTATGATTAGGTTGCATACAGTGAGCGAGCAAAGTTCTATACAGAAACAAAGCAAAGAACGTTCCCTTTATAATCAATGAATCTGATATCACTTAACTTCACGCTCAATGACTGTCAAAACTCCCATATAATCATGAAACCTTTCTATACTGCACAATAAATATCTTATTTGGGTTGTGTTTATATCTGTTTTTTATAATGTGTGCAAACCTCATGCAGAACTTCTGATTGGCCATTGCGTTCTCACACTCAACAAACATATCAGCGAATGGCTACAATGATCAACACTGCAAAAACATGTTGTACTGGCCAAAATGCTTGCACTCTTTTAATGTTTTTTGTTATCATATATATATATATATATATATATATATATATATATATATATATATATATATATATATATATATATATATATATATATATATATATATATATATATATATATATATATATATATATATATATATATCCACTAAAGAATGTGCAAATGCAGATATGTGTAGGGTGTGTGTGTGTGCGTGTAAATGTTTTTTTTCTATGCACACAGCCTCATAATTTTTTTAATAAATTTTTTTAATGTAAAAATGCAGAAAGTTCTGTGTATGAAGGGCTAGTGTAAGGGGATAGAATATACAGTTTGTACAGTATAAAAACCATTAAGTCCCCACAAAGATAGCGAACCAGACGTGTACACCTGAATCAGTGTAGCGATACTGAATGTATATGCTCATTGAGTGTATGCATTGTTCTCTATTTTGTGTGTGTGTGTGTGTGTGTGTGTGTGTGTGTGTGTGTGTGTGTGTGTGTTTAATGGGTTCAGGAAACCAATGCTACACATCAGGCCTTCCCTCATTAATCCTCTCTCTCTCCCACCATCCCTCCAGCTCTATCCGCTGTACTCCACATTAGTCTGCAGGTCTAGTCCTAATTATGGACTCTAAACTCTCTCTCTCTGGTCCTGACAGTGTAATTCATTTTCACCTAAGCAGGACACAGATTTTAGGTTGTGGGCAGGGATATCATTACAGTGTTAGACTGTTATAAGAGCTCTAGATGAAAGTGAGAGAACTTAAAAAGTGTGTGAAAATGTGATATTTAAGTAAGGCTTTTATAAAAGTGCTTCTGTTGAGGAACTTTGAAACATAAGAGGGAGTTCATTATCAGCAGGAAAAGGAACTGACTGTTAAGTAGATTTTTCTTGACTGTTCAAAAGCTACCTCCATTAACTTAGTTACCCGCTGGCGTTTTGTGGGTGGTTGTCAGTAGGGCTGTGAATCGTCACTGGTTTCATGATCCAATTCGATTACGATTATCATGTCAACGATTCAATTCAATATCACGATGCATTACATCCTCAATGTTCAGTATTACTGCACATGGCTAAATTTTTGTTAATGAATACAATCAGTCTGATCTATATGAAATCCTTTTTATTTGATGTGCTCCGAGAAAGTACACTTCCTGAATGTAGAAAACATCAAACACAATTTTAGTCTGAACACAGCAGGAGACAGGACCATTTAGAACTTACAAGCACTAGTAAATTCTAAAAGTGCATGAAACTGTCAAGTACTTAAAGGGTTAGTTCACCCAGAAATGAAAATTGGCCCATGATTTTCACCCTATGACATTCTTCTTTCAGACGAATAAATTGTATTAAAAAAGCCCTGGCTAATCCAAGCTTTATAATGGCAGTGAATTGTTGTTTCGTTTATTTTCATTTAGTCCATAAAAGTGCATCTATCCATCATATAACTGCTCTACATGGCTCCGGGGGTTAATAAAGGCCTTCTGAAGTGAAGTGGTGCATTTCTGATCAAATCAAAATCAAGTAATCTATCAGTTATATATATATATATATATATATATATATATATATATATATATATATATATATATATATATATATATATATATATATATATATATATATATATATATATATATAAACTGCTTAATCTTAATATTCTTGAATATATTGAAGTTATTTAGCCAAGCATGGGGTGGTTTTCTATTTTTCATTGTCGTTTGATTAACATTAATCACACAGAATATTAGGTCTGGTTTAAGACCTGCACAGATCCAGTTAGCTCAACTGTATATGTTCACTAAAGACATCCCCAACTGTGTTTACCTGAAGACTTGCCAGGATATGCATTTTTACATATTTTTGACCCGCAAAAGAACTGAATTGCGATCGCGAGGTGGAGTAAGCCCTCACGGATATAGGTGAAGGCAAATTGCAAAAAAGCTGACAGCCCCTTCTTGGGTGAGCCAAAACACACCAACAACTGTTCCGACTTCCTCCACTGCGCAGACTTCTCCAAATAAATCCTCAATGCCCGAACCGGGCAGAGGAGGTGAAGCCTGCCCTCTTCCGCCGTCACGTGAGGTGGAGGATAGAAGGCCTGAAGAACTACTGACCGTGCCACATTAGATGGCACCTTGGGCACGTAGCACGTAGGATGCAAGATGGCCTTCACCTCACCAGGGGCAAACTCCAGGCAGTCAGGCGTAGAAGCCAAGGCCTGGAAGTCCCCCACTCTCCTCAGATAAGTGATGGCGAGGAGAAAGGACACCTTGAGGGTCAGGTTCTTTTCCTCAGCCGACTCCAGCGGCTCAAAGGGGGCCTCAACCAACCCTTCGAGCACTACTGCCAGATCCCAGGTTGGGACTCTGGTGCGAGCCGCAGGCCTCATCCTCCGAGCCCCACGGAGGAACCATTCAACCACCCCACCCTCACTACACCAAGTGGAAAACACATTCCACTTCAGGCTGTACAGTTTCCTGGTGGAAGGAGCCCTGGAGCTGAGTAGGGTCTCCACTACACCTGCTGACAGGCCCTCTCCTAGGTACTGGGCCCCCTCAGGGGCCAGACCCAGAGATTCCAGATCTCTGGCCGGGGGTGAAATATTGTGACCCCCCGCCGGAGACAGCAGATCCCTCCTCAGAGGAATCTGCCATGGGAGACCGTCTAGCAGGTCGATAATGGCGGAGAACCAAACTCAAGTGGGCCACCGGGGTGCTACTAAGAGAAGGCTGACGCCCTCCCGGCGGACCCGCTCCAGAACTCCTGGGAGCAGAGTGATGGGGGGAAATGTGTACGGACGCAGCCTTGGCCACATCTGTGTATGGCGTCTAACCCCAGTGGGGCTGGATGCCTGAGGGAGAACCACAATGGACAGTGGGACATCTCTTGAGATGCAAAGAGATCCACCTCCACCAGGCCAAACCTCTCGCACCTGGCCTCCACCACCTCGGGGTGGATTCGCCACTCCTCGGGCCTCAGCCCCTGGCTCGAAAGGATATCTGCTCCCTGGTTCTAGTCCCTGGGGACGTACATCGCTCGAAGAGACGACAGTTTCCCCTGGGACCACAGGAGGACCTGGTGTGCCAGTCTGCATAGAGGGCGCAACCTCAGGCCCCCCTGCCGATTCAGATACGATACTAAGGCCGTATTGTCGGATCGTATCAGGACATGGTGGCCGCGGAAGTGCGGGACAAAGCTCCTCAGAGCCTTGTAGACCGCCAGCATTTCCAGGCAATTGATGTGCCAGAAAGAATGCCGGGTCTCCCAGCGACCTCTCGCAGAGTGGCCCCCCATGACCGCGCCCCAGCCAGTTAGGGAGGCGTCTGTTGAAACGGTTTTCCAGCAACATGATGCTCCCAACACCGGCCCTTGGGATAGGTACCAAGGATTCTTCCATATGACGAGGGAACGAAGGCATCTGCGTGTAACCCTGATCATACGAAATGGATTTCCCCTCTGGGAAAACCCCCTGGTTCACAGCCACCACTGGAGGGGTCTCATGTAGAGCAGGCCGAACGGAATCACGTTGGATGCTGCTGCCATGAGACGAAGCAGTCTCTGGAACTGCTTCACAGTGAGGCAGTGGCCTAGCTTCAACATGGAGACCGCCGGGCGGTGCGAGGAGAGAGTTAGGCCAAAGAGAAGTACCCGATATTGGTACGTTTCGCCCCCGAAAGTGAACCTCAGGAACCTCCTGTGACATGGAAGGATGGAGATATGGAAATATGCATCCTTTAGATCTATCGTGACGAGCCAGTCTTCGAACTGGATCTGACTCACGATGGCTGGTATAGTCAGCATTCTGAACCTGTATCTCCTCAGAGACCGGTTCAGAAACCTGAGATCTAATATAAATAATTTGCTAAGGGAACCAGCCTCTCGACCCCCTGAAATGGCTGCCTGGCAGGGAGAAGTCGAGATCGATTTTCGGTGTGCTCCGCCGCAGGTCTTACTAGAGGCGGCTGTAGTAGCTCGCGTCCGCGGGGAATCCACAACGATTCCCCGAGAGCTCCGGGGGGTAACAACCTCGGTCGCCCCACCCCGCGGGGGACAGCTCTCAGCAGGCTTCGAGCGAGAACGCCGCATCCTTAACCAGTCTCCCTCGGGACGGGCACGGGAGGTGACGCTCTGCTTTTGCACCTCTCGGTGCGAGGAGCTGGTCGACGCCTGGGGCTGCCCGCTCGAGGCAGACCCACCTGAGGAGCGACGAGGCAGGAACTGCCGGAAGGCGGCTGACTGCCTTTTCACCTCCTGAAACCAATCGACGACCGTGTTAATGGCGCCTCCAAAGAGGACATTGAAATTAGGGAGTCCAGAAGGAAGGATTTCCCCTTCTCCGTTATCCCCAACAGGTTCAGCCACAGATGTCTCTCCACACAGACGAGCCCAGCCATGGAGTGTCCAATGGCGCGGGCTGTCTCCTTAGTGATGTGGAGAGACAGATCTGTTGCCTTCCGGAGCTCGGGCCATCACCCTCATCGCACTCCTTCAGGAGGTCGGCTTGGTAGGCCTGCAGAACCGCTAAGGTGTGCAGGCATCCACCAGCGCGACCCGCCGCCGAATAAGCCCTGCCCACCAGCCTAGATGTGTCCCGGCATCGCTTGGTGGGCAGTGCCGAGGCCCTCAGAGATGCGGCGGCCTCGGGCGAGAGGTAGCTCGCGAGCGCCTCTTCAACCCGCGGCACCGCTGCATAGCCCGACTCAGCCGCCCCCAGTACATTGGCAAAATCCAAGACTGGAGGATTAGACAAACGGGCTGAGAAGGGCTCGTTGTGCAAATCAGGGAAGAAAGGAAGGCCCCGGCGTGGAGGTTGAGCCCTGCTCCTGAAGAAGTGTTCATCCAGCTTTGTGGGTGGCTGGATGTTCACTGTTTCCTGTGGCCAATCTAAGCTTAGCTTGGCCATGGCGTGGGACAAAACCTCCACAAGCTCCTCTTGAGCGGGTGAGTGGAGTGGCAAGGGCTCCGCCTCAACCGCCTTGGTGCTCATAGCACCCGACCCCTCGAAGTCGGACAGCCTGAGCCCCGCGTCCTCCACCTCGCGTACTCCACCCTTTTCCCTCGAAAGGGAAACTACTCATCTGGAAAATTTTGCCTACTGGTTTTCAAATATTATGTATTCGGACATACTACTCTTTTGGCGTACTGTTTTTCATACTATATATTAGGGAAGTAATCAATTTAGGACAAAGAGAGTGAAAGCAGAAAGCAAACACAGGAAATTACGAAAACAAACTAAAAGTCCTTGAAAATGAAAACAAAAAACATGACAGGTTGTGACAATTTCACAGTAGTACTGTTTTTTTTTACTGTATTATTGACCAAATAAAATCAGCCCTGCTAAGTTTATTGCAAAAACCGACAACCCTTTTGAACAATAAGGAAAAAAAAAATCAACCATTTATTGTATTCTAGTTGAAAAGGTACTATGTTTGCCTTAGTTGTCATGAGAGCTAAAATCAGTCAGGACAAGTTTGTCTTAGAACTAAAAAAAATCTTTGAATGGCGAACTACTAAGATAACACTTTTTTTAATTCTTATTGTATCTAAGGGCGTTTTCACACCTAGCTTATTTGGTCCAAGTCAAAATTACAGGTGTGAAACCTCCCTCGGACCACGGTCTGGACCAAACAGATGAAATATGGTCAGACGAAAAGAGGTAGTCTCGGTCCGGATCAAACTTAACAAAGGTTCAGTTCGTTGCTAGTGTGAAAGCATTGTCTGTATGGTTCGGACTTTCAGACCATTCACAGGAAGTTCCGGTGGTTCCCACGTACCTCAAACAACAGAAGCAGACATAACTAACAGAACTGTCACAGAAGATAGCGGGAAAAATGAGCCGTGGTAGCACATGGGGAGAATAGGAGACAAGGTTTTTAATTATAATATGGTCTGAGTCTTCTCCTCCTTTCCTGTCGGTGGCGATAAAATGTTTGCAGAACGAGGACGTTCATTTGGTGAATTTGAACTAGCCTTGAATATAGTTTGATAGTAATGCCATAGCAATAACAGCATAGTGGCAACGATATGCGTCTGTTCACTTCATTCATCTTGTCAAAGTTACCTGCCGAATTGACAACACACTGACGTCAGATGCACTCCGCTAACAAACCAATGTTTAGATGCAGCCCACATAACTGATGACGACTGGACGCAAGTACGTCATGTGAAGTTCTTCAGTGCACTCACAGAATTGCAGTGTGAAACCAAACCAAAACCAACCGAATGAATAAAATGTATCAAAACATGAACTTTGGTTCGGACCTTGGTGTGGACTTTCAGGAGTGAAGAAGTGAAGAAGCCCTAAGATGTTATTGAATTATACTACATATTTAATACACACATGCAAGCCACAGAAATCTGCTGTTTGCAGCCTTCTACAGTACATGCACTGATTCCATGTGGGCCTGTCTTAAAGGATGATGAAATCATATTCTTTACATTACTTTGATATCTGGGGCCATATGTATAAAACTTAATACAACAAAAAAAAGCTCTTAAGCATAGGCTCAAGTTTTGACTTAAGTGTTAAAAAATCTGTAGTAAAAAAGTAAGACTGTTTAAGCGTAGGAGCTATTCATAAAGAAGCAAAAAGCAATTTTCAGTCTAAAAGACTGCTGACTGTGGTGGCACTCTAAGCCTAAAGTTTACTTCGGCCGACCACGTTCCATGACGGTCTGCACGCTGTTAGTGTGATGTAGTTTTCGTCATCAGAAGTCTCTGCTGAAGGTGTGCATACAACAGCGCATGTGCGATGTGTGTGTGACTGCAAGTGAGCGTTTGAAAACAAAGTCCAATAGATAATAATCAAGCAGTAAAGACATGCATTCCAGTCCCTAAAACAAGGCACCTGCAGAAAAGAGTCAGAAGAAAACACTTGTGGGACAACACAGTTCTGCAACACATTTTATAGACAATGAGTCAAAAGAGAAGTTTAGATTGACACTAGTCATATATTATATTCAACAACATCAGCTCGTTCCGTCCGTGCGTCATTTGTTATTACTCCATTTCTACATCGTTACACGTGCGCAAAACTTTCCAGTTTCGGTTTTCAAACTGGCTCAAGTGTTTACATGTCTTATCAAACAGATTAGAAAAGGTTTATCCCACCCCTCTCAACCTGATTGAAATTGCATTTTTATTGAGGTGTTTACATGGAACATTTTCATTCAGATTGTACTTTTAAACTGACTGAAATCTTAATACTATGCTCCTTGTAATTGCACCTAATGAAACGTTTATTTTAATATTTAATTATTATATATATTTTTTAATTGCTTTGTATTTTGCAAAATTATCACAAATAAGTACTGGCTTTGTAATCCTTTTATATATATATATATATATATATATATATATATATATATATATATATATATATATATATATATATATATATATATACAGTGAGGAGAATAAGTATTTGAACACCCTGATATTTTGCAAGTTCTCCCACTTAGAAAACATGGAGGGGTCTGAAATTGTCATCGTAGGTGCATTTCCACTGTGAGAGACATAATCAAAAAAAATAATAATTCAGAAATCACAATGTATGATTTTTTAAACTATTTATTTGTATAATACAGCTGCAAATAAGTATTTGAACACCTGAGAAAATCAATGTTAATATTTGGTACAGTAGCCTTTGTTTGCAAATACAGAGGTCAAACGTTTCCTGTAGTTTTTCACCAGGTTTGCACACACTGCAGAAGGGATTTTGGCCCACTCCTCCATACAGATCTACTCTAGATCAGTCAGGTTTCTGTCACGTTACGGGATGGTGAAGAAAGGTGCAAACAGGTGTGAGGACTCAAGTGCAGTGATAAGGGGAATTTATTAACAAAACAAAACAAACTACAAAACAAAACCCACAAGGGGGAAAAATACATAAACTAGAAATACATATAAACTGAACATACCGACACGGGGGACTGGGAGACGTAGACAATACAACGATCCGACAAGGACTGCAAACACACAGGAGCTTATAAAGGGGAGAAATCAAGCAGGGAGTGAGGCAAACACAAGTGGGGCAAATTAACGAATAACAAGATAACAAGGGGGTGGGATCTGACAATGACAGAGGCACATGGCCACACTAACAAACCCACATGTGCACACAAGACAGGACAGGCATGTGACAGTTTCTGGCCTGTCGCTGAGAAACACAGAGTTTGAGCTCCCTCCAAAGATTCTCTATTGGGTTTAGGTCCGGAGACTGGCTAGGCCACGCCAGAACCTTGAATAGAATATGCTTCTTACAGAGCCACTCCTTGGTTATCCTGGCTGTGTGCTTCGGATCATTGTCAATATATGGCCCCGTTCATCCTCTCCTTAATACAGTGCAGTCGCCCTGTCCCATGTGCAGAAAAACACCCCCAAAGCATGATGCTACCACCCCCATGCTTCACAGTAGGGATGGTGTTCTTGGGATGGAACTCATCATTCTTCTTCCTCCAAACACGTTTAGTGGAATTATGACCAAAAAGTTATATTTTGGTCTCATCTGACCACATGACTTTCTCCCATGACTCCTCTGGATCATCAAAATGGTCATTGGCAAACTTAAGACGGGCCTGGACATGTGCTGGTTAAAGCAGGGGAACCTTCCGTGCCATGCATGATTTCAAACCATGACGTCTTAGTGTATTACCAACAGTAACCTTGGAAACGGTCCCAGCTCTTTTCAGGTCATTGACTAGCTCCTCCCGTGTAGTTCTGGGCTGATTTCTCACCTTTCTTAGGATCACTGAGACCCCACGAGGTGAGATCTTGCATGGAGCCCCAGTCCGAGGGAGATTGACAGTCATGTTTAGCTTCTTCCATTTTCTAATGATTGCTCCAACAGTGGACCTTTTTTCACCAAGATGCTTGGCAATTTCCCCGTAGTCCTTTCCAGCCTTGTGGAGGTGTACAATTTTGTCTCTAGTGTCTTTGGACAGCTCTTTGGTCTTGGCCATGTTAGTAGTTGGATTCTTACTGATTGTATAGGGTGGACAGGTGTCTTTATGCAGCTAACGACCTCAAACAGGTGCATCTAATTTAGGATAATAAATGGAGTGGAGGTGGACATTTTAAAGGCAGACTAACAGGTCTTTGAGGGTCAGTTTCAGACCCCTCCATGATTTCTAAGTGGGAGAACTTGCAAAATAGCAATGTGTTCAAATACTTATTTTCCGCACTGTATATTATATTGCCAAAAGTATTGGGACACCCCTCCAAATCATTGATTTCAGGTGTTCCAATCACTTCCATGGCCACAGATGTATACAATCAAGCACCTATGCATCCAGACTGCTTCTACAAACATTTGTGAAAGAATGGATTGCTTTAAGGAGCTTAGTGAATTCAAGTGTGGTAATGTGGTAGGTTGTCACCTGTGCAATAAGTCCATTTATGAAATTTACTAACTATTCCACGGTCAACTGTTGGTGTGGGAACAACAGCAACTCAGCCATGAAGTGGTAGGCCACAAAATCACAGAGCGGGGTCAGTGCAGAAGAGTCAATAGCTACAGATCTCCAAACTGCATGTGGCATTCAGATTAGCTCAAGAACAGTGCATAGAGAGCTTCATGCAATGGGTTTCTATGACCGAGCAGCTACGTCATCACCAAGTGCAATGCAAAGCATTGGATGCAGTGGTGTAAAGAACTCCCCACTGGACTCTAGAGCAGTGGAGACTTCATCACTCTAGAGTGATGAATCACGCTTCTCTGTCTAGCAATCGATGGATGCTTCTTAATGCTTCATTTTGCTCCATGCTCCATACCAAGAAATTTTGGGGATGGCCCCTTCATGTTCCAACATGACTGCGCAACAGTGCACAAAGCAAGGACCTTAAAGACATGGATGAGTGAATTTGGTGTGGAGAATCTAGACTGGTCTGCATAGAGTCCTGACCTCAACCCGATAGAACACCGTTGGGATGAATTAGAGCGGAGACTGCGAGCCAGGCCTTCTCGTCCAACATCAGTGCCTGACCTCACAAATGCACTTCTAGAAGAATGGTCAAAAATTCACATAAACATACTCCTTGTGGAAAGCCTTCCCAGAAGAGTTAAAGCTGTTATAGCTGCAAAGGATGGGCCAACTCCATATTAAAGTATGGAATGTCATTAAAGTTAATGTGCATGTAAAGGCAGGTGTCCCAAAACTTTTGGCAATTTAGTACATGTCTCCTCATTTACAGTTGGAGCAGTTCCATCAATCGCTCTAACAACTTTATGAAACGTACCATGTAGTCATAATTTTTGGCCTGGCTGTCATACAACGGAATTATGAACACATGAAAGAACAAGAGAGAACCAATGAAATAAAATGATTATATAACTCTACTACATTATATCTCTTCCAGAAAGCATAAATGGAGAAATTAAAGAATAGAGCACTCTCTCTTTCTCTCTCCCCCTCTTTCTTACTCTGCGGAGCTGAACTCCTCCCAATATCTTGGTGCTGCTATTTCATCTTATTTACATATTAACCATTTGGTTGCCTTGGTGTAGAGGTGGTTTGTGCCATGTGACCTTCAGAGCATGTGCATATTTCTCTTTTTCCTCCCAACAGTACATACAAGCACACTCTTTTATTTGCTCTCTTTTAAGTTATTCTTTATTGGCTGTGATGGGTTGGTTTAGGAGTAGGGTTAGTGTAGGGGGATAGAATATATAGATTGTACGGTATTAAAATCATTATGTCTATGGAAAATCCCCATAAAACATAAAAACACAACGTGTGGGTGTGTGAGTGCGTGCATGTGTGTGTGGGTGTGTGACAGGTCTGCTGAAGTAGGCTGAATCACTTAAAAATGTCACATTTAAATGTGATGGAGAACAGTTTTTTAAAATAATTATATTTTTTATAATATATTTTTTTTATCTTATTATTATTTCAATGTATTAATTTTATTTAATTTTGCATTCAAGTAGTTGATCGCATTAAGTGTTTATTGAAGTCTCGTTTGAATTGTCTCCACGAGTCCAAACTTCAAGGCCTTGTTATCTCTCTCTCTCTCTCTCTCTCTCTCTCTCTCTCTCTCTCTCTCTCTCTCTCTCTCTCTCTCTCTCTCTCTCTCTCTCTCTCTCTCTCTCTCTCTTAGTTTTGTTATCTCGCTCTCTCGGTAGCACAAAGCCTGTTACAGAACATTGTATTGCACCTATACTGCCAAAAGAAATCTGCACATGCAGGCAGCTACACCATGTGCCACCTAGTGTTTTTAAATGACTTTCAGGTCTCTTGTTGTATTGCCTAGACTTAATTTAACCTTGTAAAAGATGATCTTACTCCAGTCTCAAGGCTAGGCCTAGCCAAAGCTAATTATCTAACTCTCTGCTACTCAGTAAGATTATTCTGCTAAACTGACCCACTTTTGTGTGAGATTTCAGATGGCTGGTATAGTCATAACACATTTGTGGTTATATATCTGACATATTGTTGGGTGGGGGGTGGCAAAAACAGTCATTTTTTTCCTATTTTTTTCATAGTGCAAACACTTGCTTTCGTGTGTGCTGCATATGTATGTGTGGGTACAAGTGTTTTTTTTGCAGTGCACGTGCACAGTTGCTTATGGCCAATCTGTCACACTTTACGAAAGTGAGGGCACAACCTCATTTCCCCTTGAGTCTCTGTTGTCACTTCCTGTTAGTCGATCCAGCAGCACATGAACTCATGCCACCTGCCTGTGTGTGTCTGTGTGTGTGTGTAAACCTGATGATTGTATTGCTGACATGATTCTGACATATTTAAAATTATATGTGTGAATCATTTTACTTGTTTAGATTAAAACAAAGCTGTTTTGACACAAATTGTCAGTTGAATGCATGTGTAAGTGTATTCATTTTGCTGTTGTTCATTTTGTGCCTGGTTGGATTCAGCATGTAAAGAAATTCAGTATTTTTAGGGTTAAGTTGTGAAAGTTAATGTAATAACAGCTAGCACCCTCTGCTGGACCTCCTGTTTCACAATGAGCTAAAGAGAGAGAGAGAGAGTGAGCGAGCAAGAGAGAGAGAGAAAAACGAGTCCGGATTTTAACGACATCTCTAATATTCATGCTGATGCGTTTTGCTGCTTTGTGCTTTCATTTCTCGCCGCTTCGTCTGCGTCTCCTGCTCTCCTGCTCTCCGCACACACCCCAGCCTGAGAGAGGGGAGGGGAACAAGGGAAAAGGAAGGGAAAAAAACAAGTGGAAATAAGGAAAACAAGCTACAGAGCGTCCAACTGAGCCAGTACAAAAAACCTTTTGTGTTAGCAATCCTACCTTCGTCTGGTATGTGAAAGGAGAAAGAGGAACGAGAAGTCTTGTCAGTCTATGCGTGTGTGTGAACGCAAGAGAGTGGACAAGAAAACGACGGCCGGGAGAGATCGAGCGCAGTTGTTCTCGGACGGACAGTTGGAGGGAATCGATGAGAAAGAGAGAGCAAGAGAGGGAGGGAAAAGAATAGACCGAGCCCAGCTGAGCGCAGCAGAATGAGAGAATCCCGGACCAGCGTGGCTGCTTCATCGGTCTCTTCCTCATTCCCTCGTTTTCCGTAAAGTGCGGCTCCATGCAGCCCGGCCAGGGGAGGAGGAGGAGGTGAACAGGGCTTCTTCAGCCACGGACCTGCCGGGGGAGGAAGAGAGAGAGGGAAAGTGAGAGAGAGAGAGAGCGAGAGAAGGGAGGAGGGAGCGTGCAAAGAGAGAGAGAGAGAGAGAGAGACAGAGATAAAAAACGGCGAAAGGGCAAGGCTTTTGTTGGCGGTTGGAGAGAGGGAAGGGGGGGAAGGAAGAAAAGAAAAAACATGTCTACAGTGAAGAGGCCGAGAGGACGGGTGAGTGAGTGAATGAGAGAGCGAGCATGTGTTTGTGTATGGGGTGGGGAGGGTGGAGTGAGGTGGTGGAGGAGGAGGAGGAGGAGGAGGAGGAGGAGGGGAAGGGTGTGGGGAGGGGGCCGGCAGGAACTGAACAGCTACAGGCTCATGCGGCAGGCTACACAATCGCCGCCATCTTGTGCTAACTGCTTCTCTCCATTTCTTATTCTCTAGCTTGCGTGCTAACAGGGAATGCTACTTTAGCTAGCTTTTGGTGCCCTGTCTGCTTTTCTTCCTGTTTAGTTTTCATCTGTTTTCGGTGCAGTGGGATGCGCCACATGTGCACATCAGGCTTTGTGTGACTACACCGCATGGCCGTTTCCATTTCAATATAGTTTCATTCTAAGCAAAGACGTTGATGACCTGAGCAAGGAGAGAGATTGAAATTGCTGCGGCGCTGGCAGCCTGTAATTTCAGTTATTTATAGATGTGTTACATAGCTGCAGTGCTCACGGCTTGCTGCATTTTCCCCTTGCTCTTTCTCTCTCTCTGTCTCTCTCTCTCTCACACTCACGTCATATTCTCTCTATTACTCATTTTCTCACATACACTCTCCCGCCTTTCCCCTATAGCTTTCCTCCTTGTCTCCATTCCTGTTGATTTACCCCTTCATGCCTCGAATGGATTAGTGTGAATATTTCAGGAGTGCTCAGTCTCTCTCACTCTGCTCTCCGGCTCATGTTTAGCCACCAAACGAGTTAGTGTTTATAACCCTCCCCCTTCTCTTTTCTTTTGTTTCACTCTTTCCAGATAATTCCCTTTTATTTAGCCATCAGGAAAGCGCAGGCCAGGTGATCTGATTTTATGTTGGTCTCTTTTTTTGTGAGTCAACAAAGCTTTATTGGCATGACTGGAACATTGCTTCGGACATGTGTCATGTTTATAAAGAGCAAGTGTGCAAAGTAAAACCTAATAAAGTAAAAGATAAGATCTCGTTCTCCTACTTTATGGAGTTCAAACTCACTAGCTGCATCCTTGATGTGAAAATGTATGAGAAATTGAGGAAATAGAGAGATTCCATGTCAGCAAAATGGGCATGAATAATAAAAGTTGGCCTGTTATATGATCGTGCAGTGCATTATACATATTTGTCTTTTTATAATGTGAATAAACTGGCTCTCAGGTTGAAGATTTCAATTATTGACCTTTGATCAGTGTGCAGTGCCGTTCTGATGAACTGTGACTTATTAAAACCTCCATAGCACAAGTTTATAAATAATATCTATTATGTTTAAATGCTTAAGCTAGCAATACAATTGTAAATATGTGCATGTGTGTGTGCAGCCTCCGTACTGTCCTGCATTTGCCTGTGCAGTTGTCCGAACCTTTCCTTTATCTTCCTCTATAGCTGGTTGGCCATGTGATTGGAGAACAGTGAATATTATGAAACCCAGACATTAGGAACATTGATGATGCAGCAGTTCAAAGATGGAGGATTTCCCATGTTGTCATTCAGTATGTGTGGGTGGACTCAGGCTGACCATGCTGCACTGCTTCAGCTACAATCAGATTATCATAGAATCGCCGAGGATTTTTATCTTGGACCCCCTCTTATGTTTAGTCTGCTGGCGAGGTCATGCAATACCTAGTGTGCTTTTTAAATTCCTAACCTGTATTGAGCTGGGTAAAGAAAGACCCCAAACTCTTGAACAGTATTTGATCTGTAAGCACACAAAGTGTCTCTACTACCTGACAGGCCTCACTGAAATGGGTGTCGTGAGAAATCACACCTGTCTCAGCCCTAGACACTGTCACTTCAAAAAAGGAGTGAGACACGTTTTAGCCAATCATAAATGTTCTTTGCCTGTCAACAAGGTATGACATTTTTTTGCCTACCAGGCACAAAGGCTGTGAAATTCCCAGTTCAAATATATGAGATATATAAATTGATATGTGTAACACAATATCTGGTCTCTTTTCATTTGAGTTAAAATCAGCATGAAATGGAAACATTTCATGTTATTAATCTTATTTTGAACGATTCATCCATGCAAACAACTTTTTTTTTTCTTTTGAGCCCATACTTTTTCTCAAAACATCATAACTGGATCTTCCAGTGAAACTACAGACTTTTTTGCTGGACTTCTCCATACTTTTTTTTAGTCTGTTAAACCCCAGTCCTTTCTTACAGTCGACTGCAACCCATTCCATCAACAACTGATGATTAGAATTAAGTCCTAGATGTATGTCACAATCAAAAGAAAAGATCTATGTGTACTCCCATTACGTTGCGGCTTTAATATCGTTAACAGTTTGCACTGAAATTATATTTTTAGTTTTGAGCCCCGTTTAGTTCCGTTAACAACAAATATTAGGCACACTTTTTTAAAATCAGACATTATCAAAAGGAACCTGTTGATCTTTGCCTTCACAGTGCACATTATAAGCAAACCACCGTAGATGAACAAGATGACCTACTAATGTCTGTAAAACTACCAGCATTTGGCTGGTAGAGGCTGGTAATTTCAGCTTTACCTTGCCTGTTAATGATTTTTCACATTCTGAGTTGCTTGTATCTCTTTGTAGGTCTGGGTTTTGGAGAGAGGTTGTGTACTTGAAGTTCACATAATGGTGGAAGTTAGCAAAACATCTTAAATCACTTACAGAACCTTTAATATTATGTGCAGAGTAGCTGTTTCACTGTACTGACTTTGTCCCCCTTAATAAGAAACCTATTAAAGTATTTACATCCACTCGAGTCCAAGTTTTCTAGGTCATGACTAGAGGAGTAATGTTATGGCTGTTCATGGAATTCAGCTCATTTTCCTGTTTTATGTCGAATAGCACTCTCATATTGTCTGGCAGGCTTGTCCACATGGCGTCATGGTATCTTAAATAGTGTATTGTTGGTCATGGGTTTAGCATATGGAATTACAGAATCCTGAAATAGCAACCTATCTGGTTTCCTTTACAGTCCTGCCTACACAACAATTCTAGTCGAAGCTAGTCTTATGGAGAATATTAATATCATGTTTGGATGGTAATATCTTTCTTTTTTATTTACTCACAGCCTCCTAAGAACACTAATGGTCCCAGCAGCCAGCCACGGGTACTCAGCCCACCAGTGAAAAGCAGCTCCTCTTCTTCCTCTTCGTCATCCTCATACGTATCCGTGTCAGAGAAGAGGGTGCAGAAGGGACATCAGCAACAGCAACAACAGCAGCAGCAGCAGCAGCAGATGGAGTCATTGCTTTCAGACGATAAACAACAGAAGGCCAATCGAATCATCTCAGAGGCCATCGCCAAAGCACGAGAAAGGGGAGAGAAAAATATTCCACGCGTCATGAGTCCTGAAAGCTTTCCATCTTCCTCATCGCAGCATCGCAGTCACAGGGCAGGTTCCTCCAAGTCCAGAGGCAAGGATAAGAGTTCCAAGAAGGCCCGGATTGTGGCGTCATCCAAGCCCAAGCAAAAGGCTAAAATTGGGTAAGACCACTGTGATATTCTCCCCAAGCTGAAGGATGTGACATTTAATTTCATTAATTTGTTTCTTTGTTATGGAGCAGGAGGGAAAGTGTTGTACAGACGTGTCCATCATGATTTGTAATAACTTCTTTAATTCATCCAAGACCATCTCTGTAACTTCACCTGTAACTTCAACTTCAATTAGCCATAACAATTAGCTAATTGCTGCAAGTTAAAAAAGGTTTTACTGCTTACAGATGTGGTCTAACTTGACTAATTTTTGTGTATCACGTCTAAAACAGATAAGAGTCAAGTGGCCAGATTTACTAACAGCTTGCATCAGTGCAAACCCTCTTTTGGTATCAAACTACTGTCAGGATTTACTAAAGACACACAGAGAAAAAATAGCACTGAAAAGGTGTGAACAGTTATTTTAGCATCTGATCTTATTGCATATGCATTTGTAGGAGTTTCCCTTTCAGACGCAAAATTTATAGGAGGAGAGTATTCAAAGGAATCATGCAAGGTGATCAAGTAAGGTTTTTACCGCCCAAAAAAGCACATCTTAAACCAGATGCTAATTTGTGCTGCTCTTGGTAGATTTCATTGGTCATTATGAAAATGATCTTGCTTTAATTCGGTTCAGTTTCTGTTCTTTAATTTATGTCATCAGTAGATCACACACAGAACTTTTCCACTACCATCTGCGCTTTTTGGGAATTGCACTCTTGCGCTAATTTGCCCTGTTTAGTAAATCTGGCCCCAAGCTCTCTTAAAGATGAAGCACTTTATCATCAGAGCGTGAGGAGCATTGAATGCCATATTAAATGCTGTTACCTTGAAGTAGCAGTTTAATTAAACACAAAGGTATTAGAGGCTGTGCAATATTGTGAATATAAAAAAGAGAAGGGCCTCAAACTAACTTTTTCCCACAACTGCCAATGGCCGGTGACTTCAGAAAATTTACCAGCCATCTTTTTTCTTTATTTTTGCCGGCCACGAAACGGTCATGTTTTTGCAAAACCAGGCAGTAATGACACCAACATTTTAGATACCAGTGAAAATTCACTCTATTTCAATTTCGATACCCCAGCTAAAACTACTAGCCTTAATATACTTAATATAGTCGGACGATCAGCTTATCATGACGGCTCACACTTAAGAATGCAGCGTGTGTGAACTAACTACGCCTTACATAGGAGAGCTGAGAAAAAAGTTTTACAGAAATAAAGCCATAGAAGGCTTAAAATGAGTGAAATATGTGGCATAAGCCAGCGAAAAGTGAGGAAATATGCTCAGTAACACATGTCGAAAAGATTTAGAGAGAAAATACTTTTATTTAATTCAAAGATCGAGTTTGGTCAAACTGGCATTCAAATCTTCACTTTAGACATTATACTTAGCCTATACATATTTTTTTACATAATTTTGTGTGAATTCGTTTCAGCGCTGAGTCTATTTTTGCTGCGCTGCTGATGGACAAAATAAATATGATTTCCCACAAAAAATTCTAAAAAGAATAAGCATGTCTAGTATGTTTTAACAAGAACTGGAGTATGTCAGAAAATAAATGAAGAATATATTACCCATTTAAACTCGTTTTAATTCACTTTGGGTGAAAGTATTGTGTATTATAAAAAAAAAGTGTTTGCTGTTAACCATTTACAAAAATGTTGTACACACCCCATGTTAACAAAGATTCAAGGTTATCAAGTTTCTAAATGACCAACTTATAAAACAAATGTATAGGCTAGTTGTGTTTGTAAAAAAATGCTCACTTATATGTAGCTTTTGAGCCACTGTTGTGACAAATGCTTCCAGTGGAAATACTCTCGCGTCTGCAGCTGCAGTGACGATGTAGTTACGCTGATGTAAAGCGGACGATGTAGCGCTGGCCCGGTTACAAATATCCCGAGTTTTGTTCATGTTTGTTCACATTCACGCATTGTTACAATTCATAAAAATGTTACTGGCCAACTGGCAATGAGACTCGTTAATTTTAGGTCCTGGTTAAGAGTAAAAGACATTGACGTTTCTCATTTTTAGGAGCATTTGTTAACATTTGACTAAAGCAGGGACTTTTTTCACTATGAAGGGCTAAAAAGCTAATATTTCATTATATCCTACTATATTACATTCAAATTATGATTTTTTTTATAAATAAAATGTACTTATATTCTCTGTATTTTAGTTAGGGGTGTAGCTATCGATTCTTTTAGTAATTGTACCGTTTATGCCATCGATTAATCGAGTAATCGGATAATAATTACTTTTTTCTTTATTAAAGAGCAAAACTAAATATATAAGAGAAAATAAGACAGGTATCTTAAAATTAACATCTAATTTGTTTTCTTTTTAGAAAAATAAAGTTTTATTGTTGAAATTGCATACATAATAACTGTGAAAATAACCCATTTTAATGCATTCAATTGCCACATTATAAAAATCTATTTCAAATTAGTTAAAAAAGTTCAGTCTAAAACTAAACCTACAACCAATAAACCAAAATAATATTAATATAAATAGTTAAATTAGGCAATAATGCCTAAACAGTGCATGTATGTTTAAAGCTTAACTTTAAAGTTTCAGCTTCAGTTCAGGCATGACAAGCCTTTACTGTCTTCTGAAGGCTGTGAGGCTTTTGTAAGAAGCAAACAATATTGGACAGGAAGGTAACTTGAAATAAGAACAAGAGTAGAGATGGTCATACTAGAGATGCGCGGATCAGGTCTAACGTCACCGAATCCGCTGTTAAAAACAAACCATCCATCCGCACCCGATCGTCATAAATTCAAATCCTCAGTGTAAGCGCGATGCTATCGTCACATATTACCTACACTGAAGTAGGTTGCTTTAAAACAAATCTTCTTTGGCGAAATTACACATTTTAAATAACCCAAACGGGTTGACACCTCTACATCACCTCGCAAACGCGAGAGATGAGTTTTTTTTAATTCAGATAAAGTAGCCTACATCGCACATACAGATCTACATTTTGAGCTAATCATATTCATCATTGTAACACAGCTTGTTTAATTAAGTTAGTAGCTATAAATATTGCTCGTATCTCCTCAGCTGCCGCATGATCTGCCGCAAATGAAGCCTAAATGTTCTGTGTCGTATCCTGAAGCTCAACACACAGTTGTCTTCATTTAAAAATAGCGAGACTAAATGATATTAGCAGTGCTGCCAGTCTCTCTCGCATTGCGGTCTTTGATCTCGCCATGAACTAAAAACGAAAGTTAAAGAGCGACACATTCATTGCGTTTTACCGTGAAATGAGTTCCGCGTCGTAATTAAAATCAACACATCAATGATTTCTCTCATCCACCCGCAAGTTTTGGGATGTTTACCCACCTGAATCGTGGATTTAACCGCAATCCTCGCATATTTTGTGTATCACTATACACAAAAAATATATTTCTGCAACATCCGTGTGTAGTTAAATGAAGTAAACGAAGCATCGAGGCAGATGATTTTGCCTCGAGGATTTTTTCAATTCGAGTAACTCGAGTTACTCGAGGAATCGCTTCAGCCCTAATTTTAGTGAAAAAATAAAACAAAAAAATTTAAAACAAAAAGGAAAATTAGAAATGAAGATTTGCCTCAATGATATAGGTTGTCAGGGGCCCAGGTTTGGGGATCTCTTGACTAAAGGCAAACATTCACTCTTCCATTGCCATGTTGTGAAAACGTGCCTAAATCGTCAAAACATGTCATTGGCATGCCACTCGTTTCTTTCACCTTAAAGGGTTAGTTCACCCAAAAATGAAAATTCTGTCATTAATGACTCACCCTAATGTCGTTCCAAACCCGTAAGACCTCCGTTCATCTCCGTAGCACAATTTAAGATATTTTAGATTTAGTCCGAGAGCCTTCTGTCCTTCAATTGAAAGTGTATCACAGAAAGTGTCCAGAAAGGTATGAAAAACATAATAAAAGTAGTCCATGTGACATCAGTGGGTTAGTTAGACTCTTTTTGAATCCACAAATAACAAAAACTATGACTTTATTCAGCATTGTTTTCTCTTCCGCGTTTGTTTGAATCTGCATTCACAAGTCCACAGTGACGCTGCTGACGTAAGACGCAAAGCGTGCGTCTCCCTCAGACTACATGGAAGCCAGATAACACAGCAGCAGCGTCTTACGTCAGCAGCGGAAAAAACATTCAAACAAACGCGGAAGAGAATACAATGCTGGATACATTTTTGTTATTTTTGGACCAAAATGTATTGTTAATGCTTCAAGTCTACACTGAAAAAACAATAAGTAGAATTTACTAAATTTTTATTTTGCAAGTTTTTGCACGAATTTTTATCAAGTAAATTTCACACGTAAGGAAATTAAGTAAATTTACTCAACTAAGCTGAGTAAAATTAACAAAGTGAATAAGTACATATAACTTGGCCTGTTGAATTGTATTGAGTAATTTTTACTTACAAATTTGATGTAATTAAGATAATTAAGTAAAACAATTTGCTCTTTTAAATGTACTTTACTTGTTTTATGCAGTGCTGGTAATTATTTTATATTAAATCACTAATTTTTTTAATACATTTTACTTGTTTTATGCAGTGCTGGTAATTATTTTAAATGAAATGTTGCTATTATAATGTGACAATAATACTGTGACAATGTGCAATTAAGAGTAATTTATTAACAACAAATAACAAGCACTTACAGATGTAATGCTTCACTAAGGTTTAAGTTAGCTCCTTAATCTCTGTCAAATTTTTTTTTTAAGTCTTTAAATCTAAACACTGAAACAAAACCTGCAATACAAATTCAGAAATTTGTACTGGATGTTACAGGGTACAGGTTCTCCACAAAAAAAAAAAAAAAAAAAAAAAAAAAAAAGATACAGCAAGTCAACAAGGTAATTGCTTTTGAATGAAACCATGTCAAGTCAGTCAAATTACTTCTTAGTATTAATCAAGCCCCCACCCACTACCTCAAAAAGGAAACTCAGAGAGGCCTTTGAAAGCCTTTTAAATTCAAAACCTTGTAATACAAATCCTGAAATTTGTAGGCCTACATGTAAAAACGTTTGTTCAAAACAGTTTATCAAATGATGGAAACTCTCATCAACTCTGTTGTTGTAATACAACAATGTGCATGCAACTAATACAAATGTATATGTAAAAGTTAACACACAATGAACATATGTCACAGGGTACACTCAATGCTGTTTCTCAATGGTTCAGTTCTTCCGTCACAAGCGAGTCGACAAGCAGATAAATGCAGAAGAACATCCACAGTATGGAAAAGTATTACATAAGAAGCTTGTTTTTCAATGAGCAAACTTTTGGAGAGCTTCAGTCCATCGAGATCCATAAAAAGTTTCTGGAAGACCTCAAATGTGTATTTTAGTGTTGAGGGATACTGCAGATTGAGAGAATAGATTAATCCCATTAGAAGAGCACAAGCTTTGCTGGTGTTTTCACATTTAGTTAGGACCTTTGTTCCTTCCAGCACAATGGACATCACTGGCTCGCCGTCTCCGTTTGAATGAACAAGAATCACCATCACTTCTTCCATGAAGTCTTCTTGATTGCCATCCTAATGCAATCCATGAAGAAAAGGGGGGAACGCAAATTTAAAATGTTAATAACGTTTAAAAAAAAAATGGTCAAGACAATTTTACATCTTTCCACATGATAGACTGAAGCAGCCTACAAGGCTTTGCGGTCTTATGTCACCAATATGAGAATAACTGGGATACAGTGATTGGGAAATTAGTTATTCGGAAATTGAGAAATACATTTTTACTTAAAGGGATAGTTACGGTGGCCCAGTAGTGCAGCCGTACTAAATTAAACCACAACACAACGGAAACAAGCCAAAACACAACGAAATCGCGACAACACAACGGAAACAAGCCACAACACAACGAAATCGCCACAACACAACGGAAACAAGCCACAACACAACGAAAATGCTCCCGAACCACGAGGGGGCTCTCGGAATGCATTAAAGTTAGTTTTCCTTGCCATTGTTCTATAGATTGGCCAGTCTTACAAAGATATAAACACTACGATCAGTTTTAAGTGTGTATCCATTGTATATCGACATGAAATATAAATTCAAAATCACCTATAGCTGCATATTTATACTTGTGAACGCGTTTTTGCGCTGTCTGGCAGCTTGATGCCCAAAGGCGTCCGCCAATTCCACCAAGTGGTTGAAACTTATAATTTTATGAATTAAAATGACTTTTTGTTTTGTTTAAATGTTCCAATGTTGTGCATTATTGAGTCAGTTTTTTAGAATACAACAAAGCTGTGGAATTTTAACATGTCTGTTTTTAAATGTTAAAAGTTATTTTAATTCATACAAATTATATGTTTCAACTGCATGGTGGAATTGGCAGACGTTCCCTTAGGCATCAAGCGCCGTGTAAAAGCGTTTTTGAGTATAAATATGCAGCGATAATGCATGTAGGTGATTTTGAATTGATATTTCATGTCGAAATACAATGGTTACACACTTAAAACTGATCGTAGTGTTTATATCTTTGTAAGACTGGCCAATCTATAGAACAATGGCAAGGAAAACTAACTTTAATGCACACCGAAAGCCCCCTCGTGGTCGGGAGCAATTCCGTTGTGTTGTGGCGATTTCGTTGTGTTATGGCTTGTTTCCGTTGTGTTGTGGCGATTTCGTTGTGTTGTGGCTTGTTTCCGTTGAGTTGTGGCGATTTCTTTGTGTTGTGGCTTGTTTCCGTTGTGTTGTGGCTTGTTTCCGTAGTGTTGTGGCTATTTCAATGTGTTGTGGCGATTTCGTTGTGTTGTGGCTTGTTTCCGTTGAGTTGTGGCGATTCCTTTGTGTTGTGGCTTGTTTCCGTTGTGTTGTGGCTTGTTTCCGTAGTGTTGTGGCTATTTCGTTGTGTTGTGGCGATTTCGTTGTGTTGTGGCTTGTTTCCGTTGAGTTGTGGCGATTTCTTTGTGTTGTGGCTTGTTTCCGTTGTGTTGTGGCTTGTTTCCGTTGTGTTGTGGCGATTTTGTTGTGTTGTGGCTAGTTTCCGTTGAGTTGTGGCGATTTCTTTGTGTTGTGGCTTGTTTCCGTTGTGTTGTGGCTTGTTTCCGTAGTGTTGTGGCTATTTCGTTGTGTTGTGGCGATTTCGTTGTGGCTTGTTTCCGCTGTGTTGTGGCGATTTCGTTGTGTTGTGGCGATTTTGTTGTGTTGTGGCTTGTTTCCGTTGTGTTGTGGCGATTTCTTTGTGTTGTGGCTTGTTTCTGTTGTGTTGTGGCGATTTCGTTGTGTTGTGACGATAACTTTGTGTTGTGGTTTAATTTAGTTCGGCTGCACTACTGGGCCACCGTAGATAGTTTATCACAAAATTAAAATTCTGTCATTAATTACTCACCCTGACTAACTCTTTGAAACCTGTAAGACTTTTGTTCATCTTCAGATATTGATATTGATGAAAGAATGCTGTCAGATTTCCTTCCATAGACTAACCGCACTGAAATTGACAACTGAAAACTAATCCATATCAATCGAGCAGTTTAGTCCAAATTTTCTGAATACACTTGATTGCTTTAAATCAGGGGTGGGGCGTTGATCCAAAGGGCCACTCTCTTGCAGAGTTTAGCTCCAACCTAATCAAATACACCTGAAGCTAATCAAGGTCTTTAGGATTTGTGATGTTACAGGCAGGTGAGTGTTTTCTCAGGGTTGGAGCTAAACTCTGCAAGAGAGTGGCCCTTCTGGATCAACGTTCCCCACCCCTGCTTTAAATGATGAACAGATTTAATTTAGGCTTTTAATTGCATAGAAACATTAATCAGCGCACATAAGCATAAGCTCAACCAAACGGAAATGACGCACAAGAAAAAAAACTCTTCCGGAAGCTCCAACATACTGTGTAATACACAAGAATGAACCTCATTGGTTACCCAGCACGCGTTTGAGCATCCAATAAGAGGTTTTTCTTGTGCATCATTCAGGTTTGGTTGAGGTTCTGCTTATGTGCGCTGATCAATGTTTACATGCAATTAAAAGCCTAAATTAAATCTGTCCTTTAATTATTTAAAGCAATGGAGTCTGTTCAGAGAATCTGGACTAAACTGCTTGATTCATATGGATTAGTTTACGATGTCTTTATGAACTTTTAGAAGCTTCAAAGTTTCAGTTGCGAAGGCAGTCTATGGTAGGAAATCTGACATCATTCTGTCATCAAAAAGTTCTTCATTTGTGTTCCTGAAGATGAACAAAAGTCTTACAGGTTTCAGTGACATAGGGGGTAAGTAATTACTTACAGAATTTAAATTTTGGGGTGAAATAACCCTTTAAGAAGACATAACATACTTCATTAAGAATTGAAAATCAAAAGGTAAGGCGACCAGACACTGACACTGACCCCATGTCACAAACTTGAGGGCAAAGGTTTTAACTGTAAATATTTACTGTATTTTTTGGATGTACTATCCCTATAAATATGAATTTTTCATTTGCTAACGCTTTAAATGTCTTGTGTGGCAGATTACATATAAATGTTTAGCATAACATGTCTGGGACTTACATTGCAGTCTTTGAAAAGATTCTCCTCCACTTCTCCAAGATACTCAATGAGACTCCGGATCACAACATCTCGTCTTTTCTCAACAGTGTGTCCCTGGTAAAAGAGATTTATTTCTAATAATCAATACAAAAAAAAACAGAACAGTAACTTTCAACCTTTTCTGAAAATTTTAAAATAGTATGAAAATTAACATTTTTAAAAGATGTTTAAATGGTTTCAGAAACCAAAATAGACATAAAGATGGATGGACAGATAGAAGACAATGTGTGTGGAGGAATGGATGTGGTCGAGTGGCATTTGTTAATGATGATACACAAAATTATAACAGTCAATACACAAATATACATAACAGAATGTTTAACTGGTTCATACAGCTACTTGTCGCATACCTGATTCAATGCACTGAGTTTTGACTTTATCTTGACTCCTGCAACACCTCCCTTAGCTTTCAAAAGCTCCAAGAGCTTTGGGGTGTAGCCATCTAATTTGGACATAAATGTTTGCTCCAGGGGCACAGCGGTAATTCTTTGGAATTCATCCTTTATCTGTAAAGAGTTAAGAAATCCACACACAAAATATTTTTTTTTTTATATGAACACCAAAGAATCAAATGTATAATATATGCAATAATATATTATGGCTCAACTTACCTGAGCTTCTGTGAATAAGGCAGGCCATCTCTCCTGGAAATCTTTAATTAGTGGGTTGAGATTGACAACTTCATGTCGTCTGTATGAGAATGTTTTAGACATTTTCTCTGCAATGACTCTCTGATTGTTTTTCTTTTTGATTTCATTCAGCAAAGCTTGTCGTTCATTTTCTAAACTCTCAAGGGATTCCCCATTAGGGTGTGGAGGAAGATAGTTCAGTTCAGCTTTTTTTTGTTTTTTGACATTTTTGCTCGGAATTCTCTCATTTGGCCGTTTCCTTTTCAGTGAGTTAACTGCAAGCTCTGGGTAGGCAAGCTCTCGGTTTCTCAACTTTGAACGATAGTTGCCCATTTTGTACTTCAGACTTTGTTGCCAGCGTACATCCCTGACAAACATCCAGGTTCCTTCAGGCATGGATACTTTTCTATCAAAGCCTCTATGACGAACTGTATGTGGAGATTTGTGGGATATGCCGTGTATTTAAATATAGATTCAGCAAGCTTTTGCAGGATGTCAGATTTCACACTATGATTTTGAAGGAGAGTACCATCTTCAAAATATGCTTGGTTTCCAGCTTGGAGAACTCTGTCAATATCAAAGGAAAACTGAGGAACTTCAAATTTTTCTGGCCACTTCTCTGAGCGACCCTCATTTGGTGCCAATAGCACGGTTTTCCTAGAACTAGTTGAGGGTTGCTCATCTGTAGAATGCTGGTCCACATCTCTTGGAGTTACTAAGATGTCAGAGTCACAAACAGGTGTCAGTGTCAGAATGACTGATGGATCTTCTTTTTTAACTATTTTGATTGAGTCCTTGTTCTTAATGTCATCAGTAGAGGTCAGAGTAAAAAACTGACTAAAATCAGTGTCCATGTACATGAGACTGAAATGTTCATCCAATTGAAAAGTCTCTTTTACAATTTTCAGAAGATCATCTACTGTGTTTGGAATTCCAGATGGAAGGAACAGTTTCCGTATGTCATGGTCATGTAGAATTACTCGTAGTACAGCTGGGCTAGGTGCGAACATTGTTGATGTGTTTCACAATCTCAATCTAAAAGAGAAAAAAAGTGAAGAAAGGGTTACATTTATAACTGTAACCAGTGTCTCTCTCTTACATAAACTCCACACACACAGTCATGCACCTGCACCTAAACACACACACACACACACACACACACACACACACACACACACACACACACACACACACACACACACACACACACACACCTCATTACATTACTACAATCTTATCACCATTAACAAAATATAACGCAAAAACATTCTTTCTTATGGAGAAAAAAATAATTATAGCAGTTTTTAAATAATGAAAATAACTTTTTAAAAAAAGAATGTATTATAAAATAGGCACATAACCTTTTAATCAACGCAAATGTAGTGTTTTAGAGACACCATAAGGTATCCTCCCATGGTGTAAGCTGCCAGTGGGTACACATCTGTTAGCTGGGCTTGTTGAAGGACTTTGATATCACGAGTGGGTTCTAACATAAAAACCCTGAGATGGTCATTGTACCAGGTGCTTTGCAGCCGGACAACAAAGCTGAGTTCATCTTGGACAACGACCATTTGAACAATTTCTGCAAAGTCGGGCAATCCTCCAGTTGATCCAAATGCTAACATCATTCCTACGGTGTAATCTGTGCCCAAATAGTCAACCTTATTTGTCACATGCACTGCAGTGGCATCGGGAATTGTTTTCTCATGGTTTCTTTTATTTCTTCATTTAGCACTTCAAGTGGCACTTTAGACATTTTTGTCACAGAAATGGCAGGCCTTGCATGATCAGAGTCATACAAATGGAATGCAATCATTGTTTGATGCTTCCTTGCCAGTGACATCAAAACATTCTTGAAGCAACCAGTTTGCCGAAGAACTTTCTTGAAGAAGCGGTGTTTGCCCTCAAACCTCATTGTCCATAATGCCACAAGGGGGCCAAAGTCTTTAATAAGCTGAGGATAATGTTCAAGAAAGTGATGTTTGAGCAGCCTCTGTTGGGGAAAAGTTCAAGGAATCTATGTCGATGTTCAGAAATCTTGCTGTCAAGAAAACCAATGCTTGCATCTGAAAAGACAGGTGACAGAGCAAGATCAACAACATCTTTAAGAGTCATTATCAACTGCCATGCCTTTTCATCCTCTGGTATTTTATCTCCAACCATAAGTGACAGCAACCTCAAAAAACACCAGTTTTCATGGGCGTTGCCACCAATGCTGGTTTTGGACACAAAGTTTGGTGCAACAACTTGAGGTGAGTTTGTTCTGTCACTCCATTTGTATGGGAATGTTTTGATTTGATGGTTGAGCTCAGCAAGAGTAAAATACTTTTTCCTTATCAACACATCCAAACACAGCGCCAGCTCAAATGGTACAATTCCTTCAAGCAAGTCATGAAGCACATCAGGAGGATACCCTGATACTACATGAAAGTGATTCAGTTGGTCGGTAATTGGACATTTGCCTTTCACCCCAAAGCAATGGGTTGCAGTCCTCAAAGCTGTTTGAACATGTGTTTCGTGTTCTTGTTTTTCTTGGTGAAAATGCACCAGATCTGACCTCTAACTGTTGGAATTGGGGCGTGCCCCAGTGCAAAATCTGCAGATGTGTGATCCGATAAAGTTCTCAAGAAATCCTCCAACTGCATGAGCTCCAAGATTGTCAGCAATCACACAGAACACTGTGCCCTTGATAAATCTCCCAAAGAGGACACAAAAACACCGTCTTGCTCCAAGCTCTTGAGATCAGTCAACAATGGTTCAAGAACACGAGAATATCCATATTTCTTTGCATCATTGGCTTTGCAAAGAACAGCCAGATAGATGGATGTCAATGAGGAGCGTGATGCACTGCGAATGTTTCCCAAGACCCAATAGGCGGCAGTAACTTTGTGTTTTTCGTGAAGTCCCAAGTGGATTACACACCTCAAAGTCATCAATGTAGAGTATAAGAGGATTCTTACCTCTCCAGACAAAAATCTATTTTCTTTGAAATTTGAACCATCACAAAAGGATTCATAAGTACCTTTAGAGCTTTGTGTATTCCTGAATGCCTCATCATTTTTTACTAAAATCTTTGTCAACAACTGCAAAATGGGAACATACTGGAATGTGCAGTTTTCATCTAGGATGTACTCTACAGGTTCAACAATAGAGAACTGTTCCTTCAGAAATCTTCCTCTTTTGTATGAGGTCTTGAAAGGTCCATCCACCCCAAAAGCTGCATTTAGAGGATTAAGGGTGGTAAGATTTTCCACCAGGTCTAAGACTACGGACTCATCAACACTGCAACCATTACTTTTTTAAAGTTGTCTCAATAATCTGTTTGATAACTGGGCTTGAAGCGGTTGATGTTATAAATTGTAATTCATCTATTATTTCATCAATGCACTTATTAGACACATTGAAAACACTTTCTAATTTTAGAAAAAAGGCAACCCAACTTATTGTTGATTATTTTGACAAAATTTTGTTCTTCCTCAACAGTTTCACATAAATTATTTTCATCAACACTAAATTCAGTATCTTTGGGTGTTTGGCAAGTGTAATTTTGAAGGATGGATGGTTTGAAATGTTCAAGTGAGTGGGGAGTATGCTTCCTGCTTTTATGGGATGCAAACGTTGAATATATATTTGTACTGTACTCACAATTATTGAAAACACAGGTCACTGTTTCATAATTTTTAAGATGACCTCGAATGTGCTCAAAGTATTGTTTTTCTGAATGGTTACTTGCTGAATTACAAACAAGACACCTAAATGAGAGGGCTTCTGTACAGTCCAATGACTCTCTGTGATCTCTGGATAAATGAGAGTGCAGGGCACTCCAGGTCCTAAAGCAACAAGGACAATCTGAGTAAGGGCAAGGAATTAAACGGTATTGTGTGCTGTGCCAATGCTTCAGTCGGAAATGTTTTAGAAGTTCAGATCTTTGCAGTGTAGTAAATTGACATGTTTTGCACAACCACCTCATGTGGTTCACCTCAAAATTAATGAAGATTTGATTGAAGAAAGTTCATATAAAAAAGCTTGAATCCATTCAAAAATCAACTGTACCACTGAGTGGACTTCAGGGCAACAATGAAGTGGTCTTTCTCTTCTGTCCTCTCAATCACTTGACTTCCAGATGCACAAAGGACTGGGTGCATATGCGAAATATTCTGAAATTAAGAAAAAAAGACAAAAAACAATAATCAGTAATCTTTTTTTTTTTTTTTAATTAAAATAATATTTGCATTCACATCATTCATTTCATCATTCACATTCATTTCAATAGTGTTTATTTTGTCACCTATTTTTAATTTAGTCTTAGTCTTAGTCTTGTGCCAAATGTCCTTGTTAGTTTGTCATATTTAATCTTTCACATATCTTTTTTAGTTAGTCAAGTTTTAGCCAACTAAAAGTCTTGTCATTTTAGTCCAGTTTTAGTCAAAAGAAAACTCAATATACCTTAGTCAAGTTTTAGTTAAAACATTTTAGTCTTTTTTTAAATAAATATTTCTGAGATTATTTCTAATACCATTTCAGTCATATAGTGTTTCACACATCTCAAATGTTGGTTAAATGTGCATAATTACCAGGCAAAATACACTTGATGAATGATTTTTGTTGAATGCAACTTTGTTAAATTTATTGATTTCGATCAGTATCAATTCATATATTGCCTACTGTACATAAGGAAAAATAAGTTTGCCTTTTTAAGCACTATTTTAAACTTCTTGGGTTAAATTATATTCACTTGCATCCATTAATATTCACTTGTGTTTGCTTATATAAGAATCATTAAACATATTAGGATGTAAATTATTGTTTTAAAATTTCATATTTAAAGAAATATAATATTATATTTCCAGCCACAAAATGACTCTAAATTTGCCTCATTGCATTGGTATTCTCTATTTTAACCTTAATCACCACACTAATAGTAATATAAATAATAAAAAAATATTAGAAGAAAAATATGTTAAGTGCTGGACCATAATTATTGCACAAATAGTTTTTACTACCAAAAGATCTCCACGAAATGTTCAATAAATATTATTGAACTACAATATATAACATTTAATTGAAAAATAATGCAGGTGTATGGTCACATTTGATGAGTGAGTGTGACTAATGTTAACATGGTGTCATCTCAATCACTCTCCATAATAAAACTATACTGTAAATGTGGTTGACGTAATAATCAATGCACATTATGCTGTACTGACTCTGTTTAGCTGTATAGTGAAGCTGTTGTCTATTCAATGTATAGTCTCGTCTTTTTTCATCAATAATAATGCATTTTTGGACATTGGTACAGTCTCGTCAGTCATGGAAAAAGGTCGTTGATTTAACATATTTCTCGTCTGTGAAATTAAAACTATTTGAAACACCGCTGAAACGTCTCTAACATAAAAATAAATAAACAAAAAACCCTGGGGGGCATCTGTGAGTTTTACATTTATATTTTATTATTATTATTTTAACTGTTTAGCCTGTGCCCATAATGAGATCACATAAGCGTGTTTGAAAAAAAGTGATCAAAAGAACTCAACAACGAAACGTCATATCCAACGTACCAAATCAGATAAGACATATACAAAAAAATCCTGCATGACTGTAACGTTACGAAGTTCGTCGCCATTTCCTCACATTAATGCTCCTGACCACGAATTAAGAATTTGTTCCCTCGATTTACTAAACTGTGTCCAAATTGTACTTATGTGTTCAAGCGTTTTGATTTAAATAGTTATTGTAATTTGCAAAGTGGCCACTATTTATTAAAAGAAGAGAACTGTTTTTAAACACTGCATGCACAATTGAGTACATTGACGTTAATTAGGGGATGGGGGAATGAATCGTGCATTTCTTAAAGCGAGGAACAAAACCTCCTTACATTGTCAATTCATGGCGGCAACATGTTTACCCTCCATAACGAACCAACCATAACAGTTAAGTATTATTAAAGTGTTTTAGGCGTATTTTTGTAACTTAAACTTGAAGACAACAAAAAAAACTAACGTTCATTGCTAACGTTTTACGAAGCTAAGTTACCTCATCTTTTAGAACACTCAAAACTTTTCAAATGTACAGAATTAGGTGATGACAACACAATCATTGAATTAAATTACATTTACTGAATACATTAAATCTAAAAATCGAAAATATAATGCAGTTTATTGCTTACCTGTCGAGACTCGTGTACAGGTCTGGATTGCAGTGCAGATTGGAGAAGCCCTCGATGATGATCGCGGGTTTTCTCTCCGCGCATGCGCAGATTCCTTGCTTCAGGAAGACGTAAATTTTACTTGATTTTTTTAAAATAGCTTCAAGTACTTTATTAATTTGTAAATATGCCAGAGAGTCACAAGTGATATTTACTTGTCTGTTGGATGAGTAATATTTACAAGTAAAAATAGAGTACATGTTTAGATTTTACTTAATATTCGATCATTTTCACATTTACAAGATTATTCTAAGCAAAATATGCATGATTTTTCCTGTTTCATTTACTTAGCCATAAAATCATTTTTTACAGTGTAACTAACCCACTGATGTCACATGGACTACTTTGAAGATGTTTTTCATAACTTTCTTCTTACCTTTCTGGACACGGACTGTAGAGTGTGCATACACCTTCAATGGAAGGACAGAAGGCTCTCGGACTAAATCTAAAATATCTTAAACTGTGTTCCAGAGATGAACGGAGGTGTTACTGGTTTGGAACGACGTTAGGGTGAGTCGTTAATGACAGAAATTTCATTTTTGGGTTAAATTACCCTTTAATGTGCCCTTCAACTTGTGCAAAAGCTAGAAAAAATCCACCTTAGGCTAACGCATAAACTTGTATGTCAATGTTGAGAGTTTATGCGCATATCAAGTGTTTCCTGTCAGGTTTTCTTGAGCACAACTTTTTCCAGCAATAGTCACTGGCGGGTACAAAATTCTAACACTGCAAAGATGTAAAATTGTAACTTAACAAAAGTGTCAATGTTTCATTAGATGTTTACAGATGTATTTTCTTTTAATGTCATGATGATGATTCTGCCTTCAGCTGTTAGGAAGTCTTTGGACCTATAAGCTTAGATCATGCATGAAGAGTGCACTTTTTAACCACATCTTTACTCAGTTACAGAGCCTTCCAGCCAACTCTTTAGAACCAAGAACCCCTTTTAATATCCACAAATTGTATGAGAAATGCTACCCTAGCAGTTCTTTCAAGAAATGTCATTAAAAACTAATATAGGGGCCATTTTAAATAATATTTTAAGACTTTTGTTCACTAGTATGAAGAAACTGAGATCTGTAGGGATGGGGTCTGATCCAGAACCAGTTTCTATTAGATAATTCATCGGCAATCACAAGTTATCTGAGGCAGGAATGTGAAGGACCCTCTATTTTAAAAAATATAAAGGAATCCATATATTCTACAACATATTCATATTGTCTGCAAAAAAAAATAATAAAAGTGTTATATTAAGGTTTTTTTTTTTAAGTAAATAATTGCCATTTATGTTGTAATTGTACTAAAGCCTCACTAAATGGTTGTATTATTATCTGAATTCAAAATTAGTTTCACAATAAATATAAGTCAAAAACTTTTCTTTTCTTTTTACTCTATTTTTTAAGAGAAAACCCCCTTGTACCCCTTTGGTACCTCTCTTTGATGTCCCCGGGCCCCAGTTTGAAAACCCCTAATTTGAGGGTTGAATGAACAAGCGGCACATTTTTCAAACATGGCAAAGGAACAAACATGCGTAAAACATCCATTTTTGTTGTGGTTAATGATTCCTTTACAAAATGTACCTCCCGTGTAACAGCAGTGCTCAAACAGTCTGCCTCTTCTGGAGTTTATGAATAGATCATAAGGCTGAACCGAATATGCAGAGCTTTATGACATCATGATGTCATCTGATCTGCATTAATTGAGCACTGAATGGAAAAACGTGACATGAGATTTCTAGGTCATGTGCTTCATGTGAAGGCCTCTGCAAACTATGTTCCACCATATTGTTTGGCTTTTCCAGCTCTAAGGTTCAGTCTAGATGCTGCTTTGTTTTTAGGAAATCTACATTGTCTATAATGGTCCATTGCTGAGATTACAAAGCCAGCATGAAAATGTTTAGCATTCCCTCTGTGCTTGTAAAAGCGATATGTTGAATTTCTTCTGTGACTTGTTCATTGTGCTTGATGGATTAGCAGTCTGACTGACCCAAATACTTCAGCAGTAAAGGCAAGACAACCAGGACACGTGTATGTTCAGAATCAGCCCCTCACTGGGTAAATTCTTTGCTTGTAGTTTCTCGGCACATCACCTCTGTTGTATAGGTTACATTATTTACCCCGCAGGAAGCAGATGTTGATGGCCAGTTTGCAGATACTTACATATTGAATTGCTTATAGACCAAGTGGTCGTATTCTACCTGTTAAGTACTCAAAGTTACCTGTCTGGTTTGGCAAGCTTTTATTGAGCTTGTTTTGCAGAATGTCGAATGTGAACAGGATGTTGTAATCTTGCATTATTCTAGATGTCTAATGTGTACGTTCTGTGTGAGTGAGTGGCATTTATTAATGGTTGAGTGTTATGCTGCTGGTAGTAGTGTCTTCACCAAATGAAAAATAGGAATTTTCAAGTTATAAAATTGTGCAGGAAAGTGTATTGTCCTTTTTTTATTATTGTTTCTAGAAAATTATTTTAAACCTCTCTAACAAGAAAGGTTCAGACGACCTGTTTTTTTTATGACAGGAAAACCTCACCTAGAAAAAAAAAAATAAAAACAAGTAATATCTGGGAAAAATATTTGAACCAATTATTCATATGGTTGGTTATTTATTTATTTATTTATTGAAATATTTAGTATATCAGGGCTCAATTTTCTCTTTTGGCCCAGTCAGACCAGGTCAGAGTTTTACTTTTTTTTATTTTTTTTACAACAAACCAAGTCAGGAAACCCCTTAGCGAGAATATCCTTAACTGTTATTTCTTAACTGAAGAGATTTGTAGCAACTGGACGCTGGATATTTAACTTTATCTACAAATCTGGAGACATGGAGGCAGAGGTGGGTTTTAGGGTGCTTTCACACTTGGTTCGATTGCCTGGACCGAACCCGAGTTTGATTGCTCCCCCCTCCCCCTGCCCCCGCTGGACTGTGTTCATACTACCGGTATATTATTTGGTCTGAAAAAAGCAGCAGCTGTTTACCCCGTTGCTTGGTAACAATGTCGAGCGAGAAGCTGGCAAAATGAATAGCATTGCTCACCTCACTTTTATATTTTTGTTTTTGAACTGTTGGTTTTGTTACCAAAGCTTCAGTACGTAATGGCACTTGCGTCTATCTGCCGCGAATGTACTGCAAATGTTCTAAAGAACTCTGAAGACGAGCAGAAATTACCTATTGATCACATGAACCAAACCCCAGACCACCTTTTCTTCCAAACTCGGGTGCGCTCCCGAGTTTGGAAGACAGCGTTCACATCATCAAAACGAACCGAACTCTGGCGTCAATCAAACCCCGGGTGAACCCAAAAGTGCCAGTGTCAAAGCACCCTTAGATCTTGGTTTCATAAATAGCAGAGTTAGTGTCTTTGAGCCTGCGGGGGAGAGTAAAGCCAGAAACCTACTGACCCGCTTTGCACCAACTGCACACTACAGGCATTAAAGCAGACCATGTGATCTCAGCCTCTTAAGGAGAGACTGCAGTCAGTCACACACCCATATTTATAACTGTAGTCTGCCAGGTTATGGCTGTGTTGATATACAGTCATATTGGATTTTTTTCCCCCTTATGCTATTGCATCAGTACTTTATTGCTATATTAGGGTTGTTGAAATTATTTGTTGCATCAATACAACACAATGCAGACGTGGGCGATTCTGCATCTGTACAGTAATATACCATATTCGATTATAGCTTACTGACGTTTCTCTGCCATAATTCGTCACACACGCGCTTCTCATGCTAGCGTAAAAACAGCAGAGGGACGCAAAACACAAAAGCGAGTAATAAAAAAAGTACTATTTTTATACTAACAGCATGTGAGTGCGAGTTTGTGTGCGTGAGTGTTTGTGTGCGAGGCTGGGAGCATGTGTGTGCGAGGCTGCGAGTGTGAGATTTATTGTAACTTGAGTACACGTGACCATTTCGTATGCTTTTAGTATTTACTAGTGTTTGTGTCCTGTCTCCTGCTGTGTTCAGACTTAAGTTGTGTTTGATGTTTTCTACATTCAGGAAGTGTACTTTCTTGGAGCACATCAAATAAAAAGGGATTTCATCAGACTGCTTGTATTCATATGTGCAGTAATATTGAAAATTGAGGATGCAACGCATCGTGATGCTTCATGATATCGAATCGAATTGTTGACATGATTGAATCGTGAGACCAGTGACGATTTACACCCCTAATATATATACAGGGAGTGCAGAATTATTAGGCAAGTTGTATTTTTGAGGATTCAAAAATACACCACATGGACCATAAATGCTTTTAATATTCTACCTCAGATTTGTGAGATGTTCACCTGTTTGGCAAGTGTTTGTAATAAAACCACAATTAACTGTCTGGTTTCTACAACTCTCACTCAGGAGCAAAAATCTGCCTTTAAACTTCAACTGATAAGACATTTTTTATTGTGACCATTTTTTTTTAGCCATATTGCCCAGCCCTTTATCTATGTGTTCATTCATTCAATGAAGGAGTAAGCTGGTTGTTAATAGCTTTTCAAACTCACTATTCTAAGTGGAGTTAGTGATGCAGTTTTTGGACAAAAGTGAAGCGAACCATTCAAGACGGATTGAAACCGATACCGTAAATTCACTCTTTCCCTGACTCACCAGTTTCTCTCTCACATATTCAGTGCAGTTTTAATCCAATTACGATATTGTGATTCATTGCAAATGAATTGTGATGTAAGGAGACTATTTGTTCCGTAACATACTGAGCATGTGATGGAGATGAATGGATACTGGATTTACATTATACATATTGAAGGAAAGAAGTTTTTTTTTTCAGGCTCAAGGATGATTTTAAACTCCTTTTATGTGTATGTTTGTGCAACCATGTGTTGGTAGGAGCTTTTAGGGAAAAGAATAGAGTAAGTGTGTACATATATGTAGCCTAGGTTACAACTCTGAAATATTAATGCAGCCTTCTGTGTTCGCTGCCAAAGACCTTCCGCTCTCATCAGGTGTGCATGCATGTATGTGTTTGCTTCTGATTCATATAGCTTTAAAATAGTGAAGCATCATAAGCAATTAGAGAGACAACACACACACTGTACCCCCATGTTCTTTATGACTTATTAAACCACCCAGTTGTCAAACAAGCAGTGGCAACTACAGTTAATAAAACATTTATTATATTTACCTGTCATTATCATTTTGTGCGTGCGTGCGTGTGTGTGTGTGCGTGTAGATTTGTTGTTTTTGTTTGTTGGTGAGTTGACTTTGAGCTGTAATGAAGATATTTTCAGAGCACTTAGGTTTGTAATGTGACAAAGTACAGGCATTCAAATAACAGGTCATTCAAATTCTGAGTTCCTTTAAGAGAAAGATGGCAATTGCTTTAATTCAGTGTTGACCAGCTAGGATTTGCGATGTTGGTTTTGGTAAAGCATTTTGATACATTGGAGATTTATTAATGTGAAATGATCAATCCAATGATGGAATCAATAGTTTACTCCACTCAGCAGGAAGTGCAATTGAAACCCTTAAACTATACTTTTCTTTTCTTGAACAGAGGAAATGAAATGTTGACAGTGGTGGCCTGTTGACTGGTGTCTTTTTCAGGAATTGAAACACAGTATGTGGTGTAAATGTAAGAATGATAAGAATGCAGTGTAAGAATGACAGTCTGACTGGTTGAGGTTTTGAATCAAATGACAGAGGACAAACAGTCTACTGAAGAGTCATTGAAGGTGGAATGTCTCACCTTTGCTTTCAGAGCTTTATCTTTTGCCTTTTATTTGCTTGTTTTGTTACTCCAGAGCTCCATGTGACTACAACATGAAAATGTTAGGGGGAAAATCTATATTTTCATATGGATAGTACATGATCCAGCATAAACATAGAAGACGAAAACGGATAAATAATTGCTTTGTCTGATGGAAACTCTATATAGGTATAAAAAGGCAGAAAGTTTGTGGTTGATTTTGGACTCTGTTTGTCCATGTGTATTTTGGGTCCTTCAACAGAGGAGAGCAAAAGAAAGATGTTTAGGTTGTCTTGTCTTATTTCATGATTTCACATGCTCTGTCCATATACACACACACACACACACACACACACACACACACACACAGAAGAGTGCAGTAAACACCAGGTCTCAGTCTCATTTCACAGCTGCTGAGTGGAGCTCGTGTGTCACTCACAGGATACAACATTACTGCTTCCACCCACGTCGCCAGCTTCACTCTGATCAGGTCGCTAGGCAACCAGGAAGTCACGTTGTCCCGGAGACTAGTGAAGTGTAACATCATCCAGAGAGGAGGACCCAGAATGAGAACGGGAGTGAAAGAGCAAATGATGTCCTGAGAATCATTTCCTGTTTATCACGGCTGATTGCAAAGTGTGACCGCAAATTCAGTGATTTTAAGCCACAAAAATGTGGGAAAAATTATAATGAAATCCTGGTGTTACTGCACAACTAACTCTCTTTAACATCCATGTAGAGCTTGTAGAAAACAACGGACAGAATCACAGAATCCAGTCACAAACTGAACGTACTGTATAAAATGGAATGTAACAGCATTTTTGGATGAATAAATCAAAATTAGGGCTGTACATTGAGTCAAATCACGATATAGACTAGTGTCTGTAAATATTAAAGCTCAAAATTTGATTTCTATTGAAATCTGAAGTCTGCATGTTCTTCGTGTCTGTGTAAATGAGTGGCGCAGTTTCTAGTGAAGCATCCGTGACGCTCATGGTGTTTTTAACGTCTGCCGTCTCACTATGAGGACATGAACACATCATGATCTGCAGAGCTGCTCTAAGTTCACATCACTTTACAAGCATTTTACCATTTCATTTGATTAAACCATCGTCATATCATATTCACACAGAAACTCAACGTTTCTTTTAGTATTATTATTATTATTATATTAATATAGTTTATTAAAACACATGTAGAAACTTAAAGGTCTTCATTACAACCTGCCAAAATAACTTACAGAAATTATGATAGAAATATATTACTATTGCACAGTAGAATGTAGTTTTTAAAGTAATAATAATACAATTTTAAAATTAAAATTTCATTTGATTACATTCTGAAAGGTAAGCTAAATTGTTAGTTTGATAAATTGATTAAAAAATATATAAATTTCATTTGATTGCCTCCAATTTTACAGTAAATTTGTATTTGACATTAAAATAAGCCGCAATAAAACTATATAAAGGTTTAGTCATAAAATGAAATACAATTTTCATGAATGCTTGGTATAATTTATATACTATTATAGTATTTATTAATATTTGGAATTAGCTTTTATTTTTTATTTAATTTAAGTTTTAGTAATTTGATGTTCTTTGGGTATTTTTCTTTGTAATATATATAGCTTACATCTATTTTTATTTCTGTTTTAGTCATTTTAGTATGTAAACTTAATTCAGTTAGTTGCCAAGGCAATTTTTTTTAGTTTAAATTTATTTATTTAATATTTAGATTTTATTTTATATTTAAGCTTTACACCAAAAATTGTTTTAGTTAACAATAACAACACTAAGAGAGACTACAGTGTGTTTATGGTGCCAGTCTCTATGTGTGTGTATGTCTGTTTTATTTGTTATCATATGAAATAGTGACTTTACAGCTTCTTGGAAACGTACTTTAGATGACCTCAGGCTTCAGGAAAAATTCAGAGGCATTGTCATCCAGAATCGTGATTACAAATGGCAAAATGGCTTTCTTAAAGTGACCTTCGCTAACCCCTTTGTGGAAGGGAACCTTTGTAAAGGAATATCATATGATATAAACTAGTATTTAAGTGCATCAAATATTTTTCATGAATTGATGCGGTCAACAACGCAGCCATTTTGTTTCCATAAAATATTGATTTATTCTGATTGAATTCCAGTGGGTAAACAGTGTTAAAAGAAGTCTCTTTATGTGTTCTCCTCTTTACAGGAAAATCGTAATAAAGTTCGGAAAGAAGAAACGAAAGAAGACAGATTCCTCAGATGAGCTGTCTGATGATGACAGACCAACTCGACGATCCTCTAAAGATGACGATTCGGTGAGCTTAGAATTGGATCTATTCTTGATACGATTGATGACGCTTTTATGCTGTCTTTATATAAACATCTAACAAGAAAATATTTGAAAGTGATCATTTCTGGAGCAAGTAGCAAAAAACATGCACATTGTTGCTGGATTTCCTTTAAACTGCATAATGGAGCATGTGTAAGTTCAGTGCAAGAGCGAAAGAGACAACGTTGACTGCCATACCCTTAAATCATTTACTTATCTTTTTTCTAAAATGACTAATCTCTCATTCTCCCCATCCATGATATACCCTCCTCCGCCCTTGAAGATATAATTATCCTCTTTAAATACCCCCTGTGGTAATTAAAGCAGTGTGCTTTTGATGACTCAGTTAGGCTGTTGGAGTTAAAGCCACAGCCATGTGCATTTTGGGAAACACTGGGGTCTCGTGGCAGAGCGGGTGGCTCTTTATTTGGTCATCCTGAGATATTCTCATCCTCTCCATTTACTTTAACTCAAACACATTTAGGTCATGTTATATTTGGGAGGACAGAAACACACACACACACACACACACACACACACTCTCTCTCTCTCTCTCTCTCTCTCTCTCTCTCTCTCTCTCTCTCTCTCTCTCTCTCTCTCTCTCTCTCTCTCTCTCTGCTCTGTACTAATTTATTAAAGGGCCTCTGATGGCCATCTCTGATTTGCTGAGTGAAAAATAAAAGTGAGCATGCGGAGGGGTTCTTCTCTTCTTTTTGTCACCAAAAATTACATATTTACAAGGCGCAAGAAACCTCCTGTGGTAAATTCATCCCTAATGACATCTGATTTTTTTTTCTCCAGAATATATAAAATGCAATTAATATCATTTTTATTTATTTAAAAAAGGTGTAAAATTATTATAATATTATTTGGAAATGTATGCATTTTTGTATACATTAATGTATTTAGGTTAAAAAATGTATGTACGTGCAGTTAGTTGCAATGTATGGGGACTTGTGTCACCTAAATTGAGGTCCCCATTAGGAAACAAATAAAAACCTGTAAATTAAATTGTAATAATGTAATGTGTATCACTGATCACTGAGAAAAAAATCCAGACATTTAAAACCACACTCACTTGTGTGTGTATTTGTGTGTGTGTGTGTGTGTGTGTGTGTGTGTGTGTGTGTGTGTGTTTACAGAAGCGGCGTTCAAACCGGAAGGTCAAGAGGAAGAAGTATGAGGATGATGGTGAGGCTCGACTGTCTGATGAAGAAATGAAGGTCATCGTCAAAGCCAAGAAAAGCAATCCCAACGCTCACAAACAGCCTGCAGTGCAACTGTTTGTGGTAAGAGTACCGCAGTTAGCAGCACACAGACTTCTCTGATCGTGAATATAATAATATATGTTTGGCAGGTGTAAAGCCAGTGCATCCGTGTGTGTGGAGAGACAGAGAGAGAGAGAGAGTTTTGTGTTTGTGAATATGTATAAAGAAACTTAATGATGAACTTCTTCATGCAACTTCTTCATCTTCATGTTGGTTTATAGGAGAACCCAACTGAGGAAGATGCTGCTGTGGTTGATAAAATCATGGCATCTCGTGTGGCAAAAAAAGAGGTAAGAGTTCCACAATCTCTTTGTTTTATTTTGTGTGTTTTTCTTTCTCACCTTAAAAAAATCATGCAGTTTTATTTGGGGAACAATGACCCCTTTTGCACCTGGTATTACGCATGATGGTAATGTGCCTCAAATGCCCCTCCTGTAAGCAGTTGTGATCAGGTTTTGTCAGGGGAGGGTCTCTGATTTTATGTCTGCGTACATCATGCAGCATGCTGAAAAAAATAAAACATAGGAAAGGGAAAAGATAACACAAATGCCAGTGCACTGTTGTCCTGAAATATGCTGGAATTTTAACCTTGCCTCAGACGTGACATTTCAAGCTGAATTCTCATAGTTATTTTAGTGAGTATCTGTATTAAACTTTAATGTTTGTGCTTCACATGATCTATTTATTCATTTAGCTAATGCTTTTATCCCAAGAGAGTTATCTATATCACTGAAACATTCTCTGTGAAATATTTGTGCGTATGAATGGGGCTTTTCAAGATTCCATTAGGACACATTAATACAGCGCTGCAATGTAATCACATTCATTTTCAACTACCTATAAATGAGCACTGACCACTTGCCACATGATCACTTGAGATGGATATTAATACCTGGATTAAATGGAGTCTATAGGATTTACACAGACACATTTTGAATACTGTATGTGTGTGTGTATTTGTATGTGTAATATATATATATATATATTTTATTCAACAGGTTTCTCCTGGAGTGATGGTAGAAATTGAAGAGTATTTTGTCAAATACAAAAACTAGTAAGTTAATTATTCATTGCTTTTTTAAGCTTTTCCTGTTCTCTCTGTTAGCTTTCAAGCTGTAAAAGATTGTTTTTCATATTGCTAATAGCTAGGAGCAGCTCTGAGAGCAATTTGGTCATGTGTTGAGCACGCATAATTTAGCGCGTGTGTAAGGAGCATTCAGTAATTATGTAAACGTGCGTGTTCTAGTTCGTATCTTCACTGTGAGTGGGCGACGGAGCAGCAGTTAGAGAAAGACAAGAGGATCCAGCAGAAAATCAAGCGCTTCAAGATCAAACAGGCGCAGAAAGCACACTTCTTTGCTGACGTAAGGATGCCTGTGTTTGTTTGTAACTCCAGCAAACACTGTGTTCTCACAAAAAAATATTTTGTATGATGATTTGCAGGTTAAATGCCTTGTCATTTGGTCATCTGACGATTATAATTACTAGAGAGACGCACATGATTTAAGTTTAGTTATTAATGATGTATATGTATGTGTTTAAGATTGAGGAGGACCCATTCAATCCTGACTATGTAGAAGTGGACAGAGTTCTCGAGGTCTCGTACTGTGAGGACAAGGACACCGGAGAGGTAGCCATTGATTCGTGAATTGTATGTGTGCTTGTTCATGTGGGCAGGCATTTTGTACAAGTCTCAAAGCCTTCTTTTTGTGTGTATGTGTAGCCAGTGGTGTATTACTTGGTGAAATGGTGCTCATTGCCATATGAGGACAGCACATGGGAGCTGAAGGAAGATGTAGAACAGAGCAAGATTGAAGAGTTCAAAAAGCTGCAGGCAGCAAAACCACACACCAACAGAGTGGTGAGACCATCTCTCATCTCTCTTCTTATAACTCTCTCCATCATTTTTCATAAACTTCTGTTTTGGGAAGAATCTATATTAAGCATCTTTCATTTATAAAGAAGGAGATGTGCCTGGGCCAAAACGAACAATAAGAATGTCTGTATTTTAATATGCATGGCGAATTGGTGTACCACAGCAGATAGCGCTTTGTTAAAAGTGTATTGCGGGTGGATAGTGCTTAATTTACTGTTTGCTGAATTTTCCATGCTGTCTTTATCTCAGGAGCGTCCTCCAGCGAGTCACTGGAAGAAGCGGGATCAATCGCGAGAGTATTGTAATGGAAATTGTCTCAGGGATTACCAGCTGGAAGGGGTCAACTGGCTTCTCTTCAACTGGTACAACAGGTAAGTGAAGCTGAGCCCTGACACAGATCCTTTCTCTTGAACTTTCATCATATATGTCAATAAAACTACTGAGTGGAACTTCAGCATATGGTGTACTCCTCATTAGTAGACTAGTGTCTTCATGACTTTTCTTATATTACATACTTTGTGTCTATGTTCTGTAGCTTGCGTTGCTGTAGGAATATTAAAAAATCTAAAATGTAACAAAAAAAATCTGTCTCAATTTTCAGGCGAAACTGTATTCTGGCGGATGAGATGGGTCTGGGAAAGACCATCCAGTCTATCACGTTTCTGGAGGAGATCTATCGCACAGGGATAAAGGCGCCGTTCCTCATCATCGCCCCTCTCTCGACCATCGCTAACTGGGAGAGAGAGTTCAGAACCTGGACGCACCTCAATGTCATTGTGTACCATGGCAGTGTGGTCAGCAGACAGATGCTCCAGCAGTATGAGATGTACTTCAGGGACGCGCAGGTGAGATTTCACATGCACACACACACATACACACATCAAGGCCAGCTCCACATTGATTTCGAACTCTTAAATGTAATTCAAGGCTTTTAAATCGGTTACCTTCTAGTATCATGTTTTTGTAAAAGGTGGAAAAAGCAAGCCACAACTCAATTATGGTTATTTTATTCCAGTTCAAACTAAATTTAATTGTTTTCTGAGAATGTCCGTATATAGTCATGCTCATGGGTGTCATTTGACTCTCGAGTTAGGGGGGGGGCAAGAATTTTTTTAATCAGCAAAGTATTCGCAGAAATTAAGTTATTTAATATTAATAAATTATAACTTAATTTTGTTATCACGGGAAATGATACGTTCGAAATGTAAATCACTTTTTTCCATTATTTTGCGTGACCATAAAGAAAAATGCCACATCACAATATTGAAAATATTTGCATCTTAAACCCATTGATATAATATCGCAATGTATAAACTTTGTAGAGTAATGCCGGTGAAGAAGTCTCAAACGGCAGTCAATTATTCACTACAGAAAGTGAAAGTAAAAACTAGCTGAGCTTATGCCATCTGACGCTGCATTAAAGTTGCATATTCTCTTAGAGACGATGAGAGATTAATACAATTTATTTTCTTAATATTTCACTTGTGGCCCACTGTGATTTTTTTTTTTTCATGTATCGAGAAGTATTTCGGGTTAAACAAGTTGGGGGGTTGGAGTTTTCCCTCTTTTGCACCTCGCTTTTGAATCGTTAATTAAAGCAAAAGTAAAATGTGCACGAACGCACTGGCATTCATAACGGTGCGGAGCAGATCGAGTGTTGGCACCATAAGGAATTTACTGAAAACGCTCAATCTGCTCCATGCCAGTGGACACACACCAGCATGAATGGCCATGCCAATTTGGTGGTGGGTTGCTTGAACGGTGGGTTCATTGTTATTCTTAATGGAAAACACAACAATAAAACATTGCAATGACAAACTTTGACAAACGCTTTTACATGTCACTTTGAAACCAAATCTTCCATCATCATCTTGTCATTCAGCACCTCGCTCTCGTGATAAAAGAAATCTGACTCCTGCTGCTGGTCTGTGCTGCTACTCTCGTTCGGCTCACACTGCGCATTCAGTTTTTAACTGTAGTGTCCATTCACTAACTGAACAACATCATTTTTACTACTATAAAAAAAAATCAAAGCGACGGTGGGCAAGAACACCGGTAGTAACATCGTCAACACCGACTATCGTAGTCGCAGCAAAGTACCTAGTAGACTAGCGTGATTCTCTGAACAGTGAGTTTTTCTTGCTTATGCTCTGAACAGGCCATTCATGTGGATTTAGATCTTGCTCAGTATGCGCACTGTCTGTGGAGGCCTGACTAACCGCTCCAACTTGTAGCGGAGCTGACGGCTCACATCAGGAAAGTCCATGACTACAATAAATATAGGGGGGCATCTGCCCCACCCCAACCCACCCCTTATGTCGCCCATGGTAATGCTTGATATAAAAGAAAATCATACATCAGTGTTATGGCTGGATGTTATTTCAGTATATACCGTGTAAATGGTAGAAATGTGTCAGCTGGTAGAAAATTTTAAACATAACCACATTATTGATATATATTATGTTTTCAGGCATTTATTATCTCTTCCCTTTTCTCTCTCTCTCTCTCTCTCTCTCTCTCTCTCTCTCCTATAGGGTCGTGTGATAAGAGGTGCTTACCGGTTTCAGGCAGTCATTACAACATTTGAGATGATTTTGGGAGGCTGTCCAGAACTTAATGCAATAGACTGGCGCTGTGTCATCATTGATGAAGCCCATCGGCTCAAAAATAAGAATTGCAAGCTACTGGAGGGTTTCAAACTTATGAGTCTGGTACAAATGAGATGTTATTACACCTATATTTACATCTTATGACAGATGTCTTTTCTTTTCCCCTCTTTTTAACTTAATATCTGTTGACGTCTTGTCCCTTAGGAACATAAGGTGTTGTTGACGGGCACTCCCCTACAAAACACGGTAGAGGAACTCTTTAGTCTGCTGCACTTCCTAGAGCCGACCCGCTTCCCTTCTGAAATCACCTTCATGCAGGAATTTGGAGACCTCAAGACTGAGGAGCAGGTGCTGCATTTGTATATACTTTGCATATTACTGTGAATTAATATGTATGTCCTGAATATATTAACTCTGCTCCATTTGTATATGCATTCGCATGTAGGTCCAGAAACTCCAGGCCATCCTGAAACCGATGATGCTGCGTCGACTTAAGGAAGACGTGGAGAAGAAGTTGGCCCCTAAAGAGGAGACCATCATCGAAGTGGAGCTCACCAATATCCAGAAGAAATACTACCGCGCCATACTAGAAAAGAACTTCTCATTCCTTGCTAAAGGAGCTGGCCAAGCCAATGTCCCAAACCTGCTCAACACCATGATGGAACTACGGAAATGCTGCAACCATCCCTACCTCATCAAAGGTACAACCACACAAATCCCTACAGCTATCAAAACCAAATGACCTATATTAGGCAAGGTCCTAAGAAGTCTTTCTCTCTCTCTCTCTCTCTCTCTCTCTCTCTCTCTCTCTCTCTCTCTCTCTCTCTCTCTCTCTCTCTCTCTCTCTCTCTCTCTCTCTCTCTCTCTCTCTCTCTCTCTCTCTCTCTCTCTCTCTCTCTCTCTCTCTCTCTCTCTCTCTCTCTCTCTCTCTCTCTCTCTCTCTCTCTCTCTCTCTCTTTTGTTTCCAGGGGCTGAGGAGAAGATCTTGGAGGACTTCAAGGACGTGTACAGCCCCACAGCAGTAGATTTCCACCTGCAGGCTATGATTCAGTCGGCAGGTAAACTCGTTCTCATTGACAAGTTGCTCCCCAAGATGAAGGCCGGTGGACACAAAGTGCTCATATTCTCTCAGATGGTGCGCTGCCTGGACATCCTGGAAGACTACCTCATCCAGAGAAGGTGGGAATCAAAAACAGAGAGTTTACATAATCCTAAAACACAAAAGATTAATGGTACTTTTAAGTAGAGGTGTATTTCATTGATGTGGCTCTCACACAGTTAATGGGGTTTAACTGCTGGGGATATATGCAGTTTTAACAACTAGCCTAATCTGCTTATTTGGCAGGAGTTCAATGCCACAGTTTGCTTAGCCCAGTTTGAGTTGTGTTCACGTGTTCCTTATCTCTTTAGGCCTTTATACATACTTTCTGCTGTTGAACCCCTTAGCACCACCGATATCACGTAACAGTTCTAGCAGTGGCTAGGATTAGTTTATTTCCTAAGGAAACAAATGAAGTCTCATTCATTTTTCCTCTTGCCTCAGCTTTTCTTTGACAGTCTAGCAGTGTGTACAGTGTACCGTTTGTGAACAAAGTGTTGTGTATGTTGGCCAATGCAGCTAGGGTCCAGCAGGACACGACACTCCAGGGATCTCACATCAGGCACACAGTCCCAGAGGCACAACTCTCCCCAAAGTGGGTCAGAGAAAGCTGGGAAAAATAGGAGATACTGTGATTTTGAATAAAAAGAGAGTAAGAGATAAAGGACATGAGTGGAAACAATGAAAGAAAGAGTGACTGAACAGGGATAAGGGAAAGTGAAGCGTTTTAGGAGTGAACTAGGGACATACTGATACAACGTTGTTATTGGATATAATGTTTATCCAATAACAACATTGTATTAGCTAGAGATGCTGTTGATTCAGCGTACTGTATTGAACCTGGAATTTTCTGTTAACAAATTTAGTTCCTTATGTAAAAACAAAAAAAAATATGTAAGTTGTTCCGGTTTGTATAGATGACGCTCAATATATAGGATCATGTGAATGTGTTGATGCATATTTAGTAGTGTATGTGCTGTATATTAACCATTTGAACGTTTTAGGTCAGTAAGATTTTGTTTTGTTTTAAATTAATATTTTTATCCTGTTATCTTTTATACAGCAAAATGCAACACAGTTTCCACAAAATATTAAGCAGCGAACTGTTTTCAACATTGATAATGCTAAAAAATTATTAATGAGGAGCAAATCGGCATATTAGAATGATTTCTGAAGGATCAGAATGATGCTGCAAATTCAGCTTTGACATCACATTAATAAATTACATTTTAAAACACAAATTTTTTTTGTAATGTTTTACAATATAACTATTTTTGACCAAATAAATGCAGCCTTGGTGAACATAGGATACTTACCAGCCTTAAACCTTTGAATGCTGGTGTATGAATGTATGATGCTTGTGCACCTACTATGTGGAAGTGCTCAATAAAGTACATTGATCTGTAAGTCAAACTGACCTTTTTCAGATACCTCTATGAGCGGATAGACGGCCGTGTACGTGGGAACCTCCGTCAAGCAGCAATAGACCGCTTCAGTAAGCCGGACTCTGATCGATTCGTCTTCCTGCTGTGTACACGAGCAGGTGGGCTCGGTATAAACCTCACAGCTGCCGACACCTGTATCATCTTTGACTCTGACTGGAACCCACAGAACGACCTGCAGGTAAACACACACACACACTTGATAATAAAAAACATTGTAGCTGACCTACAGATGTTGGCTCACCTTTCTTTTTCCCCTTGTTTATTCCACAGGCTCAGGCTCGCTGCCACCGGATTGGTCAGAATAAAGCGGTTAAAGTATATCGACTAATCACACGCAACTCATATGAACGAGAGATGTTCGATAGAGCCAGTTTGAAGCTGGGATTGGATAAAGCAGTGCTTCAGAGCATGAGTGGACGGGACAGCAGTCTAGGAGGAGGAGGGGTAAGTCATCAAATGTCAACCGTTTGGTTTTCTCTAGCCCTCGATGTGGTTCTCTACATAGAGATTTGCATGATGAATGCTGTAGAGTGAGACCAGTGGTATTCAAATGGCGGACCGCGGGAAATAATTGCGCCATTTTACAGTTTCTTCAGATTAGAGTGGGCAGTGAGTCAAAACAACGGAGCGGTTCACACCACAACTGTTCAGGGTTGTTAACGGTAATGAGCTTTCGGCGCTACATCCTCTAATATTTTTATCTAGAGCCAAACACGCTTCATTCAAGCCGTTTCTGTTCCATGCGCATTGCTTCTCTTTCCTTCTAAAAAGATGTGAAGCGCCACATTAAGAGCTGCAGATGACACAGCTTTTAACAACAGCACAGAAAGTGAGCAGCAAAATAGATCCGCTGCAGAAAACAAGAAAAAACAGCAAATACAATTATTTGTATCTGTCATACAGATAACTCCGACCATTTAACTAAACCAGGTTTGTGACAAGTTAATGCGTGGCGCATATATTTATCATTATTAATCAGCATATTAAGAGCATTTCATAATAAAAAAAATGTATAATTTGGGAAAACATTTAGAGATGGCAAAACTTTGAAATCGCTAGTTAACTTTGTTTTGTGCTCATGATGAGAGTTTTTGATTATCAGATTATGTATGTTGTTTGTTTTTAGTAGTTTATCACTTTGAGCAAAATATAAAAATGGTTCATACTTTTCTTAAATTCTGCACCCTCAGTATGTTTTCTCAGTCGCAAGGCCTTCTATGTGCTATAAACGTAGGTGTCTACATGTAAAAATATAAAATAATTATAATAATAGCCTGATAAAACATTTGATCTAATCTCTTTATATTCATATCCAGTTAGGAGAAATATTAACTTTTTTGGTAAATTTTGGTAAAAATTAAGACATCCCTGCTTTGGCTCTCTCACGGCCCAAGATACTCATCTTTGACTACTCTTTTAAAAAGTACTCTGGCTGCCCCGATGGACATGTATAACTGTTCCAAAAAAGTATTGTCCGGACCTCTGCTGGGAAGGATATATAGAGGCCGGACCTTTTGGAACTTTAATTAAATATCCCTGTTATAGACAGATCCAGATCATTTTATTGTACAGGTGTAATATATATTTTATTGGTCTCATTTTCTTTCCTTCTCCATCTTTTATAGCAGATGCAGCAGCAGCTCTCTAAGAAGGAAATTGAGGACCTTCTACGGCGTGGAGCTTACGGTGCCATCATGGATGAGGAAGATGAGGGGGCTAAATTTTGTGAAGAAGACATTGACCAAATCCTGCAACGCAGAACCAAGACCATCACTATTGAATCTGAGGGCCGGGGCTCCACCTTTGCTAAGGTCAGCTTCCTTCTTTTGTTTTTTTTATTCCTTATATGTTTAAAAGTATTGATTATAATAATTGTGTATAATAAAATGATATAACATACTCTTTTACAGTACAATAGTATTATTACAGTAGTAACATATTTATTATTTTCTATAATGTTTTTATTCAAAATACCATAAAACCGTAATAACTATTATTATGTTATAGTCATAAATGGGTCAATAAAAGTCTTCTGAGTTTAATGAAAGGTTTCATGTATGTTTTATTTTCAGTGCAGATACACTCCAATCACCCCAAAAGACCTGAATCATTCTAGAATTAGATTTTTTCCAAAAAGTAATTGAAAAATCCTGTTTGTTTTTTCCTCATATCACAGTGTTTCTCACATTATCATGTTTATTTAATTTTTTTAATATTGTGCAGTGTAAATTCTTGTGTGTATATGTGCTTATGCCTTCTTTTTTCAACTGCAAGACACATTTTATAGACATTGTTTAACATAATGTTCTCATTTATTTTTCCTGTGCTCACAGGCCAGTTTTGTAGCTTCAGGGAACAGAACAGACATCTCTCTGGATGACCCCAACTTCTGGGACAAGTGGGCCAAGAAAGCAGAGATTGACATGGAGACTGTCAATGGCAGAGTAAGTTATACGCAAACTCTGTTGTTTCAATTCAAAGTTTCACAATAGAGCAGATGAGCCCACATCCTCCAGGCTGACCAGGTCAAAGTGTAGGGTTGAAAGTTTGGAAACTTGGTTTTGATTGTTTTTGAAAGAAGTATCTTGTGCTCACCAAGGCTGCATTTATGTTATTCAAAAAACAAATACAAAAAAAAGCTGTAATATTGTGAAATAAATGTCAAATGTAAAATTTTCACATGATCCTTCATAAATCATTCTAATATGCTGAATTTGCTGCTCAAGAAACATTTATGATTATTATCAGTGTTGAAAGCAATTCTGCAAAAAAAAAAATTTAGGATTCTTTGATGAATAGGAAGTTCAGAAGAACAGCATTTATCTGAAATAGAAAGCTTTTGTAACTTTGTACTACCGTTCAAAAGTTTTGGATCGCTAAAAAGTTTTTTTTTTGGGGTGGTTGGGACTTAAAGAAATTAATACATTTATTCAGCAAGGATGTATTAAATTGATCAAGTGACAGTGTAGACATTTATAATGTTGCAAAAGCTTTATATTTCAGATAAATGCAGTTTTTTTTACTTTCTATTTATTAGAATAATCCTGAAAATTGATGATAATAATAAATGTTCGTTGAGCAGCATATCGGCATATTAGTATGATTTATGAAGGATCATGTGACTAAAGACTGGAGTAATACAAATTCAGCTTTGAATCACATAAATAATCTGCATTTTAAAATATATATAAGTAGAAAAAAGTTATTTTGAATTGTAAAAATATTTCACAATAATACTGTTTTTGCTGTATTTTGGATGAAATAAATGGAGCCTTGATGAGCAGAAGAGACTTCTTTAAAAAACAATCAAAATAGTACAGTTTCCAAACTTTTGACTGGTAGGTGTATGTATTCAAATACTCTCCAGTGCCAGAATTAATTTGAGAACTTCAGTTTCCCTAGACATCCATGTTAATAATAATAAAAAAAGAATCAAGTTAAGGAAACCTGCTTTGAGTATCAATGGCTGAGGGGAAAACCCCCAAAAAAGAGATTTTGAGCAGAGATGCTTTCATGTAAGAGATGACAGGATGCTGGCTAACATGATTGGGGTTTAATGTAATGTACTGAAGTAACTCAATCATTGTTTTCTGTGGGCTCTTTTGTATTTTAGTTGTAAGTGCTGTGCTTGAGAGTGCAGAGTGATTTAAAGCAAACATCAGTTTTAGTGAATGCGGCTGAAGTTATTTAAATGCACTTTCTGTAAAGGTGAGTCAGTGGTTCTGTTTTCACTTGTGTCTTTTGATCTGGTTTTGCTACAGAACAGTCTGGTGATCGACACCCCTCGGGTCAGGAAACAGACCCGACCCTTCAGCGCCACTAAGGACGAGCTGGCCGAGCTCTCTGAAGGGGAGAGCAGCGGAGACGACAAACCCAAACTCCGCCGACCACATGACCGCCTCAACAGCTATGGCCGCACTGAGTGCTTCAGAGTGGAGAAGAATCTGTTGGTGTATGGGTGAGTGATTGTGTATGGCAGTACAATAACTATATACACTACTGTTCGAAAGTTTGGGGGCAGTAAGATTTTTTAATGTTTTAAAATAAGTATTTTATGCTCACCAAGGCTGCATTCATTTGATCAAAAATACAGTAAAAACAGTAATATTGTAAAATATTATTACAAATGAAAATAACTGTTTTCTATTTTTCTATTTTAAAATGTAATTTCTTCTTATGACATTAAAGCTGAATTTTCTTACTTCAGTCTTCAGAGTCACATGATCCTTCAGAAATCATTCTAATATGATGATATGATTATCAATGTTGAAAACAGTTGTGCTGCTTAATATTTTTGTGGAAACCATGATACATTTTTTTGATGAATAGAATGTTCAACGTATTTTTGTAAAACTTTTGATCAATTTAATATGTGAAAAATATTGCTCACCCCAAGCCTTCTAATGGTAGTGTAATGTTATATATAATACACTACATAAATACACAAAATATGCAAATATAGCATACTGATGATGGACCGTTGAATTTGTTTTTGTGGTCATAGGTGGGGTCGCTGGAAGGACATCCTGGCTCACGGTCGCTTTAAACGACAGCTGAGTGAGCGTGACGTGGAGTGGATATGCAGGGCGCTCCTGTCATACTGCCTTGTTCATTACCGTGGAGACGACAAAATCAAGAGCTTCATGTGGGATCTGATCGCTCCTACGGAGGACGGCCAGACCAAGGAACTTCAGAACCATTTGGGTATGAGGCCTAAAGCGTTGTTATAAATTCAATTAGTTTTTGCATTTTGATCAGGTCAGGAGAATAATTAGGGCCTGATTTACAAAACAGGATAAATTAGCATGAGAGCGCGGTTCCAAAAAACATCGATGGGAGGGGAAAGTTCTGTGCGTGATCTACTGACGACGCACAAATTAAAGAACACAGACCCAGCCGGATCATTTCCATAATGACCAATACAATCTACCAAGAGCAGCAGAAATTAGCATCTGGTGCATCTTAAGACGTGCTTTTTTTGTCTGTTAGAGGATTAATTCACTTCAGAATAAAATTTCCTGATAATTTCACCCCCATGTCATCCAAGATGTTCTTTCTTCAGTCGAAAAGAAATTAAGCATTCCAGGATTTTTCTCCATATAGTGGACTTCAGGAGGGTCTAATGGGTTGAAGGTCCAAATAGCAGTATCAGTGCTGCTTCAAAGGGCTCTACACAATATCAGCCAAGGCATACTGGTCTTATCTAGCGAAATTATGTCATTTTCTATTTAAAAAAAATAAATATATATATATATATATATATATATATATATATATATATATATATACATATATATACATATATATATATATATATATATATATATATATATATATATATATATATACAACAGGCCATAACCATAATATATACTTTTTAACCACAAATGCTCATCTTGGCACTAGCATCCACGACTTAACACATTAAGTAATCATGTTGGAAAGGTCATGCGTGACTTGACGTTCACCTGTGTACTCAAAAAGGTAGTGTAGAGCGAAAAACTTCATTGTTGTACCATTTTTTTTGTAAAGAGCGTTTAATTTAGTCTTTGCGTTTTGGCTATGTAAACACTGGGGCGGCACTTCCACCTACGTCAAGCGTGACCTTTCTAACTTGACTACATAATGTCATGATCACTAGTGCAAGATGAGCATTTGTGGTTAAAAAGAATATACATTTAATTTTTTCGCTAGATAAGACCCTTATTCCTCAGTAGACCTCTGTTCCTCGGTACCCTTATTCCTTGGTATCGTGTAGAGCCCTTTGAAGCTGCTTTGAAACTGCAATTTGGACATTCAATCTGGTAAAATCCTGTAATGTAAAACCTTAATTGCTTTTCGACTGAAGAAAAACAGACATGATCATCTTGGATGACATTGTAAACATCAGGAAATTATCAGGAAATTTTAATTCTGAAGTGAACTAATCCTTTAAATAATGGCGCAAAAAGAAAAAAGGTAAATTGACGAGCCTGAGTAAAAAACCTGAGTAAATCACCTTGCATGATTCATTTGAATACTCTCCTCCCATACATTTTGCAGTTTTTAATGCCAAAAGAGGGTTTGTGCTGTGCTGTTAGTAAATCTGGCCCTTAATGTCTGTTTGTAAAGGATGTGACGTCATTTAGAGTTTTGAATGTGACTTGGACAGGTTTATCGACTCCAGTACCGCGAGGTAGAAAAGGAAAGAAGATGAAGACTCAGTCCAGCTCATTTGACATCCAGAAGGCAGAGTGGATCCGAAAACACAACCCGGAACACATGTTGTCTGATGATGGGTACAAGAAACACCTGAAACACCACTGCAACAAGTGAGTATTGCATAGTCACATGATCCTTCAGAAATTATTCTAATAAGCTGATTTGGTGCTCAAGAAATTAACTTTCCTATTATTGAAAACACTGCCTAATATTTTTGTGAACAATTCGATATTTTTCTGGATTCTTTTATCAAAATAACAGCATTTGTTCAATTTCAATTGAATGCATCCTTGCTGAATAAATGTATTAATAAAAAAGACTGTTAGCCCCAAACTTTTGATCAGTACTGTAAATGCGCTTGTGTGCATGATCTGTTAATGGCATCATGCAACGACAAAGGGACCAGAAGTCATTTTGTTTTCAAAGTTGCTGTTTTTGTTGGAACCTGTTGGTCTGTTATCTGTGACATACTGTAGTCAAGTGTTGGAAAGACAGTGGAGAATTAATATATGTTTCTCCCCACTTATAGGCATCTAAAATGTAAAAAATTCTGCATGGAAAACCATGCCAGAAAATGCATTTTGAGTGAGGTTTGGTTCATGCATTTATAATCATCCATTTTGTCTATGTCATGATTTATTATGCACTACTGCGATTTATATCCAAGAACATGTTTAGCAGCAAGAGCACTGATTCCTGATCTAATTTTTACAATACATTCCATTTATGATCAAATGTTCAAAAGTTATGGCCTGTTGTGCAGCCCACCAATAACGTTAAGCTATCCAGCAACAGTAACTTGCCGACATGTGAACGCCTTAATAGATGGATATCTGCTGCTCTGGAGGATGTGTGTGGTGGAGTGATAAAAGGGGATCTCCCATTTTAGCACACATTGACTGGCTTACTCTTACACAACGGTTTAACAGAGTTTAACAGTTTAATTTTATTGTTATTCCTCTGAGTATTTAGGGGTTTTTCACCTAGGAAGTGGCAGATAAGGTGTCGTTTCAGGTCACACTCTAAATCAGTTCTTAATGCTCAAATTGCCAAACTCGTGACTGAAACTGGTGGTAAATCTGGCTGGCTGTGATAAGTTCCCACTCTTTCTCCATTGTCACAACTTCATACGCAAGAAAGCAGAGGATGTACATCATGTACATTGTACAAAATGTCTTGCTATAAATCAGGCTGTGCAATTGTGATTTGATAATTGGACTGTTCTGGACCAGGATGTGTGTGTGGAGGGAGTTTATTACTATAAGGCTGGTTTTGCATCCAGCACTTTCTGCCATTGGAGAAAGTTCCCCATTGTTTAGTGAGCTTTCATGTTTAACACACACACACACACACACACACACACACACACACACACACACACACACACACACACACACACACACAGAGTGATGACCTGGGACACAGCTGTCAGTTTCGTGTGCGTCTGCAGTTTCCATTGGGCCTGAAATGCCACTAATGTTAGGGTAAAAGTGTGAGTTTTAGAATGAAAGGATGAATTATGTCATTTCAGTGATCATGTGCACACATATGAATAAGCTTGAATGTAAAGGTTTAAAAATTTAAGTCATGCTGAAAAACTAAGTCTATGCTGAGAAAAACTATGCTGAGTAGTCCACCTGAAATAATTTTTTTTGAACATTTACATGGCCAACATTCACTGTCATTGTCGTTGACGTGCTGAAAAGTGCTGTATGTGTAAGCACTCATTAACAGCAGCCATACAGCAGTGCATGTTAGATTGTACACACAAGTAAGCACATTTACACTACTGTTCAATACTTTGGGATTTTTTTTATGTTTGTCAAAGAAGTCTCTTATGCTTGCAAAAGCTGCATTTAATTGATAAAACAACATTGTGACATTGTAAAACACTGAAATATTTTTAAATTTTAATATATTTTTGAAATATAAAGTTTTCTATTTCAATATATTTTATAATGCAGTTTATTTCAATGATGGCAAAGCTAAATTTGCAGCATCATTGTCACATGATCCTTCAGAAATCATCTGTGCATTATATTTCTATCACTATTAATGTTATAGTTTCTGATGAATAGAAAGTTCAAAGGACCGCATTTATTAAATTATGAAATGTCTTTACTGTCACTTTTGATCCATTAAAGGTGAACTATGTAACATTTATTCAGTAAAATATCCAAAAACCACTAGGCCACTGTTATATATTTTGTTCAGTTGAGTAGAATATCCCACATGTTTCCAACTATTTGTAAATCGTGATTAATTGCTATTTTAACCAAGGAAACGGGACGTGTGAGGGCGTTGCGTCATATCTGCGATACCCTCAGTTTCCGGGTGCAGTAACACTTTACTCTTACTGCAGTGTGAACAAGTGTCTAAGCAGTCGCCGAGCGAACGTCATAACTTCCTTTTCAACACACTCAGATATATCTAATATATCTAATTTGATAAACAGAGCTGCATTGCCTCATACTCATGAGTGGAAAAGCGGAAGTGTTGCAGGGGACCGTGTCATAATAAAAGTCCCACCAGAGACTATGCCATAATAACAGTCCCGCTCTTCAATCGCTCCAGCGGCCTTGCTCAGCTCCCTCAACACTCGGTCCTGCTCTGCTTCATACTACAGTAATGTTAATAATCGCATCCATGAACATGATTTCTGCCCGTGTCCTATCCTGACTCTTTTCCACGCTCAAACCATGCCGTCATCAAACTGTGCCTTTGTTTTGAACAAGCGACCTCTAGTGGACGGAAAAAGTTACAGTGTAGCTTTAATGCATTCGTGCTGAATAACTATTATATCTATCTAAAATATATTGTATAGTTTTGTATAATTAATTATATGTGTGTGTGTATATATAAGTTAAATGTTTATATCTGTGATGGACTGGCCATCTGTCCCGGGTGCTTTCCCCTGCCTCTGGCCTAAGAAACTAGGATTAGGCTCCAGCCCTATGACCCTAGAAGGTCGTATAGGATCAATGAATGAATATGTGTATATAGATAGATACATATTTAATTTATTCATCAGATTCCAATATAATTAACCTCTTATTGTATAAAGGCAAAAGTCTGAAAAGTGATTCCTATCTTAGAATTGATAGGAAAATTTAGGATTTAACCTTAATGTTCAGAAAACATTAATGTGTCATATTTACTCAGCACTACACTTGAGATCATACAACAATTGCCGGCATGAATGCCTAGGTGTAACGGGCTCCCTGTGGAAGTTCCATGTTATAGTACATTTTAGCAAAGGATGCTCTTTATAGTCTGCGCTAATATGCAGTGATACGTTGTATGAGTGTGCAGTGATGCTCAGCTGCCCCATGAGGGAATGTGGACAGTTTTGCATTATTTTGACTGCATACGAGATAATTATCATTTATCAGTGAACACGTTGTGGGTTTCTGTGTGAACTTTGAACTCTGTCTCTGTCCTGTAGGGTGCTGTTGAGGGTCAGAATGCTGTACTATCTGAAACAAGAGGTGATTGGAGCACAGTGCCAAAAAGTGCTGGACGGGATAGATGCCAGGTAAGCATTGCCATAGACCTCTTACCTTATCACTACACTAGTTTGGGAAATGAAAACTGGGGAGTGTGTTCTGCATTTGTAGAACCAATAGTGGTAGAAGTAGCAGTACCAGTGGTTTCTTCTTTTTTGAGAGAGAGAGAGTAGAAAAATGTAAGAAATGTTAATAGTTTTTTTACATGCTGGTAATTTTCATTTCATTTTAAACCATATAAAACGGATCAAAATCTAAAAATGTTCAAGGTTTCAGAAGACTTTAACTTGTGTATCATAGATCCCTTTAGATTTTAGGATTATAAATACTGTGTTGGTCCTTGAACTACTCCAGTATTAGTCAGTTTGAGCCAGTTTGGTTGGTAAGATAAACATCAAAGCGCCATCTGCTGTTCTGCTGAGGAAACTCCAGGGACATATGCGTATAATATCAATAGCAGCATTTAAAGGAACAGTTCACCAAAAATATAACATGCCAATTTAAACCCCGAAACACAAAAGAATAAAAGTCAGAATGCTCTTTTAACTTCTCAAGACTGGAGCTGTTGAACTGAAACAAAAGCACCATAAAGGACCATAAAATGATTCCGCTGTATAGGTATAAAAGCTATGTATCTCAAATGTCAACACAGGGTAACATTTTATGTTAATGACAATATTAAACTTAAATTTTGGTCTGTTCCTAAATAAACAACTGTAGACTGAAGCATACAGCAAACTAGTAATGGCTGAAATGTTTTCTTTGCTATCCGTCAGTGAGATAGAGATCTGGGTTCCTGAGCCGGATCATTCAGAGATGCCTGCTCTGTGGTGGGACATGCTCTCTGACAAATGTCTACTATTAGGAGTGTATAAACACGGTAAGTCTGATCGGCTCTGATGCGCTCAAGGCTTTATGTGTGGGTACACACTTTTAACCAATGTCTGTATGTGTTGTAGGTTATGAGAAGTACAACACTATTCGTGCAGATCCAGCATTGTGTTTCTTAGAAAGGGTTGGGCGGCCAGATGAGAAGGCCATCGCTGCTGAACAGAGAGGAAATGACTTTATGGATGGGTAAGAGACACAAACATGTGCTCCATTCATAGAGATAGAGGAAGTCTTTTATCAGTTTCTGCCTGCAGTAGCTCTCAGAGGTGTTTGTAACTGTTTGTTTGTGTTTTTTTTGTATTTATCTGTGTGTGCAGGGATGTGGACGACCCTGAGTATAAGCCTGCTCCAGCTTTGCTGAAGGACGATATGGAGGTACGCAAGTGGAAAAGAGAGAACTGGGCCCAATAAGACTGTTAAACACATGAGCGCGCACACAAGCACTTAATGAATATGAACTAGTGTGACGTCAGGGATGGGCAAATTTTACAATTCATGAGTTGGAATTTGAATTGAATAGGCCACACCCGACAGGATGTTCATTTAGAATTCAATAAACACAGTCACAAAACAAAGGTGTTACATTTGTCCAACATGTTTTTTGACTAAATAACTGCCTATTTGTTCCCTGAAATGTAAAATACTTTTTTTTTCTAACAGATTAGACATACTTTCTTTTAATTTAATTTCTTTTTAATTCCAAATTTTTGTTAAATTCAGGAAACTTAATGGTCATTCAGTGTGTTTTATGTGTTATAGTGTTAAAATATGACTTTACATGTGCTCTTACCCATAGGACGATGCTTCCTCTCCGGGAGACTTGGTAATCACTGATGCAGGCGGAGGTAAAGACAAACCATAGGGTTTCTCATTCCGTTTTATAAATAAACCTCTTGTTTGTTTTGAGTTAATATTAAGTTATTATTAGTCTTCATTGGTGTGTTTGTGTGTTTATGCAGAAGGAGGGTCTTTATTAGATGGTGGAGGTGGGTCTCTGGGTGCTAGCTCAGGGGTGTACTGGCCCTCGCCCTCCACGCTGACAGCCCGACTGCGGCGTCTGATCACTGCATCTCAGCGATTCACCAAGAGCAGACAGATACTTCAAATCCACCAGACCCAGCAGGCTACAACCCCTGCCCTCTACCCTCTGCCTCCCACGATCAGCGACACACTCAATCCCAAAATTGCTGCTAAGATTGAAAGACAACAACGGTGAGAGGCTTTAAAAAAACCTGATGTTCCGATGTTTGAACCAGTTAAATTAATCCAAAATATACTGGTTGTGATAGTGAGTTATCTAATGGCCGGAGTACACTACACAACTTTTGCCTAGATTTTCAGTCTGGAGGAGTAGTTGTCTAAAGTCAGAGCCAGTCTTCAGATTTTCTGCAGTTGGAGTTGACAGATTTCACAGAAAATCTTGTAGTGTATGATGGGCACAGAATCTGATTGGTTTTTTTTTCTGGATTCCATCCAGTCAGAGGATATCAAATATGTTTGATAGTTTGAGCCAACTTTAGAACACTTTGTTTTCATGTGTTGTGTGGCTTCAGCAACAAGGAGCATGTTTCCGTGTGAGTTTGTGTTCGGAAAGTCTGGTAGTGTGTGATCTTTAGCCATTTAGTGTACGATGCTTAATGTTTTAAAATCTGTTCAGATTGTATTATATTTCAACCCTAATTCAACTTCAGGATACCGAAGTAATTTTTTCTGCTTTAAAAAAAAAGAAATGAATGACAGTTGACAAATCAATTTAAAAACCCACATGAGATTATGTGGCCTAGAATTATATTTTACATAAAGTGGGTTGCTCCTCGCATCGAGTTAATAAAAAAAAAATATTGAATCTATGACTTGCATTTAAGATGAAAAAGAGGCAAATTTCCATTTCTCACTAGATGGACGCGGAGGGAGGAGGCAGATTTCTACCGTGTGGTTTCGACATTCGGGGTAGTGTTTGATCCGGATTTGGGTCGTTTTGACTGGACCAAGTTCAGAGCCATGGCTCGACTGCACAAGAAAACTGACGAGAGTCTACACAAGTACCTGTGTGCCTTTATTGCCATGTGCAGGAGGGTCTGCCGCCTACCTGCTGTAGAGGGAGGTGAGTGCCACAAACATCTAAACATGCTCACACACTCGCATTGCTTTTCCACCAGTCTGCTAATGCTTTATCTTGTACTCTTTCATCATCAGTTTGTGTCTTCTCTTCCCTCAGATATGGTGGACTCCTCTCTTGCTATTCAACCAATCACAGAGGAGCGTGCGTCCCGTACCTTATACCGTGTGGAGTTACTGCGGAAGATAAGAGAACAGGTATTGCGTCACCCGCAGCTTTATGAGCACCTCGCACTGTGCCAGCCTGGACCGGATCTTCCAGTGTGGTGGGAAACGGGATCCCATGATCGAGATCTTCTGCTTGGGGCGGCCAAGCACGGAGTAAGCCGAACAGACTACCACATCCTCCGTGACCCGGAGCTCTGCTTCATGGCGGCCCAGAGGAACTACAGCCAGAATAAGGGAACTGTATCACAAGCCCAGAATCAGACGCTTTCGCTGGGACAGTGTCACATCCCGACCCCCCTCCAACACATTCAGGCTAAAGAGGCTTCTGCTTCACCACTCCTAAACCAAACTGACCTGAAGGAAGAGCTCATGTCAGAGGGAGAGGAAGAGAGTGTAGTGAGAGAGCCCAAGATCGAGACACCCTCTATCAGACCACCCACACCTTCAGGAGTGGACGAGAAAAATGTTGTCAACAAAGAGGGAGAGAGCGAGAGTCGGATGGTGGCGGCCAGAACAAAACCACTCACGCCGAACTCAGTAACTCGTAAACAGAAGAAGCTGAGTAAGCGTAGCCGCAGGGAGGCCAGGAGGGGGTCGGGATCAGAATCGGACTCGGATGGCTCCTCGTCCAGCTCTTCGTCAAGTTCTTCATCAAGATCTTCTTCCTCATCCTCGTCTTCGTCGCGGTCAGGATCCAGTTCCTCGTCCTCTTCTTCCTCCTGTTCTTCGGGCTCCTCGTCTTCATCATCTTCGTCATCCTCATCTTCAGAAGACAGTGACAGCGAAGAGGTACCAAAGAACGGTAAGTTATCTAAAAAACTTAAGTTGTATCCCATCTCTGTAGTAACTATAGGACTACTTCAACACTCCTAATAAGTAAAGCATGTTTAATTGCGTCTTTGAGTTGTGCTACACTGGTCCGGCCCATGTACGATGCATTTTATGTCTTTGGTTCAGCTATGCTTAATCAGTGATGAGGTTTCAGGCTCTAGAGATGACTGTAATAAACACACTAGCTTTAGAGGGCTATGGGAGATTGTATTTATCAATGACAGTACATTGTGTATCAAACTGTATTAAGGTGTCGAGTCAGCTCACTTACTTATTAATGTCCAGTTCTGAGGGTCATGGAGAGTGCAGCATACCCAGGGACTATTTTAAGAGAGAGAGAAATGCTTATCTTTATTTAATATGTTAAAATGGGCAACTGGGGTACCAGTGTACTGCATACTGTAGTACACAGCACATATACTGTATACTGCCTGTTTCTTAAAAAAAAAAAACCTGTATGTAATTAAACCGTAGGTAATGATAAACATTTCAAACATTCAGCAAGAGAAATTCAGTTGAGATCTCTGAATAAATAGTCCATAGATAGATCCAATTTTTTGTTTAAAAATAAAGAAAGAAAAAAAAATCCTGTCTTGCAGTCAAGAAAAAGATTGACATTTGCTACTGATTCATTTGCCAACCTATAAATGGAAGGAATGGAGGTTAATTCCATTGCATTGTGGGATACAGTACATAGTGTGGTCTGGATATTCTGTTGCAGAGTTTGTGCACAGTATGCATGCTACAAAAATAGAAATAATGATTTTACAGTGTGCAGTTCCAAACATAGCCTTTTAAAATACTTTTGTGTGAAGTGTGGAGTTGAGTTTGCAAAATGTAGAATGTTTAAAGCTTGTTTAAACTTGTATATCATTGATGGGTCTGTCCATATTCCGGTAGCGTCAGCAGTACCTGGTGTTAAAGGCTTTGACGAAGACAGCATTGCCTCACTCAACACTACACAAGATGACATGCAGGACAGTCACGTGACCAATGGTATCTCTAACCCTCCTCACCCTTTCCAGGGAGGCTACATGCTTGCTGCCTCCTACTGGCCAAAGGTGAGCAGTTCCTCTTCTCTGGCCTCACTCTGTCAGTGTTGTGTCTTAGTTTTGTCTTTGCCACTGTAAGAAACCATATCATTTCATGAATTAAAAAGGGAACTTATATAAACATTAGTCTGACTTGGAACATGATGTTTTCCTCCACCTCACCATAATCTTACAGTTCAACCTTATAGTTCAGTCCTTACTTGTGATGAACTGTTCTGTCATTGCAGGACCGTGTCATGATAAACCGGTTGGACAGTATATGTCAGGCCGTGTTGAAGGGGAAATGGCCAGGGGTTCGTCGTGCATATGAAGGCAATGCAGTGACTTCTTTCTATACCACCAAACTCTTGGACAATGCAACCACGCTCACAGAAGACCCCTCAGCCTCCCCTCAAGGTTCAAAGGTGAAGAAGCATGTTGCAGACAGAGAAAAGGAGTTCTCAGTCAAAATCAATAACGTATGTTATTTTAAGTTTTCCCCCACAAATGCCAATCTGCAATGTCATTGCAGTGCTTGGCATGTTTTGTTTGTTTTTATTGTTTGGTCTTCCCCCCTTTTCCTCCAATATTTGTTGATTTCTTTCTTCCTTTCATTTGACTTTGCTTTGAAAATTTTGCAGCTTTGGTTTCATTTACAGTTAAGGTTCTCAGAATTTTGCTTTCTATATCTGTCTGGTGACCTATATTCCTTTGACTTGAGTGTCCGACTCAAATCTAGTTGCAACATTTGCCCATTTAAACTAAAAACAGTGCACAAAAACAGAGTCTTAGCCTCTATCCTTTGCTTTGAAGGTGAAGTGTGTAATTTTTGCGACACTAGCCAAAGGGAATTTTACCCACATTGATTTCACACTACCTCAGTACTACAAGAAGTTTGGCTAAAACAAACATAATAAAGCATACAAGATGTGACTATGCAGTGCAGTTGTCAGGACCATTAGTCACACACAGTATAACTAATATAATATGACCATGTTTTTTTATATTATTAACGTTTTCAAATATAACATTGTTATTATTTTAGTATTATTCTATTCATTATTTTATTATGTTATACTATGTATAATATATTACTATATTATTACTATACTATATACAACTTTATTGTTTGTTTTATATTATTTATATATATATATATATATATATATATATATATATATATATATATATATATATATATATTATTAAGGGATGCACCGAAATTTCTGCTGCTAAAATTTTTTAGGGCGAGAAGATTTTGAAGGGCCGAAATTAGCGACCGAAACAGATGTTTAATTAGCGATTCGCCGATAGCATGTTATGACTTTTCAGTGTCTATCTCGTGCACGTGGATAAGCTACAACAGTTAAACATGCCAGCTGTGTAGACATTAGCTCTGGATATTGACAAAATTCATTTTTCTCCATTTGAATCGGTTATTACATGGTTTCTTCTAACTAAAATCGTTTTCTGTTGATGCCTGCAAAAACTTCACTAAACATTTGTAGCTCGCCTACCATCCAATAATCAAAAAAAGCTTTGTTACTTTTAATATGATGCAAGGGCTAAAATTCTGTCGATTTTCCTATAAAATTCAAACAATTTTGGCACTCTTTAATAAGATGTGACAGATCACTGTGGCTGCCTCAGTTCAAGCACCTGCACGGATCAACCGCACATGAACCGATCAACTCATCTCCTCTTTACTATTAGTTATGTGCACAAAATAAACATGGGTGAACAGCAGAAGGTATGCTGAAAGATAGACCATATTACAATTTACCAAAATTAATCCGGTCTCGTGTCTCAATCAGTGTAGGCTATTCAATGTCATTTAATGTTAGAATTACCTCAAGAAAGCTATTCAATGTCCATAAACTCATTAGTTATTAGAGTTTATTGTCATTTAACCTCTTAACTTGCGCCCCTATTTTTGAGAATTTTCTGAAAACTACATACTTAAATAAAAATGTCTGCAGCTCTTAAACCCTATGGTCTGCATTCATAAATCTGGTCTTATTTTAAACTAGACACTTGAAATGTTGTTACCCAAGAGTCATAATATTAATAGCATAATAAACCATCAAGAAAAATGTATGATATTTTAATGTTAAAGGCCTGAAAATAACCTAAATATAAAACTGAATGTCGGATCATGTTTTGATTCAGATTTGAGGATGATTCTCTCAGAAATGTAGCTTCTGTGAGCTTTTATGTCAAGAAAAGTCTAGGCATCCCTTCAAAAAGGCCATTTATTTCAAAACATTTGTAATTGTAAAGAGTAGTTTTTCATTCAAATAAATCTGTAATAAAATGCTAATTAAAATGGATATACAGTTACAGAAAAATTAAAGCAACTATTTACAGAATTTACAAAGTGTAAAAAACTCATTTAGTTGATAAGAAGAGTCAGTCCTAGAGTCTGCACGCTTGACTGTGGTGTCTGCGTAAACTGGCAGGCACGAGCCCGTGTGACATGAAAACGTAAGCACGAGTAGTATTCACCAATAATGCTTACATACAGTGCGCAAGATAATGCCTTTTGATTGGTTACTACGTCCATCAATCAAACTTTTGTTGGCAAGGCATTGGCTAGGCATTGATTGCCTTTATCCAACGAAAACCATGGGAGCTTTGATTGACACCTCACAGAGCCTGTAATCTGCTTCCTGTATAATGAGTCGCCAGAAAGCCTGTGATTGAAGGAGAAAGACCTGGTAGGGCTCAACTTGAGCAGAAGAGTCCAAAGTACAGGAGATCGTCAGAAAACTGATTAGAATTTACATTTCACTCTAACTCAAAATGCTCATGCAAACAAAGGAGGATTTTTCATTGTTTTGGATTAAAAAGTGGGATGCATTTTGGAAGAGTGGACCCTTACACTGACATGTATGCTGTGTTTCTTGGATTGGTCCGATCTGATCTGCACGATAGGAGATGAAAGATGAGTACTGCGTTTATTATGTTGACGTTTAAATGGCCAGTCCTTTAGCATTTAATTTATAATTTTATAATAAGTCCAGAACATGAATCTTGAGTGTTTTAGCTTTCAAATGTTGCATAGTTTGTGATAGTTGATTGAATATTTTGTATAAATCAAAAGTAAATAAAAGTGCAAACACGCCCACTTCCGTCTTCCGATTTCAGCACAGAATTTTCATTGTGGTGCATCCCTAATATTATTACATTAATTTGAAAAAAAAAAATATATATATATATATATATATATATATATATATATATATATATATAATATTATATATATATAATATTGTTTTTGTTTTTTTAGTAAATACACATGGCTGTATTATTCACTTATTCACTAAAGTTTGTGCGCAGTAAGATTTTTTTTATTTTTTAAAGAAATTCATACTTTTATTCAGCATAGTGTTGCAAAAGATTTCTATTAATCAAAGAATCCTGAAAAAGTGAATCACAGTTTCCACAAAAATATTAAGCAGTACAACATTGATAACGAGAATAAAATGTTTCTTGAGCAGAAAATCAGCATATCAGAATGATTTCAGAAGGATCATGTGTCACTGAAGACTGAAGTAATGACGTGCTTTTTCGTATTAAATTACACACATCACCTTTAAGTCCTTTGACTTTACTGTGTTCCTGTGTTGCTTAGAGACAATTATATTACTTACATATTGATTAAAACTACCTGTCTGTAATGTAATTTGAGTACTGTTTGTTTATTCAGTAGACCTTCACTGTTCTCTTACCAGAATCATAGACTTCATAGGACCCAGCCCTATTAGCAATGTGTCTTTAACCTCTGACCTTTGGCCTGTGACCTGCAGCAGGAGGGCAGTCTTAAACTGACCTTCCAGAAACAAGGCCTGCCTCTGAAGCGCCCCCTGGAGGGTGAGGAGGGACCTCTCGCCCAACAGCAGTACTTAGCCCGGTTACAAGAGTTACAGAACGCATCTGATACCAGCCTAGCGGACTACACCAAAACACTGAACAGCTATCCACAAGGTAACAACCATACTTGGCCCGGTACCTGCTGTCCACAATGTACAACACTGAAGGACACTAAAAGTTTGTTTCATGTGGTATTGCAGTACCGCCAGAGCAAATGCGACTGAATGGAGTGATGGATGGACAGCCCGTAGTGAAAAAAAGGAGAGGACGGCGGAAAAATGTGGAGGGGATGGACCTTCTGTTCATGAACAGAAACAGGCCTCCTGTGATGCCAGAGCAGGTTCGACTCGCTGATAACCTGTTTTTCATTTAGATAGCAAGAAAAAGTTGTCATACTTCAGTATCAATAAGGCAAATGCACCACCTATTTTTGCAGGTTCCCACTGGGTGGAGTGGTGGCGTTGCAGGTACGTCGGCTCCCCCTGGGATGAGCACACCTCAGGGGCCCGGTACCCTCGATACGGAGAGCCGCGTTCCCGTCATCAGCCTCAAAGATGGGACGCGACTAGCCGGAGAGGATGCTCCGAAACGGAAAGATCTTGACCAGTGGCTGAAGGAGCACCCGGGCTTTGTGGCAGATGTGGGAGCCTTTATCCCTGTAAATTCCAGATTCTTGATTATTCTCTGGATTTTTTCAAATCATGTCATAAAATACGCCAAAAATGTAGTCATTTTTAACAATATTAATGCCATCATCTCATAAAAAGTTATTCGTAACACTTTATTTTACAGTGTCCTTGTTACATGTTACATGTACTTACCATAGTAATAACAGTAAATTATGCAAAATTACATAATTATATGCATAAATAGGCTACTAACCCTCAACAAAACCCTATTCCTACCTTAACCCTATAGTAAATACATGTAGTTAAATAATATTACTCAGTACTTAAATATGTAATTACACTGTAACAATGCCACCTTATAATAAAGTGTACCCAGTTATTCTTTTTAAATGTAAAAAACTATTGTGTCTGTGAGAAAATGCATGTATTTAAGTTTCTGATCATAACTTCTCTGCAGAGTGGAACCAAGCTGCAGTTTCAAGATGGCAGACCAAAACAGAAGAGACATCGCTGCAGAAACCCCAACAAAATTGACATCAACAGCCTGACTGGAGAAGAGCGAGTACAGATTATCAACAGGCGAAATGCTCGCAAGGTGAGTGCATGAGGGTTATAGACTTCGTTTTTTTGCTGTACTGGGTGTTGTTTGTAATACTTGTCTCCTCTTTCTTTGTTCCAGATTGGTGGTGCATTTGCTCCACCTCTGAAAGATTTAAGCCGGTTCCTGCAAGAGAATCCAGAGTATGGTGTCCCACCAGAGTGGGCCGATGTTGTTAAACAGTCTGTGAGTAAAAAGATAAATATTTTCCATTCAAAATACAGTGCATTTACAGAAATTATGGGTGTTGAAATATACTGACATTGCCGTTAACTATGATATTTAAAAATGTTATATTTATATTGTGTTAGTATTACACAAATGAGAATATCGTGAATAATCCAGGGCCAGTATCTGGGTGACGTTAACATAGTAGGTGGTGGTATGGCGAATTTGCTTGACCAACTTAAATCCGATGCAAAAGCTGTAGAACAGTAATTGTGACCTCACCTTAACGCTGACCAACCACCATAAAACAAAAAGACAGTGACGACAGTGTGCAGCTACTACTGCCACACAAACTAATGTTGGAGTAGACTTTAGCAACTTTGGCCCGCACCTGACAAATTATGGGATTTTTTGTATTTTTGAAGGTGTCATGAAATGGCTTTTTAAATTTTTTTATACTGTTGTCTGAGGTCAACTAATGACGTTCGTGTGGTTTTTACATTCAAAAACATCATAATGAATAAGTAATTGGCTACATTGGTTTTGAGGCTTTCTCCTGAACGCTGGGTTATGATGGGCGTGCCTCACTGTAGACTTGGAAGTAAACGCCCACGGCTGTGATTGGATAAGATTTGCATATTTAATGAGCTTCAGCTCCCCTGTCAGTTCAGTTCACATTAGGGAGGGATCGTTTTGAAAGCGGCAACCGGAATGATTCTCTCGATCACAGGGCTCGTTAACGTCTTTATCAAACAGACACAATGATTTATCCACCCGAGAATGATTGGAATATTATTTCTGTATTACATGGCCCGCCCGATTGGTCGATAAGCATGAACCGCGCGCGCGCGCACACACACACACACACACACACACACACACACACACACGTGCGCTTCATGCTTATCGACCAATCGGGCGGGCCATGTAATACAGAAATAATATTCCAATCATTCTCGGGTGGATAAATCATTGTGCACCCAGATCAAGAAAGGAATATTATTTCACTATTTGAGATTCATCCGCCTGCCGATGGGCTTACGTTTTGGTAGCCCGTCTGGAAAACACATAGCACCGGGACTACTATTACATATAAAAAAGATGTTTTACTCACATAAATTTGTTGCACCATTCCTGTCGAATCCAATATAGAAGGCACAACACTGTGTCTGCAAATCTAGCACCTGAGACTTGTTTACAAACGATTCCGCAGTGAAATGAAGCGAACACTGGTACATTTCTTCCCCACGTGAGTTGGAACTTCATTAAAAATTAAATGAAGTATCACACATACCTAATATTAGTATCCGAAAGAAACTTATGCAGTGACTGAGTTCTTCCACAATATCTTGCTGTGGCTAGCGTGATGAGTCGGTGGGTGGGGCTACTGAATTACACGTGCTTATTATTCTGTAGAGGTGGTGTTTTGTCAAAGCACTCTATCGTTTTCTGGGCCTGGTGTCTATAAAAGCTTTTCTTTGACTAACAAGAATGTTTTCAGCTCTGAAACGTACAGGGTATTCTTATATTACCATGACCTTTCATATATCAAAAGCTCAAGGGAAAGTTGATTTCTCAATTCATCACCCCTTTAATAAAAAATAAAAAACATGGTGTTAGGCACTACAGACTGCTGGATGTGTCGATCAACAGTTCTGCAACAAACAACATTCTCTTCACCTCCCTACACATATTTTGAGTGCGATTCATTGGCCAAAAAAGAGATAGGATTTTATTTCTATAGATATCACAATATTGGAGTTATTGTGATTTCTTTTGGTCATGATAATCATGTAATGAAAACCTGATAGCCCCAACGGAAATGTGTATCATTTGACATAAACTTAAAGGAAACCAACTCAACATATTAACTAAAACTTTATAGATGTTTTACTTAGTTAAATAACACATGAATATGTGTTTTCAGGGTTACCTTCCTGAAAGTATGTTCGACCGCATCCTGACTGGCCCCATCGTTCCCGAAGAGGTGAGCCGGCGAGGTCGACGCCCCAAAAACGCTCTGGCTAAAGCAGCCACAGTGGCCAGTCCCAGTGCCAACGCCGCCCTGGGGCTCAACCCACTCCTGTCCAACGGCCTCCTCGCTGGGCTGGACCTTCCTAGTCTTCAAGCTCTTCAGCACAACCTCCAGAGTCTCCAGTCTCTCCAACTCACCACTGGCCTAATGGGACTGCCTCACGACCCCACTAACATGGCCGCCATGTTTCCAATGATGCTGTCCGGAATGACTGGCCTGCCGAACCTCCTTGGGATGAGCAGTCTCCTCGGAAAGCCCTCGCAGGAAGCGGCAGGCGGAGCTTTGACAAGCGACGAGGACGGGAAAAAGAAGAACGGCGGAGAGTCCGCCACGCACAAAACCTCGGCTCAGACTTTGATTCCGGATGGCAGAGCGGAAAGGACAGAGGGTCAAAGCTCCAAAGCCACCACCTCGACGGCCACCAACTCGAATCAAACAAGTGCTTCTGCTTCAGGCCACTCACTGGCCCTCAACCCCCTTCTCCTCTCTAGTATGCTCTACCCAGGGATGCTTCTTACTCCAGGCCTTAACCTGCCTGTGGCCAACCAGCCGCAAGCTGCAAACACTCAGCCAACCCTACCGCTGCAACCTGCTGCCTCTGAAGCCACGGCCCAGCGGCCCAGCCGCTCGGAGGACAAAGACAGCGATGAGGGGGAGGAGCCCGACGAAAAGAAGGACACCAGTGGTCTAGAAGGCTCGGTGAAGGCGGAGTCGTCCTCCTCCGAGTCCGACAGCTCCTCCTCGTCATCCGAGGATTCCGATTCCAGCGACGAAGACTGAGTCTTTATACATGTATAAATAAATATTATATATTTATATACATCTCTTAGAAATGTATACATATACACACATATAGGAATTATTCTGCATTTACTACATCATGTTTTTTGTTTCCATGTAAATATAATAACTAAAGTGTTGTGTAATGGAGGAAAAAATGGAAAAATGGTGATCCTAGAGAAGCTGAAATGAGATTTCAGTGTTTGCTTAGGTACAATGTCGTTTCGAAGAGACGTTTTGCATGTCAAAAAAAAAAAAACTTTGTGAAATTGTATTACACCATGATGTACAATTGCAACAGACAAGAAGCAAAAACTAAAAGGCATTATTGTTATAGCTATGTCGGGATTTAATTTTATTAAAGAAATGAGGACGCTGTTGCTCATTGCAGAGCTGTATAATTAATATATTTTCTTTTGGGAGAAAAAAAAAACACATCGACTGTTTGGGTTTCATTTGTAAATACTTGAGCAGGATCCTGAACACATAGACTTCACAGAGCATACTTACAGATCCACAGCAATAACACACAGGCAGCTTATGAATGTCACTGAAGCTGTAGAGACCCTGCGTTCGTTTGTTTTTTTTCATTCATTCATCACACACGTACTTGTTCGTTCACTCCTCTAGTGATTTGTGCATCTGTTTACTGTCCTGGACTCTCTGTCTCCTGCCCATGGTCTGTCATTCCTTCCTTACATCCATCCTTCTTTTCTTTCCTTCTTTCCCTCAACTTTTAAATTCTATTCATACAGCTATTTTTACCCAAAGACTTGAGTTTTGTACGGAACACATGGGTGCAGGATCTCCATCTTGCCAACACGCTGTACGGTCACGTCTACAGTGTACCAGACATTCTTTTAGGGACACATTCCTCACTGCCTGAAATCAGTGTGTGTGCACATGCTTCCAACAAGTTTTATTTCAGACCACTTTCTTCACATCAGTATATATTCATACATTTCGTTTAGCGTTCAGACAGCACTGTGTGTGTGTATGTGTGGTGTTGCCTCAATTTGCATGAAAATCTATGTGTCCAAGGTCCTGTCGGCCTCACATGCAAACCTTCTCGCGACAGACAGCAGTGCGTATATCCTCTCTTTTCCACAGACTGCTACAGTATTGTCACATTAGTTCGTCACATGCTAAATCACCCATGTTTGTAATCCGTGTAAAAGTATTGAGAGAAATTCAAGTATTTGCAGTAGTATTTCAGTTACTTTATCAGGCACATTTGATAGGAGGGTTACACAGGTCAAAATCACACGTTCCTTCAGTCTGATGAAACACGCATAGATCCACATAGTCGCCTTGCTGCTGTTAGATGTAAATGACTGATCTAGAAGTGTCCTTATGCCATACTTCAGTGTCTGTCCCTCATAGAACGATTCATTGCAGTCGAGCACCTCGGCCAACACGATGAACCTCACTGGCGTTTTTGAATCAGGACGTTTATGTGATTTGTTTTCTTTTACATGTACTGATGTGCGCTTGTTCTAGACTGTTAGGCTCATTTTGATTCATGCGAGTCTCTGCTGCGTCACGTTTCTTCATATTCAGGTTTGGCTACTGAAGTTTTTCCATTTGTGATGCAAATTTCTTCGGGATGCACTGCACAATGCAACTCTTTGCCTGTCTCACTAGTGAACACAGTAATATTAATGGGTCTTTCCAAGCATGTATGATTACATTCATCATGGTTTCACACAGATGCCCTCACTTTTATCTCTCTCAGTGTGATTTTGCCTCATTCGATGTTCTGAATGCCCTCTCCTCTCCACTGTGGCATCAGATCTTCCTCTTTCCAGTTAGTTCGTGCTGAGCCACGCACTTTGAAACTGTGTACAGGTATTGCTGCTTTCCACTTCTTCCCAAAACCGCACATGAAACCTATAAAGTTCCTCTTATTATGACATCTGCAGCGTTAGCATCTCATTTAACTGAATAATGTTCTGAGAAGAATTGCGGGTTTACTGAGAATTGAATTTACATTGGTTTTCTTTCTTTCTTTTTCACGTGTACATTCATTCAATATTTTGGTTGTATTTCATGTGTTGCATTATGAACCACGGGACTACTGACCAGAATCAGGGCAAGACTTGCCGTTGTGGCACAAAGACAATGACATCCACCATGCAACAGCAAATGAAATAGAAATACACTACTGCAAATAAACTTTTTTTTTTCAATTATGTGAATGATTGAATTGACACACCGACTCATTTGTTTTCTCATTTGCTTGTTTTTGTTTCATATATTTAATATTTTGAGATTAAAGCCCCCTTTTTTTTTCTTTTTATTTTTTTTGGACAGTTGCAATACTTGCAAGTTGTGGCCTGTGTAGTCAATTAATGCTTCTTGTAGTGCAGGATACATGTCTTAAAAAGTTTGTAATTTATTGAATTACTTTCTATGAAGTTCTATAGAAGAAATTGAGGTTTAATTATTTTTATTAAACATATTCTGACTCTACAGAAAAATCTTGTCTCATGTGAAATTTGTCAAATGTATTTGCTTGTTTTGAGCTGAAGCACCAGTTATTAAAATCTAAAACTGTCTGAAATCAAAACATCTAAAAATGTTTTTATTAATCTGTGATGAAAGTGGGCTGGTTTGATTGCGGTTGTAATTTAAAGGACATGGACTACCATAACATGCTATTGAATATTTGACAGCACAGTGCACAAATGCCCAGTACGTGAATTACATGAAAAGACGCTTGTTAGGAACAACAATGGGATTGACATAATCTGTGTGATGGACTAGTAACGGCAACACTTTATTTTACAGTGTCCCTGTTACATGTTGTTTCTAATGACTATAAATTATGCATATTAATTACATGCAACCAAACCCTAACCCTATAGTAAGTACATTAATATTACTCGGTACAAAAATGTAGAATTAGAACAAAAACAATGACACCTTCAAATAAAGTGCAACCCTAATAAATGTACATAATGATATAGTTAAGGCACTTCACATCCGACTCATCCTATTCAGAAATGTAACGGAATCAAAGTAAAATGTCAGCTGACTAGATGTACTGTAATACCTTCACCAGCATTATAGTGTGTGTGTGTGTGTGTGTGTGTGTGTGTGTGTGTGTGTGTGTGTGTGTGTGTGTGTGTGTGTGTGTGTGTGTGTGTGTGTGTGTGTGTGTGTGTGTGTGTGTGTGTGTGTGTGTGTGTGTGTGTGTGTGTGTGTGTGTGTGTGTGTGTGTGTGTGTGTGTGTGTGTTTGCTTTTAATTAAGCAAAAGTATGCAGATTACATTTCAGAATTGTGGGAGTAGCTACATTCAAAGAATATATAATTACAGACTGTGGTGCTTTCAGGCCATAAGCACTGCACATTAATGAGTGAACAACATGATCAATCCTGATTTCAGCACATTTGTTTCTCTCCCTCCGGATGTTTGTAATCTAGAGAGACATGACATCTCTACAGCTGAATCTGCCTGTCCCATTAGAAATCAAACAGCCCATGATGATATGTGCTGAACAATTCAGTATGTTGTACATCAACTATAAGGGAAATCATAAGTTGTTGATTACTACAGAAAAGCTCCCCCTTGCAGATTCATATGAAATCAATCGTATCTGATAACACAATGTGCATGTATTTTGTGCAGACCAGTTGTATGGTACCAGGCTATGTTTAAGTAAACTTGTGTCCTTCCCTCACTAACTTCCCTCTGTCTCGTTGCATGAGTGCCGACTACTGGCAGATCCTTAGCAATGTGTTTAAATGGAACACCCTAAGCCAGCGGTTTTCAAACCTCTCCTGGATGACCCCCAGCACTGCACATTTTGTCTCCCTCATCTAACACACCTGATTCAACTCATGAGCTCATTATTAGAGACTGCAAGACCTGAAGTGGGTGTGTCAAATACAGGAGACATGCAAAATATGCAGGGCTGGGGATCCTCCAGGACAGGTTTGAAAACCCCTGCCCTAAGAGTCATGGAGGGGCTGGGGATCCTCCAGGACAGGTTTGAAAACCCCTGCCCTAAGAGTCCTGGAGGGCTGGCGATCCTCCAGGTCAGGTTTGAAAACCCTGCCCTCAGAGTCCTGGAGGAGCTGGGGATCCTCCAGGACAGGTTTGAAAACCCCTGCCCTAAGAGTCCTGGAGGGGCTGGGGATCCTCCAGGACAGGTTTGAAAACCCTGCCCTAAGAGTCCTGGAGGGGCTGGGATCCTCCAGGACAGGTTTGAAAACCCCTGCCCTAAGAGTCCTGGAGGGGCTGGGGATCCTCCAGGACAGGTTTGAAAACCACTGCCCTAAGAGTCATGGAGGGGCTGGGGATCCTCCAGGACATGTTTGAAAACCCCTGCCCTAAGAGTCATGGAGGGGCTGGGGATCCTCCAGGACAGGTTAGAAAACCCCTGCCCTAAGAGTCATGGAGGGGCTGGGGATCCTCCAGGACAGGTTTGGACTTTTTGCCTACTGTTTTTGGAATTCTCTGTATTCAGACACTACTCTGATGGAGTAGCCTACTGTTTTTGGCATACTATATAGTGGGGAAGTGTTTAAATTCGGACACAGCATCAGTCTCTGTCAAAAACCCTCTGTCCAAATAAACCCCTCATTCACTTGAAGTTGAACGTACTTCAAATGGTGGCAGGGATCCTCCCGAGGGGGAATGCTTAGGGAAGTGTGCGAATGTACAGGTCCTTCTCAAAAAATTAGCATATTGTGATAAAAGTTCATTATTTTCCATAATGTAATGATAAAAAATTTACTTTCATATATTTTAGATTCATTCCACACCAACTGAAATATTTCAGGTCTTTTATTGTTTTAATACTGATGATTTTGGCATACAGCTCATCTAAAAAAATTAGCATATCATGAAAAGGTTCTCTAAACGAGCTATTAACCTAATCATCTGAATTAACTAATTAACTCTAAACACCTGTAAAATATTCCTGAGGCTTTTAGGCTGTTCGAATAGGCTGTTCCCAGAGTGCTGTATCAAGGCACCTCAGTGGGAAGTCTGTGGGAAGGAAAAAGTGTGGCAAAAAACGCTGCACAACGAGAAGAGGTGACCGGACCCTGAGGAAGATTTTGGAGAAGGACTGATTCCAGACCTTGGGGGACCTGCGGAACCAGTGGATTGAGTCTGGAGTAGAAACATCCAGAGCCACCGTGCACAGGCGTGTGCAGGAAATGGGCTACAGGTGCCGCATTCCTCAGGTCAAGCCTGACCTGGGCTACAGAGAAGCAGCACTGGACTGTCGCTCAAATGTTGCATGTCATTCGGAAATCAAGGTGCCAGAGTCTGGAGGAAGACTGGGGAGAAGGAAATGCCAAAATGCCTGAAGTCCAGTGTCAAGTACCCACAGTCAGTGATAGTCTGGGGTGCCATGTCAGCTGCTGGTCCACTGTGTTTTATCAAGGGCAGGGTCAATGCAGCTAGCTATCAGGAGATTTTGGAGCACTTCATGCTTCCATCTGCTGAAAAGCTTTATGGAGATGAAGATTTAGTTTTTCAGCACGACCTGGCACCTGCTCACAGTGCCAAGACCACTGGTAAATGGTTTACTGACCATGGTATTACTGTGCTCAATTGGCCTGCCAACTCTCCTGACCTGAACCCCATAGAGAATCGGTGGGATATTGTGAAGAGAAAGTTGAGAGGCGCAAGACCCAACACTCTGGATGAGCTTAAGGCCGCTATTGAAGCATCCTGGGCCTCCATAACACCTCAGCAGTGCCACAGGCTGATTGCCTCCATGCCACGCCACATTGAAGCAGTCATTTCTGCAAAAGGATTCCCCACCAAGTATTGAGTGCATAACTGAACATAATTATTTGAAGGTTGACTTTTTTTGTATTAAAAACACTTTTCTTTTATTGGTCGGATGAAATATGCTAATTTTTTTAGATTTTTTAGATTTTTTTAGAATTTTTAAATTTTGGGTTTTCATGAGCTGTATGCCAAAATCATCAAAAACAATAAAAAACCTGAAATATTTCAGTTGGTGTGCAATGAAATCTAAAATATATGAAAGTAAAATTTGTATCATAACATTATGGAAAATAATGAACATTTATCACAATATGCTAATTGTTTTAGAAGGACCTGTGTGTCTAAAAGTAAAGTGGAGCTAAACGCAGCCTAAATCTATTTCTCTAGGGCAGGGGTGTCCAGTACTGCTCCTGAAGGGCTGTCCCGTTGAGCTCCAACTTCATTTAAACACACCTGAACCAACTCATCAAGGTCTAACTAGGCATACTAGAAAATTCCAGGCAGGTGTTTTGAGGCAAGTTAGAGCTAAACTCTGCAGAACAGTGGCCGACCAAAAGCAGGTTTAAATACACCTGCTCTAGATGCATCTCAACATGAAATAGTGATCAATGATTCGCAAACATTTTGACAGGAAGTGCCACAACATCTGTAAAATATATCAGTAGGTCATGGTTGTCATATTCCATGTAGATAAAGCTCTGACCCAGTGGACAGAGATTAATGAAAGAGGCATTTTCCTGCTTGTTCAACCTGTCTTTTTTTACAATGGACAGACACTGACTGACAACCAGCCCCGCTCTGTTTATCAGTAACCATGTCTTCACACGCCATCAGGTTAAATGTCAACTTACGTTGCCTGGCAGGTGAAACACAAAGTCTGCGGGAATCTAAATCAACAAACCCTGCTAATTGTGACCATGCTGAAGTATGTTTGCAGTACCTGCACCAATGCCAACAGGAAGTTCAATGTGTTGTCATAGAAATCAGAGCCCTTACTTCCACAACACTGTTATAGGACACATACTTAGGCAGAGATTGTATATGATGTACTTCTAAAGAGCACATCACTGCCTTTGGACAACATCTACTTATACTGAGATACTTCGCTACATTTTACTGTTGTCTTTTAACATCAAAAGATTCAAAACAAGGATATCAGGACTGTACTATGGGGTGCAACTCAAGTAAAGGTACTGAGGTTGTGGATTCATCCAAAAAACCCGGAGACAGACCTAAATCAGCCGACTCATCGGACAAAGAAGGAGAGGACGATGTCAATGAAATCTCACACACAGAGAATGATGAGGTTGAGACAGAAGACAGCTGATAATGTCTTTTCATTTGCTGGCTACCTTCCTCAAGCTTTTATGGTAAGTTTCACAAATGTATGTTTTGACATTTCCTATAAATCACCTCATTTTATGATGAGGCATAATAGTTTATTTATCTGCTCTAGTAATAGACCTGCATGAGGAACTGTTAATAGGCCTACACTTAAAAAAAAGGTTCCAAATAGGGTTTTTCAAAACAATGCCATAGAAGAAACTACTTTTGTGAACAGTTCTTTAATAAACCTCGTTTGTATTATAATTTAATAATCCAAAGACCTTATTTTCACTATAACCTTTTGTGCTCAAATAAATGGTTCCATGGATGTTAACGAGTTAACCCGCACCGGTTCGTGGGCGGGAGGTTGACGTAAGTGGGCGTGTCTCTACTTTTATTCACTTTTGTTTTATACAAACTATTTAATCAACCATCACAAACTATGCATCATTTGAAAGCTAAAACACTCGAGATTCATGTTCTGAACTCGTTTTTGCAATAAATACACCAGAGAGGAAAAGGTTAAATGAAATGCTGTAGCAGTAGCTATTTAAACATTAGCATAATGAACGCAGTACTCATCTTTCATCTCCTATCGTGCAGATCAGATCGGACCAATCCAAAAAACAACTGCATACATGTCCGTGTAAGAGTCCACTCTTCCAAATGCATCCACTTTTTAATCCAAAACAACGAAAAATAAGGAAAAAACTAAAAATACTCCTTTGTTTGCTTGGGCGTTTTGAGTTAGAGTAATCAATCGTGTCCATTTTCAATGAAATAGTGATTCAAATCCGTTTCTGACGATCTCCCCTGTGCTGTGGACTCTTCCTGTCACGTTAAACCCTCCCAGGTCTCTCTGCTTCAATCACAGGCTCTCTGAGGAGTCATTACACAGAGTTGCCGCATTACTCGCTCCGCCAGCTGTCAATCAAAGCGCGCATGGTTTTCGTTGGATGAAGGCAATCAATGCCTAGCCAATGCCTTGCCAGCAAAGGTTTGATTGACGGACGTAACTAATCACAATGCATTATCTTACGTTGTGTTTGTAAGCATTATTGGTGAATATGCCTCTAGTCACAATCTCCATAGCAGCCGAGAGCCTGCCAGTCAGATTGCGCAACACTGCAGTGGAGCGCGCAGGCTCTATGACAGACTGTTTTTATCAACTAAATGAGTTTTTACACTTCAAAAATTCTGTAAATAGTTCATTTAGTTTTTCAGTAACTGTAAATTAATCATAATCAGCAGTTTATTGCAGATTTATTTGAATTAAAAAAACTACTCTTTGCAATTACAAATGTTCTAAAATAAAAGCCCTTTTGGAAAGGACGCCTAGTCTTTTCTTGACATAAAAGCTTACAGAAGCTACATTTTGAGAGAATCATCCTCAAATTTGAAACAAAACATGATCAGACATTCAGTTTTATATTATGCTTATTTTCAGGACCTTAACATTAAAATCTCATAATTTTTCCTAAGTGAATAATAAAAAATAAAAAAGTGAGTCACTTACATGTATATTTACATGTATATTACTCTGTTCATATACAACTTGGAGCTATTATGACTCTTGGGTAACACTATTTGAAGTGTCTAGTTTAAAATAAGACCAGATTTATGAATATAGACCATAGGGTTTAAGAGCTGCAGACATTTTCATTTGGGAATGTCGTTTTCAGAAAATTTCAAAAATTGGGCGCTGGTTAATAGGTTAAATGTTCTTCATGAAATTTCCCAAGAGTGTGTCCTACACTTGACACGACTACTGATATGACACTTATCTGTTGCAGTTTATTTCCATTCCAGCTCTGATCGACTAATCTTCAGAAGAGTGTGATGAGACCTACACCAGCCTGTCACTTTATATGATGTCTTTGATCTCTACATGTATGTTCTCATCTCATCATGTGATCTCTGTCCATTACATACTTCAATAGCTTCCTTCTGTATATATTTGGTTCCTTGCATGGTTAAACTATTAAGGAAAAAGGCAAATGTTATACCACATTGTTTTTGTGATATTAAAGCAGATTCTGTTTTTTAAGAATGTAAATAAATATTCTTAAGAAATGATATATGCACTATTATTTATTGTACACCCCGCATAGCGCATACACGATTATGCTAAACAGAGCACTGGAATCAACCTGTAATATCTTCAAAGACCACCAGATGTCTCTCTCTCTCTCTCTCTCTCTCTCTCTCTCTCTCTCTCTCTCTCTCTCTCTCTCTCTCTCTCTCTCTCTCTCTATCTGACAACTACATATAAAAAGTGCAAAATAAAATAAAAATAAAGTAGGCCCAAAACTGCAAAATTAAAAAAACGTAATATTAATTGAACAAGCTAATAAAGAATGATAAATACAGCTAAATGTGTTTTAACGAGCCTAAAAAAATGAATAAATTCTAATACTTTACAAAGTGGTTTAAAAGTGATTTTAAAAAGTGGGGACTTTCTGTCGACAGTTTTTATACTGTGCTAATGATATTTTCTATCATCCTATTAACCAAACCCTCACTTTTTAGATTTTCATTCAAATAGTTTTAGTAGCCTATGTTTATAAAGATGTTGTCCTGTAGGTTTTACTGTCACATTCTGATCCCCAAATAAGGGGAAAACTTGACCTGACGCACATAGAGATTAGCACCACTAGGGGGCAAAAGTGCTCTTTAATCGTGGAACCAGCCTTTTCTGCAGCCTGCCCCCCTTGCTGAGAGCATTCAATGTGAAATGTATGTTTTAGGATTATTAACACAGAGTGGTTTGAGCTCACAGAAAAGCTATTCTATAAAGCCCAGTTTCACACTCTCATCAGAAAGACAGCAGGAAATTGCTGCAAAATATTATTATTACACAAATGGATACTGTGCATGATTTAAATGTTTGAAAAGATAAATGAAAAGCATTTTTAAAGAAAATGTGGCGCTTAATAGCTTTTTAATTTCAGATGATGCATGAAAAGGACTTACAGTATTTCTCCTGCTGCTTCCTCTCAGTATTAATGAGAGCAAACACACCTGCAGAGAGCCGGTGTCTTATCTTCTCTTTATCAGTTAATTAATATGAATGCTTAAAATACCCATTATCTCAGTGGTTACATGAAACCAAATGATCCATTGATGTTAACGCAATGTTATGTTAATACCACACGCGCTCCTCTGCGGGAGTGTAGTGTAGTGCAGCCATTGATTGACATCAATTTAATTTAATTGTTGTCACAGACAATTGGCTGGAGAAATATCGCTTCACTGGGTAATTCTGTATGCAGTGTGACCAACATCTGGATCTGAGATGATTCAATTTACACGTATGAAAAATGAAATCTATTTTCCTCACATAGGCCTTTCACGTTTTTTCATATCGGTTTAATAAAGCAAGATTGTACGGAGCCCCTAAAGGGACATGTGGTGGAAAAAATATGAGATGGGAGGAAAATAGCTAATAAGTCAATGCCTCTTCTTTGTTTCACATGTACAGTAAGTAGCCACTTTCTTAGATAGATTTATTGAGTACATCTGCTTGTTGATACAAATATACAGTGGGGCAAAAAAGTATTTTGTCACCATTTAGCCACCAATTATGGTGGAAAATAAGTATTTGGTCAATAACTAAAGTTAATCTCAATACTTTGTGTTGCGGCAATTTAAAAACTTACTTCAATCGCTTCATAGAATAAGAGACAAATATTATCAATGGTCTTTATAAAGATTTAATTCTTGCAAGAATGAATTCACAGTCAATACAACCAGTTAATGCCTGCATCAGTGTGAACTGAGGAACAATAGAAGGCCCAAGCTTTTATACCTCTCAGTGTCTCAGTGTTTTTCCGTGCCGAGGAAAAGGTGATACAAATGTCTTTCCCCCACCCTTCTGTAACAAAAGCAAATAAACAAGGGACACAGTGGTTCCCCTCTTATCTTCCCTCATCAGTGTTTGTGTCAAGGCCTCAAGCGGTGATGTGGGGTTTACATTACATTTTATGAGTGTGTGTGTGTGTGTATATGTGTGTGTGTGTGTGTGTATGTGTGTGTGTGTGTGTGTGTGCGTGCGTGCGTGCGTGCGTGCGTGTGTGTGTGTGTGTGTGTGTGTGTTTTAATAAGTGACATCTAAGGCCCGGAGAGTCCCAATTTAGGTGTCCCGTGACCCCATGCTAAGAGGTGTTTTTGAATAACAGAGACAGATGTTGATTTCTGTATAACCTCATACATAAATCTTCTTCTATGATTAAATTTTTCCTCCACATTTGTTATATACCCTTTGTTGGCAAAGACAGAGGTCAAACGTTTTCTGTAAGTCTCCACAAGGTTTTTACACACTGTTGCTGGTAGTTTGACCCATGATCTCCTCTAGAGCAGTGATGTTTTGGGGCTGTCGCTGGACAACACAGATTTTTAACTCCCTCCAAAGATTTTCTATAGGGTTGAGATCTGGAGACTGGCTAGGCCACCCCAGGACCTTGAAATGCTTCTTTCGAAGCCACTCCTTCGTTGCCCAGGCGGTGTGTTTGGGATCATTGTCATGCTGAAAGACCCAGCCACATTTCATCTTCAATGCCCTTGCTGATGGAATGAGGTTTTTACTCAAAATCTCACGATACATGGCCCCATTTTTCTTTCCTTTACGGATCAGTCGTCCTGGTCCCTTTGTAGAAAAACAGCCCCAAAGCATGATGATTCCACCACCATGCTTCACAGTAGGTATGGTGTGCTCATGCAACTCAGCATTCTTTCTCCTCCAAACACGACAAGTTGAGTTTTTACCAAAAAGTTATATTTTGGTTTCATCTGACCATATGACATTCTCCCAATCCTCTTCTGGATCATAGAATAATGCTTTCTAGCAAACTTCAGATGGGCCCGGACATGTACTGGCTTAAGCAGGGTGACACGTCTGGCACTGCAGGATTTGAGTCCCTGGCGGCGTAGTGTGTTACTGATGGTAGCCTTTGTTACTTTGGTCCCAGCTCTCTGCAGGTCATTCACAAGGCCCCAGATCGAGGGAGATTATCAGTGGTCTTGTATGTTGTATGCCCACAGTTGATTTCTTCACACCAAGCTGCTTACCTAGATTCAGTCTTCCCAGCCTGGTACAGGTCTACAATTTTGTTTCTGGTGTCCTTTGACAGCTCTTTGGTCTTGGCCATAGTGGAGTTTGACTGTTTGAGGTTGTGGACAGGTGTCTTTTATACTGATATAACTGGTGCCATTAATACAGGTAACGAGTGGAGGACAGAGGAGCCTCTTAAAGAAGAAGTTACAGGTCTGTGAGAGCCAGAAATCTTGCTTTTTTTGTAGGTGACCAAATACTTATTTTCCACCATAATTGCAAATAAATTATTTAAAAATCAGACAATGTGCCTTTCTGGATTTTATTTCCTCATTCTGTCTCTCATAGTTGAAGTGAAAATTACAGGCCTATCTATTTTTTTTAAGTGGGAGAACTTGCACAATTGGTAGCTGACCAATTGTGCTTTATTTGCCCCACTGTAACTGCTCTAAATAGTAGGCTAATAATTCCAGGCAGAGCTTAAATACAGATGGGCAGGAGATTCACTTGCTGTTCAAACTAAACCTGAGAGTGAGGAAGAAATGAGTATCTCAGACACTCCAGACAGGATTTTCACAAACAAAAGCCATTAGACTTAATGGAATAGTTTCCAAAACCATCACCATTCGTTAAGCAGAACGCCCTTGTTAATGAGGAAGGTGTGAGGAAATTGACCATGACCAGACTAATACTGACACAATCTCAATTTTAAATGACAGTCAAAATTTGATGTAGAGAAGATGAATTCATAAATTTACTCTGCCTTTTTGTAGGCCAAACCAGAAATTAGCTCAATAGGATCACTCAATAAAAACTCAATAGGATCATTCCAATCGCTTTTAGATTATTACAGAAAAAAAGCTCTGTAACCAACAAACGTTCTTGATTCTTACACATTTTGTTCACTGTGATAATCTTTTTAAATTAACACAACTTTTATGAAGTTTGAAGCGTAAAAGCTAAACGTATAGGGCTATGCAAAACCATGGTTGCATCAAGTCTACAGTGTCACCACCAACAACTCTTTCAGTCTTTATTAAAGGTGCCATTAAGTTCTGTAGCCAACATAGAAATAACATACCATGAGACTCAAACACTATATTGTTTACTCCTTCATGAATCTGGTGCTTGCAAAGGACCACCGACCACACTGTGCATTGGATGCGATGTGTGCATTGGATCCTTCACACAGACACAGAACAGGCATGGTTGATGTTTATCTATAACAAGATTTAATTAATTAATTCATTGTTCATATAACACCCATTTAATTAATTGTTAGTTTTGCTCTGACTAGTGTTAATTTCGTTAATGAAAATATGACGAAAAATTTTCGTTGACCTATTAAAAAAAAAATTCAGTTAGAGCTTGGGAAAACAAAAAACACACAGGGTACGTGCATCTCAATCAGCTCCCTAGTTTAGTAGTCAGGGCACTGAGCAGGGAGTCAGCCCATTGACTGATCAGTGATCAGTCCTGACTATTGAACTAGGAGCTGATTGAGATGCACCCGCTATCTGGGAACTCGAGCTGCGTCGAACGCTGTGAGAACGCCCCTGCGTGATCGCGTCATGAAGCGTGTAGAACCAATCCAATCAGGAGATAGAACGTCATCGGCTGGGTGCGTCATCGACCGAAACTATAAAACACCCGTGAAAACAAACAGGAACTAGCTTCTGTGCCTTCAGTAAGCGATCTGTGTGAACCTGTCTGTCTATTTGGTGTTTTTGTCTGTCTAAAAGAGAGAATTTTCCACCCTTTTGTTAAATATTACAAAAAGAAAAAGAAAGGAGAAATATGGCGAGTGAACAGTTCACCAAATGTGTGCATCCCTGCCCTCGATTTATCACGGCTGGGGATACACACTCTCTTTGTGTGATCTGTTTGGGAGCGCAACATGCCCAGGCAGCCCTTGAGGGGCTGCTTGCGAGCATTGTGGCGGCTTCCGCTGAGAACGCTGCGCTCCGCCAGGCACTCTTTGAGGAGGGTGCCTCGCGCGTGTTCCCAGCGGCTCGGGTCCCGCTTCTGCCGAGGCAGAGCGGCGGCTTCAGTCGTGGGGTTCACAAATGGACCTTGCAGAGGGGTGTGAGGCGGGCCCAGCCCTATCTCAGCCCTCACCTGCATCCAGCGCTTCATCTCGGGGTTTGGAAGCCCGCCCTGCGGTTTCTTCCCCCCCGGGTGAGGCGCCGATGCTCCAACTATCCAGCTCTGAGGAGTTGGGACGTTGAGAGCATCGCAACTGAAGACTCGCCACTTCAGTCACCAGCAGGCGAGGAGCTAATGGAGGTGCTCACGAGAGCGGTGGCCAGGTTGAATATAGACTGGCCAGCCGAGAGATCAGAATCCCATCAAGTGAGAAGGAGTAAGCTTGATGAGCGGTTCCTGCCTCTCGTGCAGCAGAACCTCAACGTCGGGGCCTGCCGTTCTTCCCTGACCTGCACACCGAGGTGTCTAGGTCCTGGAAGAAGCGGCGTCATTCAGAGTTTTCAGCCCTCAGACATCTACGTATAGTAACATCATAGGGCTGAAACAGCATGGTTATGGGGCGATGCCTAAGGTTGAAGAAGGCGGCTTGCGAGCCATCTCTCGCCTTCTTGGCATCGTCCTAAAGGCCCGACTTTACCCACCAAGCCGTTAAAAACAACGTCGCGCTGGTGGGTAAAGCGTCTCGGCGGCAGGTCAGGGCGCGGCATGCCTGCATACTATGGCTATCATGCAGGCATACCAGGCCGACCTGCTTAGGGACTTGGATGGCAGAGATGAGGTGGGCTCAGATTTAATCACTGAGCTCAGGCAGTCTGCCGATCTCGCTCTCCGGGCCACCAAGGAGACGGCTAGATGTGTGGGCCGCTCTGGCAGCCTTGGTGGCCACAGAGAGGCATTTGTGGCTAAACCCCACTGAGATCAAGGAGAGGAGAAGAGCTTTTTGCTCGATGCGCGCTGTCCCCTGAGGGCCTCTTCGGTGACGCTGTACAATCAGTCACCGAGAGGTTCCAGGAGTCAAGAAAACAGGCAGCGGCGCAAGCAGTTTCTCCTCTCCGAATCCAAGTCCCGGGCAGCAGCCCAAGGAAAGGCAAGTCGAGCTCCTCGCACAGGGCGCAACAGAAGCAGAGCGTCGCCACCCGTGCTCCTCCGCAAAGGGAATGGGAGGCGGGCGCTCTCAGGCAGGCCTTCAAGGGGTAGGGCTGATCTGAGGACAGTCCTTATCGCCAAGAAGGCCTGCGTCAGCGGTCCTGGCGCCAGGAACGTCAGGACGCTGAGGGTTGTCCCCTCCGCAGGAAGACGGTGCTTACCTCAGCACACGGTACCCGTCTTCCTGCGGCGCCCTCTGGGGGCCACGCTGCCAACCCCGCCGCAACGCCGGGGCGCAGATGGTCTCGCGGGCCACCGAGGGTGGTCCGCTTCCTCCTCGGGAGGTTCCCGAGCAGTCAAGTCAGGCGTTCCCTGCCGGTTCGCCGTTTCAGGGCACTGCACTTGTTGCTCAAAGTACACCAGAGGCCAGCCTCGAGAGGCTGGTTCCCTTAGTAGAATTTCTAGACGAGTGGAAACGTCTATCGAACATATCTCGTTGGGTCCGGCAGATAATAGAGAGAAGTGCGATTCAGTTCAAAGAGCGGCCACCTCCGTTCAGCGGTGTCCTACCCACAGAGGTGGGCCCGGAGCAGGCTCTGGTAATGGCACAGGAAGTAGAGACACTCCTGCGAAGGGGGCTATAGAAAGGGTTCCTCCTCCCAGCAGGGAGTCGGGCTTTACAGCCGTTACTTCATCGTGCCAAAGAAGGATGGGGGGTTGCGCCCGATATTAGATCTGCGTCTACTAAATCGCTCTGTGGCAAAGCTCAGATTCAAGATGCTTACACTCAGACAGATTGTGTCTCAGATCAAATCCGAGGATTGGTTTGTGACCATAGACCTCAAAGACGCATACTTTCACGTCTCCATCCTTCCACATCACAGGAAGTTTCTGAGGTTTGCCTTCGGGAGAGGCATACCAATATCGAGTACTTCCTTCGGTCTAGCACTGTCACCCGCACCTTTACCAAGTGTGTGGATGCAGCTCTGGCGCCGTTGCATCTGCAGGGCATCCGCATACTCAATTATATCGGCGATTGGTTGATCCTAGCTCACTCCGAGCAGATGGCGGTTCAGCATCGAGATGCTGTTCTCGCACACATGTCAAGGTTGGGGTTGAGACTGAGCAAAGAAAAGTGTGCTTTCTCCGGCTCAGAGGACCACCTTTCTAGGCGTGAAGTGGGACTCGTAATTATGCGGGCGCAATTATCGCCGACACGCATAACATCGATCCGCACAGCAGTAAAAGAACTGAAGCTAGACCGTGCTATCACTGTGAAGCAGTTTCAGAAACTGTTAGGCCTCATGGCAGCTCGTCCAACGTGATACCTTTGGCCTGCTGAACATGAGGCCGTTACAGTGGTGGCTCAGAGCGAGAGGGTTTTCCCGAGAAATCCGCTCCGCATGATCAAAGTCACGCGGCGATGCCTTCGTGCTCTGGTCATGTGGAAGGATCCCGGTTTCTGGCCCAGGGACCGGTGTTGGGGGCTCAGGTTCGTCGCGCGCTAACGACAGATGCTTCCCTCACGGGGTGGGGCGGTCATGAGTGGTCGCTCATCCCAGGGTCTATATAGCCTCTGGGGCTGGGCGCCATGGTACAGGAGTGGCCGAGGCTGCCCTGTACGCATTTCCGATCGCTCTGCTTCCGGGAGTTCTGGAGAGTGCGCCGGGACGGAGTCCGGGTGCTACTGAGTGGCTCCGTGCTGGCCGACCAGGATCTGGTTTTGGACCTGATATCTCTCCTGGAAGGCTCTCCCATGGAGATTCCAACCAGGAGGACCTCCTTTCCCAAGCGGGCGGGAGATTCCTTCATCCCCGCCCGGAGTTGTGGAAACTGTGGGCCTGGCCTCTGAGGGGCTAGGCTCCTAGAAGAGGGTCTCTCGACTGAGGTCGTAGAGACCATTCTTCACTCCAGAGCTCCGTCCACGAGGAAGCTGTACGCACTAAAATGGAGATTGTTCTCAGTGTGGTGTAGAGAACGCCAGTTGGACCCAGTTAACTGCCCGGTTGGTACAGTGCTGGAGTTCCTGCAGGCGAGATTCTCAGCAGGGTTGACCCCTCCACAATAAAGGTGTACGTGGCGGCCTTAGCTGCCTTCCACACTCCTTTGGGTGGAGTGTCTTTGGGAAGACACCCTTTAGTTACGCTTTCCTCCGTGGCACTTTGAGGTTGAGGCCGGTGGTGCATTCGAGGGTCCCGACATGGGATTTGGCTATTGTTCTGCGGGGCCTGTCTGAGGCTCCTTTGAACCATTGGAAGAAGTGCCAGATAAATTTCTGACACTTAAGACCATCTTTTATTGGCCATTTCGTCCCTCAAAGAGTAGGGGACATGCAGTCCCTGTCGGTAGGGCCCTCATGTCTAGAGTTTGCGCCTGGCATGGTGAAGGCTTTCTTCACTCCAGACCAGGATATATCCCCAAGGTTCATTCGAGCCCGAGGGTCCTATTACTCTGCAAGCCTTCTGTCCTCCTCCTTTCGTGACGTCAGACCAGGAAAAATTAAATCTGCTTTGCCGGTTAGGGCGCTTGATGCCTATGTCCACAGAGCTGCCCTGTGGAGAAAGACGGATCAATTATTTGTCTGTTTGGAGCCCCAAAAAGGGGGCGCCAGTGTCTAAGCAGAGAATGAGCAAGTGGTTGGTCGAGGCCATCTCTCTTGCTTATGAGCGGTCGGACAGCCGTCTCCTCTGGCTGTCCGGGCGCATTCTACTAGGGGTATGGCTGCTTCTAAAGCACTTCTGTCGGGGCTTCCTCCAAGATATTTGTAACGCGCGGGTTGGTCCTCGCCGCTGACCTTTGTTAGATTCTCTCTGAACGTAGCATCTACAGTTGGGGCACAGGTGTTATCGTGAGTCGTGTGCGCTACGGTTTCACACATACGGCACTTGGTCCTATGGCGATGTGGGTATAAGCGTTCTCACAGCGTTTCGACGCAGCTCGAGTTCCCAGATGAGGGCGTCTCGGTTACGTATGTAACCCTAGTTCCCTGAGGAAGCGAGGCGCTGCGTCGCTCTGCCATACTCGGCATGCCCGTGATCACTTACTTCAGGCTTTTTCAGAAGCTAGTTCCTGTTTGTTTTCACGGGTGTTTTATAGTTTCGTCGATGGCGTCACCCAGCCGATGGCGTTCTATCTCCTGATTGGATTGGTTCTACACGCGCTTCATGACGCGATCACGCAGGGGCGTTCTCACAGCGTTTACGCAGCGGCCTCGTTCCCCTCAGGGAACTAGGGTTACATACGTAACCGAGACGTATTCTATCCGGCTGTTTTACTTAAAATTGCAATCTGGCAACCATTTGCACACACGCTCTCTCTCTCGCCCACGATCTGAAAACACCAATAAACAAGTGAGCTGCATTTCAGCGATCTCCATTTGAGATTTTCTGCTTAAAGTGTCATTGAGGTGGTCTGTGTTGTCACAACTCACGAGCAGCGTGTGCTGTTTATATTACAACTTATATTAACTTATATTGTCTGCTATACTCTAAACTGACATCAAACCTTCTCAGTGATGAACTGTACTAAATCCAAGCATGGATCTCTCAACTATTTGCGATTGTGTTTACTGAATAACTTGTGTGAACTGCTGAAATGTAGACCATTTCATTCTAGGGACAAATAGGGTTATAAATGGACATGTAAAACCGTGTCTGGAGTATTTTTGCTCTTACCTAAGCCACATACCTTCTATGTAGATATCAGAGAACGATTTCAAATATTGTATCAATGCATTCTATGGCACCTTTAAGTAACAAGTTTATTAACTTTAATACGTTTGAGTTTCAATAGTTTGCAAGAGTGTGATTATATATTATTATATATTTTTTTTTTGTGTGTGTGTGTGTTAACCATTATTTCAGGTATTTAATTAAAAAAAACACATTGACTTTAGGACAAAGGAACCCAAAGTGCTAAAATGCTAACTTATTTTCAGGTTTTGCTAACAAAAGATATGTAATCCATGCAGCATACTGTTCAGATTGGTGCGGGTGTTATGATATATTTTCTTTAAGAACTTTTAATGTCACAGCAGTCTACATACACCTGTATTGCTGCATAAATGTGCATCCATTTTCCACACAGTCATCCTCAAATGGCCACTTCCATCAGGGCAACTCACCCTATCGCAATGCACACGTCATTCCATGCTTGTTACACAACAACAACAACACAATGAGCAGTGTACTCAAATGGCCTCCACAGTCACCGTTTTTTTACCAACAGAAAAGAGGACCTTTGATATGCATTTGAATTACATAATCTCTTCATTTCCAATAGGCCCATGCTAAATCCGTGACATTAAGAATTAAAGCTGTAATGTGCAATAATAAAGTGTGAGTGTATACACATTTATTCACTTTGCTCATTAAGAGCGTTAAGTTAAATTCAACCTATACTTTGACAATAAAATGAATTCTGCACATACAGTATATTTACAGTAGAGCTAGTTGTGTGTGATTGATCTGTGTCTTGCCTCAAGGTGAGTGAAACTAAGCAGCTGGTCCCATGTATGTGCATCATGTGTGTGTTGACTGTACATGTGGAGCGTGTGCTGTGTGATCTGCTCTGTCTCAAGGTGAATGAGAGTGAAAGCAGCTCTCTGGCAGCTGCAGTGTAATTATGTGAAAGCTGCTGGTGTGTGTATATAAAATGCCTGCCTGGCAGGTGTAGCCATTCATCTCCCAGATGAGTTTTTTTTTTTTTTTTTTTGAGCTGAGGCAGGGAGAAGTCTTTTCAGTGAAAATGGAGAAAAATGGGAAAACATATTCTAAATGTCATTCATTCAGCCACCATGTCACTCTGACCTTAAAATATCATCTATCCCTTGTTGTAAATGTGGACAAGAGAATCCTGTAAAATACCACATTTTGATAAGAGATGAAGCCCACATAAAGGGTGTGTGTGTGTGTCTGTGCTGTGCAATCAGTGACGGGGTGAAAAGGTGGTCCTGATTCTGGAGGCTCACAGCACCAGGGTGGGCCGCATCAAACCCAACATTACTGATGTAGAGATCGCTGTTAGCCTAATTCAATGCATTCTGTGTCACAGTAGAAAACAAGGACTCCAAAACTACATACTGTGTGTTATTGTTAACTAAAACTTAAACCATTAAAACATAGCTACTTGAAATAAAATGTAATATAAAAACCTTTTTTATTCCATCTATAGTCACATTTCTTATTGTCATTGGGTTTAACAATGTAGCCAACTAAAACTGACATAAAACTTATACAGACATTTTTTCTTAAAACTAACAAAAAATTACAAAACACAACTAAATTACAAAAACTATCCAAATTAAAATGGATAAATATGTGCTGCCTTACTTGAAGCTGTTCTCGTCCTCGGATTCAAACTTAGACTTTCTCTTGCTCTATTAACTCCAAAATAGATCTGCAGTGGTCGTGTGGTATAACAGTTGTTTCTCTCAATAAAATTATTTTAAAAAGTGAGTTAATGAGGCATTGGTGCTTTTGTTTGTTGTTTTAAAGTGTCGAATTTCATTTATTTGCTATTAAAAGTATACAGTCAGTAGCTATAACAGAGTAGATGCATGCATATATACGCTGTGAAGATGCTGGTGAAAGTAAAAACTTGTAATGGTTTTGATTCTGGATTTTGTTGAATTAAAAGGAATGGTTCACCTAAAAAGCTCTCTGGAATACTTGATTCTCAGTATATATGACATTCTTCTTTCAGACGAATAAAATCAGAGTTATATATATATTTTTTAAAAGTCCTGGATAATCCAAGCTTTATAATGGCAGTATTTGATGTCCTGTTTTGGAAGTTTGGAGGGTTAAAGGGTTAGTTCATCCAAAAATACAAATTCTGTCATTAATTACTAACCCTCATGCCATTCCAGACCCGTAAGACCTCCATTCATCTTTGGAACACAAATGAAGATATTTTTGTTGAAATCCGATGGCTCATAAAGGCCTCCACTGGCAGCAATGTCATTTCCTCTCTCAAGACCCATAAAAGCTACTTAAGACGTTGTTACAAAGTCTATCTTAATACAGTGGTTCTAAAATAATTTTATGAAGCGACGAGAATAGTTTTTGTGCGTTAAAAAAATAAATAAAGACTTATCATGGGCCAATTTCAAAACACAGCTTCACAAAGCTTCGGAGCAATAGAGTTATGATGTCACTTTGTAGACCAAAACGCGGAAGAGAGTTAGCATTTTAGCACTTCCGGTTCCCTACATGGTTTAATTAAAATATATTATAATAAGAATTTGTTGATGCTATTGGATAATTCTCTTTAAATGAAACATACATAATTATATACAACTATTATATTAAATGTTTGGAATTTAACTGTGTTATGCTTGTTCAGAGATTGTTTGTATAGTTATTTTAAATACATAGAACACTATTATAACTCCTACTGTTATATCTCTCCCTAGTTTTACTTACAAAAGACTCGATAAACCTTGTCCCTCATGATGGCCCTTACAATACCGGCAATATTTCTCATGAAAAAATGGATAACCGTGCAGATCATATAATGATCGATTTATAACGATATATCGATAACTCTGATTTTATTCGTCTGAAAGAAGAATGTCATAAACACCTATAGGATGACTTGAGGGTGAGTAAATCATGGGCTAAAATATTTTTTTTGGGTGAACTATCCTTTTCAGCATTAATTTAAACATGTATTGTAAAAAAACAAATATTCGCGGTAGCTTTGCGTAAGAGCTAATACAATATTTAAACTCAAGACAATATTTTGTGTCTAATTTACTTGAGACAAGTAGCCGTGTAATAAGCGGGATAATGTACACCCATTGGGTTGTTATCGCAGAATAAACCTCTTCAGAGTGAGACCTCTTATTCTGTGATAACAACCCACTGGGTGTACATTATCCCTTACTTACCACATGCTGTTTCACCATAGTCAGATCAAATGACAGTGACATTTCAATGATAAAGACCTTTATAATTACAAATCCTAAAATATTTTCAAACTATTACACTGTGTCAGCAATTTGCCAAAACTGAATGTAATTTCTGTTTGCTAACAAATGAAACACTTGTTTGATGTAGTATTGTGACACTCTGTTGTTATGAGCTTGAAGTGTGGAATGTATACAACATGTAATGACCAAGTGAGTGAAAATAATTTAGCATGTATTCATCCAGGGTATTGATTTATAATGTAGATTTGTTTTTAATGTAGAATCAAGGTAAAATTACAATGGAGGCCTTGAATTATTAGGGTGTGTGGGTGTAGTAGACGTGGCAGTTTTGGTGCATTGAAGGCTTCAGTGTCACTGTCTCTCTCTTGCATCTCAAAGCTCATATAACAATATCAGATCGCTCTCTCTCTCTCACCTCTCCATCTTTCTCTTAGTTGTAATTTCAGTACAATAGTTTCATGAGTCATGGAAACAACATGCATTTCCTAGAACAAGTCATTTTGTAATTATAGGGTGAATTGCAGTTGTCAGGGATACATTGTTGCACCTCATCAACACAAAAACAGATGGATCTCTGTTTGATTGTTTTATTTTTTTCATTTATATTATTATACTATTAGAGTGACTATGGTAAAAGTTTATATATTCAGCTCATACACTGATCCTCTTCATGCTGGATCTGCCCTCTCATATGTGGATAGTTCAGGGTTGCCAGAACTTTATCATAACAAATATGGTTGCAACATTTTTTTAAATTTTATGTTTACATTCACATCTATTACTATTACTGTTAATAGTTAGCTAATAGTCTCCCTTTAGCCTTGAGATCCCTGTCTTCCATTAAGTTTAAATTGAAGTTAAAGTCATATCTTTTTACCCGGGCATTTACTTAAATTATGTTCTTATCATTATGTTTTTTTCTTCTCTTTCTTCTTATATTATATATTATTTATACATCATACATATCTGCACAACATAGTGGTCAATATTGTTGTGTTTATTTATGCTTTATAGATAAATAAATGAAAAAATTAGCAAAATATTTAATTAACTGAAGTGATGTTAATATACCAAATTACAAAAATTACTTAACACAGGTGGTAAAAGGAAAGCCACATGATGAATCAAAGTTCATTACAATTATCTTTTCCACATGCTGCATGAGTAAATATTGAAGCTACATGGTGTCATAAACAAAACAAAAAAACATACATAATGTTAAACCCTGTGACACTAAAATAATATACAATAAATATTAATTGAACAACATACACAAACCCCTAATCTATATAAGAATTACTAGAAGAAACATTAAATATGAGGTGTGACACTGGGATTTACATTTTTTCTCCATATAAGATGACTTGGTCTTTTTCACTTAAAAAACTGTACATTTAACATTATTACTGTAAAATTATGAAATGTCCCATTAGATCTATTAGGGTTTTACACCATAGAGTCTGTTAACCATTTACTGTAGCATTTTTACAGTCTTTAGTCTGCTTAGCTTCAGTAGGTTACAGGGCAAGACAGGGTGATAGCGGCTGTTTAGAAGATATTGAAAAATGTCTCAGTGTTTTATTTTTTTTTAAAATTTTCAATGAAGGTGCTCTTGTACAAATACTTTAAAAAGGTGGTCTGGGGTACGGTTTGCCTCTGATATGAAGTGAACCGCTAATGGTTACGTTTAATGATTAATACTTAATGATTACGATTTGGTAAAACTGTGTTTGTGCATACTTTCCTGACAAGCATATATATTTATATCTGACAGAATGTACATATCTAAGCTTCTGTGAGAAATGGACTTTGAATGGTTCTTTAGATCATTTTCAGTAGACCTACAATTGAGATAAACAGAGTGTGTGTTGACTCTTTGGAATGCTGCCTTTCCCTGAGTCGTCGTTACCTAGTAACTGACTATATAGTAAACAGCTGCTGCTTTGAAAATGCGAACATACTTAGTTTAGAATAAAAAATATATATACAGTGTGAGCAAAATTCGGACTGGGGTTAGAGGGAGGGAGCAATCATACTCAAGTTCAGACCAAGCAATCAAACCAAATGTGAAAGCACCCTGAAAGTCTTTGTTCGAACAAAATCACTAACGATCAGTAGAACAAAAAGAAATTCACAAAGGTTTGGGTAAAAGATGACAGAATGTTCATTTTTTGTATGAACTATTATTTTAACTGTACCATGTTTCTATATCATTTCCAGACTGTGTACTTGTTTGCCAACGTGCACGGTTTTGTGTGCTCTTGAAAACGAAAGCTAAGTTCATTTTACATTGGCAGAGCCTCATCTGAGAGGAATGTGATTAATGTGTGTGTTTGTGAGTGGGCGGGCGAGCATCAGCATGTAGAAGTAAGAGAACAAAGACTGAGCGAGTGAGAGAACGAGAGAGCACTCCACACCATCATTAGTGCCCTTTCATATTTACATTTTTAATGTAGAGGAACAACATCTATGTTCTTGTCTGAAAGAAATCAAGTACTTGTTCTGCAGGCCAGTTAGTCACAAGCAATTATGCTAAATGATGCAAAAGCCAGAATATTTTGCTGTTAAATTGCTTGTAGAGAGGCTTTTGACATATGACTGTCTCTCACTTGTCTCTTTGAGAATAGGTGCATTTCGGGGAGAGAGAGAACCATTAGAGTCCAATCATAAATAACTCTCTCTGTCCTCTGTTTGAGACGAGAGAGGAAGAGAGCAGAGGCCAAACTACCTGTGATTGAATTTGAGGGCATTATAGTTTGGACTCGAGTCAGATTTCCATTATGTCGAACAGCCCTAGTGTATCATATAGCCATGCAATAACACACCCACCTGTTAAATATCAGATTACGCCGAAACAAATGGCATCAGTTAGCATGAGGCATTTAAGATCCTTTCAGTGCTGCAGCTGAAACACTGCTCAAAATTACTCATACCATTGACCAGTTCACTGGAGAATGATGTTAGAAAGACAGAACTGTGTGTCATTAACCAGAGCAATTCAAGAGCCAAGATATTATAACTACAAAAATCCATCCTGATGCTCTCTCTCTCTTTTCTTTGTGAGACTTTAGCTGTCATGGTTGTAATAATAGCCTTGCTAAAGCAATGCCGAAGAAACAGAGGAAACATACACTACCGTTCCAAGCCCAAAAGTTTTGGCTTGGAAGATTTAAATGTCTTGTAACCAAGACTGCTTTATTTGACCAAAATACAGTAAAACAGTACTATTGTGAAATATTATTACAATAATTATTTTTTATTTTTTTATTCCTGTAATGGCAGCTGTATTTCAATTACTGCAATTACTGTTGTCTTCAGTGTCACATGATCAAAATTTGATCTATTATGCTGATTTGCTCAATAAATATTTTTTAGGGGTTCAAGCACGAAGCGCTTATAGATACATATATATCTAAAACACAAAAGTGTGTGTGTGTGTGTTCATGTTTTTCTATCCTGGTGGGGACTTCAACCTGACTGCACACAGACTCATGGGGACTCGTGTAACCTAAATTGAGGTCCCCATGAGGAAACAAGCTTATAAATCATACAAAATGAGTTTTTTTGAAAATGTAAAAATGCAGCATGTCTCCTGTGATGGGTAGGTTAAGGGGCAGGGGCAGTGTAGGGGGATAGAAAATATGGTTTGTACGGTATAAAAACCATTACGCCTATGGAGAGTCCCTACAAAGATAGTAAACCAGACGTGTGTGTGTGTGTGTGTGTGTGTGTGTGTGTGTGTGTGTGTGTGTGTGTGTGTGAGCGAGCGAGCATGTTTAATAAAGTTAACATGGAAAATGTGCCTTACTTTAGTGGAGATTATTGGTGGAAAAGCAAAACCAAAGTGAGCCAATGAGTGGTCTTCTGCCACCATCTACTGGTTATAATTGGTTATAATTTTTTTTTTTTTTTCAAAATAGTAGTATGGAAGGTGCATGATCAAATAAAGCACTTCACTAAATGAAGACCTTTGGGTCGAAACATTGTATATTTTAATACATTGATTTGTGGCAGTGTGCAGATTTTTGTTTATTCTATAAAAAATTGTTCTATAGTTCATATTTAGACAAAATGAAATCACTATTATAACATTTACAATCATATTTTGTTAAAAATCATCACTTGTTTGCTATTGAAATATCAGTTTTGACAATTGTGCCACATTATGATTCATTTGAATCATAGTGTTATAAAGAGGAGACTTGCACTAAAAATGTTTAGTGTGTATTAAGTAGCATGTCTGTGTTAAGCATATTTTCCATCGTTAAAGTGTTATGGTGTCAGTCCTACATTTTGTGTCAGCCTAGACCCCATCAGCATCTGTGTCATAAAGGCCTTAAAGCACTTGAACCCCGACAGCTATATTATTATAATTTTGGTGGAAATCTTGATATATTTTTAAGGATTCTTTAATTAATCGAGAGTTCAAAAGAACATAATTTATTTAAAAATACAATCCTTTTATAACTAAATTGTCTTTAATGACACATTTTCAAACAAATTAATGCATCCTTGATTAATCAAATTAATACTACTTTTTTACTGACCCAAGACCTTATTTTTTGAATATTAATAAAAGGCAAGAATAATATATGGAATTAAAATTACAATAGGATACGTCATTCATTCTAAAAAAATCCAAATAGAAATTGCTTGCTTTTTTAAGTGTTGTAAGTGTTTAGATTTTCTTTGAGGCTTAAGTCTTTTCGAACATTGGATAATAATAGGAAATCACATAGGAGATCTTTCTCTCTCTATCTTGCTCTTGTCTGTCTCATTGCCTTGTCTGCTTCATATTTCCTGCAGCTAAAACATGCTTTACATCTTTATCTCTCCATTGATTAGCTCTCCAATTTCCGCTATGTGGGTGAGCTGAGACTGTTGGGGTGAGTTGTAACCCGGTTGTAACACCATCAGTTTAACCAATTAGAAATGAGCTACAAGGCTGAATTCACTATCATACACAACCACCATCCTTTTGAGGTGACAGTAGAACTTGTATATGAAAAGCTAATGGCACACTAATGTGTTAAAAAAAGATCTAGAAATATCTCTGAGCAGATGGTGCAGTTATAACACACTTTGTGAATTGTGAGAGTGACTAACATGTTTCCTCTTTTAAATAAAATAAAGATATAGGAGGGGTTGGCATAACACTTATTTTGAACAATTGCTGATTTAGATTGCCACAATAAATACATGTACAAACATTGATGTCTATGTTTTGCTGTTTTAAATTTTACATTTGAAGCAGATATATTTGTGTATATTATTAAAATGACAGACAAGTAATGGAAAATTAACACCGAGCTACAGATGTTGAAACTTAAATGTTCCAACCCTCCACAGTCTGTCCTACTCACAGATATTACATTTTACCAGTATCTCTGACAGGAGCAGCTGATCCTGAGCTTTTAACAAATGATCAATTTTATTGATCATTAAAATGATACATTTTATTAAAAACAGTTATGGAAATGTAAAAATTAAACCTAAAGCCCCGATCTCCTCCCGAAAAAAGTATGTTAAGTGCCTCAGTGACAACTTCACTCAGAGAAGCCTCTCAGCTGAATCCCCAATGAAATCATGAAATGAAATGAAAACATCGATCGTGATAAAAAGCCACGTTTGGGAAAAAAAATGATTTGAAGTGTAATTTGGTTGTTTAATTGGTCTTGCGTCGATTAGAATGCATGGAGGGGCGGGGAATATGAGCTATACTAGGACCAACCACCTGGGGGCGATCGAGACGCTTTTGCACCAGTTTTCAACTCGAGTGTGGCAGGCTTGAACCGCTCAGATTTCTATCCCCTTCTGATGTAGGAAAGGGAATGGGGATGTATTATAACATTACCGCGCCTTAAAGATAGGGTAGGTAAGAATGATCTAAAACACTTTTGTCCAAATTTGATTAAACTTTCTTTATATGTCAATACATAATTCAATTGTAAGTAATCTGAAAAAGAGAGTATACAAATCGAGTGACTCTAGACTTTTTAATCTGCAATAAACACCGCTCATTATTTTCGTTCGGGACGAATCAAGTGATTGGCTTGTGCGACTGTCACTCTCTCTCTCTCGCTATCACGGCTACCACCCCTTTTGCTACAGGATCTGCCCACATGCGCGCACCTCTGCTTGTTCGGAACCTGTTGCCCGCCCTCTTTTGCTTCGCCCTCGACCCCGGCCTTGTCCTCGAGCCGACGATGCGGTAGGCTAACGTGACTTGTCTCCGGAGTGTAGTCCTCATCAGAGTCAGCAATGCTTTCATCATGGAAACTCTTGCAGCAAAACACCGTATACCTATGTTATGAGTCTTACACGAAATTCGTCTTCATCACAGTATAACTGATGTTATTGGAAAAACATGTATCAATGCTACCCGTTTTTAGCTTTGCCTTATAAATATAACTTTCCCAGTAGCCTATCGGTATTCTAACTTGATAGTGAGTACTAAAAGACATCGTATTTGTTTATATTCATAATGATAAAGTTTTATTACATGTAATTCTGACATGATGTCACTACATTCACTCCGCTCGTCTCAGGTAAATAATGCGGAGCGCGTTCATGTGTTCTGGGGGCGTGGCTTTGGAAAGAGCCCAGAAGGGAGAAGGTGGAGTGAATGGAAATAGCTGTCTTTAAAACAGTCGTGAAAGGTCTACAGACACTCAATTTGTATACTTTCTTTTTCAGAGTACTTACTACTTACATTTTAATTATGTATTGATATATAAAGAAAGTTTAAACACATTTGGAAAAAAACGTTTTTTAACCAATTCTTACCTACCCTACTTTTAATCTGCACGTTTCCATCCATGGTGCTGACAGAGGGTCCCGTATATTACCATAGCTTCCGCCCACAGCAAGTTGTACACTATCCGCCATTTTATCTGTGCTCGAGCAGCTGTAGCAACAATGTTTTGTAATCAATGCAGGTGCATTGCCAGAATGAGGGACAATATTAAGGCATGTTTTGCTAAAAAAGTTAAAGGAACACTCCACTTTTTCCCCCAAGTCCCCTAGAGTTAAATAGTTGAGTTTTACCGTTTTTGAATCCATTCAGCCGATCTGGCGGTAGCACTTTTAGCATATCTTAGCATAACGTTACATCATTGATTCTTATCAGTCCATTAGCATCTCATTCAAAAAAATGACCAAAGACACTTTCAATATTCAAAACTTGACTCTTCTACAGATACATCGTGTGCTAAGACCAACTGAAAATGAAAAGTTGCCTCCTATACACCTGGCTAGGAACTACTTTCTCGTTCCTGCATAATAGTCTTAGATCTTCGCGGCCGTACCATGGCTGCAGCGGCATAAGGTCTGTATATAGTTGTTTAGTTGTTGTAATGAGTGTTTTGTGTATTTCGCTGTGTATGCTGATGCAAGGGAGAGAGTGTGTTATGGATAATACTTTAATGCACACTTCTTGTACTGTGTATTCAGCTCTTACAGTGATTTTCTGTGATGAACAATAAACTTCATGAATCTCATCAGTAAAGTTTGGGCCATTCGGACAGGGTCTGCTACAGCATGCTTTTACTTAGAGCCTGATTAAATAAACGGACTACACTAGTCAGGCTGCATTTTTTGGGCCCCCCTCCATCGATGTTATTTATTAATTGAAATCTGAAACTTAGCAAAGTTACTAATAAAATTTAATTCACATTTTGCATAGCCTAGTCTTTGATTACAAATTGGTTGTGTTGTATATTAAACTTAAACAGTCTATCAGATTATTTTTTGATGTTCATTATTTATACGTCATTACACGCCTCTATTAAATGCTATTAAATTATCCTCATCCATTGGGAGTGTCATTGTTAAGGCAGTAGTACAAGTAAATAACCAAAAGGTGTCAATAAACTATGTAAACTATTTAATCAACACATTTAATTAAGATTTTCTGCAAAATGCAATAGCTTACAACATTTATAAATGTTGTAATTAAGAACAAGAAGGCAAACATGACCCCTTCACATTCATCAAGACCATTTAGAAACTGTCTAACAATAAATAATAATAAATATAGCTGGAGGAAAACTAAAGGTATTCAGACTATTAAAGACTTGTATATGGATGGAATACTTCTTACATTTCAAGAATTGTGTGATAAACACCAGATTCCCTCAAAACATTTAAAAAAAAATATTCAAAGCTTAAAAGTTTTATGTCTTCCAGGTCTACAGATATTATGTACATTCCCAAACTGTCATTAATTGAGGAAATAATTGAAAAAAGAGGTGAAAAGGGCCTATTGTCAAAATATTATAATTTAATAATGTCTAACTCTAAAGAGTCTGCTGTAGACAAATTAAACGCATGGAGGAAAGACATTCAAGAAGAAATGGAGGAATTTTAATGGACTGAAGCATGTTTAAAGGTGCAAAAACAAATCATAAACACGCGGCTTAAATTATTATAAATGGTTGACAAGGGTTTATATACCATTAAAGTAGAAAGTATAGCCCTATATTATACATTTAATTTATATGCATATTACATTCACTTTACTTATTCAGATTTATATGTTTAAATGGAAAACTTACATTTACAGATGCTTTCTCCTGAGTTTTGATGAGGTTAAGTCCTCGATGATGATGACATTTTCAACCGTTAAAAATGACAAATAAATGCATACTCCGAGAGCCCTCCACAAGATATGTTTGATTATAGGATACCATCTGGATGCTCAAAATTGATCGGGAGAATGCACGCTTATTGTACACGTAAGTTGATCATCACGCTAAACTAATGCACGCTGCATTGCAGCGCACACACATAGCCGATCGCACATCACACGGAGATTGTGCGCGCCTCATACACTTAAGATAAACATCGTCACTATTTTTAGTTAATGAATAAATATTTAAATAAATTGTAGATCGGACATTTGTACATTTTATTTTATTTTTATTATTATTATTGTCCCTCTGTCTGGGCCCCATCCCGCCAATCGGGCCCTAGGCACGTGCCTAGTTTGCCTTTGCGTTAATCCGGCTCTGCTTGTACTAATAACGTTCGTGGATAAACGCAATATGGCAAGATAAAATGAATTAAACTAAACTATGCCTGTTCTATGTCCATGCAGCATATTTTCTGACTCTTTAGGCTTTTATAGAGTCCAGTTCGAGCTAACACCATTATTTTCTGACGTTCTGTTGTTGTTGCAGGAGCGGTTGGAACTCCGCCCTCTTCTTGAAAGAACAGGTAGGGCACCAGCTTATTTGCATTTAAAGGAACATACACTAATTTCTTTTTTTTTTTTTACCCCAAAGTGGCAATTTTAACTGGCTATAAAACTTGATCTGTGGGGTATTTTGAGCTAAAACTTCACATAAACATTCTGGGGACATCATATACTTTTTTACATCTTGTAAAAATTGGCATACGATGTTCTCTTTAACTCTTTCCTGCCAGAGTTTTTTTTTTTTTAGTTGCCAGCGTACAAAAATGTAATGGCCTATAGAATATTTTGTTGTATGAATATCTGAGCATGCAATATATCAAAAGACAGAGCAGACAATTTGCTTTTAAGCAACAACAAAAAAATGTAAGCTTTTATTCTAGCTTCATGCATTCCTTTTTTTTAACAACACTTTGTTAAGTTAAGTTTCATAAAAAAAAGCAATATCTTCTTCTTCTCCTGTGTTTTGATCAGGAGATTCTGCACTCATTCAGAAGATGCATAATAGCGCCCCTCCTATAGCATATAACAGTGAAAACACGGACACCTGGAAAATTCCATGTTTGGCGGGGAAGCGTTTTCTTACAAATAACAGAAAATTCTGTGTTTGGTGGGGAAAGAGTTAAGCAAGATCACCCATTTACAGCAGTGTTTATATGTATTTATTACACGGCTCTGTGGAATACTTGATTCTGATTGGTCAATCGCGCATTCCAGCAGTATGTTATTCCAGATAACAACCACCAAAGTGAATAACACACTGCTCATCTGGGTACTACGAGTTATCTTGACCGGTGCTACTTATATGCTTAACTCTCTTGTTGACTGTCTGGCGCCATCTTGTGGCTGTAACACTTTACTGCCATGAGTTACAATGGAAGACTTCAAAGGTTTACTTTATAAAATGTTAAATATGGATATTTTTCTTACACAAACGCATCGATTAGAATCAGAAGGCCTCTAGACCATCGGAGCCGTGTGGAGCACGTTATTTGATGGACAGCTGCATTTTTTATGGACTTAAAAACAGCTACAACTATTGCTTGTATTAGCCAGGACTTTTTAAATATAACTCTGATTGTATTCGTCTGAAAGAAGAATGTCATATACACGTATTTATACACATTTTTGGATGAACTAACCCTTTCAGCATTCATTTCAACATATATGGTAAAAATAAAATCTTCAGCAATAGATAAATGCTTTAAGCAGTTTGGAACAGTTTTTCTTCGCAGAAGCTTTGCGTAAGAGCTAATACAATATTTAAACTACATTTAAACAATAATATTTTGTGTCTAATTTACTTGAGACAAGTAGCCGTGTAATAAGCGGGATAATGTCCATCCAGCCGGTTGTTATCACAGAATAAACCCCTTCACTCTGTTGTGGTTTATTCTGCAATAACAACCGGCTGGATGTACATTATCCCTTACACACATATACTGTGTGTGTGTGTGTGTGTATATATATATATATATATATATATATATATATATATATATATATATATATACAGTGAGGAAAATAAGTATTTGAACACATTGCTATTTCGCAAGTTCTCCCACTTAGAAATCATGGAGGGGTCTAAAATTGTCATCGTAGGTGCATGTCCACTGTGAGAGACATAATCTATTAAAAAAAAAATCCAGAAATCACAATATATGATTTTTTAACTATTTATCTATATGATACAGCTGCAAATAAGTATTTGAACACCTGAGAAAATCAATGTTAATATTTGGTACAGTAGCCTTTGTTTGCAATTACAGAGGTCAAACGTTTCCTGTAGTTTTTCACCAGGTTTGCACACACTGCAGGAGGGATTTTGGCCCACTCCTCCACACAGATCTTCTCTAGATCAGTCAGGTTTCTGGCCTGTCGCTGAGAAACACGGAGTTTGAGCTCCCTCCAAAGATTCTCTATTGGGTTTAGGTCTGGAGACTGGCTAGGCCACGCCAGAACCTTGATATGCTTCTTACAGAGCCGCTCCTTGGTTATCCTGGCTGTGTGCTTCGGGTCATTGTCATGTTGGAAGACCCAGCCTCGACCCATCTTCAATGCTCTAACTGAGGGAAGGAGGTTGTTCCCCAAAATCTCGCAATACATGGCTCGGTCATCCTCTCCTTAATACAGTCCAGTCACCCTGTCCCCCAAAAGCATGATGCTACCACCCCCATGCTTTACAGTAGGGATGGTGTTCTTGGGATGGTACTCATCATTCTTCTTCCTCCAAACACGTTTAGTGGAATTATGACCAAAAAGTTATATTTTGGTCTCATCTGATCACATGACTTTCTCCAATGACTCCTCTGGATCATCCAAATGGTCATTGGCAAACTTAAGATGGGCCTGGACATGTGCTAGTTTAAGCAGGGGAACCTTCCGTGCCATGCATGATTTCAAACCATGACGTCTTAGTGTATTACCAACAGTAACCTTGGAAACGGTGGTCTCAGCTCTTTTCAGGTCATTGTCCAGCTCCTCCCGTGTAGTTTTGGGCTGATTTCTCACCTTTCTTAGGATCATTGAGAACCCACGAGGTGAGATCTTGCATGGAGCCCCAGTCCGAGGGAGATTGACAGTCATGTTTAGCTTCTTCCATTTTCTAATGATTGCTCCAACAGTGGACCTTTTATCACCAAGCTGCTTGGGAATTTCCCCTTAGCCCTTTCCAGCCTTGTGGAGGTGTACAATTTTGTCTCTAGTGTCTTTGGACAGCTCTTTGGTCTTGGCCATGTTAGTAGTTGGATTCTTACTGATTGTATAGGGTGGACAGGTGTCTTTATGCAGCTAACGATCTCAAACACGTGCATCTAATTTAGGATAATAAAAGGAGTGGAGGTGGACATTTTAAAGGCAGACTAACAGGTCTTTGAGGGTCAGAATTCTAGCTGATAGACAGGTGTTCAAATACTTATTTGCAGCTGTATCATACAAATAAATAGTTAAAAAAATCATATATTGTGATTTCTGGATTTTTATTTGTTTTGATTATGTCTCTCACAGTGGACATGCACCTACGATGACAATTTCAGACCCCTCCATGATTTCAAAGTGGGAGAACTTGCAAAATAGCAATGTGTTCAAATACTTATTTTCCGAACTGTGTATATATATATATATATATATATATATATATATATATATATATATATATATATATATATATATATATATATATATATATATATATATATCCAAAATTTAATGGAAATTTAAACTTCACAATTATTGGGGTTATCTTAAATAATTGCGATTAGATTGTAAACTACAATTAGTTGATTAATCAATAATTGCGACAGGCCTAATTCGGGGATGTACTGTAAGTGTATGTTTAAGCAGAACAGGTACTGGTGTAGAAACACAGTTAATGAGAACATGTTGCTTTGACAGTGCTTTAATTTTATAGAGTGTAGTTCATCTGATTTCCCTCTGGATCTGAGCTGACAACTGAGAACACACACACACACACACACACACACACACACACACACACACACACACACACACACACACACACACACACACACACAGAGAGGGTTAAAAGTAACACTGCAGCACAGATGAAGTGTGTGTGAGAGAGTGAACAAGCGCCATTCAGATATCTTGCTCATTCTGTTGAGTGTTGACCCTGAGGCCTTGACAGTTCAAAAACCCATTAAATGTGTAGCGGTTGCCAGAGCTAAAATGAGAAGCCAGAGGCTATTCTGGATAAGGTAAAGTGAGAAAGAAAACAGTAAGGAATATGTCATAATACAACACTAGATGCTGCATCAGCTGCTGTTTACTACATCATATGCACATAAATGTAATGAAGGCAGTACTATGTATTAATCAGCCACACCAACAACATTCATTGAGCATGTTGTGCCCTAAAAGCCATGAAAAAAAGTGCTTTTCTTTGAGCTCGTTTTGATGAAATGTGATTGCGTCGTTTGCCCATTGGCCATGAGCACAGTCGAAACAAAGAGAGACTGGAGAAATCTATTCACCACTCATTATTCACAGTAATACATATTTCCCCCATCTGTGGCACAATTGCATTTTGCAGTGTTTATTATCTTTTTGATTGTGTTCATTGATAGCTCTATCTCCACGGCTTCATTTGTTATCTGTGTTTTGTTTGGAGCTGTGAGCAGAGCAGGAGCAGAGCACAAGTCATTTGGAGCATCCTGTCAGTTCTGCTGTGCCTTAAATGAGATGGAGAGACTGCATGAGTTAGTAGTAATGGAAGTGGGAGGCAATAGACTGTGAAATAAAAACCAATGCATTTCAATACCAGGCTCATTGTGACCTTTTCCACAAAATCACCAAACAAACTCTCACTGGAGAACTATAGGTGAAATCGCAAGCTTACAGATACATTCTTCTCAGTTCTGTTTTGTTCTGTTTGCTTGTTCTGTTCTGTTTGGTCAAGGGTCCTTTTCACAAAATCACAGTTAACTTAAAGCTGCAGTCCGTGACTTTTTTTGGTTAAGGCTTAGCCCCATTCACAACGATATTTTGTGATACGACGGTCTTGGCATTTAATTTGGCTGTAGGCTGAAATTATATTCAACCCACCAAAGTGGCTAGTGGGAGTCACTGCCTTCCCGCCACATCTGAAATCTACCCGCATTTGGCGGGTTGGCGGGTGTTAATGTCAAGCCCTGTTAGTACCAGTTTTTAGTACCAGAGCAAGAACTGTTGAATTAAGTACGTAAAAAATTGTCCCATTTGTCCCAGTTTATCACTATCAATCATCACAGTTTCCTATTCAATAAACTGCGGAAGTTTTGATCATGCTGTCTGCAACGTACTTGCCATGTGTGTGTGTGTGTGTATGTGTGTGTGTGATGCACAGTTCGTGCTTATATCCACTGATTGGGTGGGCCAAGAAATAAAAAAATAACATTCCAATCAATCGCGGGTGGATGAGAGATAAATCATTGTGTTTGCTTTGTTTGATAAAGATGTTTTGCGAGCCCTGTGAGACGATTTACTTCCAAGTCTTCAGTGCGTATACGCCCATAAAATCTGAGAGTTGCAGAACTGAGCCTCAAAACCAGGGTAGTAAATAGCCTATTACTTATTCATTATAATGTTTTTGAATAAGTTGACCTCAGACAACAGTATAATTTTTTTTAAAAAGCCAGTTCATGACACCTTTAAGTAGCATAGTTCTTCAACCAACTAGGCTTCTAAACTTTATGTTTAGGTCTAGTTGTATGAATGTGTGTAGTGAGTAGTGTTCTCAGCCCGAGTGTGAAATGGCAAGCATTCAATGTCTTTCCATCCCTAAAGCTGCATTCCATTCGACAGGGTCCCTATACAGTGTTCACTGCTCCCTAAGCACGGTATATCAGTTGAAGTGGACTTCAATGACAGTATCACTCATTTGGAACTCCCTGCATTGTCCTTCATCAAAGAAGGACAACAATAGGGTTGCACAGCTTATGATATATAAATAAATGGTAACACTTTAGTATGGAAAACACATATTCACAATTAACTACGATTTTTGCCTCAATAAACTCCTAATTTACTGCTTATTAATAGTTAGTAAGGCAGTTTTTGTAACATTTAAGTTTAGGTATTGAGTAGGATTAAGGGGTGTAGAATAAGGTCATGAAGAATAAGGCATTATTATGTGCTTTATAAGTACTAATAAACAGACAATATCCTAGTAATATGCATGCTAATAAGCAACTAGTTAATAGTTAATAACTGAACCCTAAAATAAAGTCTTACCAAATAAATATTGTAATTTAATCAAATTTAAAACCATATAATAGGTCAGATGTAGAAAACCAGGATAAAATTCCAGGATAAAATGTACATTCTGTTTTGATCAATTTAAAGTGTCCTTGCTGAAAAAAATATCAATTTCTTTAAAATATTTTTTTTTACTGAAGCCTAGCTTTTAATGTAGTTAATGTAGTTTTGTGTCATTAATAAAATGTATTTAGACATACAACCTTGATGTACTGATTTGTGCATACTATATAGGAAAATATTCTGACATATTCAGTCATAGGTTGTTCTTACAATGGATGATGTGATCCAGGTGGAAACGTTCATTATTTGGAAACGGCACTCTTGTGCAACAGAAAATATCTGTTTAAATATGAACCAGGTCAATACTCAGATAATATTCATGGTCCCATACTAGAGAAAGTCAGTGGCTGGCTCAGTCTGTCTGTGAGACAACAGCTTCTTTTAATCAGCCCCATGTGAGTCCTAACGGGCCAGTAATGAATAGATTAGTCTTTGTAGTTGGTTTGCTCCATAAGTGCTATAGGGAAAGTGTAGGAGTCTTTCCTGAGGTATAAAATAAAGATGTACTCATGTTATGGTCTCAGCCCCCTCATTCCTCAATGCAGTGCTGTAAGATGTTAGAATTAAGATGCCAAACTACTAGAAAATTAACTTTTTTACTTGGTTTCGTAATTTAACATAAAAGGTTCAAACAGTTTTCAAATTCTAGTTTTAAATGTTATTTTTATTATATTAAAATCATATAATGTTATTGTTGTTTTATGACTGTACTACATCATGAGCTGTCATTTGTTATCATTTGGATGTTGTGTCTCTGGGGCACCAGGGATCTTTCGACGAGCCTTTATGTCAGATGTAGTTTTGAGGGTTGGACAAACACTGGGCAGACATCCACTCTCTGCTTGCGATTTTCCGATATGGTGGTCCTGTCCGGAGTGTTTTGATCACATTGACCTGATTAGTGCCCTTGACCAGAAGGACACTTGTCATCAAGACTCTTGTAGATCGAGTGGGCCTACGTGTACAGAAGTCAGTCTTTGGCCCCCCGGGCTCAGAGACAACATTACCCCCGTCTCCTCACATAAACTCACAGAGCATGAACCATGTGTTGCCGCTCAGGAGAAACGAGGACAACGGCACATGAGCATAATGCAAGCAGATATAACAGAATACATACAGCGGTGCAACACAAACAAGCAACACACCTGTTATGTCTGTTACAGTCTGTGCACTCCACCGTTCAGTCTCCATCCCTGATGACTCCATGGCAACAAGCTGTGCTGAATCCAGTGTGTGTGTGTGTGTGTGTGTGTGTGTGTGTGTGTGTGTGTGTGTGTGTGTGTGTGTGTGTGTGTGTGTTTGTGATGAAGTCAGAATGTCTGAGGTCTGTAATGAGAGATAATGTGTTTATATTTGTGTAATGTTGTACTGATTGCAGTCTCACTGGACCCCGGCTATATGAGAGCATCCCTTCTGCTCTGTTCACTGGCTCAAAATAATTACACAGCAAATTATTACATTACAACTCACTTTGTTATGACTGAAATTATTCCCATTAAGATATGCAGAGCAATTTGATGGACTTGTAATGACCCTTGGTGGCTTTTTGTGATGTTTAATTCTGTAATTCACATCATTATTAGCCTAATGTTTGACTTCTGCCTGCTTTTTGTTTGTGAGTTATGTATTTTATAATGTTTATTTATTAGTGTTTTTAATTTCTGTATTTATTTTTAAATATGTGATTCAATGGTTTTTAGCCTGTGCTTGTTTTTCTCTAGTTCTATCAGAGTTGAGTGGATTTGTATACTGTTGCTTTTCAGTTTTGTGGTCGTGTTGCTGTATACAGTATTTTTGAGAATAGGTTTGTTGTGATGCAAAGTTTGGCATTGCTGAAGATGAGCTATTATGTAAGACGAGAAATGGATGAGACATTTGCAGAAGAACCTGTAACGTTGGGTTGCATTTTAAGCATTTGTGTACACTACTGTTCAAGTGTTTTTAACATTTTTAAAAGAAGTCTCTTATGCTCAGCAAGGCTGCATTTTCAGTCAAAACTACAGTAAAACATATATTGTAAAAAAATATTATTATTTCTACTAAATATATTTGAAACGTAATTTTAAATAAAAAATTATAATGTAATTTATTCCCACAATGGCAAAGTAGAATTCTTTACTAGTGTCACAGGGTCCTTCCACAATCATTCTAATATGCTGATTTGGTGCTCAAGAAACATTTCTTATTTATTCAACATTATCAGTGTTGAAAACAGTTGTGCTGCTTAACATTTTGGTGTAAACTGTAAAAATGTTTTCGATTCTTTGAATAAAAGTTCAGAAGAACAACATTTATAAAGAACGCTTTACATGTTTTTAATCAATTAGCAGATTTGCATAGGAAAGACGTATAATAAGCATGTAACATAGATAAATTGCTGAAGTTAGTGTGCTTTCTGAATATATTTTACATATCAATAAAATTGTAAACTGTAGTGAGCACAACTCGTGCTGTCAAAACCATATAATAAACAAAATATTATAGTACGCAGCAGATATATTTTTGATAATCGGTTGTCAGTGGTAACTTATTTGGCATGTATTTCACTAACTATCTAATATTCACCACTATTTATCTCTCTGTCTTGCTTGTTTAAAATTGTTTTCAGCCTGATAATTCACCTGCAAAGTTCCTTTTTAGGGTCCGGATATGGCCATAGGTAACATGCTTATTCATCAGCTATCTAGAGGAGAAAATCTACCTCTGTATCCATTATTAGAGCTGTCAGAGAGCTTTGTGATTGAAGCATTGCTACATGCTGTGGTAGCTAGGGTAGAATGCTAATGTTAAATCTCAGCTAGACTAGAACTGGTTGGGATAGATGGAAGCAATCTGGCCATGAAGAATGACTATGTGCGCTGAAAAGGTATGCCAGAGAGACCACAATCAACTCTTTTTATGTAACAATGTCTGCTGAAATAAGCTTCAGAGGCTTAGAAATTTAGTAGGGATGTTCTGATAGTGAATTCTGATGTATGCATTTGAAGCTTAAAGCTTTTCTCATAATGCAGGCTGTTTACTTAAAAATGTTGAGCATGAAAAATTGCTTTACATACTGCAGATTGCTCTTCACACACAGTGTTATTGGCTATGTTTCCATCACCCTGTTTTTATGCACATTTTGAAGTATCTAATCAGAAACGAGTGATAGAAACGACAAATTTCTTTAATTTGGTAAAAAAAAATTATACTTGCTTAAGGTGGTTTTTGATTTGTGCGAAAAAGAGTTAATACGAATAATGGGTGATGGAAACGCATTTGCTGAATAAATTCTGACATAGTGAACATTAAACCCAGGCTCTTTTTAGGGAACCGGATCATTTGGCTCAGCTCAGTAAGAGCTGACTCTTTCAGCTCCCAAACGGAGGTGGGTAGAGTAGCCAAATTCTGTACTCAAGTAAATATTTCTGTACAGAAATATTTACTTAAGTAAAAGTAAAAGTAACAATCATAAAAGTTACTTGAGTAAGAGTAAAAAAGTATTGGATGAAAAAACTACTCAAGTAGTTAGTTACTAGTTACTTTCGATCTGAATGATAAGAAGCGACCTCTCCATACATATACAGGTCCTTCTCAAAAAATTAGCATATTGTGATAAAAGTTCATTATTTTCCATAATGTAATGATAAAAATTAAACTTTCATATATTTTAGATTTATTGCACACCAATTGAAATATTTCAGGTCTTTTATTGTTTTAATACTGATGATTTTGGCATACAGCTCATGAAAACCCAAAAGTTTAATGTTTATCATTACATTATGGAAAATAATGAACTTTTATCACAATATGCTAATTTTTTGAGAAGGACCTGATAATACTTTGTTCTTATCTTTATAAATATTTGCATTCTTTAGGTAGGAATAAAATACAATCCCCTTTTTACATATTTTGTAAAAAGGGATTTTTACATATTAAAAACTCGTCTTTATCTTTAGGTCATGTTCCAAGAATATTCAAGTTGGCAGTCATAAAACCTCTCATTAAGAAGCCACAATTAGATCATAATAACCTAGCAAATTACAGACCCATTTCAAATCTTCCATTTATGTCTAAAATACTAGAAAAAGTTGTGTCTGCTCAATTGTGCTCTTTCTTGCAAGAAAATGATATCTATGAAAAATTTCAATCCGATTCAGACCACACCATAGCACAGAAACTGCGCTCGTTAAAATCACAAATGATTTACTTCTAGCTTCTGACCAAGGCTGTATCTCAATACTAGTTCTACTCGATCTTACTGCTGCGTCGATACTATAGATCATAAAATACTCTTAGATCGACTTCAAAATTACACTGGTGTTCAGGGAAAGGCATTAAACTGGTTTAGATCGTACTTATCAGACCGCTACCATTTTGTCTGTCTAAATGGGGAAAAATCAAAGATAACGTCAGTAGACTATGGGGTGCCGCAAGGATCTGTGTTAGGCCCTCTGCTATTCTCAATATATATGCTGCCACTTGGTAATATTATAAGAAAACATGGAATTAATTTCCACTGTTATGCTGATGACACTCAATTATATATTTCATCACGACCAGATGAAAACGCTAAATTATCTAAACTGACAGCGTGTGTTGAAGATATTAAATACTGGATGACGTGTAATTTTCTGCTATTAAATTCAGATAAAACAGAGGTATTACTTATTGGTCCAAAAACGCCCACAAAACCTCTCACAATACAACTTTAACTTGGAAGGACGTCCTGTCACTTTATCCACTACAGTAAAAGACCTGGGTGTTATATAGACCGCAACTTGTCTTTCGAAAATCATATTTCATATGTTACAAGAACAGCATTTTTCCACCTTAGAAACATTGCTAAGCTACGTAACATGCTATCTATTTCTGATGCAGAAAAGTTAGTTCATGCATTCATGACCTCGAGACTAGATTACTGTAATGCTTTATTAGCTGGTTGTCCTGCATCCTCAATAAACAAGCTACAGTTAGTCCAAAACGCAGCTGCTAGAGTTCTTACTAGGTCAAGAAAATATGATCATATAACACCAGTTTTATCATCTCTACACTGGTTACCTATTAAGTTTCGTATCAATTACAAAGTATTGCTACTGACCTATAAAGCCCTAAATGGTTTAGCTCCAGTGTATTTAACGGATCTTCTATCGCCCTACAATCCATCGCGCTCTTTAAGATCACTAAACTCGAGGCTTCTGGTCGTTCCTAGGATATCTAAGTCCACTAAAGGAGGGAGGGCATTTTCACATTTAGCTCCTAAACTCTGGAATAGTCTTCCTGATATTGTTCGAGGTTCAGACTCGCTGTCCCAGTTTAAAACTAGATTAAAGACGCATCTCTTTAGCCAAGCATTCACATTATAATTACCTTTTATACTACAGTTAAATTTGGATCAAAAGAATTAATATTCTGAACAGCAGCTATGCTAATTATTTCCCATCTGCTTTTCTGTTATTATCTCGGGACACTAGTCCCGAGGTAAATAGTTGGTCAGCTCCAGTTTGTATCCAGCCTCTCATGGAGACTTCAGATGCCCCAACACCTGTGATGAGACGACTCGACGCCTGTGAAGAGACGACTCAACGCCAGCGCTGTTATAGCGGCCTAAAATAATACATGATTGATTAACTTTTTCTAACATTTTTCAATGTACATTTATAAAATGCACTTTCTGTAAAGCTGCTTTGAAACAATGTGTATTGTGAAAAGCGCTATACAAATAAATTTGAATTGAATTGAATTGAATTAATAAATCCAAGATGTCACATTAGGCTATTCAATTTGCTTCGTTTTGTGAAAAAAAGGACATGCAAATGTGCAGATGTGAACGTTTGTTTGTGGATGTGTGTTGTTCGGAGGAAACGATCTGTCATTGCTTGCACAGAGCACATATCAGGAAAACACGCGGATGGTGTGTGAAATAGTATTACAAGGGAAAAGCGCCCGTAGTTACCAAATTACCATTAATAGGTTTCAAATATAGGCATCATTGTGACACTTACCTCTACATGTTGTTTTCAGGTTAGAGCTGGAATTCGTTTATGCTGACTTGCTGAGATGTCAGTTTGTTTCGGTGCACACAGCATGCATCGGATTATGAAACTATTCTGTGAAGACTGAACTTGAGGCCACGGGTGATCTGCCTCCCGTACCTCACACACATCTTCCTCTGCTTTGGCCATCATCTTCCGACCAAACGCGCGCTAATTATAAGCGGATGATGCATAGCCACGACTAGCGAAGTTGCGCCTCTCCAACTTTTCGCGAGACTTACGAACAAGTCATTATTTGACAGTAGCGGAGGAAAGCCACCGAATGTAACGAAGAAAAAGTAAAGTTTTTACTCAAAAAATTTACTCGAGTAAGAGTAAAAGGACCCAACTTTAAATATACTCTAAAAGTACTAGTTACCCAAAAAATTTACTCAAGTAAATGTAAAGAAGTAAATGTAATTCGTTACTACCCACCTCTGCAGCTCTTCCTTTAGTATCACATCAGGCTCTTTAAATTCAGTCAAATTTAGTAATGTTTGGCCTGTATATATATATATATATATATATATATATATATATATATATATATATATATATACACAGTATATGTATACACATATTTCACTTAGATTATTCAGTGTTACTCTTCTTGTTTTCTGACCCAATATTAAGGATGATATTTCCGCCACATTGCTCGACCACATGCACTCCATACAGTGACTGAATGTTATGTTAATGTGTAGCCTACTGTAGGCTATGTGTCACATGAACGAGACGTATCGAGAGCGGCAGGATAATGTCATCACATGTGATCAATCAAAATAACATTCAGCTAGAGCTACTTGGCATGTGGCTGAGCAGTGTAGTGAAATAATAATAATATTATTCTGTCTTGCATTAATATACAAAAAAACAAAAACATCCCTCAAACTGACTCTCACTGTTCACTTAAAGGAGCCGGCTCATAGAGCATCATTACTCTTTCCGCTGATGGTGTTTTATTTACTGTTAGTTAGTAGGTTATCAGTACCACCTCCTCGAACAACTTAATGGAAACGCACCGCATTTATATTTTTTCCTTTTTCTTGCGAACTTTGAAAAGATTTGCTTCACGTTTGGAAGGAGACCCAGCTATATACTGTCAAAAAAATTAAACTTGATATTATAAAGGAAACATGTTATTTCTTATATTAAATAATTGGCTTCCCTTTCAAGTTGAACTCCACGCTGCGTCATGACGTTGTGAAGCTATGGGCTGGTACCCGCATGAGCTGGAGTCTAAAATGCATGTAGGAAATGCCAGAAAAAATGCACCACCAGCTTCTTTATCTTCAGGAAGCCATTTGGTTGCGTATGTGTGGGAAATCTTTGTCTCTCTGTGTCAGGAGTTTATTTATGAAGTGAAGTTTGAAACTTATGAAGTTTGTCTGCTACCTGTGCAAATAAGATGGCCAGAAATTACAAGCAGTGTGTTCTGCCATGCCCTTGTTACATCACCTGGGACGATGAACACATCTGCTTGGGAGTGGATTACATTAGATTGGCTCCCGAGAGAACCAATTGCCCTCATTGTGAGAAGCTCACTCTCTTCGTGAGCAATGGGTGTCAGGCATCCACAACCCGTGGCTCTTGTTTTCGCAGCAAAAGGGACCAAAGAGTATGGTCCCCTTCCCCTTCTCTTTTAGAGTCAGGCTTTTACAGACAATATTTTATAGTACCCAAAAAGGACAGGGGGTTGCTTTCAATCCTGGACTTGAAAGTATCGTACCGTACACTAAAGACTTACAGTCAAAATAGATGTCAACAATCAAGGCTATCGTGGCTCAAATTCAATCCTAGGAATTGTTTTTCACAATAGATCTCAGGTTCATGGATGCAGCTCTGACTCAACTGTATTCCAGGGCATCTCTGTCCTTAATTACACTGTCAATTAGCTCATACTTGTTGAGGGATCTGCATCGAGATTTTTTTTGGAGGGTGTTATAAGACAGACAACAAAACAGAAATGTGTCCCTTTGCAAACACTGACAAATAAGAAAGCTGCTACACTGTATGACAGGGGTGCAAAACTCAGTTCCTGAAGTGCCACAGCTCTAAAAAGTTTAGCTTGAACCCTAAACACAACTGATCCAGCTCATCAAGTCCTTCAGGCTTATTTGAATGCTACATGTATGTTTGTTGGAGCAGGGTTGGAAACTCTGTGGCCCTCCAGGAATTGAGTTTTGTAACCCTGCTATGATTTCTAGAGTTGATATAGGGCAATTTGTTCAGCAGAATGATGCAAGTTCTGAATGTTCAGATCTAATATGACTTCTGATTTGTATTGTTGCCTGAATCATAATCATACACTGTTTGTTCATTTGGCCAAAGGAGAACTGGCACCCCGACTGAGCCTGGTTTCTCCCAAGGGTTTTTTTTCTACATTATGTCACCTGATGGAGTTTGGGTTCCGTGCCACCGTCAGCCCTGTTGCCTTTGGGTTTTGGCTTGCTCAGTTGGGGACACTAATATTTAACTATATTACTTTCTATTAAATTCTGTTGCATTATTTTCCTGTTACCATTGTGAAGCTGCTTTGAAACAATCTGCATTATAAATAAAGGTGACTAAGTGTTTGTTCACTTTGTTGTGATTGAATAATACATGACTTCTAGAAATGACATGATGCAATTCATATCATGTATAACATAATACCAGCTTCAGATTGCATCATTGGTTGTTGTGCCTAAAAAGCAAGTACTGTCCAAACCCAGTCATTGATTTATTCATAGATCCAGTCAAATATGTATTTTAGTCATTTCTCGTTTAAATTAAGATGCCTTCCCTTTATTAATCCCTTATCTTCCGCTATTCCCAAGTCAAGGGTTGTATATATATATATATATATATATATATATATATATATATATATATATATATATATATATATATATATATATATATATTGACCAAATGCATATCTTGAAAATCCAATCAACAATTGTAAGGTACATTTTTTTGTTCTCAGTGAATTAGATTATTTATCTACATTTATTTCAAAAGCATTTTGGCTTCAGACCATTAACATCACTACAATGAATCATCACTATAGGAGATTTTCCGGCCTTATCAGATGCCTCATCCTGCCTACACTTTTAAAGGGGTACTTCAGCGCTGGAAAGTTTAATGTGTATTTAAACTGGTTCATTTATTTTTGAATTTGTTGCCTTCTAAACTGAGAAAAGCCAGAAAATGTATTTTTGGCTCATGTGGATGAAAGACAACAACTCCCAGAATGCACTTGCTTCACTGCCCTACGAGGCCACTCCCAAAGCCATTGCTACTGGTTCACTTGCCCACCGCGGCCCTGCCCCTACCGTAGTTTTCATTTTCATAATGATAAAAATATTTAGTTAAGTTAGAGAACAGACACTACAATTAAAATCTGAACATGTCTGTTCAATATAGTGTGAGTGACGAGTGTCACAGAACAAGTGCAGCAGTAGTCAGATTACATTCATCACGAGAACAAGGTGCTGAGGTAAGCCTTGGCACGGCATACATTCACAGCGCCTGTTCAGTGTGGCGCGTTTTCAGTTCATGCCTATGGAAGCTTAACTTTCATAGGAATTCACTTGAAAAGTTGAAACACACACTTTGCTCCACACCACTCCTTTTACCTGCCAAAAGCCTGGCAAACTTAGCGCTGTGAGTGTGATAGCCTCTGGCCAAAACATCCTCAGATAACGTAAAATGACGATATTTGGGGGGGGCGAATTTTTGACCATTCGTCCGCTCGTCCTCATACCTTTCTCCAGTCAGCTGTTCCGAATTGCTGGAAAAACTAAATCTTCTCCTTCTATGTCCAGTTTGGGCACTGAGGATTTACATTGACCACTCTGGCATGTGGTGTAAATCCGATTAGCGGCTGGTCTGCTTTGGGGGTTGTGGTACAGATTTTACCATCTACAAGCAGAGGTTATCTCATTAGATTGTCGATGCCATTGTTTTGGCCTATGAGGCACACGGTATGACTTTGCCTATCGACTCAAACCTGGTAACTCATGTCCCTTTTGGTTGATTCCCTTATTCTGGCTTTATTGCTGTGAAGCACATGGTATGTCATGCTTCTAGCACTAATAAAAAAATTATATTTTATTTAGAAGTGTTTGGCATTCTTTGCTTTTGACCTAGCTGTGCTTTCATAAAAAAAAACTAAACAAAAAATAAGGCCAATAAAAAGGTTAATTGTTGAGCCTATTTATGCCTGTGTTTAATCCTCTTGTTATTATCTGATGGTTGACCCCTGGTTTGTCTCCAATGGGTGACCATTCTGAGACCATGGGGCTTGTACTTGTGCATACTTCACAACCTGATTGGTCAGGCATGCCTTCAGTATGGTGATGTGGGTATTAATGTTCCCATAGCGCCAATCGAAAGGGAACATCTCAAGTTACTTATGGAACCTGGAGAGGGAACGAAAGGATGTGTGGTCTTACCTTTGACTTCCTTCGGACAATTATAATTTGATGGCATGTGTTTCTGACATCTGTTTATGTACAGTAACACGCTGATACTACATCACCTACCCACGCTGTTGCCAATCACAATTTTCCTTTCCCTCTCGTGCTTCACTCAGGGGTTTTCCCAAAGCGTCACAATGTCATGATGCAGTGTTTCGTTCCATCTGAGGGAACCAGATTACATAGGTCACCTGATACATTTTATACTGTTGTTGTAATGCAGCCAAAGCTAATTATTATATTATATGGAAAATATTTACAGTGTATCTATTTGACCTGCCCACTATTAGAGATGTTTAAAGCTGACAAGAAATCATTGATTGATTGATTGATTGATTGATTGATTGATTGATTGATTCATTCATTCATTCATTCATTCATTCATTCATTCATATAAAATAAGTATGATCATTCTGTGACTTTTGATCTCAAGGCAATTTAAGCAGTAACCATGTCAAATTTGATAAATGTTTAAAACTGATGTTCTATAGTTGATATCTTAAGTTAACTATGCCTTAAATATATTTTGCAAAGTATATTTTCCTCAATGTTCTTTGGATCCCCATTCCCCCGTTATTGGTCCCTGTAGGTCCCTGAACCCCAGTTTAAAACCCCCTGCCTTGGTGAGCCATGTAAACGGGTTTGGGTGAGGATTCCATTCACTAATCTAAGTTCAAATCCAGTTGATGGGGGTAAGAGAATCCATTTCATTTTCTACTGGAAAAAATCTAAGTTTGGATAAACTGGATGAAAAAGGGGGTGGAGGAGAAAAGGGGGCAGTGGTCTGGGGAAAGAGAAAGTTACATTCTGCTGTGCGCGATAATGAATGCTTTGTCAGGAAGAATCCATCAATGGTCACCAGGGGGAGGGAGACGTCAGGAAAAGTTATGGTTTGTTGGTTTTTTAACTCACGTGGTCTGCTATAGCAAAGTAATTCAGGAACAAAAACTGTCATGTTATTGTACTTCATCTATTTGTAAAGCTGTCTGGTGGAATAGAGAGAAATACGCCTCTTCGACACAATTCACAATACATTTTGGCAGTTTTAAAGCCATGTAGTGCAACATTGCAGAGCTCAAAATGCATAAATACAGTCACACACCTATGTTCATACTGCGATCTGTTCTATTCATCATGCAGATCTGTTTTCTTGTTCTTATGTTTTCTCTTAAAAAGAGCTTTAGACATGGATATTACAGGCCTGCACTGATCTATTGCTCTCTATTTCTCTTCATCGTCTTTTGCATCTCTTTCTGTTCCTCATATTAACCTCTTTAGCTGTTGGAGCATGGCAACTCCTGACACAGCGCATCTTTACTACTGTCTGTAGACAAAGCTGTAACTGTCAGTCCTTCTCTTTCTCACTCAGTCTCCTCCTCTCTCGTAGCCCTAGGCTATCGTTCTTTATGTGTGTAGTAGTGTTAGCATTTGGAGAGCTCTCATCCCTTTAGCTGTTCTCTTGTTTAGCTAGCCTACTTTCTCTCACTATGTAAACCGAAGAAATTCTTCATGAAGTTCACAGGGGTCATTGGTGCTGTTTTGCCTGGGGAAGAAAAAGACGAAAGTAATAACACAGTGAAAATTTTCACTGCAGCTTTTCAGATTAGAGGACAAATACATGGAGAGGAAAAGAAATCAAACCCTGGCAAGCTGAGTCTGACCTGTCATGCCATAAGAATCTTTGTAGGTCTGGGCAGTGATGTGGCGCTAACAAGAGAAAGAACTGATCTCACTGTGAGAGGAGAGAGGAAAGAGAGAGAAATGTGAAGTAATTGTTCCAAGGAATGAAACTGATTCACACTCAGTGATGTGTGAAATGACACTGGCAGATGACACGGGCTGTAGTGTTGTTTCACAACATAAGAACACTGCACTATTTTAAAAGCGCTTATCAACACCATAACTGAAAGAAACAGCTTCTTTAATGTGACCAGTAAAATTAGACCGGTGACTGTTATCAGTTATTATAGTATGAATTGATTTATAGCTTGAGGCGCTCATGTTTAGGGTCTGAGAGACCCTGACAGGGCCGGCCCTGACCAATTTGCTGCCCTAGGTAAGATTTTACTTTTGTTTTATATGTTGGTTGTGTTTTAAAAATTGTACGCTGACTCTAGTCTATTCTATATATATAGTATATAGGGTGAATTCAGGGTGATTGTGACACTTTTTGTCATTAAGATGACTTGGAAAAAGTGTCCAAATAAACCTGAACTCACCCTAGTTAAACGATACAAAAATAGCACCTACGCCACAGTACAGCCTAAACTCAAATAGCAAGAGTAATCGCATCTAACATTCATGCACAAACTTTTCAGAACTAGCACAAGTGTTTGTTTTCCAGTTTAAATTCCCAATATTAAACTGATTCTATTTCTGATTTTATAGCGTTCTATTTCTGACACACTTCAAGCACTAGCTGTGCGGGGGAAGATTAATGCGCGGACCCGGGTCAGTAATATCGAATTAATATTAATAAAATAGTATCATTAATAAAACAGGAAAAAAATCACTCATTTTGGTGCGGCGACCCCTATAGCATTTGACTATTCCGACTATTGACCCCCGAACCAAAATGATAATAGAAAATCAATAATACCTTTGCCCATGTGATAGTACATAACAATTAGAAATAACAATGACTAAATCTACCCCAGTATTTATGATCTATTTTTGTCCAAATCTCTAGGAGTTTGCCGGTCCAGGCCCTGTAAGGAGCGAGCCAAGAACTATCACCATTGTGTCCTTGAGCAAGTCACATGAACCCATGTTGATTTGGATAGACCTTGGATAGACATGTCTGCTAAAACGACTAAATGTTAATGCTCAAGAGGGACAGATTTATGCATAACCTTTATTTCATTGCACATTTTCATTGAAAACAAAGCTGTAGAAACGTGTGTCCATGTGTAGTTGGGCAATATATGTGCTGACAACACTTCTGCTGTGTGAAATTATCTTGTTTATTTATGTTGCCTCATGATTATTGAAGGTGTCATATCATACAGATATAATATTCTTTGATATTTAGAGAGAAAACTGCTTACAAATATTTGTCAAAAATCAAAGCTTTCCCTGGTCAAAAAGAACTTATTGTTACTGAGCAGCAATAAATCATTTTGAACTTTCACAACCTCAAAAACTTTGCTTAGCTGCAGAAAACAGACTATTTATTTCTAAAGGTTAGAGAGAGGGTGAAAAATATTATTTTATATGAGCCCCAGGGAAAATAATAAAAATATGTATGATATGACTCATTTAAATAACACTATTTTAAGGGTAAAAAAACTGTGTAATATATATATAAAGGTGTGTTCCATCCGACCATAAGTGGACTGTGAATTGGAACTCACAGAATATTTTGCAATCTTAAGTGATAATCCAATACGAAGGGAGTTAACATGTTCAGTTCTATCGGCACTGCAAATGCATTGGGATTAAGGGAAGTGAATAGGAAAAATCACCCAACTGTCATTGTGCACCATGTCACTAGTCAGAACTAAAGATGGAGCAGAGCAATGGAGTTTACATACTGTATGCATTTGAGTATTCACATTATGTTATTCCTATACAAACTAGAATATTTATGAATGGTTATGGTGATGAATGTTATATTCGCATATTCTATTATATAAATAGGTATGATTAGTTGCAAGAAGCAGCTGAGGCTCTGTCATTTTTTTATTTTACTTTATTGACCTCGTCCTCAGGAGTGTTTACTATACGGCTTTGCAAGAAAGCGCGCAAGATGCAACGCGACAATATCAAAATTGACTGCGACAAATAGATTTCCCCTTTCCCTTTAATTTTTTTTTTTAGTATTTAAATGAGTACAATTTTACTTCATTGTAGAGCTGCGCACAGACGTTAACTGCCTCACTCCTCTCGCTCACATGACAGGAAGTGAATTAAAACATGGGAGTGTTTCTCAATATGCGTTCCTCTGTGTACTGCATGCTTTAAGGTTAAATCTGATAAGAGTCTATCTACACCGATCAGACATAACATTATGACCACTGACAGGTGACAGGTGACAGGTGAAGTGAATAACACCGATTATCTATTCATCACAGCACCTGTGAGCGGATGAGCTATATTAGGCAGCAAGTGAACATTTGTTAGAAGCAGGAAAAATGGGCAAACGCAAGGATTTGAGTGAGTTTGACAAAGGCCAAATTGTGATGGCTAGATGACTGGGTCAGAGCTTCTCCAAAACTGCAGCTGTTGTGGGGTGTTCCCGGTCTGCAGTGGTCAGTATCAATCCAAAGTGGTCCAAGGAAGGAACAGTGGTGAATTGGTGACAGGGTCATGGGCTGCCAATGCTCATTGATGGCCGTGTGGTCCGATCAACCGTACAAGCTACTGTAGCTCAAATTGCTCTAGAAGTTAATGCTGGTTCTGATAGAAAGGTGTCAGAATACACAGTGCGTTGCAGTCAGGGTGCCCATGCTGACCCTTGTCCACCACCGAAAGTGCCAACAGTGGGCACGTGAGCATCAGAACTGGACCACAGAGAATCTTGGCAGACTTTGGGCTCCTTAGTACCATTCGAACATAATTGAAATGCCACAGCTTTCCTGAGTATTGTTGGTGGACCATGTCCATCCCATCTTTTGATGGCTACTTCCAGCAGGATAACTCACCATATCACAAAGCTCAAGTCATCTCAAACTGGTTGTTTGGGCATGACAATGAGTTCTCTATACTCAAATGGCCTCCACAGTCACTAGATCCAATAAAATCCAATAAAGCACCTTTGGGATGTAGTGGAACGAGATTCGCATCATGTTGTGAAGCCGACAAATCTACAGCAACTGCATGATGCTATCATGTCAAAATCTCAGAGGAATGTTTCAAGCACCTTGTTGAATCGATGCCACATAGAATAAAAGCAGTTCTGAAGGCAAAAGAGTATTCAACCTGGTACTAGTAGGTGTACCTAAAAAATGGCAGATGAGTGAATATTATTTAGATTGTGTGTTTGTGCATCTGTGCTGTATGTGAAAAGTCTAGAACAATATTAGCCAAGAGTATTTTCAAGAGAGTCTGAGAAAGGCCGATAGACTGTAAACAGAGTGATCTGATTGTCTTCTGCTGATCCTTCAGGCCTCAGCTCTCTGAGTGATGAAGAACACATTTCATTTTGAGGAAGAGTCCTGTGAAGTATAAATAATAGTGACTGGTAACTTGTAAACTGTTAGTGTAATCTAAAACAGTCAATGTTGATCAGACTTCAGTTCATATTTAATTCTGCAGTGAAAAAATGCAATGGAAAGTATAGTTTGTACACAAGGCAGTAATGTATCATGTTTTATAGAGAACACAGCTGTGGTTTGATCTCATCAGTGAAGCACGAGATGAGATTCACTGATCGGTTTCCTCTGCAAAATCCCTGCCTTTTTCTGACTCATCTGACCTAAACAACCTAAATGTGACTCTAAGAAAATTGTCCACTCAAAAATAAAAATTGTCATAATTTTCTCACTCCTCACATTGTTCCAAAACTGTATGACTTCCTTTCTTCTGTGGAATACAAAATGTGATATTTTAATGATGACTAAGTCTGAACTCAAATTTTCAAGTCACAAATCAAGTTTGGCAAACAAACTGCCAATTTAGATAAAAAGCTTATCCAGATTCCACTAATTAAAACCTCGTTTACACTTAACACACACTTATAGACCTATAAACTAAACAAAGGCTGTTTTTCGGCTACAGGTATCCCAGGAGGTTTTGCTACAGTTTTATTTCTGTTGAAAATGAGTTGTAAAAGGAATTAAAAATGGAGGTTAATTAAGAGAAACCTTCTAATCACAATCACTAATCTGAGTTACTTGAATGTACCACTATCTTGAGAGCAAGAGAGGATGCGGAAGGGAAGGAGTGCACAGCTTGATAGTGAAGCAACTAAAGTTTGCTGGGCTTATCAAATCGCTGACAGAGCTTTAATTTATTCAGTGCTGCCTAAATTGCGAAATGAAAGTCACAGGAACAATACTATTTGAAAGTGACTTTATTAGTGCAAACTCAAGCTGAACAGTCATTGTGTGATAAATTCTAAATTAAATAACTTATTAATGAAGACATTGCTATTCTGACCCTCAGTGCCTAAAGTATGTGGGTAATTTTATTAAATGATCAAATGCACATATTGCATGACCAGTTGGTTTGAATCTCATCTCCAATGTGTTGTGTAAGGAAAATCACTTTAAATGATCTATTAAACTGGTATATGTTTAGAGCATGTAGATTCTCCATTATCTGATTTAGTAGAGTTGTTTTGCACAAGGTACTTGTGTGTTCATATATTGGAACAGCTTTGACTTTAGGGCCAAATGTTTGAAAATGTCCACTCAAATGGACGGTGATGAAAACTTGCTTGTGAGATTTGAAGTGATCAAAATGTTGCCAAATCATGTTTTTAAAATCTCCTAATATCATCAGGTTTGTGAGAGGGTTAGCTTTAGAGGGTTTTAGAGTTTAGCAAATACCTTCACACCTTTTTTTGATGACCTCACTAATATAATGAAACCAGGGTGTGAGCAGTATGTGTTTGTATACATCGCTATACTTTGGGGACAATTTTGTCCTATATGAAGTAAGCTAAATTAGACAAAATCTCCATTTGCGAACACCCAGGGATGTCCTCATTTGTAAAAAAAAAAAAAAAAAAAAATGTATATAATAATCGTAGGTAAATGTGTACGTACACGTGTGTGCGTGCAAAATGGATTTGTGTCATGACGTGTTGTTTATATCTAAGCCTGCATTTGGCCTCGGGATACGTGTCTCACTGACTGTCAGTATTCATCTATCTTAGATCAGGACTAAAATACAATGATATTAGCAGCTTCAGTGTGTGTATGTGTGTTTGGAGGCTGCTGTGATTTTAATCAGTGTGTTTGCTTTGGCCCTCGTATTCTGCTAAAAGCACTCAAAAACTCTCATCAGATCAGATTCATCCTCTGCAGTGATGCATGAAAACACAACAGGAACAATCATTTAGGGAAAAAGATGATTCAAATGCTCAAATCAATGACGCGAGGCTTGCGTGAATATGTGCATTATAGTTTGAGTGTGTGGGGAAGTTTTGTGCCAAGGCTGACTGGACTTGCTTCACTCTTGCTTCAGTGGGTAATGTGCTTGAATTTACATTTTTACTCCATCTCACACTCTTGTTCTGACTTTCCCAATGTCCTCGATTTGTTCTCTCTTCAGTGTGTTAACTGTAAAATATTGTTTTAATCTTGTATTATATCTTTCAGTTTCTTTTAGTCCCCTAATTGACCTATAATCCTAGTTTAATTAAGATCTGGGATTTAGTGGCAGCCTCAGTGCACTTTTGTTTCGAAACTCTTAGCTGATATGAAACCAGACTCTGGGGACAGTTCTGGTGTGAGAAAACATTTTTACGTTGACTATATAATAATGCAATTATTTGAGACAAAAAGCTTAGATCACAGATTAAAACTCACATGCAACTATGGTGTTGTGTTCAAGGTGACATGAATGATTGCTGAATCACACTGATGAACAGGACCGTTAAAAGGAATTTCATGGGGCAACAGAAAAAAAATCATAAATCTGAAGGCCTGTTTTGATCTACTCTGTTCTCCCAGAGCGCCACGTGCTTAGAATAGCTAATGTTTGTTCTTCTGACGCTAGCCTGTAGGGGGCACTAGAGTGTTTTGTGAATGAGGCTGATGCTAACTCTGTTTGCTGTAGTTCAGTTGCTGAACCAATTTATTAAGAAAAGGAGAGGGAGAATGGGAGAGAGAGGGAGTAAATAAATGGAACTGCCCCCGTTGCTCCAAGCCAAACATCAAAGTAATCAAGGAAAACAAGCTTTTTTTTAAATGGGATGGATCCAATTAGAATATTACTGCTCCATCAGATCCGTCCACTAGCAGAGAGATGGTGCTCCTCACTGGCCTCCTCCATTAATGCTAATAACCTCTTCTTCATGTACACAGCATACTGTACATGTTAAAGGCAGAGGACTTTGATAAGTCAGACCCTTCTTTTACTGAACAATCCCATTCAGACTGAAGAGCTTTTAATTACAGATAACCCATTAGAGTTATGCATTAGACGTTGATATATCATTCAAATTTGGTCATCCTATCAAGTCAACCTATCAAGTTTAATTTGCCATCAGGTTAAAATAAATTCGATGTATACTAGGTATAAATTCAGTGAGACTCAAAGACGTCAACATGATTCAGCCTTTTTCAAGTGTGCTATATTTTTACTCACTTAATGACTCGCTCACTCCTTCATTACTGCATTTTCTCTCTGTCTCTGTTTTCTTTCTGTTGTCGCAGTGTTATTATATCTGCTCATTCTCATTCTATTGCTCTCTTCCTCAGAGGTATGTGGTGAATGTCACAGTATAACGCGAATGATCCCAGTGGGACTATGCCGCTCTTTAGGAAGCCAAAGATACTTGCTTTATTTCTAATTCACAGCTGTTAATTTTTATAGCCCGAGGACCCTTTTAAAATTGCTCCGTTTATTATTTTGCTTTTCTTCTTTTATCTTTGGTGAAAATTAAGTCTTACCTGAGAAATCCCTTTAATCCCTCTAAACTGAACTGTCAGTCAGACAAATTGGTGATCTAGAGTATTTTAGGATCTCTAAGGAAGTTCATTTGTCTTGGAGAAAAGTGAGTGATTCAGCTGAGAGTGCTATAGTTCTTCAGCTTGAGGAATGATCCCTGCTGGTATACACATCATCTTGATGATTACTTGATCTTGTACTACAGTATGTATACCTTCATATATCTTTAATCAGGTATTTAATCACCTCTCAGAAGAACTGCCATGCACTTACACTCATCGTTCTTTCTCTTTTTTTGTCTTCTGCCATACCCCTTCATCACTCTTTTAATTAACTACTCGCTCTAGATTAGTTTCATCATTTCAGCAACCAAGCGTTACATAAATCCAGCGCTCATGCAATGTCATGTGATTGAAATGCGATGAATGTGTGTCAGTACCTCCTGGATTTAAATGTTCACTAAAATACTCAGGAACTCAGAAATAAATGATTAACAAAAACAGACATGTTGTAGCCTGTTAACAAATACTGAATCTGTGAGAAAATCATAATGTGAGGTCTTTTCTGTGCAGAAAGGTTAAATTTCCAAATGGTGTAACCTGGCAACAGAGTGCCTCTATTGGACTGAATTATGGGCCATTTGATTGCATCTCATCATCACACTCTTTTCATCACACTGTTTTAATTCCGCATCTGCCATTTCACTATAATTTACTGAATCACCACTATTGACCCATTTAGGACCTGGATAGCAGACTAAAGGTGGGTTACTGCAAAAATATATGTTGTCAGTAACAGTTTTTTTCAGATTATGTACAGGCTGTATGGCTGTGTGTGTGTGTGTGTGTGTGTGTGTGTGTGTGTGTGTGTGTGTGTGTGTGTGTGTGTGTGTGTGTGTGTGTGTGTTTTAAATTGATATTTGATTATGAGTGTAATTTTAAGTTCAGTAATGATGACTGAAATGATGTTATGATGAATTTAATAGAGATTCACATGTACCATGACGGTTATTGGTTGTTATTATTAGAGATTAATTTGATTTGATTTGTATAAATTGATATTGGTTGATTTCAGAAATGTAATTGTGCATGCTCATTTCCACCTAGTTTTACATTTAGATTTACTGTCATCTAACACTCATGTAATGTACATTAACTTACACTACACATTTCATTTTTTTCATGTTATATTTTTCGAGTAAATAGTATTTATATATGATATATATTAGTTATTGGCCATTAAGTTAAAATTATTATCACCTTATCATTGTGCATAATTTTAATAAGAGTGCATTCATACCATAAATCATTGTAAACTATCAATGTTAGGCCTCATACTCTTTGAGATACTTATTTTAAGTGCAACAATTAGCAAATTTCTCTTTTGGTCTTATAGGTGAAAATAAATAATTACAATATTTCTGGCATACATTTCACACCATAAAAGCACACCCATTTTTTGGGATAATGAAAAATATTCACCATCACGTTATACCTTTAAATGTGTTATAACTTTAAATGTTATATCAATAGCTATTCACCATTGAAACAAATCTTAAGTCGTAGTGATAACTATGTCTGCAAACCTGCAACGGAGAAAAATTGTCAAAACTACTGCTGAAGGTGATTCATATCACAGGGGTCTTTCAAACATTGTGTCTGACACTGGGGAAATTACACCTCTTTCATCATCAATTTAAGAACTCTTCACAGCCGAGAAGGTGAGCTGATGTGACTTAACATCATTTGAATAATGCCATTCATAGAAATGCTCAGATCAATGAATTATTAATGAGGTCTGGAACAACAGCACATCCAAAAACTGTCTTTCTTTTTTGTCTGTTCTATCTCTTCTTTTTTATGTTTTTATCTTTACTAGGAAGTCTTGTGACCCTCAGTACCAGTATTACTTATTTTATTCATATGAATTTAAAACATTTGATACAACATAACTGTAAATGATCTAGACATATAAGCCTTATTTAACCTTTTTCGTTTTCAGATGGAGTATTGAGATTAGTTGGTATTCAGGAAAGTTTTAGATTGAAGTTTTTAGAAGACTAAATCAATAATTTAGCTGTGTAAAAGAGATTCGCTGGGTTGCATTTTGCATGTGATCTGTGTTGTTAATAATTTATTCAGTCATGAAGGGTACTATCTGTTAAAGTAAATACAAGATATGGCTCTGCTAGTATGATCGAAGAATTCAAATTTAGCTTGTAGGAACATGAGTATATTTCTGACTCGGTAGCAGCAGGGGTGAAAACATCACAACTTACACACTGATCCCAAAATCTGCACCAATGTGGAGGTTAAATATCCACATCAGAGGGGAAAGGAAACCAAAATATTTGTCTCGTTCTGTTACACTGAAAAGCCACACCATGAAATATCACTCTCAGCTGAACTCTGGGAAAATGTCCCAATGATGCACATTTCTCAACATACGACAGTATGTTTAGGCAGGAGCGGATTTAGTGGTTTAGGGGCCCTAGGCAAGGACAGGATTTTGGTATATCATTCTCAAATCAACTTATTTACCTGGGTTTTCTTTGTACAGCTTGCACAGAAGTGTTCTTGTTCTTCATTGTTAATTTAGTTTGAGACAGTGAACAGTTCTATTATGGGGGTTGGTACAGGCCTGATTGTCTTCAGGGGTCCCTAGGCAGCTGTCTACCTTTGTCCAGTGTTAAATCTGCCCTTGTGTTTAGGATCTTGAAGAAATTATGTAGAACTTGACTTATGCCACACAACTAAACATTTTAGAAAAGCTCTGAATGTAGATGTTCGCAATGTATGCTGTACAGTATTAATACCATATTGGTTATTGGCCAATATTCAATTTTTAAAAACATTTATCAAACATTATTAAATTTTTTACTTTGCTGTCATCAAATACTCTTAAAGTTTTAAATAGCACCTTTAAAGGGATAGTTCATATAAAAATCCCCTACAAATTTTGTTCCAAGCCTTGTGGCTTTAAACGGGACCTATTATTTACAAGATATAATTTAAGTCTCAGGTGTCCCCAGAATGTGTCTGTTAAGTTTCAGCACAAAATACTCCCCAGATCATTTGTAATGATCTGTTGTAGGCCATTTTTGAGTTGCAGCAAAAACAATTTATTTGTGACAAACAAACAAAGCTGTTTTCGTGCATGTATCTTTAAATGCAAATGAGCTGATGCTCCTGCCCCTATCTAGCATAGCACTGTGCCTTTACAGCTTTTGCCTTGGATACTCCAACCCAATCTCACGGTAATTTGTACGTATTTTACGAGGTAGCTAATTTGTATGATTATAAATGAATGACCTACCCCTAACCCCGCCCATAAAACTGCAGTATAGGCAGGTACAAGTTAGTGAGGTCGTACTAATTTGTACGCATTAGCCACCTCGTACAAATACGTACGAATTGGTCGTGATATAGCATTGGATACTCAACCAAAAGCAAACAAAAGATCTGTTTGGTTTTGATTATCATCTCGATCATGGTCACACTCACGTGAGATTGCAGTTCTTTATTATCATGAAAGTTATTATTTGCATGCATGTGTTTTAAAGTCATATCAGTTTAAACTTTTGATATATGGGTTTCTGAATGTACACGTTCGTGAATATTAAACTAAGTTCTCTTTCACCCTTTTTGTGCTTTAACTGTCAAAAATGTTTGTGAATGTAAACAGCACAGGGAAAGAAAATCGCATGTATATATTAGATTTGTGCATTAAAGTGAAAGCAGCTTAATATACATTACCTACTGCTATACAGTATATGGTGTTAATACAAATCAAGCAACCCGACGGTCGGCCATCAGGTATTGTTGGGCCATTTTTGAGTGCCGGTCGGCTTAGTTTTTTGGGGTGTTGGCCAGAGTCGGACACTGTCTGGGTTTTTTTAATGGCAATTTAGCAGATTGAATCTGCATCAGGCCATCAGAGAGAAAGAGAACTCTGATTGGCTGTTCAGCTTATCGAACGAGTCGGTGCAACAGAATAAAAGTGAAAGTGGTGCAAGCGAGTAAAGAAGTCATGACGACACAGACAAAAGGCTGTTATAATTTTAGATCATCTACATAAGCATCCGAATGCACAGATATTTTCATAATAACATGAGCTGACTGGAATTGAAGTGAGCAGTGTGATTGATTTTCCAAATGGTAAGCAAGCGCTGCATTGTTTGTATATCTGCAGTCCTAGTTTCGGTTTCCCTTTTTGAATGGATGAAGATAGACTATTGATACCTGCTGATATAGACAGATACATTTACTTGCATGCAGGCGCAGAGCGCATTTGCTAGTTGACTGTTGGCATTTGTCCTTTTGGTGTGTTCAAGCGCAGCTTTTTAGCCAAAACGCAGCCGACAAGAGGGGACAACACAGTCAGCTGTCAGCACCACTAATTCTTTGACGTACTTGAATGCTGCTGTTAAATGTTCTGGCAAAGAGACAAACATGGCGGACTGTATACAGCTCACTCAGGGGAGAAGCTAAGCTAATAGTGCAGATTCCATGCCAGTCGTGGGCGGTGCCTGTGCAATTTGACAAATTGATTCCTGAATGGCTTATTTTGAGACACTGTTTCAGACTTATGGGGAAAATAACAAACAGTGTGGATGGATTTTTACCACAATAGGGTGGTTTATACACACACTGCTGATACATAGTATGTTCAAAAACAATATAAAAGCAAATTTTACCCCTTTAATTCTTCTGTGAAAGATAATTTGAGACATGTCTCTTTTGTATGCACAGTGGTAACCAACCACTAACATTCTTCAAAATATTTTTTTTTATTCTGCAGAAGAAAGAAAGTCATACAGGGTTGGTGAATAAATAATCACAGAATTATCATTTTTGGGTGAATTATTTCATTAAATATAATCTTTAGTAAAAACCCAAAATAAAAACTTATTTTTTTATATTGTACATTATCTTTTGAAATTCACTTGTAGGTATTCAAAATGGTTGATTTTTAAAAAATTAATGTTTCATTTCTAATTTAGATTAATATAGATTTTAAACTAATAGATTTTTTAATATCAGCCATGTATCGATAATTTGGCCATAACATAAAAAAAAAAATTATCAGCTTATCATTACTGGCCAGGATTTTAAAGTCAGTGCATTAACTGTATGTTAAATACAAAGAGTTTATGAATAACACCTCCACCATATTAATCAACTTAATACAACAATATAAGAAACATAATAAGCCTACGCAATTAAACAATATCGAATATTACTGCAAATACTGTAGAAGATAAATCTGTTATTTTGGCTGATAACTGATATGAAAGAGATGGAAATACAGTCAGTGTTTTACATATGTTTGAGTCTTATATGTAGTTTATGGGGAGTGCTTAGCCCTCCGCTCTCATATAAAGGGGGCAGTCTCTTCGCTACCCCAGTATCCTCTGAGATAACACTACCAATTAATCTGCGGTTTCCTGACATTCAGCCTTCAAAGCTGAGAGGCAGGAGCTTTTATTCCTAAACATCAAAGACTATTATTCTTTCTTTTCTCTCTTCAAATCAACATCTAGCCCCAGGATCTAGCACCATCCCCCTCTCCACCCCTCCCCTATGCTGTGAGGAGCAGGGTTTTGACTCAGATCATAACACAAGCAGCAATGGAAGCCTAAGACAACAAGAGGAGCTGTTGCTCACACAGCAGAGATGTCAAATTGTTTATTGTCTTTCCTTTAACTCTGCCTCCCTCTTCATTCTCACAGCCCTAGTCAATCTCACTGTCTTTACTAAAGCTGGTTATTGTGAAACAGCAGCAGAAATGTGCATATAACACCTCAGCTCTCTCTCTCTCTCTCTCTCTCTCTCTCTCTCTCTCTCTCTCTCTCTCTCTCTCTCTCTCTCTCTGGATGGAGGATACACAGGCTTCTATTGCGCTGTGAGATTTAAAAATGTATGATCCACATGCACAATTGGGAAAAATATTTGAAATTTAAGAGCTCCTGTCCCTAACTGAGATGGAGAGCTGTGTCTGCTCTATGAAAGAAAGAGAAATGTGTAATAAAATGCAAGGAGAACAAATTTACTCAGAGCACAGAAAGCAATATTTCTTTCACATTATTGATTACATGCACACGACACATCATAAGAGCTTTAAAATTCCACCCTCCAAAAGTGGTCCTGCATTCAGGACTTTGATCAATTCCTTGTTTTTCCCTTTTGAATATTTTTCACCTATATTTCTGCTATATTCCATCCATTTAGACTGCAAAGCGTGCTCGGTTACTCACGTAACCTCGGTTCCCTGAGAGAGGAACGAGTATTGCGTATGGGAAAAACTCCTTTTCTCGAGAATATGAAGCAAAACTTTATTCATAAAGTGTCTATGTAAACGCAGTGCGGCTGCACAGCCGATAGACCAGCGCAGCTGCGCGCTGATTGGCTGTGCAGCGGAACTGCATGAACCTATGGCGAGGCGGCAGAGAGAGAGCGAACCAGTAGGGGTCGCTAAAATTCCCGCCGAACAAGGTCTCTAAAATTAGCATATCTGAGGCTATATAGACCGTGTTTTGCCATAGGAAATCAGGTTAAAAATCGAGACGATACCCTGAGAAGCACAAGCACGGCGGCGTTACGCAATACTCGTTCCTCTCTCAGGGAACCGAGGTTACGTGGAGTAACCGAGCACGTTCCCTTTCGAGAGGTCTCTCGCGTGATGGGAACCCAATTTGAAACGCCGTGCGTGCTTAACTGACCCAAGTGGCCTGAGGCACTAAGATGGGTAACAGTGAGTCACAGGAGACCAACAGAGTGGGTCCTATAGCGGACATAAGAGTATATAGGCCGGATAGCATCGGGCCATATGATAGAATTACGACCGGACATAGTCGGGCCTTAATATATAAGTGTAGACATATTATGAAAGCTCATGCTTGTGAGAGCTTATCATGTATGCATAACAGGGAGACCGGACGCATCGGGTCTATACCTATTAAATGGGGATAATCCCGGCTTGTAAAGCGGGGACTTCCAGTTTATAAAATCTGATAAAAGTGGACGGAGAGGCCCAGCCTGCCGCGCACAGATATCTTGTAGCGGAATGCCTCGTGACCATGCCCATGACGAGGCCATGCCTCTAGTAGAATGGGCTTTAATGCCCAGGGGGCAGGTTAGGTCTTTAGACTTGTAAGCCATAGAGATGGCGTCCACTATCCAGTGTGACAGTCTCTGCTTCGTGACGGCATAGCCTTTAGTGCGGCCACGAAGCACACAAAGAGCTGTTCCGATCGCCTGAAGGGGCGGAGCGCTCTATATAAAGTCTCAGCGCCTGACTGGGCAGAGCAAATTCGCGTCCTTTTCGTCTTGCGACGCGGGCAGGGCCAAAAGAGAAATGACCTGTGCCCTAAAGGGAGTAGAAAGCACTTTAGGAACATAACCATGTCTAGGTTTGAGGACGACCCTGGAGTCGTTAGGCCCAAACTTGAGACAGGAAGCACTCGTGGAGAGTGTAAATCGCCCACTCGCTTGACTGAGGCCAGTGCCAGCAGAAAAGCGGTTTTCAGCGAGAGGTGCTTTAGGCTCACAGACTGAAGCGGTTCAAAGGTAGAGCCCTTTAGAGCTTCCAACACTGTGGCAAGGTCCCATATAGGTACTGAGGGGGGGCGAGGCGGGTTCAGCCTTCTGGCCCCTTTAAGAAAGCGCACTATAAGCTCGCTTTTCCCCAGTGATTGTCCCGCGACCTGAGCGTGATAAGCTGCTATGGCGGCAACGTATACTTTGAGCGTGGAGGGGAACGACCCGCGCCCATTAGCTCTTGGAGGAAGGTGAGCACTTCTGCCACCTCGCACTAACGCGCGTCGAGGCTCCGTGCTGTACACCAGTTAGAGAATACCGACCATTTCAGTGCATAGAGCCGCCTGGTTGAGGGTGCTCTAGCTTCAGAAATAGTATTCAGAACTCTTTCAGAAAGGTTCGGGTATTGGTTGATGGGCCAAACATGGAGAGCCCACAGTTCTGGGTGGGGATGCCAAATTTTCCCTTGGCCTGCGTGAGGAGGTCTTTCCTCAGCGGAATCGGCCATGGGGCTGTGACTGACATGAGAGCCAGTTCGAGACCCATATTTGATTCTTCCACAACGGGCTATTAAGAGCACTGTGGAATTGGTTTCCTGATCTTTTGATGGCCTGTGGCAACATCGCGATCGGAGGAAAAGCATACAGAGGAGACTGGGCCAGACATGGGCCAGCGCGTCTCTGTGTTTGGAGAAAAATATTGGGCAGTGAGCATTGTCTTTTGAGGCTAAAAGGTCTACTTTCGCTTTGCCGAAGATGCTCCATATCAACTGAATCGTATGCGGGTGAAGAGACCACTCCCCGGGGGGAATACCGCCTCTGGATAGCATATCCGGACCCTGATTCAGAATACCTGGCACGTGAGCCGCCCTTAGGGAGCTCAGGAAGTGCTCTGCCCATAAAAGGAGGTGATTCGCCATGGAATGTAGGGAGCGTGATTTCAGCCCGCCCTGGCGATTTATATAGGATACCACTGACATGTTGTCCGCTCGACCAAGACATGGTGGCCCTTTATGTACGGAAGGAAAGCTTTCAGCGATAGGATGACCGCTTTCATCTCTAGACAGTTTATGTGTAGCCTTTTCTCTGTAACTGCCCACTGGCCAGAGACTGGCATGCCCTCGTGTAGGGCGCCCCAACCTAGGTTGGAAGCGTCTGTCGAGACCACTTTCCGTTTCGTGACTGTACCCATCATAACACCTGTTTGATACCAGGTGGTCGCCTTCCAAGGAGCCAGAGCTTTGACACAGCTGTGGTTCACTTTGATGCGAAACTGGCCTGATCGCCATGCGTGAGCCGGAACGCGAGGGTTTAGCCAGCGTTGGAGGGGACGCATGTGTAACAGACCCAGTTTGAGTACTGCTGATGCCGAGGCCATAAGACCTAGCATTCTTTGAAAACGTTTGAGGGGCACGTAAGCACCAGCTCTGAAAGACTTCGCCATGTTCTGAATAGAGAGGGCGCGCTGTGACGTAAGCCGCGCCCTCATCTGTATTGAGTCTATGACCGTACCCAGAAACGATATAGTTTGGCTGGGAGACATTGAACTCTTGGCGATATTGATCCTGAGGCCCAAACATTCTAGATGGTTGAGGAGCCAGGACTTGTGTGTCATCAACTGTGCCTCTGACTGAGCTATGACAAGCCAGTCGTCGAGGTAGTTGAGTATCCGCATGCCTTTCAGCCTCAGCGGGGCTATGGCTGCGTCCATGCACTTCGTAAAAGTGCGGGGTGACAGGGATAAGCCGAATGGCAGAACCGTGTATTGATAAGCCTGACCTCGGCGAATCCCAAGAATGGCCTGTGACGGGTGCTATCTGAATGTGAAAGTATGCATCTTTCAGATCGACCGTGAAAAACCAGTCCCCCGGGCGAATGTGCGCGAGGATTTGTTTCACTGTCAGCATCTTGAACGGGCGTGTCATAAGCGCTTTGTTCAGATGTCTGAGGTCTAGGATGGGCCGGAGGCCGCCATCCTTTTTGGAACGAAAGTAACGACTGTAAAAGCCTGACTCGCTTTGAGTGGGGTGCACGGTTTCCACCGCTCCTTCTCCAACAGTTTCGATACCTCGGCGCGAGCACGTGACTCGCGCTGCCTTTCACTGAGGTCTCGACCACGGCGCGAAGCGGGGTCTGGCGAACTGTAGCGAGTAACCTCGTTTTATTATGTTCAACACCCAATTTGATATGCCGGGATGGCCTGCCAGGCCTGGGCCCGTGAAGCCAGGGGCTGAATTTGGATGGGGGGCGGGCCGCTTAGTGATAGGGACCCGGTAACCCGTGTGTTTTGTGCTTGCAACACCGTGGGGATAGTGTTTATGTATGGCGGCGTGCACTGTGTAGTGGGCGCGCGCATTACATTTTTGGCACAGGACAGCGTGTGAGCTGTGTGGGGGGTGTTTGAACGTAGGTGTGCTGACTGTACAGTGGGCACATTGCCTACATAAAAAGCTCTTTTGAGATTTATTTGGGTCGCCGTGAGAACGCGCGTTGTGTGCAGGCGGCGCTTTTGATAGAGGGCTCGTTGACTGCGAAACTGAGTCGGCAGTCACCTGATTGCAGGGAACTGTGAGACTGAGAGAGTGGGGTGGGGTCCAGCCGAGCGGGACCTGGCCACCTTCTTTTCCTCTTTGCGGCTAGGACGGCCGGTGGCTCGGGTCTCAACGCGGCTTTGGGTCGAGGTCCCCGGGACTCGGGCTGCCTGCCGCGGCTTGCAGAGCGTGAGCGCTGCCGGATCCTGGATCCCGAGCGTGGCCGAGAGGACGGTGGCGCTGCTTTAGCGGGCTGGGTGGGCGGCGCTTTGTGGCGGCCAGAGGAAGAGTTGGAGCGTTTGGGCAGAAAGTGTTTCATGGCCTGCGAGGCTTTCTGAGCCTCGGTGAAACGCCGGCGGCCAACGACCGCGGACCGAACAACCCAGAGGAGGTAATGGGAGCCCAGAAAGGAGGCTTTATCCACGCCCTTCATGTCGGTGAGGTTCAGCCACAAGTGGCGCTCCAGAACAGTCAGGCTGGCCATGGTCCTACCGATAGCCTGTGCGTTAGCCTTGGTTGCCCGCAGGGCTAAATCGGTGGCGCTGCGCAGGTCCCTCAAGGCCTCAGAATCAGGAACAGACTCGTCCAGAGAGCGGAGAAGTTTGGCCTGATATACCTGGAGGACGGCCATGGTGTGAGCGCTGAAGCAGCCTGGCCAGCGGAGGCGTATGCTCGACTGGCGAAAGCTGATGTAGAGCGACATGGCTTGGAAGGGTGCTGAGCCTTGGCCTGCCATCCTCTGGAGGAGGGCGGACAAAGGTGCGCGGCGACTGCTTCCTCGAGGAGAAAACCCTCGTATCCTTTTTCCCTCGCGCCGTCAACCGAGGAGAGCGCTGAGGAAAAGGCGGATTTAGCGCGCGACGAGAAGGGGGCTTTCCAAGCCTTCGTCATCTCGCCGTACCTCCGGGAAGAAGGGGGCGGGCTTGGGAGGAGAGGAAAGGCGACGACCTTGTAGGAACCACTCGTCCAGCCTACTCCGTGGCGCTTCAGTAGGGTGGGACCACTCGAGCCCGAGGTCTTCCACGGCCTTAGTGAGCACCGGACCATCTCCGTGTCAAAGCTGGCTTTGGCGGTAGTGGCAGTCTGCGTCGAAGCGGGCTCCGAGACAGAGTCTGACCACTCGCTGCCAGATGCAGCCAACGAAAGGCTGTCCCCTCCTCTTCTTCCGCTATTGGTCCACCAAATGAAACGGAACAGGCCACAGTAGGTGAGTGGCACTGTTCCTCCTGGATGAACTCGACCGGCGAGAGCGAGGCACGTGGAGAGTTACTCGGCGCGGTCGCCGGGAGGCCTCTGGTCGCGCGCTTCTTCTTGCGCGTCCGAGGAGCGCGGTGGGAGCGGAGACATCGAAGCTGGCGAGGCGAGCCGAAGGGTCTGCAGAGCCATTTCACACTCGGGCAGCCGCCCCTGTTGAGTGCAGTCTCCGCGTGGTCGCGTCCGAGGCATGCCACACAGATGATGTGGCGGTCGCCGCCGAGGAGGTGCTCGGCATGAGGCGCAGGAAGGCGAGGCATTTGCAACAACGCCGCGCTCTTTTAGAAATAGTTGCAACGGCAACACACAAATAGCACAGACACAGAATAAAGGATATATGCCGGATGGCGCAGCTGGAACGGCAGGCGGCTGAAGGCGGAGACCAAGCGGGAATCCGACGTCCTCAGGGCTGCAGAGAAGTTCCGCTGAGTGCTTTTCGACGGCGGGCTTCACTCGCCGGATGGCGCAGCTGGAACGGCAGGCGGCTGAAGGCGGAGACCAAGGGAATCCGACGTCCTCAGGGCTGCAGAGAAGTTCCGCTGAGTGCTTGTTCGACGGCGGGCTTCAATTCGGAGGTCAACGAAGGTATCGCTGAAGGAGATTAAATCTGATTTCCTATGGCAAAACACGGTCTATATAGCCTCAGATATGCTAATTTTAGAGACCTTGTTCGGCGGGAATTTTAGCGACCCCTACTGGTTCGCTCTCTCTCTGCCGCCTCGCCATAGGTTCATGCAGTTCCCGCTGCACAGCCAATCAGCGCGCAGCTTGCGCTGGTCTATCGGCTGTGCAGCCGCACTGCTTTTACATAGACACTTTATGAATAAAGTTTTTGCTTCATATTCTCGAGAAAGGAGTTTTTCCCATACGCACACGAGAGACCTCTCGAAAGGGAACAACTTTTGCATATATATAATGGCCTAAATAATAATAATAATAACAATAATAATAGTAAATTGTTTCTTCTTCTTCTTCTTCTTTATAGAATAATCATTGATTTTTATTATTAAATATCCATATTACACACCTTATTTACTTTTTATTTTCTACTTATTTAGTTGTCAAAAACAGAAGTAACAGTAAAAAGGTGAGCCTTGCATGTGTATCAATTATTAAACAACTAAAATAAATGATTAAAATAAATTCTGTCAGCCTAATAAAACAGATCTTTAATTGTCTGCCATATTATTATATTAGAAGACCTGGGACACTGTCTGAATCTCAAAATCTAAAACTGCAAAACTGGCCCAGCATCAAAGCCTGCAAATTTTCTCCCAGTGTTTATGTTTGATCTAAGGCCGAATCGGGTTGCAGTTGTTTAGGCTAGCATGGCTTATTAAAGCGTTGTACAGACAGAATTAGAGATGTTACAGGGCTTGTGTTGTAGCTGGACTACAAGATCATGTCGATACACCGTTCTTCATCGGTTTGCTTCCAAACCTCATCTCACAGCATTTTAAGCTGAGCTGGCAGGCTTATCAAAGAAAGGCTACGGGGTTGGTACAGTAGGGAGGGAAGTCAATAGATCAACAGCTTAACTTGCTCTTGTTGGAGTTTCACTGAACTCTGTTTCCTGTTAGAATTTTTGGAAGTTTGATAGAGTGCAGACCAATATGCTGATATAGGACACTGATCACAACCGGCAGACGTTGACTGTGATTGCTTGTGTTAAAGACACAATATGTAAGATTTTTGGATTAAAATATCCAAAAACCACTAAATCAATGTTATATATTTTGTTGACTTGTGTACTTACATTATCCGAAATGTTTCCAACAATGTTTAAAACCAGAGAAATCAGTTATTTTAACCAGTGTAATGGCCCATGTCATTGCGTCGCTTGTCAATGATGTTATATCCATGCTACCCTTGATTTCTGAACACCAAAGATGCTTTAATATAGTATGTGTTTTATTAGACAGGTGAGCAACTGTTTGGATACTTTATCGATGGAAAACTTCTCGGTAACGTTTGTAACACCTCATTCCCTGAAGGAGGGAACGGAGACATATGTCAGCTATCACCGACTGAAAGGGAACTAATCATTGTTATATAGTTCAACACGATTATAACAATTACATCTTAATTAAAGGTTTGAATCACTTGTTTTCTTGATTTACTAACAGTAACATGCAGGTCCTTCTAAAAAATTTGCATATTGTGATAAAAGTTCATTATTTTCCATAATGTAATGATAAAATTAAAATGTCATATATTTTAGATTCATTGCACACCAACTGAAATATTTCAGGTCTTTTATTGTTTTAATACTGATGATTTTGGCATACAGCTCATGAAAAAATTCCTATCTAAAAAAATTGTTAATAAAATTGAAATACATTAGCGTTTTCTGCATGCTCCATCAGATTGCTTTCAATTGGCTCTGGAGGTGAATACGTCAACTCATGATTCCATGCTCATTCATGGCATCACCAGGCTACGCCATTGTTTTGAGCTCTCTAGCGGTAAAACTTACATCCTGAGCCTTTAACCTCTAAAACCTGATGTTCCACAGACCTGAGGAAGACTGATGAGACTGAGCATGATTACCGAAAGACCAAAACCTGCATATTGCCACCAATCAGAAGGTCAACTATTGATAATCTCTCGCAAGCTTTCAGATGTGCATCATCAGTGTCACACACAGGATGGTGACCTATGACATGAGGTGAAAAGGCCCAGGTCAGATCGGTCAGCTTTGTGATCCATAATGCATAAACATGTCATGCAAATTTGGGAAATGCATAAAAGCCATCTTTACTAACCAGAAAATATAAAATAATATAGAGACAAATGAATAAATAAATGGACTGATTATGAAAAAGTCTTTGCATTTGTACTTAGTTTTTAGTTTTACATTGGTCCATATTGTAACAAATATAAAGGCTCAGGAAACCGGCTGTCCATTCAAGCTAAAACTTAACAAACAACTGCTGCATAAACTAAAACAAAAACGGCAACATAAATGTTAAATGTTATATTATATTATATTAATAACCATGACATTTGCAACTAAATGTAACTATTCCATTTTGAACATTATCTCACTATCTATTCCACATTTAGTATTCCAGTCTTGAATCTAATAACCCTTCATAAGCCTCAAAGGGCAAAAACTCCAGCACTATATGTTCTGATTAAATCTGATGACAAACTACTCTAAGTCATATTGAAGACTAGTGGATGTTTGACATTTTTGGCTAAGGTCAAGCTTTGCTCTTTCTCTCTTATAACACAGAGATTCTTTCTTGTTAGGCAAATTGTTCTGTGCCCAGGTTTCTGCCCGCTAATGGTGGGGGTCACCCAAAGAACATCATGTTGTACTCTGTGTGAATACAAATGCGCTTCTATTGTGCTCTTAAAGGGGCAGGGAGCTTATTCTGTGGCTGTGAGGCTAATTAAAGGAATGGCCATTAACCTATCCAGCACTGAAATTTGATTATAGACACACATACATACACTCAAAAGAACGTAGGCACCCTTTTTTCATATTCATGTCCATTTTAAACCTGAATTGTGATGCTAAGCATGTTTGTGTGTGTGTGTGTGCGCGAGTGGTGGGAGTTGTCTGTGAAGACAGATGACGTGATTGTGGTATCTCTGTTCTTTTGTATCATCTCTCCAGGGCATTTACAGCCCCTCCATAGCCTGTCTAAACCTGTTTATTAAACTAATAATATACACAGTAAATCATAATGACGGTTGCATTAAAGTGTATATGTTAGCTATGACACAGGTGCATGAATAGATAAATATACACACACTGGTGTATTTGAGCAATATCATGCAATATATTACTATTACTATTCTCATCTTTGAACTCATGAATTGTACTGTACTAAAGTATCTTCATTCTCTTCTAATGTAACCCCATGCTGTTGAAGATCAATACTAAAATATTGTGTGAGAGCTGAAAGTATCATTGTGAATGGGAGTGCTGGAGATGCGTGTATGGAATGTTTCCAATGATAACCTTGTAGTTTAGAACAATTAGTCTCTTTTGACTTAATTACAGATGATTGATGCAAATAGAAGGAGGTAGAGAAAAAAAAGAAAGGTGCACTAAACCTTGAGAGTGAAGAAAAGACGGAGAAAGGAGAAAAGACATTTCAATGCCTGACTATCACCATGACTACAAGCTCATGTTCCCTGCAGTTTTTCTGCAGTCAGTCATTAAATAAATGTCATTAGCTCATAGGGTATGTCATTTCAAGCCTTAATTTCATCTTTAAGCAGTTGTTCAAATATGATGATTCCTGAAAAAGAACATACTTTGAAGTTGATTTGCATTCACTCTATCATAAAATAACCAAGCACACAAATAAGCATGATTGCAATTATAATTTGGATACAATATTGACAGTTACTGTGAGTTTGTTGGGACCATTTGGTGCATCAAAAATAGACAAAGCAGAATCAACCGTTGTCTCTTATCTATAAACCAGGGTTTTCAAACCTGTCCTGGAAGACCCCCAGCCCAACACGATCTCATGACAATGCGTATAAATAGTACGAGTGTGCAATTTCGTAGAATGTATACACTAAAACTCATTTTGGCGTGCATATGGTACGCCGTTTTTGGCGTGCATATGATACGCACTTTATGGCGTGTATATGACACGCTTTTGGGTAGGGTGAGGGTGGGGGTGTGGGGGGTTCGTACATATAATACGCCATAAAGTGCGTATCATATGCATCGCCAAAAAGCAGCGTACCATATGCACGCCAAAATGAGTTATGGCGTATACATTCTACGAGATTGCACTCTTGTACTATTGATACGCATTTTCGTGAGATCGGGCTCCCCAGCCCTGTTGTACGTCTCCCATATTTGACACACCCACTTCAGGTCTTGCAGTCTCTAATAATGAGCTCATGAGTTGATGTTAGATGAGGCAGACATACAAAATATGCAGTGCTGGGGGTCTTCCAGGACAGTTTTGAAAGCCCCTGCTATAAACAGCAGTATTTCATTCAATCAGTGTTTGTGAACGAATCAGTTAACTGAATTATTCAATAACTTACTCTCTGAGTAGGTATACAGCCATGACCAAAAGTATTTTGGCAGTGACATAAATGTTGTTTTGAAAAGTTTGCCGCTTCCGTATTTGTAGTTTCTATGGTATACTGGAAAACAAAGATTTGGCAAAAACATTCAATATACAGTATGCAAAAAGTCAATTCAATGTTGACCCTTCTTCTTCATTAGCTCTACAATTCGCAGAGGCATGCTGGATATCAGTTTCTGGGCAAAATCCTGTTAATGGTGATCCATTCTTGATCCACCGTTGTGACATGGTGCTCATCACCAAATGTCATTGGGAGAAGTTGCTCTTGCAGGGCGTTTTGATACCATTCTTTATTCATGGAAATGTTTTTGGGCAGAATTGCGATAGAGACCACTCCCTTGATTAAAAGCAACCCCACATGTGGATGGTCTCAGGATTCTTCACTGTTGGCACCACACAGGACTCATGGTAGCGTTCACCTTTTCTTCTCCAGTCCATCGATTTTACAGATTTCCCAAACAGTCAGGGAGCTTCATCAAAGAAGATAACATTGCACCTTTGTCTTTTTGTCTTCAGCTGTTTAATCCTCATACTTCCTGAAGAATTCCAGTCTGTCCTTTATGGTTTTCTAGAAGTGGTTTCTTTGCTGTCCTTCCTGACACTGACACTTCTTGATGTTGTCCAAAAGTCTTCACCTCACTGTGTGTGCAAATCAAGCGGCAACCTCCGCTTGAAGCCAATAAAGTGACTTAAACTGCAGTTCATCGACTCCAGAAGGGAGCAGAATCTCATTGAGATCCATGTTAAAATGCCCAACTTCACAGCAGAAAAAAACATGTTTACAGCCTGGTACAAATTCTAGTTTTGGTCTAAACGGCTAATTTTTCTGTGTGTTTTGTGCTCATTCGTTTACATTATATAAAGCCTTAAAGGGGTACTTCAGTGCTGGGAAGATGAATCTGTATTTAAACTGGGTCATTAATGTAGTAGAAATGTGAAAATTTTTGAATTTGGTGAATTTTAGTTTTTTTTTAATTTGAACTGAGAAAACACAGAAAATGTTTTTTAGTCTCATGGGGATGAAAGACAACAATTCCCAGAACGCACTGCTTCACTGCCCTACTCTAGGCACGGCTAGTCGGCTACAGGATTACTGGATCACTTGCCTACCATGTTCATTTTCAGAAAATCTGTTGAGTTAGAGACACTACAATTAAAAACTGAACGTGTCTGTTCGATATAATACGAGTGAGCCGATTGAGTGTCACGGCACAAACGCAGCAGGATCGGATTATCACTTTGGCTGCGGGATTCGTGGCTGCGGCTGCATTCACAGCGCGTGATCAGTCTGGCGCCTGTTCAGTTCATGTCTTTGGAAGCTTAACTTTCAGGAAGTTCATTTTAAAAGTTGAAACACTCACTTTGGTTTCCACCGCCCGCTTTACACGAATCTCTGCAGCGCCGTGAGCCGAGTGCTGTGAGTGTGATGTTGAAAACATGTGGAAACAGCGCCCTCTGCTGGCTGTAGTCTTTAGCCTCTGGCCAAAATCTCCTCCAATGACGCAAAATGACAATATTTGCGTCATCTGAGGAATTTTTCCAGAATTAAAATACCTAATTCTCTCCTCTCAGGGTCATATGAGGGGAAAGTACGATAATTTGAATATACTCCCGGTTTCTACTGATACAAAGCTTAATGCTAATGGCTGAAGTAACACTTTAAGGTTCTGCTTAATTAAGGGCATAATTCTGTTATCCAGGACTGACACACTGACGCGTGCTGCTAAGATGGCAACGCCAGCTCGACCCTACTTTACGCTTCAAAACTGCTCTGCAGAATCCTATGGGTGACGTCACGGACACTACATCTATATTTTTATACAGTCTATGGTGCAAATGCATCACACCCACCTGCTGGCAATATCGAGCAGTTTTGCACTGGTGGTGACAGTTCTGTAGCCGCCTCCTTAGGAGGACACAGTCCTGGTGCTTGCTGGATGCTCTGGGACGTCCTAAAGTCTTCTTCACTGCTGAACCTCTCTCCTTGAATTACTTGATGATCCAGTAAATGGTTCTTTCAGTTGCAATATTCTTTGCAGCAATTTCTTTGCATGTGAGGCCATTTTGATGCAAAGCAATAATGACTGCACGTCTTTCTTTGGAGGTAACGATTGCTAACACAAGATCACAATGATTGGAAGCAATTCTTCCCTCTTTTTATTGCAATCAGTTTGTTCTTTTAATCCAATCAGAATGATAGAGTGACTAGTACTTGTTCACACTTTCCCATGTGCTGATGATATGATTAGTGAAATGATGTTAGCTGGTCATTTTGTCACTACAACATCTAAAGCAAAAAACTTTGCGACAAGATTTTTGTCACTGCCAATACTCTTGCCCCATGACTAAACTCCTTTAAGTACTTGCTTTATGACTGATAGAAAAGCATGTGTAGTATGAATGAAATCCAGACGTACATTCATCATAGTGTCATCTAACAGCGATAATTGCCTCACTTCAGCAGGGGGGAAAAAACACTGCAAAAATTTCTTATTTTTTCTTTATAAACCATGCATCACTGAACAAACGGTTCTGTCTTTAAATGAACAGTTGATTTCTCGGGACGAATGCTTGTACCGTTACACCTCTAGTTGGGAAGTATGCGTATTCAGATGCAGCCATTGTTTTGAATGAATCATTTGAATGAATGATTCAGTTGCTCACTCATAAAGACCATGGCTGCATCCAAAATCGCATACTCTCTTGAGAAGGTATTATTTTGAATAAGTAATTACTTCATGTCCTTTAAAAAAGTATGTTCCATATAGTATTAATGTGTGTAGTATAAATGTAATCTGGACATACTACATTCGCCATGTTGTCATGTGACCTGGGAGTGTTAGTTACATCGCTTCACTGCCATTCAAAAAATTCCTCTCCTGCGGCCTCATGGGAAAGTAAAGGTACTTTTTGCCTACTCTTTTATGAGTACTGTGATTTTGGACACCCTTCTTTTGTCACATACTCTTTTTCACCTACTTTATAGTTTCTACTACTATCACTTGTTTCGTTCTTGAATGAGTGATTGAATGAATGCTTCATTGACTCACTTATGAAGACAGTCACTTTCGCCATCTGTTGGTGTAAAAAAAAAACTACTACTATTGACAGATAATGAGAATCTTCTGTCAAAGACCAAGCGTTAGGCATTCAAGTCTTTTTTTTATCCCTCACCTCCAGCTTTGTTTTAAAGACAGAAGAACTTTTACGGCATTAGGGATGAACATCAAATGTTACCTCTCAGGAACACAAACCCTTAATCTGACAAGTGTACCTGCAGGCTGCTCCAACCTGCTTCCGTCTATCAGAGAGCTGCTTCCTACACAACACATAATATGATGAAATGTGTTTAATATTATTTGTACACTTCTCAAAGATGGCAAGGGGCCTTTCCACTGCGGCTGTATCCAGAAGAATTCACGGCTCAGCTTCTACTGACAGTAATATTAAGTGCGGCAGCTGTGGCAATATGGAATATAAATGAGCTTATTTTACACTGCAGAGTCGTAGAAAGCGACGCACAGACTTCTTACTCTGCAATAAATCATTCGTATTCAGACAGCTGTGTGCTCTTAGGGCATTGTTTAATACTATCTGCATTTGTGGAAGGAGAGTAAATTGGTTTACATTGCACAAAAAATGTGCTGTAGATGAACACAGCGACATGATGGAGAGAGATGCAATACATTTGACTTATTAACAATAATGAACTTGAGAATTGGAAAACACATGTGTGCTGACAAGGGACTTATGATAAAGAAAATGCAGAGAGAGAGAGAGAGAGAGAGAGAGAGAGAGAGGGAAGGGAAAGGGAAGAGATGTGTGTGTGAGAGAGTGTGTGGGGGTGGGGTGGGTGGGGGTAGAAAAATAATGGAAAAAGGGGTTGTAATGAAAGAGGGGAGAAATCCCAGGCAAGCAGTAAATGGTCAAGTGTGATTTTTCTGGAATGGCATTCTGGTCCCTTCTTGGTACCTCAATAAAATAACACTGAAATACAATCTACATGCCAGACAGAGGTTCTTTGGGCTACGAGAACATAATTTCTTTAAGCAACAGAAGGCAGTGGATGAAAAGTCAATTTTGGGGAGCTTTTCTTTCCTCTCTGAATACTGTTGTTGCATGAAGAGGAAGAATGAAACTCTGTTATGACATACATGTATCCAGCTGTGCAGTTTATACAGTTGCATGCTTAGTTGTGTAGATTAAATGCATTTGTGATAGTGTTAAGTTTGCATAATTAAACTGTTAAATTGTAGCACAATAAAGTTAACATAAGTTAATTCATTAGGTATCATACACTATTTTTTTCTACTTCAGGTTAATGTTAATTTATGAATATACTATTGTTCATTTGTTAACAAATGTTTGTTCATAATACATTAATGTAAATTGATATAACTTGGAATGTTAAACATGACTTTATTAATAAATGCTGTAAAATGATTTATTGTTAGTTCACAAAACCCAATGCATAATGTAGGAGGCAAATTGAACCTTCTGTTTTTTGCTATTATTCAACCCACAAGATAAGCTGCTCATTACTTTAGTGAAATTGCAGATGTTTAATGTCCCTGTAACTCAGCTGCTAGAGCAATGAATTTGATTCCCAGAGAAATGCATGTTGCTTGAATACATTGCATGGTGCTTTCGAGAAACGTATGTCAAATGCATCAATGTAAATGTAAAAGGAATAATAAACGTTCTACCATCATTTACATACTTACATCATTCATTTACATGTTTACCCTCATGTTGTTCCAAACCTGTGTGACTGTGGAAAAAAGATCTTCTATCAAAAGTGGATATTTTGAATAATGGTGGTAACCAAATAGCTCTGATTGCCATGAACATGCATTGTATTGGCAAAAAATATCAAAATATCGTCTTTTATGTTCGACAGACAAAAGGAAGTCACACAAGTTTGAAACATGGACATGAGGGGGAATAAATAATGACTGAACTTTCTTTCCTTTTTTTGTGAACTTTTCCTTTAAGAGACAAATCTCAAATCTTTGTTTTGACCAAATGGATGTTGTCAAAAATAAGACAACCTTTTTCCCTCTATAAGCTATATGTCCTATCCTCGTTTTGCTCTCAGCTAGATGGGCTGGCTTATCTGCTGTAACTAGTTAAACATGAAAAGCTGTGTGTAATCTCTCCCGATGGCCCATTTGCAGTTGTATGGACTTTAAAAAGTAGATTGTGTTTAGTGTGTCTGTTTGGTCATTAAATAGTGTGTCTGAATTCTCAGGGTACATTTAGTCTGTATAGACAATATTTTATCAGAACATTACAATATTTGGCTAATGAAACTCTTTAAGAAAATTGTATATATAATGCAGCTGACTATAGAGCTATCATATTATATCACTCCTGATCTCAAACACAGTTATTAACACAACATTCAGTGTTCAGTGTGGAGTTCAGAGTGTATGAAATATATCGTTAGAGGTTATGGAACATTATCTCAAATTCATCTCTGCTTGTTTAGCAGCCTGTTTAGTGTGTGCAGGGTCAAGCGTTTCAAGTATGTAAATTACTATTTATTAAAAGACAAATTAATGGATTTTGTGTAAGGCTTTAAAGTTTAAAAATAATAATGAATCTCAAGTCTGATCTTTTTATATCATAGAATAAAACATAGTGTAATACCACTGTAACACTCAATAAAAAGAAAGAGGTGGAGAAAGAGAGAGCGAGGAAAAAAAAATCACATCTCACAGAAGTGTGAGATTAAATTTGCACCATCAGACATGTGTGATATAGAAGTTGGCATAAAAGTTTCCCTGAGGAGAGGGAGCCAATATCATTAAGATTTACACAGCAGGGTGCTGTGGCTCACCTCTCCTCTCCCTAAGAGTACGCTGCTGTAAATAAGATCTGTTTAAAACAGAAAAACCACGATTAGAGGAGACAGGAGAATGAATTCTGTATTACAAGTGGAAATGTGTTAATTTTGACAGAAGCTGTGAGGATAATGTTAAACAGAAGTGACAAATTATATTCAAACATAGAGGATTTCGTTTCAAAACGGTCTTTATAAAATGGATTTACACCTTCACGTCCGGGTCACCTGCATGACAGTCAGTTTACTATTCAGTGAACTATTAATTATTATTATTAGAAAAAAAAAAAAAAATCTGTCCCATTTAAACCTGTGTGACTTTTGCTTTAAAGAACACAAACAAGGATATTTTGAAGATTTGCATACAATGAATGTCAATGGACATCAGAACAACATTGGACATGTTGACTTTCATTGTATGAAAAAACAAAACAAAAAAACTATGTTCTTTTGTGTTCATACACATGTTGAATTACATGAAGGTGAGTAAATGATCACAGAATTTTCATTTTTGTATGGTGAACCATCCCTTTAACAATGTATATTAAGTATAACATAATGAGAGATGAATTTGAAGCTCAGTGGCTATAGTAGTATTATTAAAAAATGAGATAATGGGAAAATACAAACAATGCCTTAAGAAAAGAATGAGATTTGCTTCAAAAACTTTATCCTGTATTGTACGATTCACAGAGGCAATGCTAATTAAATCTTCATATAAGGGCAGATTTCTATGAAAGATCAATATAAAAATTGTTTAATCTCTCAAACAAAGGAAACCGTCATTGCAGCTGGAAGCTATAACTCGTTGCAAAGAAATAAGACTGTTAATTTAGCCAGCAATAAAAACCAAAGGGCTTAGAGAAACGGATTTTTTCCAGGACATTAATCATGAAAATTTAATGGATATCAAATATTTAATACAGTGGAATGTACAACTTGTATTACTATGGCTCTCCTCAAATCGATCATGTCGGGAAAATCCATAATTAAAATTATGCTAGCGGGAGCAAATCATTAACATTCAGCTTTTCTCTTTCCTCTGAAAGAATGAAATGTACCAGTGCCTGCTGATGTATAGCCTATTACAGAAAAGGATAAATGATTACTCTCCTTATAAAAATGACTACTTAATTATATTGGAGTTATTGAAAGTGTGTAATATATCTTGAGATACTGAGTGCAACATTCACTATAAAAAAAGAAAAGAAAAGTTAATTATGGTTGGGAGCTGGTAATAATGTTTTACCTAACAAATTCAATTTTGTTATACGGAAAGGAGTAGCCACAGCATATCTGAAAACCCTCTTGTTTGAGTTGGGTTGCTTTCCTTTACCATTTAAACTTGTGTCAAGCCTCTTGTGCAATATACGCAAGAACATTTCTAAAGTAATTAAGCTGTCAAATTGTTAAAGGGCTGATACCTTTTGAAATGATCTAGCCTTCGTTTAGTCTTAATATTGCATGAAACCTCTTCATCTTCCTATACGGTTTAGCCTCTTAGCAAATATCAAAAAGTATGTTTCAGCATTTCACTGCTGTATATATTTATTATATGATGTTGGAAAGAGCACAAGAGCATGATAGGAAAAGCTAGGTTCAGTTACCCTGGGGAGCTTCTTCCATTCTCTGCTCTTATGGCCTAACACAAGGGGCACCAGATGCTCCAGGTGCACCCTATGAAAGTATATTAGCTGGGATGCTGATACCAGTGTACTGCACAAATAACCAAGGTATATTTATATATTGGTGGTTTATGTTTGGGCAGGGAAGAATATATGAAACAGTCCTCTAAATGAAGATATTAAGGAGATGATTGGGTAACACTTTAGTATGTGGAACTCCTAGTTTACTGCTTTTTAATAGTTAGTAAGGTATTTTTGGTAGCATTTAAGTTAAGGTATCGGGTAGGATTAAGGGATATAAAGTCATGCAGAATAAGGCATTAATATGTGCGTTATAAGTATACTGTCAGAAAAAAAGGTAGATTGCTGTCACTGGGGCGGTACCCTAAGGTACAAAACTGAAAAGGTACTAATATGTACCTTTAAGGTATAAATATGTACCTTTAAGGTACTAATATGCACTCTTAAAGTACTGATATGGACCTTTTAAGGTACAAATATGTACCATTTAGGGGTGAGTAAGGTACAAAGATGTACCTTTTCACTTTTGTACCTTAGGGTACTGCCCCAGTGACAGCACTGTACCTTTTTTTCTGAGAGTGTATTAATAAACAGACAATATCCTAGTAATATACATGCTAATAAGCAATCGAGAATTGAACCATAAAATAAAGTGTTACCGATGATGGTAAATAAAACTATTAATACAGCCAAGAAGCAGTGACACATCGCTTGGCTGAGATGATACAGTAATATTGTGAATATTATTACATGTTTTTCTGTTTTAATATATTTTAAAATATGAATTTCTGATGGCAAATCTGAATATTCATCAGTCATTACTCCAGTCTACAGTGTCAAGTTTAAAACAGTTTTGCTGTTTTTTTTGGTTGAAACCTTGATGATTTTTTCAGGACTCTTTTAAAAGAACTGAACTAGAAATCTTTTTTTTAACATTATGAATTCTTGTTGAATAAAACTATCAATCTCATATAAAAAATAAATAAATAACTGACAGAGAACTTTTGAAAGGTAATGTATTTTGTTATTAGGAAAAATGATATACGACGTGCCTTCTGGATATGTTTGATGTATTGAGTATTTAGCTAAGAAGTGCAGGGACCAAGCAGGCCCAAAGCCAGTTACAGCTCTTTATTTGCACTGTGAAGTGCACACATGCATCAAACAACCTTCCTAAAATTTCAAATTATAAATTAAGTAACACCTGATCTATAAATTATAAGATGTCCTTGGTTTCAAGTTCAGTAAAGATCTTATTTTATCTCATTTGTTTCAAAGCTTTAAAAGTAGAGATGAATCTTTGAGAGCATTATTTGACTATAAATGAAGTTCTTCATTGACCTTCAAGAAAACAAGTGAGGGAGAGCAAGGGACGCATCTACCTTTAAACACAAGCAGTGCCCGCGTGTCATCTCAATAGAGGTGACTTACTTTAAAAATTCCTATTCAGCATTTCTCCTGCTTTGATGCAGTTCTGATAGGAACCAGCACTTCAAATAGACTCCAAGGGAGAAGCATTCCAGGGCCATGTGACTGATTTAAATAAATCAGTTCATAAAATAATTTGTTATACTCGTGTGTGTGTGTGTGTGTGTGTGTGTGTGTGTGTGTGTGTGTGTGTCGTGTTTAAAGTTCTAAAACATTGGTGCTGTTTCAGTACTTTTTTGAAGGTTAAGCTTAGGACAATATTATATATTTTTTGGTATCTGCAGAAGCCTATTTATCAGGTTTCCAGAACCGATATATTAATCTGTTCCAAGAACATAACTTTTGTTATGTATAATGAGGGAGTTTTGCCTGTTTTCCAAACCAGATGTAAAACATTAATTATGACATGATATCATAGCAACATGATGATATATTAAGACAACATCAGGGGATCTGTCAGTTCTTACGAAGCCGGTTTTGTTCAATCCTTAGGAATTCAGTTTCCCAGAACAACAGCTAAATGAACAGGCTTATTTCTTGTAAATGAGCTATAGTTTCCAGCTGCATTGATGTTTGCCTTTTTTGATACATTTTATATTGATCTTTCATAGAATTTAACAATTATATGAAGAATTATTGCGTGGTTTACCGATACTAGAAAAGTATAAAAAAAATACCCTGCTGTTAAAAACTGTATTTTTGTTAGTACCAATACTTTAAGAATGACTGTTTTAATTATGGATACATTTTCTGAGTTGACAATAGTGTATGCAGCACTGTGTTTCCACTCCCTGCAGACATACTGGGCATTTTTTTTTATTTTCAAATACGCTGGAATGTAAATATATATATATGCAGTGCAGCCATTTTTATGTTTCCCTTTAAATGCAAATGAACTGGTGCTCCCAACTGGACGTTTCTGAATGGTTGATGAATTTATGTAGCTGATTGTGGCGTTAACTATCTTCATGTCATCGATTAGCAAATTCTATCACGATAATCTATAAATCATTTGTGTGGGTTATAACTTATGTTGTCATCTTGCTTTTATGATATGCTGTTGCATTTGTGTTACGTACTGTATTGCAACAAATGAGAAAAGACAGATGTGACAACTTGAGCAGACTCCTAAATGTGCTCTACTTCAACAAATCTTCCTCTTCTCTAAAGCAGCCCGACATGGCCTCACCCCCTTTGTTGCGTGTTCCTGGGGGCTGGGTTTATGTACATTTTAGGGTTTGTGATGTCACCAACCCGGGAAGAAGCTTTGTTGTAGTCACTATACCAGTTTTAGTCAACATGCATGAATAAGAAAAAGCCTGGGATTCGCGTTATGTTCAAAAAATGTTACGAAGAACAACATTTCACACTTGCTTGAATGGTCAAATACACATAATGTCAAAATGCCAGTCTCAACGTTTATTCACATAAACAGTCGCTTAAGTTAACATAAGCAGCTGGGAAAGAAATTGCGTGTGTATCACATTCAAAGTATGCAATAAACATAGCCTATAATAAACCTGCTACGATGAATAACTTTATTAGCTTTAATAAGGATCAATGTATATTTAATTCATACAGTGAAGACTATCCAGTGTTTTATTTTTACATTTGATTATTACATTTCTGTATTTAAATAATAATAATGATATATTAGTATAACATTATCACATTATGTTAATAGGAACCTTTACACCAGTTAATTGATTTATTGTTTTGAGTTGTATCTCAGTCAAATGAGTAACAGTTTGAGATTTATATTTTCGAAAACTCATGATGAAGGGGCAAGCTTGGAAATGAGGCCAAAATCACATATCTCTTATCGTGACTGTATCTAATACACTGAGGTGTGTCTGAAAGGAACCCTGCTACTCGTGCCTGCAGATGAATGCGGGGGCTCTGCACACCGTATTTAACATCCTGACAGCTCTCATTCTGCGGTTTGCTGGCTAAATATTTGGTAACACTTTATAATAATCCCTTAACCGTATCTCTGTCATGGTGTATTTTGTTTCATGTTTATGTTTCATGTCTTTTACTTTGAAGTTTATGTTCAATGTCATGCTTCCTGGTTTGTCATGTGATTCCACTGGCCCTCATGTGATCATGTCATGCGCTTCCCTAGTCTCTTGTGTCTTGTTGGCATTGGTTCATTGTCTTGATTGTTTTCAGGTGTTCCTTGTTACTCATCAGTCTCAGTGTATTTAAGCCATCATGTTTGCCTTGTTCCCTGGTCTAGTATTATTACATGTACCGCTGTTGGTGAGTCCTGTGGCAGTCAAGTCAAGTCAAGTCAAGTCAAGTCAAGTCAAGTCAAGTCAAGTCAAGTCAAGTCAAGTCCTTGTTTTTGTTTTTGTTTTTGTTTTTATAAATAAACTGCACTTGGGTTATTAAAGCTTGCCTCTAGTGGACTATACAATCCCCAAACCTTAACATAAGACTTAAAAAAACAAAACAAAAAAAAACATAATGCTGTTAATATGAAATACAGACAAATACTCAGATCATGCAGGGGATGGGTTGGGGGACAGAATATTTATACAGTATAACATCATTATTTATATGGAAAGTGAACATTAAAAACCCAATGTGTGTGTGTTTGTGTGTTCGCTTAAAGGGGTCATGAATTGAGAAATCAACTTTTCATTCAGCCTTTGATATATATAAAAGTTAATTGTGATATAAGAATATCCTGTAAGTTTCAGAGCTGAAAACTTCCTCGTTAGTCAAAAAAAGGCCCATCTCAGAATGTGCCAACCCTTGACGTCAGCGTGTGGTGAAACACTGCCTTATCCGAAGAAGAACAAAACCTGATTCTGTAGCCCCATGACATGTTATAGATAAATAACATAGGCCTTTCGTGGAGCTAAAATGAATCGACATCCGAGCAATAAACATTCTGTATCAGCGTCATTTGGATTCCAATAATATGAATGCATGGATGAACTTTATTTTTAATGAATATCCAGCTCACATGGGGAAGACATTGCGTGTTTGTTCCTTCACTTCACCACGGATTCGTTTGTAAACAAGAGACTGGCTTTGCAGACAGGATGAGATTACATGACTGAATGAAGCAACACCTTATGTGAGTAAAACAGAGTTATGTGTTTTCCAGACATGCTACCAAAACGTATCATACGCCGGTCTTAAAATAATTAAAATAACAGTCCTTTCTTGATTGTTGTTCATTCACTTGATTTGATTTTTTTTTTAAGGAAAAATACAATTGCGGAAGTTTTGATCATGCTGATTTGTCTGACTCTGCAGTGCGGCTTGTTCGTGTGTGTGTGTGTGTGTGTGTGTTAGTTGGGGGGGGCTTTTTACACATCTTCTTAAAGCATTCTGAATCTCCAGATCAAAAGACACGTGAAGAAACAGAAACAAGCAATATCATAATGTAACCCTGGACCACAAAACCAGTCACAAGTGTCAGTTTTTTTTTATTGAGATTTACACATCATCTGATATACAATATTTGAAAATCTGGAATCTGAGGGTGCAAAAAAATCACCATATTGAGAAAATCACCTTTAAAATTGTCCAAATGAAGTCCTTAGCAACGCATTATTATTACTAATAATAATAATAATAATAATAATTTTTTATATATTTGCAGTAAGAAATTTACAAAATATCTTCATGGAACATGATCTTTACTTAATATCCTAATGATTCATGGCATAAAAGAAAAATCTATAATTTTGACCCATACAATGTATTGTTGTCTATTGCCACAAATATGCCCGTGCTACTTATAACTGGTTTTGTGTTCCATGGTCAGCATATGCACATGTAAATAGTAAGATCATCAACTTTAAACAGCATATAAATCAAAAATGCCTAATGTTACTGAATGAAATGTCGACCCAGGACAAGCTATAGGACTGTGCAAGCTTTGAGAATTAGCATATGGCTGCCCGTGCAGCTGAGAGTTTTCTCTAAGCCAAACATGAATCCCCCACCCTTCTATCAATAATAAAATGATACTAAATGCAATTTAGACAGAATTTAGGTGTCATATGGAGCTGAATGGAAAGTGTGTTTTCTTGTTTTCTGTGTTGTGTCCTGTGGAGAATCACTCCATTACTGGCACCTGGAGATCGGTAAATATGTGTTCCTCTCTCTCTCTCTTTACAGCTCATGCAGTAATGCACAGCTGTGTGTAATTGATGACATATTTTGGCTGGCTTTCATGATCTAATTAGGCTTGTAATCTTCCATACAGTGTGTGCATGAATCATATAAACGCTATATTTATGATGGTGATTAGAGCTTGAGAAAGTGCCATTATTTTCTCTCCTATAGAACACTCGACTCTTTCTATACTGTCACTAGTTAAATTTCATTGTTATTTCAACGTGATCTCATGAAAATACGTGAGTATTTTTATTTAAGTGTGATTCTACTACACGTACATTTACTTACGTTTTCACACACAATAAAACGTACAATACTGACTTATTAACAGCACTAAAATGTAAATTATTTACGTATGAAAGTGTAAACGTGTACCAGCCACCGGCTCCCATGCATTTATATCAAAATCGTGGCATTAATATTGTTTATTTTATATTCAATAGTCACATCAATACATGTTTTCAGTAGCATTTATTAAAAGCATTTTACTAAGTTAATCTACCTAATATAAAATAACAGAAATATAAAATAACATTTTGCTCTGTTCGTGACTTCTGCGTCAAACACATTTCGGATGACTAGATAATGTTAAAAGAAGACTGCATTTTAAAACCCTAAGATGTATAACATTCTTGCCAACCATTTTGTAGTATTTAGCTTGTTGTTTGCTGTGAGGCATAAAAGGGCGTTTTCTCCTATTCAGCAACTGGCGATCACAAGATTCACCAAAACACAACATCAATTCACAAAACACAACACTTTATTCGTTCCTTGTAATCCAAATCGTTGTGAATTCAAATTCAAAAAACGCGCCCTCATGAAGCGTTACGACATGATTTACGGCAGTGGCATCGAATGCTCATTGGCTCTCGCCTGCTTCGTCACAGATTTTGACATGCCCTGTTTCAGTCGATTTGTATTTGAAATGGCAAACGCGCAACTTCACGGAGAGAAGCCGGATTAATATTTTCATTGATTAATAACATACATTCTGCTCTGTACCTCATACAAAACTATTATTTGTATGAGGTACACCAGAGAGGACTGCGCTCTCCACCAGAGAGGACTGCGCCTGCAACACATCTTCATTTGAACTAACGTTACTTTTGGTACCGCTTTTGATATTTTTGCAATAAATTAATTAATGTGATTACACTGGTCTGTCTGTATGCTTTTATTTATAACAGTACGTTGTTTTAATAAATGCTAATGGGTAGGTTTAGGGGTAGGTGTATGATTACCCGTTCAAAATATTTTTTTAATGCTATATTGTTACCAAAATCGTCATTTTCCAACGTTTTACCTTTTATTTTCGTTATATTTTGTATTAAATTGGTATGTTTAGATTTGGGGTAGTGTTAAGGGATCTTACATAATCAATAAAATGGTCAAAGGGAAATCATATAGATATCTTTATGATATAACAAAACATTTTTTTTTTACCAGTATAAAGTTTTGTATTCTTAAAAAAAGAAAATATTTCATGATGGATTCGTAAATATTTTACGTTTTTTAGCTGTAAAAATGTAATAATACTACGTTTAAATGTTGCAAATTTGTCTATATTCTACATTTGAGCACTTCTCCAAACGTTCTAAGACCTATGTTTTGACTCTTTGAAAGTAACGTATTAATACCTACGTATTAACGATGAGACCAGGCTGGTTATTTACCCAAAAACTCATCAAGCATAGTTGACAGTGCTGTGTTGAGAAAAGAATCTCATTGTGTCATCAGAGAATGACACAAAATGCTAATTTCAAACCTTATGCGCCAGACCAGCGAGCTAACTCACTCAATGTAGGCCATGGAGCTGTAATTGCTCAATAAAACAAAAGTAATACTCAATAAAACAGAAAACACTACAGCCATTTACTGCATAAAACTGAAGGATCACTGTCAGGATAGCAGGTAAACATGCCGTTACTTTTCAGTGTTTAGTCCCAGTGGCAGAGTAACAGCTCTGCGCTCATAAGATAAAAGCTCCTGGCTATTTATTAATGTGAGCAGATGAATAAAAGTACAGAGATGTTGTTCAATACAACGTAATTACGTGTTAAACGTTCACAGTAGAGGTGCCTGTAAGGTTGATGTAAGGATTTGAAGTAGGTTCTACATGCTTCTATGGTTTGTCTCACACACACACACACACACACACACACACACACACACACACACACACACACACACACACACACACACGTTGTGTTTCCATGTTTTGTGGGGACATTCCATAGGCGTAATGCATTTTATACCGTACAAACCGTATATTATATCCCCCTACACTGCCCCTGCCCCTAAACCTACCCATCACAGGAGACATGCTGCATTTTTACATTTTCAAAAAACTTCACTTAGTGTGATTTATAAGATGTTTTCCTCATGGGGACCAAAAAATGTCCCCACAAGGACAAGGATTTTGGATATTGCCATCTTTGTGGGGACATTTTGTCCCCATAACGAGGATTACCAGTCCACACACACACACACACACACACACACACACACACACACACACACACACACACACACACACACACATATAGTTGTGTTCTTCTGACATCTATCTACATTGAACTCCTGGCATGATGCAGAGACCTGAGAGGTAATTAAGTTTGAGATGTTGTTCTCTCTCAGCACAGCTGACTCTGTGAGAGAATAACAAGCCAGCACAACAGTCGCCTCTAACTTATGGTCTGCCTTCTCACAATCAGGATGAACCATGATTCAGCCTGTCAGGAGGACTGACGCTGAGATTTGGTTTCATCTAGCTTGAATGCTTGAGGTTTTGTGAGAATTTTATTTTTAGCAAATGTCCTAGTTGTAATTGTTAATGATTTATAGAGCTTTGAGTTATTGTGGATTATCTAGACATTTATGTAAAAAGAAAAAAAAATCAGGCATTTCACAATTATCACAAATTTCCCCATCAGCAGTTTAGAGCAAACCCATTGGGCGCAGAGCATTGCCACATAATTACACAGCTCTGTTCATGAGCTCTTTGCTTCTGTTGCTAATGTACATCAATGTTTAGCCCAGTTTGCCTATTTGCAGAAATCATGTTTGTTATTAAGTCCTAAAAAAGGCTTTAAATTAACTTCGAACTTCATCTCAAATTTAATTGCTGGCTTTTTTAGACAACTAAATATAATTACTGATTAATAATTTCATGCTGAAAATAAATACAAATTTAGTTGTAATGAGACGTGTTAAATTGATAGAGGCAAAATTTTGATATATATATATATATACATTTATTTCTTTATTTTACAGTGTATGCAAAGATATTTCAACATAACCTTTTTTTATATACTATAGTATTTCTCCCTGTAGAAGCTATTAAAGTCTTCATGAACTGTTTTCAATTATCTGTTTTATTTATGCTGTTTTATTCATATGCTTATAATATGCTAAAAATCTGATTTATATGCATGTTATTGATCTTATAGAGAAGGATCCATCCATGCATATGTGAAATGACAGACACAGACAGAATATGTCGCTCTTTTTTTAAATACTTTTCTGATAATATGGTTCACTCGTATATGACAGAAAAGATCTGTCTCTACTTCAGTTTCATTGCGACTTTAATACAAATGACAGTTCATTGTAAATTAACTTATCTTTTTCCTGAAATTGAAATTGGTAATTAAAAAGTTAGGTTTGAAAATTCACATTAATATATGGGGTCATTTCAATGTCAAAAAGGGGCCCAATTTAACTGAATTCATTCTATTCATTTCCATCTCACCCGTATAAATAAACTTTGAACACATACAGTCCTTAGAATAATTTTAACTGAATTTGCATTAAATCTGTTTTTTTTTTTACCAAGATTATGCTGCATTATATTTTTTTCAACTATAATTAAATTCCCTGTTTTTAGCTCATCTATAATTTGTGAATTTCCAGTTTATTCCAAATTAATTCACTGTAATTTTCATATATTGCTGTTAATTATCATGAACATTTTCCAACTTTTTAAAACTTAATTGAAGATGTATTAGGGTCCCTTGAAGAAATACTGTTCCAGCAAGTGTCCTTGATCATTTACCAAATAAGGATGTCAATATTAATCAGGAAAATATGATTTAAAGTGGTAAAATGTTGTGTTGCAAAAATAAGTACACCCTCCTGAAATTTACAAAAAAAATATTAAAAACAAATTTCTGGTGCAAGTTAAACACAATTTTTGAAGTTATTTCTTGACAATTAAGTGTTAGTCCATTGAATCATTCTCAGACTTAATGCTGACAAGATTGGAACCACTTGGGAGAGAATTGTCAGAAGACTTATTTATTTGCACAAAAGAGGACAATGGTACAGGATAATTACTAAAGCAATGTTTTAAGTGTGAAAATATAGTCAAATTATAACACAGAAGCTATAAGAGTACGGACTTGTGAAAAAGTCTCTGGCTTCACTGAAGCTTTAATTTCGTGATGAGTGATTTTTCTAAGAAAAGATCAGGAGAAATGCCAAGCAAGTGTCAGAAATCTGACAAAAGCAGTGAGCAGAGTGACTGTTTCACCTCACAGTAAGATGCATGCATTGTTGTTGTTCACACAGTAACTACTGTAAAGTAGAAACTCTTTTAGTCTTTTCCAAGGCCCATATGAACAAGTCTTCGGGTAATCCATACTCTGGTCTCATGAGATGGATCATTTTGGATCCTACAGCGTATGGCACTGCAAGGTTGAGGAGAACAGTGAGAAGTGCCTGGCTGGTCCCCGTAGTGAAGTTCAGTGGTAGTAAAGTTCTCATATAAGGATTTATGAGTGATGGAGTGGGGGAGTTGTGCTTTATCAATGATGGCATGAATTCACACACCATTGTGTGATGTAATACAGATGCCCCCTGCTTCTCATTCTCTGTGTTGTTGGGCACTGTTTTTAACATGACAATGACTTATACATTCTCCCAAGGTGACAATCTTTCAGTAGACACGTATTTAATCTAACCTTAACACCACTGGACACCTGTTGTGGGGAAGTTGATCAACACTCAAAACAGCTAGTCACTCAAGGAGATCATCCTCCAGTAGTTAAAGAGAAGATGTGTTGTGAACATGTACACTCAATGCCAAGAAGGTTCAGTATATTGGAGGGCATACTAGAATATTACATTTGTTGATTTTAATCAAGGGTGTACTCATTATTGCAACCTGAAGACAATATTTCGTAACACTTTTATAATAACTGCACACTATAAATCACTAGTTAAGCAAATAGTTAATTCATCATTGATAAAGCATTAATATACAATAAGTAGTTTATGAATACAGTTATAAATGCTTTATTCTTGATTTATAAGAATATCTATAATGTGTTTAATAATTGTATTTTCATACTTTTCTAAATTGAGTATTCCATTATTTACAAACCCGTTAATTAGAAGTTGTCAGTGGTTCATAAGATAATTTAGAAAGTAAATGATTAATAAACTATCTAAATGTAGATTCATACATATTAAATCTCCTTTGTAAAAGCTTTATGAAGCATATAGTCCTCACTTTAGATGAGCTCATAAAAAAAGTTATCTGAGAACTACTAAATGTTAACTACCTGAATTAATCATGAATAACAGTATAGGAATACATGTTAATAACACATTTATTAACACACGAGTAACTAATTATATATCTAAATAATATGTATGTATTTAAATAGTTTAATAATTATTTACTTACACTTTCTAAATGATCGTATGAACCACTGACAACTTCTAATTAACTGGTAAAAATTTAGAAATTACAGTAAATGTATCATTAATAAAGTATAAAAATACAACTATTAAACACATTATATATATGGTTATAAATTTAAGCTATATTTAAAAACTTCTTGTTAATGTCTATTAATGCTTTATAAATGATGAATGAACTATTTACTAATGCTTAACTAATACTTCATAGCGTGCAGTAATTATAAAGAGTTACCCAATATGGTATACAAAGTATATGTTTAATATATTTAAATTTTGTCATCTTTCCATGAATTGTAGTGGTGATAATTAAGAAATAGGAAAATTTCTTTACGTTCAGACGGGGTGTACTCATTTATCCTGAGTACTGTATTTGTATTTTGTTGTAGAGTTTATTCCAGGTGACTTGTTGCCATTGGTTGCTTCACTTCGGGACACAAAACAATATTGCAATGTATGTTATAGAAAAACTGAAAGCAACATTCTGTGATTTCACACAACTGTAACATAAATAAATAAATTGCTGCTAAATATATTCATGGGATTTGTTCTGTTTCCTCTACAATGCTGAGCATAGCCTGCATTTGAAGGCTTCAATTTGTAAGTGCAGTGGTTGAAATGGAATAGCAATGTGTTTGCCTGTTTCATGAGAGATGTAGTATTAGAGCTGAGGCCCCAATCTATTGAAGGGCCAGTGCTGCTATATCTCAACAATTGAGTTAGCTCAGTGCAATTGCTGTCCATTCAAAGGCTGAGAAATTGAGTTTCAAGCTTGAAGCACTACCATTGCCCTAGAGGAGGGGGTGGAAGGAAGGTAGAGTGAGACAGAAATGAAGAAAAGACAAACATAAAACCATACATACTATTGACCAGAGACAATGAGACAAAGAATGAATGTACTTTCTGTCTAGATCATTGTGAAGAAAACAGTAGTGCTGGTGTCACGTCTTACACATGAGCTTTCTGATAAAAAGTCCTGAGGCCTGAAGTTTACTTTAAGAAAAAAAACTAAACTAACAGTTGATGTGATTTCAGTTAGATTTCTTCAGACCAGCAATGATTCAAACATGTATTTTCTGTTTCCATGTAGATCTGGGCAGGCTCTCTCTGTTTTCAGAAATATAAATTGGAAGAGACAAGACAACCCTGCAGGCTTCTGGAAGTTAATTAATTCAGGCACAACACTGTTACAAATGACACAATGGTTTACAGAGTTGAGAAATTGAGCTTTGTTTTGGTGTGGTATTGACAAAGTCATCATTTCTAAGAAATAGAAAAAGGGTTTACATATTTATTTAAAGCTGCAGTCTGTAACTTTTTTGGGTTAAAAATTATCCAAAATTTTTTTTGAGCAAGTACATAACCAGCCAGTGTTCAAAACTAGCTAAATTTTCAACAGTAAGCTTGTAATAATGTTTTTAATTTCAGTGGTTACTGGTGGATTTCCTGCGGGAAATATCTTGAGCATATCTTTGTGTCATTACGTCACATCTGCACACATAAAGAAGGTGTCCCGGCTAGTAGGCTATATTGCGTGTGAGGATGTTGGAGGTGGAGATTTATAGCCTTTTCTCACATCACTTGATATTAAACTTATCAATTTGATGGCGGATCCAGAAAGGTTCAAACTACAAACACCAGTGACAACTGGAGATTCACCCGTTGAAAAATGCAAAAGACTTCGGACTTTGGATTGGCTACAGAAAAAAAAATATTGTAAGACAATTAGAAATTAGACTGCCCTAATACACATTAAATATAGTCACGCAATGCTGATGTTGTTAACATGAACCATTTGAAAACAAAGTATAATCTGCATGATTTGACGTGATATGATAAGCAAACGTTAGATTTAATATTCGCGATTTATTGCAATGCTAATAATAATTTCCCCTTAGTTGGTCAGAAGAAAAGTAGATGTTACTTGTTCAGGTGACATTTTGCGGTGAAAGTTAATATACGTAAAGTTGATAACTGCAATTGCAGATTTCGAACAGATGGCAACAAAGAGGAAAAACTTCGGACTGCAGCTTTAATGATTACGTTTAGTTTATTTAACTTTAAGGTGAAACTAAAGTGCAATGTTTTCTGTGTATTGTCCTATTTTTAAATTTGATTTTGTACTGTAGAATTTACATATGCTGAATAATATACACATGACACAAGCTTAAGAAGCTACATTTATGACAATGTTGTCATGTTTTATTGCTCATTTTAAAATCTTGTATGATACACTCTTAAAAATAGAAGTTCTTTATTTGGCATTGACAGTTCCATGAAGAACTTTTAACATCCATGAGACACTTTCATCGCACAAAAGATTCTTCAGATTATGAAAATGTTCTTCACAAACAAGGAATTAAGAACTGTTTACTAAAAGGTTCTTTAGGAAACTCAAAATGGTTCTTCTGTGGCATTGTTGCATGTACCCCATCCTTTCAATGGAGGGTGAAATAGTCCTCCATTTACATATTTAAATGTAAAATGTGTCAGAAATATTTGTGTCAGTTTTGATGTAACAGATCTTAGTTACTGTAGGTGTCCTTAGGTGAAGGAAAAAGGGGAAAGTACAGTATAATGTCAGTTAGGGGAGCCAGAATAACACAATATTAAGATAATTGACTCATACAATTATCAGTTCAGATCAGTTACAGTTTAGATATATATGTAATGATATTTATAAAGCAGTAACCGTATGAGAATATCTTGATAGCTACATGACATTGTGTTCAAGCACTCACACTGTGCTAAAGGCTTTGGAAAAGTTGACTCTGCAAACTATAACACATATAAGTAAGCAGTACTATCTGTACACACTACTACATGCACGCACACACACACACACACACACACACACACACACACACACACACACACACACACACACACACACACACACACACACACACACACACACACACACACACACACACACACACACACACACACACACAAGACATTTCAAACAAAAAGACTCAGGGGAAAAAAAAGAGGGAAAAAAGTTCAGTGAGAGAGAGAGAGAGAGTATGAAACAGGGATTTTGAGGATTATGTCTGTCTTTCTGTGAGTTGCTGTGACCTTACCACTGATATTTCATGCAAATAGATTGAGTCACAGACTCAATTTTTGTATGCGTGTCAGAATAATGCAACCATATATTGTTTTTGTTGTTTTTATATTTGAAACTGTGTTTGTGTGTGCAAGAATGGTTTTATATATATATTTGACGGGGATGTTGGAACAACACTTTCCAAGGTTTTGTTCTTTTAGAGGAGAGTAACTTATAAGTCTCCAAAATAACTACATTTAAAATATGTAGCACTTATAGCAATGGGAATAAGAGGAAGTAAGAGACTTCTGCCTGGGTTAGACTGCAACCACTGTGCAAAACAATGACTAAAATCAAGAAAAAACTATGCTGAGCTCTTTACTTTCTTTCTACACTTCCATTACATGTACTGGTCTGCCTATTATTATGTTGTTTACATTACTCATTGAGGAAAAAGATATAAGCGGGTGATTGTTATGACTGAATAATTATTTTGGAAAAGTTAGACAATAACAGAGGCTATTTGTTCCTAATATAAACAACATTTCCTTCCACTGCTAGCTGCGTGGTTAGCCACCGTTAACAGTACAAACGAAAAGAAGATTTGAATAATCTTTCCTCACAGCCGCAGAGCTTTTGAACTATTGAACACAATAAAGTAGGTATACATTGGTATTATAATGTATGCAAAGTACATTACATCAAATTCTTATTATCTTCCAATGGTTAATTTTACTTTGTATCCTTTTTCTGCCAAAAGTTGTTGTTAAATAAACTTTATATTACATAAAATTACAATAAACTTGATATGTTAGTATTACCCACCACTGTCAGCAATAAGGTTCAGTTTGTTATGATTCTGTAATGCATTAGGTATTATGAACTCGATGAACAAAAGTAGCATTTATTATTCTAGTCTTGGTGTCCATTTTAAAATATTAAATATATAACTATAAAAAAATACAAATATACCATTGTAGTAACAATAACCATATTGTGATGTTTTGGAAACTGTAGATACCATGGTAAACATGTGTATGGGTTCTTGTATTAAGTGCCATTATACCAGAATGAATTAGGACTGAAGCAATATATTAATAAAACCCAAATAACTGCTATTTAGATAAACTGTGTGACTGTTTGTGCATAATGGAGACGTTGAGATGAACTGAGTGCTGTTAATGTAACAGTAGCTGAGCAATACATGAGTACCTGAAGACAGGTGTGTTGGTGAGATAAAGGAGTGGAGAGTATCTAGGTCTGTTAGCAGCTGTGTTTGTCTTGTGTAGCAAACAAAAGAGACTGCCATAGCCATCATGATTGATGCTTATTCTCTCAGATAGTTAGAAGCATACATGCCTGGTAACTTGACATGTGACAGACTTTTGCATTTATTAAAAGTAATGTCGTTCAGTCCTCAGACATGTATATTTGTAGCACCAGTGTTATTTTAGTATTATTGTCCCGTCTGTTTTGGTATGTATAGGTAATTACTCCAGGGCCTCTAAAAAAGTATATTAGTAAAGGGACCTATACATTTGCCATATCATTATCATGTGACCTACCAGAGTCAGTTGTGTCGCTTCACTGCCATTCATAAATCCTCTCCAGTGGCCTCATGGGATATTAAAGTGTCCATCGTATGCACACTTCAGAATCTAGCAGGAAGAACTAGGTCATCTGTGTACTTTTTTGCCTACACTTTTATAGTACTGTGAATTCGGACATAGTTAGTTTGTCACATACTGTTTTCCGCCTACTATAATAGAGAAGTATGTGATTTCGGATGCAGTCTATGTCTTTTATTTTGTAGTCATGATTCCTTCGTTTCCTTGATTTGTCATGTGCTTGCCTTGTTTCATGTGTCATTCTTATTGGTTCATTGTGTTTCTTGTTTGCTCATTAGTCCTCGTGTATAACCCTCATGTTACCATTGCTCCTTGTCTAGCTGGGTTTGTGTCATCCTACTGTTGGTGAGTTGGTTCATGTCTATAGTCTATAGTCTAGTCTAGTCTAGTCTAGTCTAGTCTAGTCTTGTGTCTATTTTATTTCAGTTATTTGCCAAGGTAAAATTTCTAATTTTCTTTTATGTTTTTGAAGGTTTAGTTTGTCTTCTATTTATACATTTATGTTTTATCATTATCTTATTTCAGTTGACAATTTTTTTAAATAGTTTTAGTTAACTAACAACACTGGGTTGATGGATGGATAGATGGATGGATGGATGGATGGATAACCTATCTTTACCAATTCAAAAATTATTTTCCTTTTAGCTTCATGAATATCCACCACTGAGAATGAGTTTGAAGCAGAATCAGGATATAATATTTTCACTTTTATTGATACAAAATTTAAGCTAATAACTGAGCAAATATCTAAAAATGAGTATTTATGTGTGCGCTGACAGCTCTGAGAGGTGCTGGCCAGCCCCAGCGCTTCTCCCAGCAAGAGTTAATCAGTGTGTGTGTTGATTTGAGAAGCAATGAAGTGCCTATTCTATTCAAACACTGAATAATGGGGTTGCCAGGTTCATGTCTTTGGGTTCAGAAAACAACTTCTCCCCCACCTCCTCTTCTGTCCTCTATTCCCTTTCCCTCCCTTATTCTCTCCCATCCCCCAGTCCATTCTGCGCTCCTTTCATCAGCCATTTCCATTCCAAGCACAAGCAGCATTTTTATGCACTGACGAACAGAAGTAGTAGGCCTACCATTCATTACATGTCATCCTTTCCTGTGCCTTGCTATATGTAAACACAATTAATAATCACAATATAACGACTTGAACTGAAAGGCAAATAGGATACATTAGTGATTTGAATGGTAGTAATCCTCAGTACTGTGTGATTAGTAATGTCTAAGCTGTGTAATTGTGGATTGTAGGTCTATTCAAATCTGCTCTGGAGGGCAATCGTCCTGCAGAGTTTTGCATCAAATCTGAACAAGCTAATCAAGGAAGTCTGTAATACCTGCAGAAAGCGATATGTTAGCATTACCATTAATCTCAATGAAGTTCCTCGGCTGCTGCAGAATGCAATTTTAAATCTGCCGATTTTGTTCATGGGACCACTTTTTTACCCAGCCATTACTTCTAGGGTGGAATGAATGACACAGCAAAATTATCTCATGATCTGGTAGACAAATCAAACATGATTTGAGGGCCTTGGGCTAAAAAATATACATTGCATTATATATTTAAAACAAAATCTAATTCACTTATATTTCATACATTTCAATGAAAAAATCAACAATGATATGTGTGATATTGTCACATGTCTAGTCTGTCTCTGTGTTTTTGCATTGGTCACATGTTCCTTTGTCTTAGTTTCCTGCCACTTGTCTGTTTCCTTGGTTGCCCTCATTAGTCTAGTTTAGTTCAGCTGTGTCTAGTTTATCATCTTGTTTCAGTTTGCTACTTATGTTCCTCCTTGTTCCTAACTCTTTGTCTGGTTACCTTTAAACTACGTATATTGTGTTGTTGCCTGCCTAACTGCCTTGAGTTTATCTGCATCAAACAAAGAGTTCCCTTTCAAGGGAACTCGCGCTGCGTCACCGCTTTGGGAACGCCTCTGCGTGATTGCGTCGTGAAGCACATGTGTAATCAGTCCAATAGAGAGACGGAACGTATAGACGGGTGACGTCATAGAACCGGAAGGTATAAAGCATACCGGCAAACACACGCCCCTAGCTTCTGTTGCCTTCAGCAAGCGCTCTGTGTAACATTGTCATTGTCAGCTCTGTGTTTGTGTCTGAGTTCAGACTTTTTTTTGTTTTCTTATAACAAGTTTGCAACACTTACTGACACACTAAAAGAGAGACACTGTGGCGAGAAACAGCGTTACTGAAAGTGTGTTTTCCCTGCTCTCGTTTGCTTCTCGAGTGGGGATACACATTTGATGTGCGGTGTTTGTTAGGAGAACAGCACGCGCAGTCGGCTCTCGAGGGGGTCTGCTGCGAGCATTGTGAGGTTTTGCCTCTGAGTTCTCTGCGGCTTAGACTCTGCTGTTGCTGAGGCGCGCCGGTAGTTTTTGTTGCGGGGTTCGCAAACGGACTTGTCAGATGGGTTAGAGACGGGCCAGCCCTTTCTCTGCCTTCACCTGGCAAGTCCAGTGCTGCTTCCCTGGGTTTGGGAGCCCGCGCTGCAGTTTCTTCCAGCCGGGGGGCGCGGCCTCGGTGTTGCAGCTGTTCAGCTCTGAGGAGGTGAATGTCTGTAGCATCGTTGCAAGGGTTGAAGACTCGCCACTTCAAACACCTGCTAGTGAGGAGCAGAGCAGAGCAGAGCTGTGGCCAAAAAACAAACAAACAAAACAAACAAAAAAAAATATATATAAAGAAGAATATTTAAGACCAGATCAGGAGCGCGCCTCAGTTAAAAGCAGGCTTATGAGTGCTTTCTATCAGGGCCCTGCTCAGCCTCCACGGGCCTTGCTGTGTTTCACAGATCCCCACACTGAGGTGTCGAGATCATGGAAACAGCCCATATTTTTAACTGTATAACCATATAATTCCAGAGATGAAAAAGCCCCGCTTTTGCTCTTAGTCATTTAGAGCTGCATAAATATTATATATATATATATATATATATATATATATATATATATATATGTATATATATATATATATATATATATATATATATATATATATATATATATATATATATATATATATATATATATATATATATATATATATATATATATGTGTATATATATATGTATATATATATATATATATGTATATATATATATATATATATGTATATATATATGTATATATATATGTATATATATATATATATATATATGTATATATATATATATATATGTATATATATATATATATATATATATACATACTATATAAATAACGCTACAAAGTGTACTCAGTGGCTCAGTGTACACTATGGCTTTTCGTGTCAAGTTACTGGTTTCCTCCGTGGCGCAGGAGGTTAAGACCTGCTGTACGCACCAGGGTGCCGGCCTTTGCTTTCTGAGGCTCCTTTGAGACGCTTGAAGAAGTTCAGAGAAGTTTCACGTTCTTTTTACAATCATTTGGCAATTTTTGCAGGAGCCTCCCTGCAAGATATTTGTGATGCGGTAGGATGATCATCACCGCATACCTTTGTCACTTTTTACGAGCTTGACATCAACTCTACTCTACAATCAACTCTACAATCGGGTGCCACTAGACAATGTCACAGGCGAGCATTCGGCTCATATGGGGACGTGGGTATTCTCGTTCCCAAAGCAGTGACGCAGCTCGAGTTCCCTTGAAAGGGAACGTCTCGGTTAAGACTGTAACCTTAGTTCCCTGAATAGGGAACGAGACGCTGCGTCACCCTGCCATACTCCCCGCATGCCCGCAAGCATCTTGCTTCAGTCTTTCTCAGAAGCTAGGGGCGTGTGTTTTCCGGTAAGCTTTATACCTTCCCGGGTCTATGACGTCACCCGCCTATACGTTCCGTCTCTCTATTGGACTGATTACACATATGCTTCACGACCCAATCACGCAGAGGCCTTCCCAAAGCGGTGATGCAGCGTCTCATTCCCTATTCAGGGAACTAAGGTTACGGTCGTAACCGAGACGTTTCCTGCCTGTTCCTACACGCAACAGTGACAGATATGGCATGACAGGCCAAAACAAAGGTTGCCAAGGAAATTCTGCTCATATAATCCATACCTGGCACCTGCTCACAGTGCCAAAACCACTGGTAAATGGTTTACTGACCATGGTATTACTGTGCTCTATTGGCCTGCCAACTCTCCTGACCTGAACCCCATAGAGAATCTGTGGGATATTGTGAAGAGAAAGTTGAGAGACGTAAGACCCAACACTCTGGATGAGCTTAAGGCCGCTATCGAAGCATCCTGGGCCTCCATAACACCTCAGCAGTGCCACAGGCTGATTGCCTCCATGCCACGCCGAAAATAATGAACTTTTATCACAATATCCTAATTTTTTGAGAAGGACCTGTATATAATTGTTTTTTTTCTTGAATGCGATCTATGTACAACAGCCTCTAGCGCGGCATCACTTCCGGTGAGTGAGGTCAAATGTACATGATGTGGCGTATCTTATGCTGGGTACACACCAAAAGATAATCGGGCTTGTTTTGGGCGATTTCCTTCCGACAATCTTAGCTCGGTCCCGATTATCTTGATGGTTCTGAAGATTATCTTATCAGATGTTCCTGTGGTGTGAAGTGTGTTAAGAGTGTCCGAACCTGCTCGGAAGAACCTCGGAGCCGTCGATCGCGAATCGTAAATATTCAACATGTTGAATATTTACGATCAGAAATCCTGATGTGTGGGGGGAACCCCGAGGACAAACGCGCGCACACTCACGTGAAACGCAATAATATCCAATCAGAAAGCACACTGAGGGAATACAGAAGCGCGGTCGGCGCAGCATAAAGTGTGACATGTATAGACCACGTCTCCATATGCTGTCATATATATGTAGTAGGCCTGTGTGTGTGTGTGTGTGTGTGTGTATAAAGTTTGGATAATATTTTGTGTTTTTGCAAGAATTCTCTTATGCTTATCAAGCCTGCATTTATTTAATCAAAAAATACAGAACAAAATAATAGCCTTATATTGTTAAATATTACATTGTTAAATATCATTTTAACTTTTTATTAGGCTAATCAAAGAATCTTTAAAAATCTAAAATAATAATAATAATAAAGAATCTTATGAAGTCTAATAAAGTAATGAAATGTAAAATAACATTGCATAGTTTTCACTTTTGATAGATTAATGCTTTTAAAAGTAAAGTTATTCATGCAAGAGCTGCGAGTAATTTTCTCTTTTCCTTTAGTTGTTTGATTCACATTAATGGCAGGTTTATTAGATGCTGCCCTAAGACCGAATGCAGCTCTAATTATTCTCCCATTGATTTCTCCAAACTATACGCACCTTTAAGATATAAACTGTGTTTAAGAGAATACTCTCCAAGCCAGTCATTTTGACATATAGGCTGATGGTAGATTTGATGGTTTAATCGCGCACACGAAGCATATGTACACACGCGCGCGCACACACACACATACACACACCTTGGAAACAGCGTCTATTCCGCGGGCGCGGATTATAGTTCTTTTAATTTTATCAAACACGTCCTGCAATTTAGCCAAAGTAGAGACTGCATTTGACAACAATCACACATTGTCCTGAGTCTGACTTTAAGTTTATGTTTAGGGAGAAATGACAGCGCGCGCTGAGGAGGGAAGGAATTCGCTCTAGACGGAATGCGGATATAGTTTATAATAGTTTTACCTCATATCTTCTTTGTATAATCATTGGAAGCGAAAATAAAATAAGATTATTATCACAGCCCTAAAGTGTAAGCAGACTAAATGTGTGTTTATTCCAAGATGACGTTGGCTGTTGTGCTTTTACAATGTCGTGATATTACTAATCATGTGAAGATTTTGCAGCGGTGCGGGTCAATGTAATGGCCCAATGGAAAATAATGAAAACCAGGACATTTTCATTACTTTATAAAAACCAGTCTCGTGAGATTTTGCGTGATTTCCTGTGTTTACACTCGACTCTGGTTGAAAATCTGTTCGTGTGTGGTGTGCTGTCTTTGTCACATCATGGCACACCACACACTATAGGAGCAAAACGGTTAAATCTAGGATTATTTGTCCTCATGTGTGTGGTCTATCACATTTTGAAAATCTTATAAGATGTAAAAAATCTTTTGGTGTGTACCCAGCATTAATGGGACACAAGCGGCAGAAGTGATCTATCGCACGTATCTCAAGCCATATCTTGTATTTTGACCTCACTTACCGGAAGTCATCGCACTGTGACCGCTGATGTACATAGTGTTGTATTTGAGGTAAAAACTATATAAATACAGTTCGGTTTCTCGCACAAACCGATCGTTTCGTGTCTTAAGACATCAATGTGTCATCACGCAAGGTTTAATAAGGATTCGTACGTGTGTGTTTTTTTACTCTCATAGCTCTCATACTCTCAACTGTAACCACTGACATATAAAACTGGCAGACTGCAACTAAAAATTTCCATTTGTGTTCTACTGCAGAAACAAAGACACCTACATCTTGGAAGAGAGCAGAAACACAATAACTACAACTGACTTCCATTCACAGCCTTGAAATCTACTGAAGATAAAAGAAGACATTGAATCTATCAAGATCTCAGCAGAGAAAGATTAAATAACTCCACAAACAACATTACCAGCTTCACCTATTACTATCCAGACTGACTTTATTTTTGTTAGATGTCTACAAAAGTTGTTACAGAGAATTAACTGGGGTTTAACTCTAATGTGTTTCATTTTAAGTCACTATAATGGTGATTAGTGTTTCCATTAGTTGGGCTCTTAACTCTTATTGTTATATATTTTATCTTCCATGTCTTCCTGAACCACATATTAATATTTAAGTTCAATTATTATTTTTATTTTTTTAAATGTAAACGAAAAGAGGCAGGGTTGTGTTTTATATTTCATTTTGTTTCAAATATACACATGTAGTTATATATATGTAATATATATATATATATATATATATATATATATATATATATATATATATATATATATATATATATATATATATATATATATATATATATATATATATATATATATATATATATATATATATATATATATATATATATATATGTATAGTGAAGGTAAATAATCAATGTACGCCTTCCTGACTATTATTATGTTTAAGAAAAAAATAAATTATTGAAAAGAGGCAGAGTGGTGTTTCATGACATATTTAGTTTTTTTGCTGCCTAAAATATACATACAGAGATAACCGGAGTAGCCAGAGAGAGCTGAGTGATGCTAATAAAAACGCTGCTGTTCTGTTTGAGGAATCACTGGACTTGTGTCCTCTCGTCCTCTGGTGTTCATTATCTTGAGTCGAACTTGGCAAGTCTGAACTACCAAGGACGCGAATCCGAGGTTCACGTACACTTGGTTTTGAGAAAAAGCCCTGATCTCATTTCTCTTTAGCTTCCTTTGCTAATTCCTTTGCTAATGCACACATGCCTCATAAACCATGTTTATGTTGTAATACCCATTGCATTATACACATTGTTAACACAATTCTCACTATTAACTAGTTGCTTACTATCATGCATATTACTAGGACATTGACTGTTTATTAGTACTAATAAAGCACATTTTAATGTCTTATTCTGCATGACCTTATTCTACACCCCTTAATCCTGCCCAAATAAAATTAAACTTAACACCTTACTAACTAAGCAGTAATAAGAAGTTTATTGAGGAAAAGTCGTAGTTAATAGTTAGTAAATAGTGAGAGTTGGAATACTGTATAAAAACCACACACACAAACACACACACACACACACACACACACACACACACACACACACACACACACACACACACACACACACACACACACACACACACACACACACACACACACGTTTGTTTGTGTGAAATGTGGGGACATTCCATAGGCGTAATGCATTTTATACAAACCGTATTTTCTATCCCCCTACACTGCCCCTGCCCCTAAACCTACCCATCACAGGAGACTGCAGTTTACTTTCTGTGAAAAAACTCATCCTGTGTGATTTATAAGCATTTTGAAAAGTGAGGACATGGGGAACGTCCTCATATTTCACCCTCTTTGTAATACCTATGTCATACCCATGTCATTATACACATTTGTGTCCTGATATTTCACAAAAACATGCCCACACACACACACACACACACACACACACACACACACACACACACACACACACACACACACACACACACACACACACACACACACACACACACACACACACACACACACACACACACACACACACACACACTAGGTAGGACACACATGTTAGCTTGTTGGCACCTTGAGGTATTGAGTGCAATCATACACTGCTTGATTGTGGGAAATATGTGGTATGAACGTCTGTATGTGACTATTTCTCTCAGCTCTGTAAATGCTGTGGTTCTTGCTCCAGGCAGTAAAATAACACTATAAACCACAAGAGCCCATACATTACAGTGATTTTACCACAGTCACAACGTTGAGCAGAGTCTCATCCAATCAGATATTAGAGCTGGAACGATCTATTATATAAGAACATTTATACTCCTGATGTTCACCAGCATAATGAGGGAATATGATTCATTCTAAATCAAGCAGTTAGAGACAGAAATGCCTGCTATTTCTTTTTCTGTTGTTGTGATATAGAATAAAGGACATTCATTCGATGAAACTAGAAATTTCTTGTCCAGTGAAGACTAATGGAGACGCTTTTACCACTATGCAGCAAACACTATTGTATTGAATATTTTAGGATGTTATAGAATTTACTTAGTGTACAGTGAGTTGCATTTTTGATACATCAATAGAAATGAGTGTTTATGCATTAAAAGGACAGGTCAGTATATTTGACTTGTCCAGTACTGGATAACAAGGGATGGGCTGGTTGTGATGATCATTTTTAGTGGATTCAGACTGTAAGCGCTACCGTCTCTTTCTGACTCTAGGTGTCTGCCTCAGGAGTAATCAGTATGCATTAAATCTCTTGCAGTGTTATTGATGTGAGAGGAACAAAAAGACACACGTATCCTTTAATAATCACACAGATTCCAAATTGAAAAGAGCAGATACAAAAACCATTTTAATTTTAATCAGTGCCCATTTATCTGTCCTATTCTTTCTGTCTCCACTTTGTGAAGTGACTCGAGACTAATAGATAAATAGCATCTTTAAACTGTCTGATTGAAACACAAGCTTCTCTGACACGTCTCTCAACCTGTGTGACAGGCTGCTTAGAGTCCAGCGCCAATGAAACATGGCAGATGGGCTCACCACATCGCTGTCCTTTATGAGTATGAATTCTGTATGAACTTCTGTCCAACAGCACAAGAGGGAACAGTTCTGTGATTAATAAAGCAGTTGAATTGAATTGTAAAAGGAATTAGGTTTTGAAGACACATAATCTGCTCCAGTCTCCTTTGTTCAACACATTGGCTTTTGGCTCCTGTTTCTTTCTGCCTCATTCCAGTACTGAAGCGCATTTGAAGTGTTTGAAGTTCACAGGCTGCATGATGAGAAACCTAAAATGTTTTTTTCTGTACCCATATGTTTTTGTTTTGTTTGTTTGTTTGTTATCCAACAAGTTACAGTTAGTATAATTCTGAGGAAGTTCATATATGGAAACAGATATTTCATCTCTCATTAAAGTCTTCAGATATCTATGGAGGCCAGTTTTCGCCTCAGAATAAAATAAAAGGTATAATAAGGTCTCACAATGTAAAAATCTCACATTTTGACATTATATCTTACAATGTCACATCATTTCTTATGTTAAACTTTCTCACATTTAGCTTTTTTTATTAATTACTCTGAGGTAGAACATGCAGGCTTCCAAAAATGTGTGGCTCTTGGGTGTTATTTTATTAAAATGTTTTGGCTAAATGAACACATGCTTTACCATTTTTAAATTCATTGCTCAGAATTGAACACATTTTCCCTTAAAATTTGCATAGAAGACGTAAAGCAAAGTCAGCTGATTTAGTGTGGGCATATTCGTATTATAAATGAAAAGACACTGCATAGGCACATCAAAATTCAGGAGAGCCTATAAGCTATTTTTGTTCATTTACATATGTAATCGTGTTTTCATATACAGTGGTTCAATATAACCTGTGCATTCAGAGGCTGTCTGAAAAATGTATTCAATAGATTTGACACTAGGCTGAACTGCCACGTAGTGTATTCAGCATTAAAAAGACCCAAAGACCCTTGAATGGACAAATTCCCATTCTCATATTCTGTATGTCCTCACTACAGTTACACACATTTTCTGTATGGAGGATAACTAACAATCATCTCAATTCTACAAGCAAGTCAATTGAAAAATCAGGCATTATAAAGATTTGAAAAATGCAGTCTATTTCACTGACCTTAGAACATCTCTGATATATTTGTACTGACAAGCTTCCCCCATAATCACGCAGTTGAAACTCTGAACCAATATAAGTGTGACTGGTTTTGTTCAAAAACACTGCAGTATCAGTCATGTTTTAGACCGCAAACAACTACAACTGATCTCAGAGGTTCGCAGTGGTTTGATGCTGTTGGAACTGTTAAAAATGAAATGGAATTTGTGGTTTAGTTTACTAGCATTGCCAATGACTAAATGAGTTGCCATTCAAAAAAGTTGAATTAATTTCAAACTAAGCAGCCTTTAGGCTTGTGCAACCAACACCTCACCTCTAGTTGGCTCAGAGAAGCAAAAATTTACATGTCGGACTGAGGGAATGTTACGGTAATGTTAAAGGTGCCATAGAATGCATTGATACAACATTTTAAATTGTTCTCTGATATAGAAGGTATGTGGCTTAGGTAAGAGCAAAAATACTCCAGATACTCTTTTACATGTTCATTTACAACCCTAGGATTTGTCCCTAGAATGAAAGGTATATTTTTGCCTTATTTGGAAGGGTCATGAATAATAATGTTAAGCTCTGCTCTGATTGGCAAGGCTCTTTTCTGTAGCTCACACAAGTGCAGCTATTCAGCAAACACAATCGCAAACAGCACAAGCTGCACATGAGTCCTGACATAACACAGACCGAATTTTTTTTGATCATTCGCACTCTCACAGATTGCACATTTAAAGTAAAACACCAGATAGAATACGTGTTCTTTTAACCGAAAAAGTTTTGATTTGGGGATTTAAATGACTGAAATCTGGCAACCGCAAGAACGGACACTCGAACGGTCCTCATTTTTCTCCCTGCTTTTTGTTCAAGTTTTTATTTTTCAAACTACATTTTAGTCTCGTCTTTTTTCGTCAATGCTATTGCATGTTTATAAAGTCTCAATAATCGTTTAAGGACATTCATGTCATCATCGTTAGTCATGGAAAAAAAGGTTGTCAATGAAAAGTTTTCATCATATTTTCAACGAAATTGACACTATATTCAGAACAAACTTTGAATTAAATTGTTGCGGTATCCTGTTGGCATGCCTGTTGACAGTCTTCTTCTGTGGGAAGGGTATAAAAAGTGCTCACATCCCCCGCACAGCCTGGAACATAACATTTATATCCATGATCTGCCCTTTTCACTATATGGTCCTCATCTTCACAATACCTGCAGAAGTTCTGATGATTGTCTGTGCAGGTCCATGTTAGTACTGCCTGGCCTTGAACATGGGCTGGTAGGTTATATGCAAATTTTGGTAGACGTATATTAATGATCCCGACTGTTATGTCACAGTCTGTGTTATGTTGGGATTTGCCCGTTTTTCAGGAACTAACATACCAAGACCACTGTTTCTTCCTTCAAATGTATATCTTGTGCTTGAAAAACAGTGGTGTTCGAGGCTCATGGTATGTTAGTTCCATGTACAGAACTCTTATTATTCAACTATGCCAAGGTAAATACAGTTTTCTATTCTATGGCAGCTTTAAGGTCTCATTTTTATGAAATTATAATTGCTGCAGTGCAGAAAAGGAACAAATGATTCAGTTCTCTTAATGTTCAATTTTGGCCGAGCTCCAGCATCCGTATACTGTATATAAGAGGCCTGCTCGAGCGATTTCTCGGTTGCCAAGCGCCGCTACAGCAAACAGACGGCTACTCTGAGAAGATCGCTGACAGATCGGCAGACAGTTAAACACAGCTGTAGGATCCAGAACATTCTGTTTCTTTGCAGTCAGCAGATTAAATACATACTGCGAAAGTGCCAGAATCAGTCAATTAGGCTTGAAGTGAGATCATTTGGTGTGAACTTTCTCACATTTCTAGATGTGATGGAGAGTATTTTAGGTAGGGTGGCCAAGTTATATGTTTATTATAGTCCTGCTTTAAGAATGAATTACAATGATTCAATTGAAATAGTTTGGGATAGCTTGAGAGGGCTTTTAGTGTGCTTGAAATATTGATGAATGATGTTTCATTACTTTGCAGTTGTTCATTTGCTTTGCTTTTTTTTCTTCTCTCTTGAGGCCTCTGCAGAATCAAATGCAAAAATGGGGTACGTCAGCATAGAAAGTTGGTGGTGTAAAACTAGACTTCCATTAGCTTTTTTTCTTTCATGTTAATAACATCTCACAGCTAACATGATTACTTGCACCAAAATGAGGATGTTTTTGTGTTTGCCCTGAAAAAGACAAGAAACTTATTTGTCTCTCTCTCTTTCTTTCTCTCCGCCTTTTACCAACAGCCCCTATAATTGAATTCACTTCTTCCACATTTAAATGAAGAAAGAAAATGGAGAGGAAATGGTGTCAGAGGCACAAAGAGGGAAGCAGCATTGCTCTTGTAGAGACTGTAAATGTAGAGCGGTAGGAATGAATCACTCTAATGGCTTAGCTGACATCTCCTCTCAATATTATGACTTTTGAAAACTTCTCTAGGAGATTGATTATATAACACTCTATTTACTGCCTGGAACAGAGCGCCCCTTTCCTCAAGTCTTCTGGAAACAGAAGGAATCTACAAGAAAAGACAAAAAGGCCAAGGGAGTGAGAGATGGAGAATTAATCTTTAAGTGGAAAGATTCTTAAAGGCATGGTATTTTTTAATATGCTAAAAACCGTCATGAGCTCACCGGTGTTAATGGGAGAATATGTGACTCATGCTATTGTTGAACGTGTGTGTGTGTGTTGCCTGAAATCAAACACCTGTCTGGAATTGTTGAATGTGTGATTAAGAGAGTGATGTCAAACAACAGATGTTTATCAGTTTCAACTCAAACAACCTAAGGAAAATGAATGAGTCTCATAGTGCTGTAAGCGTGGGGGGAGGAGGCAATGCAGAACTCCCATTAAATGGCAACTTTCTCTATTTTAAATTCAGTTATATTATGGCACATTAAAGATGATGCCCACAGCAGCTGCGAGTGTTTAGAATCAGTTCACAGGAACCTGAATTAACTGACATAAACACAAACATCCAGCTCTTATCACATTTTTTATTGAATAACTTTAATGGAGAATTTTACATTACCAGAGTCTATGTTTTTTGACACACACACACACACACACACACACACACACACACACACACACACACACACACACACACACACACACACACACACACACACACACACACACACACACACACACACACACACACACACACCCACACACACACACACATGTTTGTTTTTGTGAAATGTGAGGACATTCCATAGGCGTAATGCATTTTATACTGTACAAACCGTATTTTCTATCCCCCTACACTGCCCCTGCCCCTAAACCTACCCATCACAGGAGACTGCGCAGTTTACTTTCTGTGAAAAAAAACTCATCCTGTGTGATTTATAAGCATTTTGAAAAGTGAGGACATGGGGAACGTCCTCATATTTCACCCTCTTTTTGTAATACCTATGCCATACCCATGTCATTATACACATGTTATATACACAAAAACATGCCCACACACACACACACACACACACTGCTTGATTGTGGGAAATATGTGGTATGAACGTCTGTATGTGACTATTTCTCTCAGCTCTGTAAATGCTGTGGTTCTTGCTCCAGGCAGTAAAATAACACTATAAACCAAGAGCCCATACATTACAGTGATTTTACCACAGTCACAACGTTGAGCAGATCAGATGTTAGAGCTGGAACAATCTATTATATAAGAACATTTATACTCCTTTATATTTATACCGCCTGCTATTTCTTTTCCTGTTGGTTTATTAACATTATTAAGAATATACTGCCTGACTAGTGTTATGCTAACTCTAAAGGCACACAAATTTGCTTATGTATGTAATATTTCTGTTTGCATTTAGTGAGTGGCAAACTGCCATTTGGTAACTTTAATTTAATGGCCCTTACTACTAAAAACACACATGTTCATAATATTAGTGCTTTTTAATCTCTGTGGAACTGCTGGCCATTATGAAGAAGGGCAAAATCAATAACATAAAGGTTAGTTTAAAGACTATTCAAAGGTCAGATAAACTGAGATAGCACAGGCAGTTTCTCCCATTTGTCACAGCTTTTTAGGGTTGTGCTACATTATGCTAATTATAGTCTGGAAGCATCTGTAGATGAGTTGCAAGTGTGAAGCTGGATAAAAATGCACGCTTATATCTGGGGCACTGTGCTTTTTAAAGCATGCATTGTTTCTTACCTGACAGCTCATTGTTATTTTTGCTACAGAATTCTCTTTGAATAATTTATTATACATATATTTGAACAGATAGCACTGGAATGTGTTCTCCATAGTACTGCCTTCATTTTTCAGTTGGCACAAAGTGTATACAGAAAATAGGCGGCTTATGATTAATGCATCTTTTGCATTTGCAATCATTAAACAAAATATTAGAACTATTAATTATAGATAACAAAAGTGTTTACTGATGGATTGCCCTTATTTAAAAGTGTATGTGATACAGTGAGCTGTACAAAAAGAGAGAGATGCGTGACAAGACAATTCAAGATAATTTTAATAAACACTAGAAACAAACAAAGCACTAGACTCTAGAACCTAACGTTAACACTGGACCAGGGAATTAGGAAAACAAAGGGCTTAAAACATAAGGGAAGATCATCAATAGAACAGTGAACAGTTGTGTTACTCAATTAGAAACCATGAAAACAAACAAGGAATGAGAATACAGGAATAGGGAAAACTAAAAACACAATGAAACTAAATATAACCCTTACATTACACCCCTCTTCCTGAAGGCACATCCTAGCACCGTAACAATAAACATATGGAGTCAATATAATGCCACATAGTTTTGCAAAAGAATAAAGTATTGCAAAAGGAAAAAAAGTTTTGCAAACAAAAATAAAGTATTGCAAAAAAATAAATTATTGAGAGAGAGAAAAAAAGTCTTGCAAAAGGAAAATAAAGTTGTTTAATTTGCAAAGCAACTTTTATGCTGCGCATTGTTTCAGTGTGCTTGCGATACCGTTTGCCCTGTGATTCATTTTTCTGTGCAAACGGTCAAAATAGCCAGCTTCTGCATGAAATGTGCACAATTTTATAGCATTTAAATGTTTATAGTTTTATTTTGTTAACTAAATGTGTATTAGCTGTATTTGCTTAACCTGTTAACGTCAAAGTTACTGCTAGTTTTAAGTTGTAAATAGAATGTAATTAACTTGACAGACTTTTATCATTAAAAATATCTCAGACTCATGCTTAAATTGTTTCGTCTACTGGAGAAAATATAGTAGGCTACCTGACCGTTACTCCATTAGATGGCGGCAAAGACTGTTTTAATGAGTGAGTCACTCAATAGATTTTTATATTAATTTTGTGAATGCAGAACAAGACGCAATTGACAAAAGCTTGGACTAGCGCCGTCGGGCACGGGAAAACCCATAACGGTTTAAATGAGAAGATATTGCAGCGGACATTCAAATAGATGTTTTATTATGAACATAGGACTGACCTGAAAACCTAATACAGTAAGCTTCAATTAACTATCAATGAGAACAAAGATGTTTACGTTGCTACGGGTGTTCTGTAGTGATCAATTAGCTATAAAGATGTGCACGCATTCTGAGTGAAATGAACAGCAGATGGCTTTTACAGACAGTTCTAAACTAAAGACCACATTAACTGATCTCTAACTACTTTAACTTAAGCGCTTCTAATACACATTTAATTAACAAAACCAACCATTTAAATGGTATTTAAATGGTATTTAAATGCTATAAAATTGTGCACACTGAGAGAAATGAACAGCAGAAGCTGGCTATTTTCACCGTTTGCGTCAGCCAGTAGTCCACAGCTAATAATAAACACCAATTCTAACTTAAGCAAACGCTTTTAAAACACATTTATTCATAACAAAACAAAACCACGCCCGTTTTAATGCTAGTAAAAGTGTGAGTACAAGGAAACGATCCACCCGCATGAGCTCAGCCATGGTGCCTTTATCTGTGCTGATCTGCGTCTTGAGGAGATGATGTCACATGGAGGGAGGCGTGACCATGTCAGCTGAACACGCCCCAGTTTCTTGACTCCACCCCCCATGTCAAAACAGTGCCACAAAGTGACACGCACAGAAAAATGAATCACAGGGCAAACGGTATCGCAAGCACACTGAAACAATGCGCAGCATAAAAGTTGCGTTGCAAATTAAACAACTTTATTTTCCTTTTGCAAAAGTTTTTTTTTCTCTCAATATATATATATATTTTTTGCAATACTTTATTTTTGTTTGCAAAACTGTTTTTTTCTCTCAATACTTTATTTTTCTTGTGCAATATTTTATTTTTGTTTGCAAAACTTTTTTTTCTCTCTCAATACTTAATTTTTCTTGTGCAATTCTTTATTTTTGTTTGCAAAACTTTTGTTCCTTTTGCAATACTTTATTCTTTTGCAAAACGATGTGGCATTATATTGACTCCATATAAACAACTAGTCCAACAGAGGAGGAAGGGTGGGGGTTCTGGAGGTGGGAGCAGAGCTGGAAACAGAAGATAACTGGGAACACCAGGTGATGGACCTGGTGGACCTGGAGGTCAGGACAGAGCCATGGTGACAAGCTGGCAAGGTGGAGCCAGGGTGCCGGAGGGAAGGAGGAGCCAAGGGACTGAAGGGAGCTAGCGGAGGCGGAGCAAAATAATTGGCTGGCTTAGGCAGAGGAGGGAGGGTAGAGAGGGTGGGCGGTACTATCAGTGACGGATGAAACTTAGAGCTGGGTGGGACCAATAGCAATAAAGGAGACTTTGGGGGGTAATCCTCAGCAATACCTCAACCAATTGTGTAGAAACCAGAAACAGCTGTGCAGGAGTTTAGGATCAGGCTCCGTGGCGGGCTAAGGCTCTGGGTCTGTAATGGACTTGGGCGATTGGTTCTTGATGGGCGTGGTAGATGGTTGGCTGGGCTCCGGATCCAGAGTGAGGTTGGTATTGCCCTCATCTGCGAGGCAGAGTGTGAACAGGGATCCACAGTTAGCCAGCACCCACTCTACGAAAGCAGCGAATGTCCCTTAAGGGCCGTTTCCAGACAGGGTTACCTTAGTACTCTCATTCAGACTAGACTGGAAAAACACACAAAGGGAGTGATCAGGGAAGCATGTAATTTATGGCAGGTCTAAAAAGTAATGTTCTTGCTCTAAACAGAGCAGGTTGCCAGCTGGTAAGTTGATAGTTGCTTTAAATATTTTCACTATATATAAAAAATCTAATCAAATCTAGGTCATGTGTTCCATTATGGGGTGCTGTGGTTCATCCAACAAAGAATATGTGACACAGGAAGTAGATTCAAGATACTTTTAATAAACACTAGGAATGAACAAACAAAGCACTAGATCCTAATGTTAACACAGGACCCAGAACTAAGGGGAATACACAAGGGAAGATCATCAACCAAACAGGGACCAGTTGTGTAATTCAATTAGAAACCATGAAAACAAACAAGGAACGAGAACTCAGGCAAACAGGAAAAGGGGAAATCGAACTAAATCACAATGAAACTGAACACAACCTTTACAGTAAGAGAGCTCACTTCATGAGTACATATATAGCCGTTTGATATGTGACACATTGTTTACAATGCGTATTTCAACTCGGGGCGAAATTGATGTGAACTTTGACCTTAGGGCTATGACCTGCTGTCTGTATTATTGAGCAGAACTAGTACTTAAATGGTTCGCCTGAGCAGTGATATAAATGCACAGTCACACAGACAATAGTCACTGGAACAGAGCCGTTTTTCAGAGGTCTTAGAAGCACCATTACTCCGTATTTATCTGCACACATAAGTCTGGGCTGAGAATCCACTGGAATAATACATGTGATTCTAATGATAATTGGCTCGAAGAGAGAAAGAAAATGTAATTCAAACAGATCTCTGTTATAATTTCATGCGTGGGGAGATCAAAGCCCCTTCCTGTGCTGAAGTTATTCAGATACAGTTGTCTCAGACAGCTGCCTGATAATCACATTTCAGCAGTTGTCAAAGGAAGGGCTCTGATGGGGCTCAGCCTAGAGTCAGGTCATTATTAGATCCCCATTGTGCTAAATGTTATTTATTGCTGTCAGAGAGCATTAATGTTTAATGTTTAATTCAGCAGTGGAAAATGGGCAGCTCAAACAGTCACAGTCTGATAGGACAAAAGAGCTGACTGAACCAATGCCAAACTGGAGGGAGGGAGGGAGAAGAAAAGGGAATGGTAGAGATTCAAACATATGGCAAGGGAGTGTGATAGAGAGAGAGAGAGAGAGAGAGAGAGAGAGAGAGAGAGAGAGAGAGAGAGAGAGAGAGAGAGAGAGAGAGAGAGAGAGAGAGAGAGAGAGAGAGAGAGAGAGAGAGAGAGAAAGAATAGTAGAGGTGAAGATGAATGGATAATCGCTTAGATAATGGTTTTAATTTACATGTGTTGTAAAGGGTAATGATGTAATATAATGTTTATCTTGTCTGAAGAGTTTAATTTCCATCGGCCTGACCCAATGCTCCATGACACAATGCATTATAAGACATCTCAAATGGGCCTTATAAACAAAACAGCAGCTGTGCGCATGCATTAGTGTGTGTGTGTGTGTGTGTTTAATTGTAAAAGGGGAGAGAGTCCATGATGCATGATTAATTCATTAAGATCACTTTTGGCCAACGATGCTCTCGATGATTGAAGGGGATTTGATGTTTCAACTCCTTATTCTTCATTCCCACCTCCAGCATGTTTGTTTTTTTTAACTGCTTTATCTGTTTCTTTCCTAAATTCTTCTCATTATTGTCTAAGAATAAAAAGAGCTTTTGTGCAGCAGCGAGAAAGAGGAAGAGAGCATCCTGCTCCTGAAATACACTGCTGATGTAAAAGGCTCTGATGTTTGTCTTTTAGCCTGTGTAAAGCTCATTCATTATGTAAGAACACATTTATATTCAAGCCGTAGACCTTGAGACCTGAAACCCTCAAACACACACACATACACAAACACACAGTAAGATGTGCTTATAAACGCAGCCGTTTATTTTTGCTTGTTCACCTTGCGTTTCCTCCTCACCTCATCCTTTAGCTCTTATGATGAAACACAAATCAGCAGACTTTAAAGGATGCACATTACACCTTTCATGTCCCAAGCTCAAAGAAATCTGCAGAAAAGACTATTTTAAATGTGCTGAATTAATATTATAACCGCTTTAGTCCTGCGATCCCTCCCACGGTTTGCTTTGATAATGAAATCGATCCTTTTGCCAGCCGTACGCGCGTGACCTTACTGTTACGATGAAAGGAATTTCAATATGGAATCCGGTGTGCGGCGTAATATCATCAAAACGAGCAAGTACTTTGCATTTAAAATGCTTCAACAGTCCTCTCAGTGCTGTTTTTATACTCTCACAGAGGCCGCGCTGCTAAAACATGTCAAAGTAGTCAAGCTGTCATCCACTCAACAACATCGTCACATCTAAATCTTTCATACACTTGATTTTTAAAAGCATGTGTGCAGTACTACAGGACAAGCCATTACTGTGGGTAATAATTGTACAGAGAGACAGAGGGAAACGCACAAGGAGTCGGAGCAGCGAACACATATCAGCGTGTGATAAAGGTGCTTGACATCATCTAAGCAGTGCTGCCCATTTGTAACCAGGTTACCATCTATCTTTCATCAGTAATTGAGAACATGTAGCCACAGCCTAGAGTGTATCAACAATATAAAATGTTGTTAGCCTTCCATCAAGTTGGTGCAGACAAGAATTAATAGCTGTCATCGGAAAGGGAGAGAGAGAACCTGTGCTGTTTTACTGTGTGTGAGACTGGCTCAATTCATTATCACTGCTGTCACACTGTGTGTGTGTGTGTGTGTGTGTGTGTGTCTCTGTCTCTCTCTCTCTCTCTCTCTCTCTCTCTCTCTGTCAGTGCGTGTGTGTGTGTATGTGTGTGTGTGTGTGTGTGTGTGTGTGTACGTGTGCTCTAACCATCATATATTCATCTGTGTGCAAAATCAAGTAAAAGGTCATAGGCATAACAGACAAATATTGTTCACAAGTATGTTGGTTACATTGATATTTGAGATTGGCATGATATTACATTGGGAAAAAAAATGTGTGTTGGATTTACATGATTTAATTGTGTGTATTGGTCCCACATGAATCTATTAAGTTAAACAAACATAAAATGTATTCATTCCATGATGTTGAAAGTTACATGAACAAATTAAGTGACTCCCTGACATGATTCAGGCATTCAATTTCATATATTCATTCATCCATTTATCATATATACACCGAATTATAATACTGCACTATAGCTAGTTGACAAACGTTTAGCTAGTAATTTCACTGTAATTTAAATTGTTCTAATAATTTCAAAACAATTCAATATTAAATACTATTAAACACAATCAAGTATCCCCCTTTCTCATCTTCCTCAAAAATACATAAAATAACACTTTTATATATAAAATAAAAACATTTACTCTCTCTTGATTTAGCCATATGCAAAGCATGCTGGGAACTAACAAGCCCTGCCAAGATTCAGTTAATGCAACGTAAATCATTATCTCAACACAAATGTTACGGACAGAGAGACACGGAGAACAGAGGACGGTATGAACACTGTTTATTATAAACTGGATCAGGTGAGTAGTCAGACAGCAGATATGGCAGGAATGGGTGATGGCAGGAAGATAATACTCAGCAAACCTGGAGCCAGGGATACGAGGAGGCCAGGAGACGGAGACAAGGAGACACACTGGAGAATGAGGGAACACACTGGAGACGAAGGCATGGGTAAGTATCAGAAGGATTCCTTGTAGCAGTGAGTAGACAGGTAAGTCTGTGCATCAACGAGACCAGACAGTGACTGACTGTGAGCGTGTGGTTTAAGTCCAGGCAGTGATGAGGTGCTGATGAATCTCAGGTGCGTTTGATCAGTACTCTGGTGAGTCTCTGCATGGCGCTTGGGAGTGGGTGGAGCCTGGCGTGCTTGTGACAACAAACAGATTAAGTAAACTCCAATTTGACTTGATTTAAGTTGATTTAAGTCAAATTTAAGTCAAATTAAAGGGGGCTCCGAGTCACATCAGGCTCTGTGGAAACAGAAAGAGGAGGGTGGTGAGGCTTAAGTAATGAGACGTGGAATATGGAGTAAAGCCGGAAGTGAGGTGGTAATCGGAGCTTGTAGGTGACCAGATTGATCTGCTGGACGATGGGGAAGGGGCCAATGAACCTAGGACTCAACGTAGTTGACGTAGGTTTGATGTCCCGAGTGGACAGCCAAACCTCCTGCCCAACTTGGAAAGATGGAGCCTTGGAACGGCGGAAGTTGGCTGTCAGCCTACGTCTGAGGAGTGTGCGCTGTAGCTGGTGGTGTGTCCCAGACCCTCTCACTCTCCCGGAACCAGTAGTCAACCACCGGGACATCAGATGGTTCTCCAGACCACGGGAATAGTGGGGGTTGGTAGCCTAGTACGCACTGAAACGGAGTGAGGTTGGTGGAAGGTTGACGGAGGGAGTTCTGTGCATACTCAGCCCAGGAGTTCTGGTGGCCGTGACAGAAGGTACGGAGGAAGCGGCCGATCTCCTGGATCTTCCTCTCCATCTGCCCGGTTGACTGGGGATGGTATCCCGACGAGAGGCTGACAGTCACAACTAGGAGCTGGTGGAATGCCTTCCATACCCTCGAGATGAACTGGGGACCTCGATCTGAGAAAATATCTTTGGGGATGCCGAAGTAGCAGAAGACGTGATTAAACATGAGTTCTGCCGTTTCCATGGTGGTAGGTAATCCTCTCAGGGGAATCAGGCGGCAGGACTTTCAACCTTTTCCTCTGGGCTGTATATGCGGGAAAGGTCATCTGCTTTTATATTCTTTGGACCCGGGCGATAGGAGATGGTGAAGTCGAAATGGGTGAAGGAAAAAGCCCATTGTGCTTGCCGGGGATTCAAGCGTCGTGCCTCATGGAGGTAACCCAGGTTCTTATGGTCGGTGAGCATGAGAAAGGGATGTTTAGCACCCTCCAACCAGTGCCTCCACTCTTCGAGGCCAAGCTTGATGGTAAGAAGCTCCCTGTTGCCAATGTCGTAGTTGGCTTCAACTGGGCTGAGCTTGCAGGAGAAGAAGGCGCATGGATGGAGTCTACTTGAGTTCCCCTGCTGCTGGGAAAGGACCGCTCCTACTCCTGTTGTGGCGGCGTCTACTTCCACGGCGAAGGGGAGTTTGGGATCTGGGTGGACGAGGAGAGGAGCGGTGGTAAAGGCTGTCTTCAGGAAGTCAAAGCCTTGAGCAGCGGCTGTGGATCAGGACAGAGACTTGGGCTTATTGCGGAGTAGGTGGGTGAGAGGACTGGCGATGAAGCTGTAGTTCTGAATGAAGCGGCGGTAGAAATTGGCGAAACCTAGGAAGCTTTGGAGTTGTTTGATGTTGGTGGGAATGGGCCAGGAGCGGATAGCCTCCATCTCTTCCTCATCCATCCGGATACCACTGTGATCGATGACGTATCCTAGGAACTGTACTGAAGGTTGATGGAACAAACATTTTTCAGCTTTGAGGAATAGATGGAAGTCCCTCAGGCGCTGGAAGACCTCCGCAACGTGGTGGCGATGGTCAGCCAGGCTCCGGGAGTAAATCAAGATGTCATCAATATTTACCAGCACGAACTTGGTGGCTGTCGACTGAAGTTTGAGTTGGCGGCAGAGGGGGGCCGCGATGAAGTTGCCAGCTGACCCAGAGTCGAGGAGAGCGACAACTGTAAGAGACACTCTGGAAGCAGTAAGGATTACAGATTACAGTTAGGATTACGTGATATGTGGTCAGTAGCGACTGTTCATTCCACCTGGTGGAAGCGGCTAGCGTGCGAAACTAGAGAGCATACTCATTAACAGATCTTGTACCTTGCTTTAAGTGGTATAACTGCTCACCCAATGCTGAATCCCAGGATGGTTTACCGAAGACCTTTTTAAAGTGGGTGATAAAGCTAGAGAGAGAGTGGGTGACAGGTAGAACCTGGGACCATAGCGACTCCGCCCACCGGAGGGCTTTATCGGAGAGCTGGGAGATGATGAACGCTACTTTGGATCTCTCGGTGGCTCCAGTCAAAGTGATTTTTAAGAAGGGATTTAAAAACACTAAATCAAGCGAATAGCGTCAGTTCTGGCAGGTCACATTAGTCAAGTTCGCATCAGCTGATTGTCAGCTGATCACATCTACCGATAGGAAAACAATGTCTATCACAGCATACATATATAAGCTCCTGCAGTACTATCAGCAGCTATCGCATTCTCCAGAGCTCATTTACCTTCCTCCATCTCCAGCTCCTCCTCTTGTCCAGTCAGGATTTGGTATTCTGATTCCCCTTGAATCAGACTAAATTCTCTAATTATTTTTTGATTTTTAATATTAATGACATGAATGATATCTGCAATACATTATTTTGGTTCTGTTCTATTTACCATAAGGTTTTTTTATTGCTGATAAGAACAGAACCATACCGCCAATCCAAACTAAATCAATCATCCTTGATGATAGTGGTCCTCACAGAACGGATTATGCATGTCTAATCTCATACAGAAGAGAGTTCCAGTGTTTTGGAGCAAGGGAAGAAAAAGCTCGGTCACCCATAGAGCGCAAGCGAATTGAGGGAACAGTCTGAAGGCCAGAGTCAGAGGAGCGGAGAGCACGCCATGGAGTGCAAATGGTTAAAAGTTCAGATAAATAATCTGGTGCCAGACCATGCAAGGCCTTATAAGTAAGCATTAACATTTTTTTATCTATATGAAATCTGACAGGGAGCCAGTGTAGAGATTACAAAATATGAGTTAAACCTTCAATACAATTAAAAAATATATATTTTATTTAGTTATTTATTTTTCTTTTCTAGCGTATATACATCTACTGTTCAAAGTTTGGGGTCTCTTCTTCTCCGTTTTTAGTGTATTTCTGTGACAAAAATTACAGCGCCACATACTAGCCTTACTGCACACTACAACTCTTTGAGTTGGATTCAGTGGTTTCATGTGTACGCAGATATTTCTTTAGACAAGGGGAAAAAAAGATTGGATAGGGAAAGCCCTGGCTTCATGTAGATGTGGCCTAAAATAGTATTTTCTTGTAAACTATTGAATCATTTTTACAGTGTTCAGGGCACCTGGGTCACCACCACATCTTAGTAAATACCAATTTAAGCATTGTCTGGCAAAAATATGTGCTATATTACAAGTATGACCAAACAGTTGGAAACTTTTTAATCTCATAATTTATTGCATGTAGAATAATGAGTCAAACAAGAAAAGAAATAAATCACAATGAGAGAGAGAAAGAATAAAATGTGTTCCAGAGGCAGCATGACAGAATGTGTGTGTGTGTGTGTGTGTTAGAGAGAGAGAGAGAGAGAGAGAGAGAGAGAGAGAGAGAGAGAGAGAGTGTTTGGTGTGTATGTTGAATGATCACTCAGCTCTGCTTGTGTGTGCTCTAATTACACTGCAGATTAGAGAAGGCAAATTAAACTGCTCAGTGCCACTGGCAGTAATGACTGCAGGCAAATGATTGTAATTATGAACAGATTGCTTTACTGTCGATAATTAAAACAACAACACAACTTACTTTACGACTACCTGCCGATGGCTCTCTTAAAAAGTGTGTTCTTCAGTCTGTCGAATTCTATATACCTCTCTCTGTTTATTTATACCACAATCTTTGTATCCATCAGTGGTTTTATTTACTCTTTAACACCTGTACAGGCTATCTCAGCCCTGACCATCCTGTGGTTTCCAATCACTTCCTCTGCACATCATGTTTCTTAGGAAATATACATTTACCCTGCTTATTATGTGACGACCTATAAATAAATAGGCATCAAATATTAATTTGAGGTTAAATCATTTTGTTATTTAAGAAGAAAGAGACTGGACAGTCCAGGTATCCAGGTATCATCTCTGGGGGATATAGAAAGCAAGGTTAACTTACCGTCACTTATACCTTGAACTCTTGGTTGATTAATCCAAACCTTGCTTACTCAAGTTATGCTGGTTCCAAAAAACGCATTTGTGAGTAAGTTCAGCCAACTCAGTTCCTGGTTAACACACAAGCCATCCTCAACAGAGCAATGAATCTGTGAATTGGTGAAATGTTAATCTGGGAATCGGTGGAAACAGACGCTAAGAAAAAGCGTGCCATTTTACTTCCTCTTCTTCTTTTGTTTAATGCCGATTTACATAACCTGCTTAGTGCACATCGCCACCTATTTGGTATTTGGATTTTTTTTTCAATCTCTTCGTATATATAAAGATTATTTTGTTTGTTTGATGCTAATTAATTGAATGCAGATCCATGTGTGGGATGACAATAAAATAAATAATAAATACATTTGAAATGAATTAACATTTAAACATATTATAATAGTGCTTTAGAATCAATATATAATATTGTATATTATAACTGTATCTATATAACACATTTAGTTATATTAATTAACTATATTGATTATATTACACACATCTGAATACCTCTTAAGTAAACTAACCCTGGAACATATCTTGCTCTGGAACAGGTTATCTTCAGAGAGTGAGTTGCTGTGGCTACATACCCAGAAAGTTACCTTCGTTTTTGGAACTGAAAGTTGAGGTTATCCGCTTACTTACTCTTAAACAGGTTATCTGCTTACTTACCCCCCTGCTTGAGTGTTTTCATGGCAAAAGTTTAGTGATCGTTTAGTGATTGTTGAACACATGAATGAATTCAATGTTCACATTATCGCATTTACACAAAACAGTTTGTCTTCACCATAAGGAAGTCTCTTTTAAACTGCACTAAATGAATGTGCATGTGCCACTCAAACCAGCAACATATAAATTAATGAGCAATTATTTAAATCAGATTTACAGAATCAAACCGATGTGTCAGAGGTGAATATGTGCACGTCATAAAACATTTTAGGTTCTTCTTTTTAGAAAAAAAGAGAAAATAAACATATTACAGATGGTTGTGCTATATAGCCAATATAATGCAGAAAATAATGCTATTCGGTTTTTAAGTCTGACGTCCTGGTCCAAACCCTCTATCTCTACCTGAAGAAAAACAACAAATGGTGCTAATATGCACACACAATGTGGTGCAATACAAAAAAAAAAATCATAACCTTTATCTCCATACCAAAATTCCAGATGGCCAGACAGTGATTCATCTTTTATAAATCGTTAAAATATTAATGTCTGTGACACTGTGAGCACAGAGACTGTTGTGTAGACTGTAAGTATTTAAAATGTTTAACTTTTTAAAATGTTTGATGATTAATATAAATAAATAGCGCTCATAAACGGCCGTCGATGGCATTCTTAAGTGAAACGAGTTGAGGCTTGGACCCAGAAACAGCGGTCTTTATGTCACGACTTAACAAGTGGATATGATATGTCGAACGGTCAGTTAGTGAGGGGTAATGGCCTGCTGGTGATCTTGATCTTAAAATTATTACATGGCTACTCACCAAATAAATAAATACATGGAGATGAAATGTTCCAACCTCTATATTATCATTTCAAGAAACAGATGAGTCCATTATATTGTACAAAACATTTAACAAATACTGAAGTCCTCAGAGGTCACTTTCACTACGAGCGATAACTGAGACGCAAGATGGCTTCAATCTATTTTTTTTTTTTTCATGTTTAATTAACATTGAAATTCATGGTGAAAAAACTACATTGCTCCTATGTTACTCCATCAATCATAGGATCGCAACAAGCAAATTGTGCCAAAATAACTTGCCCACCCACTCCAAGAAGAACGTCTCGGTTACGTATGTAACCCTCGTTCCCTGAAGAAAGGGAACGGAGACGTTACGTCAGTACTGACGAAATGGGTGGTTTCGCTAGAAGCCAGCTGCCTTCGATTTCAATCAAAACGATCCAATGGCATGAAAAGCCATGGGTCTGCGGAATTTGCCTAATGCAACTCCGCCCCACCGCGTGGGTATAAACTGCGTTGCATTGCAGTCACGCATTACGTTTATCTGCTGAGGAGCCGAGGCTGAGCGCCCGGCCGTTCCAGCAGACACAGCGGATGTGGCATGGGGACGTAACATCTTCGTTCCCTTCCTTCAGGGAACGAGGGTTACATACGTAACCGAGACGTTCCCTTTCAGTCAGTACACTCCGAGTTACGTCAGTACTGACGAAATGAGGGTCCCAATCTAATCACGCCACTTCGGCTGTCTTCCAGCTTCCTGGAGGGACCAAGCTCCCTGGGCCCAATAATCCGAAGGAAGCCGGTTCGCTACCAAGGTACACTGGGAAGCATATCCAACCCGGAACATGCAACCTTATGCCTGCCCGAAGGGAGGACTTAGCATACACGTATGGCCCGACCAGGGTAACATACGGAAAAAACCTGGAGAACTGGTGGAAGATTACACTCCAGGATGGCAAGGTCTTGCCAAGGGAAGAGCATACACATGTGGGGGTTGCCCAGAGGGGGAACCATGCACACGGGGCACCTAGCCTGCCACGAGGGCTGGACCTACCGGGCCTGCACTCTGGTGACGGCATCATCAGTGCTGGAGGAGCTCAGGGCCTCCTGAGAAGCTACCTGAGTGGAAAGCGCACACATCCAGTCCGTGGAGTGGAATGGCGCAGCAAGCGAAGACACCTGAGCCGGTCCAGTTACTGGCCATCTGTGGCGAGTACACTGGAGGACAGCGGCTCCACCCGCAGGTTATAAAACCTAGCGAATGTAAGTGGTGTCGCCCAGCCTGCAGCTCTGCAGATGTCTGTTAGCGAGGCGCCATGCGCTAGAGCCCAAGAGGAAGCTACACTCCTTGTGGAGTGAGCCTTCACCCCCAGGGGGCACGGCAAGCCCTGAACCTGGTAAGCCAGGACAATGGCGTCCACTATCCAATGGGACAGCCTCTGCTTGGAGAGAGCCTTCCCTTTCTGCTTCCCTCCGTAACGGAATGGAGACATGAAAGTACGGGTCCTTCAGGTCGATCGCTGCAAACCAAACGCGTGGACGAACACATTCGAAAATGCGTTTTGCTGTCAACATCTTGAACGGAAGCCTGTGCAGGGTTTGGTTCAGGATGCGCAGGTCCAGGATTGGTCATAACCCACCGCTCTTCTTGGGTACAATGAAGTACGGGCTATAGAAGCCGGACTTCATCTCGGCCGGAGGGACGATCTCGACGGCACCCTTCGCCAGTAGGGTGTCGATCTCCGCATGCATGACAGGGGCATTGCCACCCACCATGGTATAGCGGACTCCCCGAAAGTGGGGAGGAGATTGTGCGAACTGAATCGCATAGCCGAGCCTGATGGTGCGATCGAGCCAGCTGGACAGTCTGGGGAGCGCTAGCCAGGCCCCCAGAAACTGGACCAATGGGGTCATGCGAGCCACAGGCGTACCCGCGATGGGGCAGCGAAGCGGAACGACCGGCCCAGACAAGGGAGGCGTTGGAGCGTCCCTGCGTGTGGGCGGGGTCGAGTTCCGCACCCTGACGGAGGAGACCATAGCGTTCCACGGGGGTCTCGTCTGACAGGGGGCTGGCGACAGAGGGGACTGAGAGTGGCGAGGCTGAGCGTCGCAGACTGCCAGTCGCGCCCTCTTGGGGCTCGGAGGTGAATGAATCAGATCTCTCTTTAACCAGTATAAGGTGCCACTGGCCGTTTTGGGGGCCAGCAGCGGGGAATTCAAACAAAAGATTCTCCCCCGGCCCTCCTCCGGGGGAAGGAGTGGTCCTGTCACCATCTCCTGGGAGAGACCTGAGTCCACCTCCGAGCTGCCTGTCTCAGGACCGCCGCTTAGCCTGCCGTTTAGCGGGCTTCGGGTCTGAAACAGGCTGGGCGGCCTTCCTGCGGCCACCTCCGCGCTGCGGCCCGGGTGGAGGCTGCTGCTGGGGCCGGACGGGAGGGGCGGGAGCCGCAGGAGGGCGCCCTCGGCGGGGAGCAGGCTGAGGCGTCTGTCTCGGCGGCTGGGTAGGAGCAGCAGGGGGCCGCCGGGGCAGAATATGCTTAATGGCCTCAGTCTACTTTTGTGCGGCCGAGAACTGTTGGGCGAAGTCCTCGACTGCCCCGCCGAATAGCCCAGCCTGGGAGATGGGGGCGTTCAGGAACCGTGTCCTCACGTCAGCCTCATGCATCTCGGCCAGGTTGAGCCATAGGTGGCGCTCCTGGACCACACAGGTGGACATCACCTGACCCATAGCACGCGCGGTCACCTTCGTCGCTCGTAGGGCGAGGTCGGTGGCCGTGCGCAGCTGTTGCACCAGGGCGGAGTCAGCACAACGCTCGTGCATGTCTCTGAGCACCTTGGCCTGGTGGACCTGAAGGATGGCCATAGCATGCAAAGCGGACGCGGCCTGGCCCGCAGCTCTATAAGTCTTGCCCACGAGAGTGGACGAGAACTTACAGACCTTGGACGCGTGCCTGGGGTCGCCACGCCGCGGCGCTCTGCGGACACAGCTGCATCGCTACAGAGCGCTCGACGGATGGGACCCCGGTGTACCCTTTGGCCATGCCACTTTCGGCGTCGTGAAGGCGGGCGGCTGCCCAGTCAACGGGGACCTCCACGACCGCAACACCTCTTCATGCACCTCCGGGAAGAAAGGAACTGGAGGCTGGCGGGCGTCCAATCCAATCGTCCAACCTCGAGCGCTCGGGACATGGCGGAGGGTTCCACTCAAGCCCGATGCTCTCGGCTGCCCGGGAGAGCATGGCCATCAGCTCGGGGATCAGACTCCGGCAGGGCTGGCACTCCCGAGGGAGGCAGCTCAGCCGAATCCTCATCTCCAGAGGAATCCAGCCCACCTTGTGATGCGGTGATTGACATGGCGTCATCCGAGGAATGCTCGTTGGGTTGTTCCACACCGTCACCCTCAGATCACCCTGACCACCAGCCAAAGTACTGCATTCCGTGAAGACAGTAGATTGGGGTGTGGTAGAGGGGACTCTCCCTCCAGCACGGAGATCACAGAGTCTCAATCGCAACACCGCAACGGTCATGTTCCCGCAGTGAGAACATGACTCGTCCATGAACGCCCGCTCAGCGTGTACGAGGCCCAAACACGCCAAACAGCGATCGTGCCCGTCAGACGGACTAACCCGCCAATCGCACCCAGAAACGGAACACGGGCGAGACATCTTTAAAAAGACGCACCGCTTGCAGCTCTTTTAGAGAAGAGTTTGCTCAGGCAGAGTGCTGAGACGCCCAGGGAGAACACACAGACCTGCACAGACCACTGCACAGATCGACAGGAATGCGGAACTCGCTGGAACGCGCCGTACACCAACACTCTGGGGAGACACTCGTCTTGAAGAGAAATCGCTCAGGAAGGCAAGTAACACTCGGCTCCGAAGCAGAAACGTAATGCGTGACTGCAATGCAACGGCGTTTATACCCACGCGGTGGTATTTCATGCCATTGGATCATTTTGATTGAAATCGAAGGCAGCTGGCTTCTAGCGAAACCCCCATTTTGTCAGTACTGACGTAACTCGGAGTGTACTGACTGAAAGGGAACTGGGATACTTCATGCAGTTCTTTCCCTCATTAAAACCATTATGTTTTGTACCTTTGTCCTTTTGTTCAGTTTTCAAATATTTTTTGCTTCAAATGAGATATTGTAATTTGTTTCGTATGTTGTATTTGGTTACTTTGGTTCATGGCTAACAATTTTTTTTATGTTTTATTTTTTAAATCCCTATGGAAAAAATACTTCCTAAACCAAGGTAGCTGAAGTAGTT